>JBAMHX010000016.1:8438387-8457350 GCA_037177515.1 Pseudomugil tenellus | reverse complement strand
TTCAGGTTTTTTCCTAGGTGACTAAGGCCTTGTTTTCTTTTTGTTGTTCCCTTTTTTATTAGAAATAGGGTTGTTTAGTTTTGTTCAGTTTTGCTTGAGAACGGTGGAAGAAGTGCCCCCCCCCCCCCCCCCAACCACACACATACACCATGTACAGATTCTGTATATGAAATATAAATGTATTTCACCCTAAATATAGTCCCAAGTGTCTGCAACTGACAATTCTTCTGATGACTTCAAAAATGGGCTGTTTTGCAAAACCACGTAGCACATCGGAGGGCAGATTTGACTGCAACCTGAACTAATTCTGGTGCTTCCTTGCAAGGTATGAGGAGCAACATTTCACCATTAATCTGCATCCAGGGTTAAAAGACTAAATATTTTATCTGCTTGTAGAATTTCAAATGAGAGGTTTTTGTAACCTCTGCATTATTAGAAACATCTCTAAAAGGCATTTGAAGATAGGCCCTAATATATATAACGACAGCAAGTCTCAATCTGGTCCATGGTAAACACTGAACAAAATATTGTTGCTGATTAGTTACTGTATGTCTTCTACAAGAGCCCCTTCATTAGACCCACTTGTTCTAAGTTGGTATTTGGTATTTCCATGTGTGTATTTTTTTCTTTTACCTGTTTAAATCAACATGTCCTGTTTAACTTTGCGTTCATCCTGCTGGCACTAACACAGATTTCACACATATGGCAGATCCCACTAAATATTTTGAAATTATAAACTGAAATGTCATAAATTAGATGTTGACATGTTTTCAAATGATGACATGAACTATTTAATGGAAATTTTAAATTTGTCATATTTTGTTTGTTTATGATTGAAAATAGAATAATTAAAAAAGCCAAATCATTTATCAATCCTGTATTTATTCTTGTGCTTCCCAAGGCCCCGACACCTGTAATATGGGCACTTTGCCTAACGGTGGCTGCGAGTACCTTTGCCTGAAGGCCCCTCAGATCACAGACCACTCCCCCAAATACACCTGTGCATGTCCTGATGGGATGGAGCTTGGTCCAGATATGAGGCGCTGTGCAGTAGGTAAGTTGCTCACATTCCACCAATACATTACAACCTTCAGATGGATGCATGTTTCTGAATTAAACCTGCAGGCTAATGTTAGATTAAATCCTGCTATAATCTCAATAACATGATTAACTGCTGAGTGATTCAGATATGAAGCTGAATAAGAGTTTCTCTATGTGAACATGGTCTTCATCGCCATCAAGTATTCATCCATCATGTGTGGATAAATATTCAGCTCTTTGTGGTTCAGTATTTAGAGGGTTTCCACTCTAATAATGTTCATGAATACTTGGAGGAAATACTTGCAATGCTGTAAAAGGCTGAAGAAAATAGGAACTGAGTAGTTTTTGGATATTCTTGTCATCTTTAATGTATAGGGTATTCTGTTCCTCCATCCGCACCAGGAATTCTTGCTTGTTGTGAATTATGTACCGTGAAGCCTCTGCATTAATATCCATTCATTTTGCCTCTTGAATATTTCAGATTTTATCTTCCAATGTGAGCACTTAGCAGTGTAACACACATCTAGTTGCATTGATTGCAATGGATTCAAAGCAAAGTTCCTTCAGAGAATATAAAACCTTTGTTTTCTTTAACATTTTCTGAAGAAGTGGGTCAGGAATTTTGCCTGCGTCCCCAATACACCCCGATTATTTGGCTGACCTTATTTCAGAGCTCAGCACAGTCCGCTGCTTCAATAGAGCCGCAGTATTTGTAAAGTTGTTATCCTTAATAGACTCACTCTGTTCTCTCCCATCATGTTTGTGCAGGTGAGGCAAAAAGAAGCTGACACAGAGAAAGAGAGAAAGAGGAGATGATGATGATGATATATGTGGGCCACCATTCGGTCCCTCAGAGCTTGCACACACATTGCAGTGCAGCCTCTGGATTTCTTATTTAATACAAATATTTCTGCTGAGCTCACACTTATTATGCAATGAAATAGAAATGTCAACACTTTTGTGTGTGCCAGAGCAGCCCAGGATAAATCTTTCATTGTAATTTGGTCTATCTGAGGGCACAATTACATTAGCGGGGGGTGCGTTTTGACGGATTCAGTAGTGACCTGAAAGAAAATGGTCACTTTCATCTTAGCTGCATTTGAAATCCTGCTAAAAACTTAAAGCAGATAAAAGTGCAAATGTTTTTTTTTTGTTCTTTCTCTTTTGTGCAGTCCGTCTTAGAACAACCACAACAGCTGCTCCCTCCACCACCACCACCACAACGACCCCCACCACCACTGCAACTCCCACCCCAACTACTACAACAAGCACGACAACAACTAGCACTGCTGCTAGCAGCACTACCACAAGAGCAATAACCTCTGCTGCTACCCCGCCACACCACACAACAAGGCGGCATACAACACCCGCGCTTCCTCAGACCTCCAGAAGTTCCAGGAGTACGCCGCACACCCGGACCACTGATGCCGCAAGCACAGAGACGGCGAGTCTCAGCAGCACCAGCCAGACATCCACATCCCCACGCATGCCTCTACCAGGCCCAATGGCCCCCAACAGCATTCAAAGAGAGACAAACGCTAACCTCTCTCACAGAGGTACGTATCATGGTCTGTGGGGTTGTTCATGTAAGTGTGTGTGAAGTGAGCATGAAGTGGTTGTAATCCCCAGCGACCATCACCAACTGCCATTAACGCAACAGGGAGCTGAAAACTAATACTTACATCAGCTGCCTTCTCCTCTCTGCTGTTTCTTCCCCTTATTCCTGCTTTGAGCCATCTATCTACTAAACAACCCGTCTTTCTTCTTTTTTTATATGTGAACACACTATTAAATGTCTTCTTAGTCTTTATCCCTCATGACCAACGTCCAGCAGAGGTGTCAGTTGACAAACTGCTTCTTTCTTCACATCCGCCTGTCATCTTTCATCCTCACTTTCTGACAGCCTCTCACTCTCTTCCTCTTTCCCTCTCTGTCCTTCTCTCTTCTCACCTTCCTTCTAAAGCTGGCTACATGTTTAAGTCTCATGCCAATCAAGCTTTTACTGGAGCTCATCGAACAAACGAATCCAGGCCTGACAAACCCTGACAGCCGACTGTAACGACACCAGCACCGTTTTACAAAGCAACGCTAACACTTAAATTGCATAAGACAGTAGACAGGCAAAGTCAATAGAGTCAAACATGACAAAAAAAATGCACATCACACAATGTGATCTCCGCTGCTCTATTTTTTGGTATTGTTTAATATAATTTTGTCTTTTTTACATCACATTCCATAGTATCTTCTGCTTTATTAGGTACAATGTTCTATATCTGTCCTTTGTTGCACATGTATAGATTTAGAGAAGGATATGAAATGAAATAAATTGAAAAATATTTTATTAATCCAAGGGGGAAATTTAAATAATTTGAATCCCTTAAATAAATTTACATTTACTTCCATTTTACATTTTCATCAAATTGTAATATTTACATATTACAATTTACATAATTTACATTTAAATAATATAAGAAATATTTTTTTAAATAATGTAATTGTTTAAAAATGATAAATATTATATATCCATACAAATAGTTTTTTAAATAATGTATAATAAATATATTTTAAATGTAAATAATTATCCCTATTTAAATGTATTATTTTTAAATAGCACATATTCCAGGGATGCTACCAAACCAATGCCTGCAGAGTCTGATATGTAGCTGTAGATGTATGAACAGTTTTTCTGTGCATTGCATTCTGAGCTGGCCTGAACTTGCTTATGCACCTTCTCCTGAGATGATTGATTACTTTGTGAGCCTGCTGCACTTGTGAATAATTTTTCTCACTATAGACTGATGGACTCCAGATTGCTTGGTAATGGCCTTGTGACGCTTCTGAGTTTAATGGGCAGCAACAGTTGCTTCACAATGATCATACAGATGTCTGTCTTCCTTAACAGTGTGTGAACACACACCTGAATGTTTCAGACCAGCTAGCTGTGAAAGCGTCTGCTTTATAGGACGGGATCCTACTTACTGGGAATTAATTAATATAATGCATGTAATTAGCAGCATCTGACTGATCATTAGCCCCTTATTTTTCATTCACTGCTTTTGTGTTTGGCCTTAGTTTTTCTACATAATGAGATGGTGTAATATATCATGTGTGATTATTTACATCAGGTTGGATTTACCTAATTCTATGATACAGATACTTTCTTCATTGTTATGCTGCAATGTGTGGAGCTGAGTTGAAAGAGAGTTTAATTTATTTTGCACAGTTAATTATTTTATAATGACAAGCTGCTGAGTGTGGACATGATTTTTACAGTGGTGCTTTTTCATCAGAAACATTCCATATTTATCGGGAGACCAGGTTAACAAGATGCCAGGCGATACACGAGACATGAAGGCGACACACTGTGTAGTTAAACTAAAGAATATTAAATGAAAATGCACATTAAAGAGAATAAGATACGCAACAAGAGCGTTTTCAAAAAGACTACATGAAACTGAAAGAAAGGGAAAGTGATTTGCTGGGAATTCCAAAGAATTCCTGCTGCATTGGATTCTGGGTTTCTCTGAGTTATTCAGAAGCAAGTGCACATCTCCCCCGGTCTCTGAAGTTGTCAGCTTCCTCAGAGTGCCACAAACTCTACAGATGAGAGGTGGAGCGGGCATGCAAGAGAAAATGGGGCATGAACAAGACGTGTCTCCAAACCCACGGGCCATGTGTTGTAATTTGAAACACAGTGAGCACTGTCAAGTTTGTCGGCATCAGCTGTTCTACAAGTGCAGTGATGGGTTCTGTGTGGTGGGAACAAGGAAGAAATGGGGGTTTCTGTGAAGACGAGTGAAGAATAAACAACAGAAATTACCTAAAGTTACTAAACATATCATTTATACCCTTTCTATTGACAGACTATAACTAACCATTCAGCTACTGTCACCTTAAAGACCTTTAACTTATTTTGCAAAATTAGATAAAAGTGTTTTATGTAGTAAAAATGAGGCTAGTTTGATCCTCCTGAGAACTGCATTTTTTAGAAAGGCTTAAATAAATGTTTCTTTTTAACTACTAAAGAGATTAATTTAATGAAAGTCTTGAAAGTGTTAATGGAAGTTAATGAAAGTGTAATGTTTTACACCTATTATTATTGTTTACTGCTGTTTAGATCTATAAGTTTAAAGTGAAATATCTCTAACTGTTGATGGTTTGGTCAGAGGATTAAACTAGCTAAAACTTCTTGAAATTAAAATCCCTCCAGCAATAACAGTCTTAATGAAACTGAGACTGTCTTTGCTCTCGATGAACTGCTTTTTTCAGAACACTTTCTTAAATAAGATTTTATTATTCTGCCTTTTAAGAGTTTTGTGCCTATTAGATGTCACTAATACTGTAAAATAAGATCAAATCACTTCAGCTGACTCAGAATTTGCAGTTTTCTGCTCAGTCTAAAGTTTCACAGCATCTCATATGCTTCTTTCTCCGATGCATTCTGTGTGTGTGTGTGCGTGTGTGTGTTTCTTCTATATACAATTGCATTTCTGAGAAATAATAATAATGTGCATCTTATTCATCTCATGCCATCTGTGCCTTTTTTGCTATGCATAGAGCTTCACCATCTTTTCCTAGAATGAGCCGATCAGTATGCAGAGCCAGCACTGAGATCGCTTCTGTTAATCTTTCTCTGTAGACTTCATTTGAGCCATCTGATCACACTTTGGCCAATAACTAGGCTTCTGCTAACAGGAGGGCTGGGAGGCGAGTTAATGCCAAAGCTCCACGCTGACCTGTTGGGTGAGAGTTCAAGGGGAGAGGAGATTCAAAGCTTGTCCAGAATAAATTGATACTGCTTTGCATTGTGGGACAATGTGAAAAGATGAGGCAGAAAAGAATGACCCAACATATGGGATGATAATGCTGAAGGTCAACCACAGTCTTGCAACATGATTTAAACCTGATGCGAAGCGCTTGTTGCTTCCTTTTTTTTTTAATTTCATATTCATAAAAATTCTGATCTATATCTCTCTGCTGTTGTATTTGTATCCATTTGTGTTACAAAGCATCTCATTGCATTTTTATGGCTTCTTGGTATGATTCATCCACATTTCATTTACACATGCTGTTAAAAGAAAAAAGGGAAAAAAAACTCAGATGGATTCTCCATCTTTATATTATGTAAATCAGCTTTTCCAGCGTGATATCCTTCTGTTCCAGCATACTTCTATTTCTCCCTCACAGGGTATTTAGGGGAGGGGGTGGTATGGAGCAAAACTTCTTGCTTAGTTTAATTTGTTTTGTTTGTTTCTTTCCTTGTCGGTTCATCTCAGCTGCAAGTGATCACTATCTCATAGGTAACAACATCACAGTAGCGGTGTTGGGGATAGTCATTCCAATCGGTGAGTATATTTAACCGTCCCACTGTGTAGTTTTTGCTTTTTGCCTGCCTGCTTCTCCCTCCTTGCTCCTCCATCTCTGCTCATCTCTGAAGTCCTGGACATTGTGTATGTGTGTGTGTGTGGTTTTTTTGTGTCTGGCTTAATGTGATATTAGAGTTTTTGTATTTGCATGCATGTTTGAGCTTCTTTCAGGGTTTATATTCTCCCACCTGCTTAACTAAATCTATAACAGCCTCAGCTTAAGGTTTCAGTACTAAACAATATTTTAACAATTGTTCAAATATAATGAGCCACGATTTAATCTAATGACATCCTCCCAGCTGGAAAAAGCCATTATGGGGATAACTTGTCACTCAGGTGATGCTCAGCCTACTGTAATGTGCACATTAATGAGATTGGAACAAATGGGAAATTTTATTCACGTTTTGTCATCACACATGACCAGATATTATAACACTGACTTTAATGCTCCTGCTGTGAACATATCTTTTGCTGGTACCACAATCAATCCAGTGGCCTATTTATCTGACCGAGTGGAAGATTAAGAAAATTAAATAGTGATTTTTATTTATTTATTTTTGCAAGGAACTGCTAATTTTTATAGTCTTTATATACCAAGTTAAAAAAAACACCATGAAACCGCGACTTACACACTCCATATTGTAGGCATATTTCCTTCAATCAAACAATCTTAATAAAGTTAATCTATTCTATTACCTCTTATTAAAATGAAAATCACATTTAATGGAAATATTTAATACTGTCATGCTCAACTTGACTGAGAATTTAGCTAAATGTGCAAATGACCTTTTAGCTGCAGCACATGCTGCTAATTGAGATCTCTTTCATCTTTAATATTGAATAGTTTTATAAATCATGGGAGCTCTGAACTATTGTAAAGCTCTTTTTTCTTCTTTAATCTCCACAGTTGAGATATCAGCTCATTAAAAACAACTCTCGGGATTGTTAACCCTTTCAACCTAATCCTTTATTCTGTCCTTCTGCCATTCATTGCTGCCACAAATTCCCCCATTTTGCATTTTTGGCAGCTTTGAAACATTAATTATTGTCGGAGGTCCACAAGGGCTGGATTTGTCCACCACATTTTCTGCCCACATCTAGCAATGCGCCACCCACAGCTCCACGGAGGAAACAGCCTAACCACGATTATGAGTATTTAGCCAAAGTCAAATTGTTATGCTGCTCGCTTATTGTACAGAAATATTCTATGTGAAAGAGAAGCTGTTTTTTTCTAGCAGGAGCTTTTAGGACTGAACAAAGACTGGTCTGGGGTTCCCAGCGCAGTCATGCTGGGACCTCAAGAGCCTTTACAATAAAAATGCAACTGGATGGGGCTTCTTGAAGGAGTGAAAACACATCTGTGGATGCAAGCACACACACTTGTTTTATCTCTTCTCCTTGACACACAGCTGATCTGGCTGTTGGTCTTAACACATGTACACTCTGCATATACACTCTCATACATGCACAAACACTGCTTCCGCAGGGCACTGAGGCATTAATGTTATGTTAATGAGAGAAGAGAGACTATGGCTATCTCGAATCCTCCAGCCCTTTTTCTCCTTTTTCCTCTTAACCCCATCCAGCAACACCACAGCCAGGCTGTTGGCAGATAGTTTCATTTTTAATTCAAGACAAGTCCAACATTTTAAATCACTGCCTAAAAGGAACTAGGATAATATGCTGATGACAGTTTAACAACCTTGATAGGCTTTTATTGAAAAACAAGAGCCAAATTCTTTGCTTTAGGTCCTGGATGCTACACAATTGTGTGGTTTAATCTTTGTGTTTTTATGTGTTGTGTGTGTCTGTGTGTGTTTATCGTATGTGTCAAGATGAATGCATGTATTAACTGTTGAAAATTCTGCATGTGCATTAATGTATAAATGTGGTTTTGATCATTCTGTGAGAATGGAAGCGAATGCAGTGGAATAAGAGATCATAGAATGTATGAAGACTTATAGTTTTTTTGTTGTTTTTTCTGATATTTAAACTGTGGTTTTGTTGTCATTGATTGCTACAAAATAATTTGTCATACTCTGCTGTCATGCATTTTTATAAAAGGGCTTCTTCATTAATTTTGTAATACTGCAGAATGTTAAACTTGTGCGCCTTCATGCCCCTAAAAGATAGTTCAATTTGACAGTTAAACATTACAAAAAACATTAAGTCTTCAGTTGATGAAAGAACGCAAGATGTTTTTGTGTGAGTGCTTTAAGCGCCGCTCTGTGTCCCCTGGGCTGTGTTAACGCTCCCGCCGTGTGTTGTTGTTGTGTGTGTGTTAAACACATGCAGTCCCTATCCTTGCCACAGTGGTCATCGGATTACTCTGCACTGGTGGATACCTGGTTTGGCGCAACTGGCGACGCAGGAACACCAAGAGCATGAACTTCGACAACCCTGTTTACCGCAAAACCACAGAAGACGACGACGACGAAATCCACATTGGGCGTCACAGCGAGTCCATCGGCCACGTTTACCCAGCAGTGAGTGGCAGCCACAGTCAGCCATTCATTGCACTTCCTCTGGGGGGTGGCATCACAGACAGCAACTCTCACTGGTACTCAGGGGCGCCAATGCTGTCCAGCGGCAAATAAAAGAGGAGGGAATGGATGAGTTTGGAATATATTTGGAGATTGGAGGATGTACAAGTTTGTCCTGGTGGAAAGAAGGAACAGGCTTGCACACGCACACTTCCACATGTACACATCATTTTTGCAGTAATCGCTAAGAGCACCAATCATGTACATCCTTCACTCGTGTTTACATTTCATTCACATTCATTTTCATATTCCACCAGAACAAACATTTATAAATGAGATCCCGTTTAGGATCCCATTTACTCATTGTGTTAGTGTTTCAGATTGTTGAATCTCTGTGTTAAAACTCTTTCTTTAAATCTCTTCCTTTTACACAAATACCTGATGCAAGAAAAAAAAATTGAAATGTCACCTGAAAACAAACCATGTGCCACAAAGTAGCATGCTCATCAGGGGAAAATATATTTGTTTTATTAATCAAAATAAGTTACCACTTTCTAGTACAAACATTGTTTAAGTTTTGAGGTGATGAGACTCCGCTTTGCAGGCACTGTGAAAGCTGACTTTAAGAACAGCAGAGCAAAAGACTGGAACACTCTGCAAGCTTTTTTGTTTCTTTTAATCATTTTAGTTCATGAGGTAGAACAAATATCAGGAGGGAGCACAAATCACGACAACAGACGAACCAAAATCAAATTTTGTCCAATTTTCAATATCAGATGCAGTTGTAGTCGTCATGAATCACTTCTCCCAGACAACCTTGTTGATTTCCCACTGACATGGAAGCAGCGCTGAAAATCTCCTGGAGCTGCATTTGGATGCATTTTGGGGGCTGTGTCAGCAGCGGTATGCTTTAAAAGGCACTTAAATTCAGAGAGAGTGCATGATCCAGACATGGAGGGTATTTATTGTTTATTTATTTAACTATTTATTTATTGGGGGGGGGGATCTTAGTGAAGAAGCTGGGAAGGGCAGCCAAATAGGATTATTTGAGGGGGATGGAAACCTTGTGCTTTGATCGGTTGGCATGGTAACACAGATTTCTTTGTGATGCTCTGTAGAGGATGTGTGTGTGGGGGGGGCGCAAATGATTCTGAGGCATTGTTGGCACGATGGGCTAGAAGTACACACGTGTAGACATGCATAGACATGGAATGGTGCACGACCAAGATTCAAGGTCAAAGTGACAATTGTCTTCACTGAGGAGCAGGAGGGAGGGGACTCGTCTTTTTCACGTCGCCCCATTTTGTTATTTACATCTGTACAATTCTCCTTTTGTTGTCTTTTGTCTTTATACTTGTTCTCTTGCTCTGTTCTCCTTTGCTTCACTCGCCCTTTGTGGGGAAAGCAGCCAAGATTGCTCTTATGGGGGCTAGACATGTGTAGTCATAAGCAAGCAGCCCGCATTTCTCACCTCCTTTCCCGTCATGAAAAAGTAGAGGCAGAAAAGGTCGAGAAAAGAACAGCTAGGCTTTTAAGAAAAGTAGAAAAAAATTAAGCTGCTGTTTTCTTTCTTTTTTTTTTAGGAGGGGGGGTTGGGGGTTTCTATCGCTGTCTTCCCTGTTCATTATGTCGCTTTTTTTTCCACCTCTTGCTCTGTCTCACCTTTCTCGCTTCCTCACCCGCCCACTGTAGTAACCGTCTTTTTATCTGCTGTTTGCAGCGCGTGGCACTCAGTCTGGAGGATGATGGCTACCCCTGATGGGGGATGCAGCCTACCCCCATCCAGTCCATTCCCGGCCCCTCCTCTCACCACAGTCTCTTCACCACTACAATGAGGCCAATACAACGCAGAGGAGAATGAGACGGAGTCTTCATCTTGCATCCCCCTTTTTAAGGAGCAAGAATGACCCATAAATCTTAGAAATTCCTCTTGTTCGTCTTCGTTTATCTCTGAAGTAACACAACTACCATTACTAGTCACATATACTTCTGTTAACGTTAGCTTAGTAGCCTTCTGCTCCACTCCTGTCTTCCCTCTGCCTCTTGTTAATAGTAGTGGTGTGTGATACGCTGCTCAACAATTTTGTTCACACTAACCTCATTCTACTGTCTGGCCTTCTGGCCACCATGAAAGTTAAAAAAGGCATTATTTATAATGCCACGTATTTATTTATATGTTAGATGTGTAATCAGCATCTCTGCACAGTAATAAAGGCAGGATTGATCAAGTTAGCAAAAACGTGCTTTACAGTGCAGTAACAGGCACATTTCTTCATGTTTCCTGTATAGTGAAAGCTGAATAGTTTTGAATGAGAAATAGTCACCTTTATTTCACACCAGGCCTCCCCACCCGCACCCCTAAAGTTCCCCCATGAAACTATCAGGCTAAATATAGCCAAGGAGAAAGGATAGAAAAAGTGGAGCCGCCTTGCACAAATGGAGGTGATTTGGGGGTGACAGAGCGAGAGAGGGAGATTTTTTTTTTAGTGGGGAACAGGAGGATTTGTCCCACCAGTGGGTCATGCCTCCAGGCAAGAAAGCAGCAGGACTGAAAAGGCAGTGGTTTATGGGTAATCCTGTCTCCTGATATCAGAGGTGCACATAACGTCCAGGCTTGACTGGATGTAATGAGTCACATCCATATGTTAACGTCAAATACCAACGGTTGTTGGTATTTCAGTTCAAAAACTTATTTGAAGGCACTGTATGGAGCACCTTGCTCTGAAGTACTGTAGGATATTGTGCTTTTTTTTTAAGCATTTACAACAAAAAATTAATCTATTGTATTTTTACGGTTTCTACGGTACAGATGGATCTGGAAACAACATAGCTGCTGTAATCGTCATTTTAACTAACAGTGTTTAAAATGTCTGAAAAATATAATAATTAGCCTAAAAAAATGTTGGCTTAAAAAGCATAAAAGAGAACCCTGAAATCTGTAAAACAGATTTGGATTGGACGGCTCCCATCTGATCCCTTTACCCTTGATTTGACATGACATGATCTTTAAGCTGCTACATAACAAATGTATTGGTGTAGAATTATAGCGACCCCATTTGTGTAACTTCACAGCACTTCGTTTCTTGCCATGACAACCCCCCCCCCCATCCATATCATAGTGGCTGGATGAGATGAGGCAGAAAAACAGCGGGCATTGGGAAAGAATCGCTTTCTGCTGTCACAGTGAGTTCACTGTGGTTTCGAGTGGCCCTGTTTTGTATGAGCAGATGAGTAATAGGCCAGGGTTGACTGAGCCCAGCACTGATTTGATTTCAAAGCTGGATAGAGAAGAAATGTGTGAGCCAGCTTAAAGAGTCGATCTTCCATTGGCTTGTCTAAGTCATGCTTCCAATCCATTGAATCAGATGGAATTCATGCCCACTGAATATTGTAATAATTGCTCATATCGTGTTCCAATAGTGGATTTCTGGAGGCTGTCGCAGAACGACAAAACTCATTGCATATCAACAACTCCCAGATTCTGGAAATCATTTAATACTTTTTTGTAGCATTTGACAGTGTTAAACACCTTCACAATGTATTACATATGAAATGATTTTTATTGTCAAGACTAAACATTGTCTTCCATTCTTATGGTAGCAGGTCTGAGCAAATATTGCACTTTACATATGTTCAGCTAAGAAATGGTTTTTTTGGGGCTTATTCTCGGTTTTTCTTAAAGTAAAATCTGCAAATGACATGCAAAAAAAAAAAAAAAAGAAAAGTCTTCCCATGCAGACTCACTACTCTCATGTTATGCATTCTTGCAATAGTTGGATAAGTTGGAAGTTTTGGATTACCATATGGCTAAAGGAAGATCATGGAAACACCAAACAGGGGAAAAGAACATTAAGGCCCAATCTCATTTCTACCCCATAGCCCTTCACCTTAGCCTTAAACCTTCATTTTGTGTGTTCACAAGAGACGAAGGGCTATCCTATTTCTCATTTGCAGTGAGGCGAAGGGCTGTACACCCCTTCAAATGAAGCGATTTCAGATGCACACTGAAAATGGAGGGGTAGGTAGGAAACTCACAAAAGTAAGCATTTTTGCACAAATAATCAATTGATTATTTATATAAAGACTGCTGTGTCATGGTTTTTAATTTGCTGACAATGGCTGTAGAACATTTTTCGTTTTTCGTGTTTATTACTAATGATATCATAAAATAATGAAAACATCGGCGATGCATACATGGCTTACTTGTTATAATCTGCAGGTTATAATTCCCATTTCTGCTGTATCATAAGCTTTTTAATACATCTGTTAATCTTGAGACGGCATAGTGCTGAAAATCAAACTAGCTGGCAGCAGTTTTAGCGACGCTAGATGATGACGTCATAGTCATGACATGGAACAAGGGGTGTCCCATTTTGCTGGGCAGAAAATTTTGCTCTACGCTCTAACCCTCATTTTTAAGATGTAGGCTAGAGCTAGGGGTAAGGGGACAGCGTAGGGGTAAAAATCAGAAATGGGATTGGGCCTTATACTGCCCTGGGAATAATTCATTATAATGGACATCTAAACTTTCCTGCCACTCTGAATCACATTAAGCCGTTTAGAAAATGAATGAATGAAAAGGATCTCTAGGTGTGTTGCTGACTTTAACACTGCAAAAGGAAGACACTCCACCCCACCCACTCGTTTTTTTTTACATCCAGTTGGCCATTTTTAGCCATGTCAGAAAAGTACATTGTTCTTTGGTACAGTGCTTCTGTACGTCTTTCCAGCGAGAGATAATTGAGCTCAACAGGCAGCCCTTTCCTTTCATTTTGACCTTGCTTATGTGAAGATCAGAACTTTACATGGTGGGGAAGACTGGCTCACATCACCGTGCTATTATGCAGTTTGGTGCCCCCCCTGCTATGTTTGGTTCTAAGTAAGGACTAAAGATTGACATATTGAATAAATTTTATTATTGTAGCTACATTTTGATAACAATTGCAGTTACTGTGGAGGGAAAAGGAAAAAACAGGAAAATTGACTGAGGATGCTGACATGATCATATATTCTCAGTTTTATAGAAGAACACAGAAGGAAGGTTAGAAGACACATGCCACAGATCAGACATCTTTGTGAGTTAAGAAGGAATAAACTGCAGGCGGTTTGATTAAACCCTGAGCTGAGTCAGCTCTGCACCCCACTTTTTTCCTTTGTTTGCCTCGGGTCAAACGGAGCTCCATGCTGAGGGTTTGCAGTTAGGAGGATAAATTGCTTATTTATTTAGGTGCCTGAGCGTGACATTGTAGGAAAGTTATTATGGTTACAGTGTGAAGACAGATTGGCTGGTCCACTTTGTGGTCACCTCCAGAGGAGCCGTCTAAACTGAAGGACACGGAGAAAGTCCATACTGGGGCTTTCATCATTCATTTTATCAGGTAGTAAAAGTAAAGGGCACAATGTGACCTTTCGCTCTGAACAAAAATACTTCAAAGTTGGGTTCATATTTACACGAACAACAGTGCAGCAGTGATTTAATGGAAGGAATATTTGTAGTTTTAGGTTCTAATTTGTCAAGTTTAAGGATCAGTTTGAAAGCTCTGCATCCTGTGGACATCTTAAAGGATTGGTTGCATGTGTTCATCTTGATTTTTTTTTTTTTATTTACTTTAATAGCTGCTATGTTGTAAAGATTCTCCAAGAGTGGTTATCAGTGTGTACAACATGACAAGTGACATTTTTCAGTCTGTAAGGCAAAACATTTCTGTGCTGCTCTGCGCCATGACAGACAGGTGCTCAAGGTGATAGATATACAAAGCCACATAGTTAAATTATCATGAAACCATCTCGTTGAATACAGTGCAGACTCATCCTTTGTTAGATGGGAGACTGTTTTCTTTTGGCAGAGCAGTTGCAAAAAGTATGAATGGATTGGAAGAATGAAAAGTAAGGCGTAAAAGAAATGAAACGCATCAAATGGCTCTCGGTGGGAAAAAAAATGTAATTCAGGGTGAACTGCAAACTGCATTTTCTTCGTGCTGCATATGAAGTTTGTTGCATAAAAAAAAATGAATGAAAGGTATTGGTTTGAAATGCAGAACCAGTTCTGTGCAGCTTGTGTTGCACTGTTTATCTAAATAATTAACTCCTTTGTTAAACTCTTAACAGTTATATTTAATCTTTAACTAACTGTACTGCATAATATACCTCATTTTTAATGTAAATCAAACTAATTTGTTTTATAGATGCATGCTATCAGCTCACAGTGAGCTCTAACAGTCCTTTGAACCGTGTGGCTGCATTAACAGTGTCCTTGATTTGTGCTTCTTCCTACAATCTTAAATATTCCTGCCTCAGAGCAGAGTATGCTCCCAGCTGCTTTTACCAGAATACTTTCTAACATCACTCACTTCGCTCCACCATTCCACCTCCTCATGTTGTTTTAACACATGTAATGCCAGCGGTGATGCTTGAAGTCCTTCTGTGATTATCATACTACTGAATTCCTAGCTTTTAGAAAGCCAAGTCAGTGTTGTTGTCTCTGTGCACACTCACTCTCTGACCCTTCCATCTTCATCTCAGCCATCTTTCCTTCGGCAAGGACTCTGTCTTTTGATAAGCAGGCACATACTGGAAGCGTTAAAACACTGGATGAAATAACACGGAAGCTCCAAAAATAACAAGGAAACCCCTCAGACCTGGAAATGTGAACGTGCAGACTGACAACAATCACGCACAGCCAGGAGAAGCAGCCTTTCCTTCCAACTACACTATGCTGATGGAAACTTTCGGTGACTGTAGTTTGTGAACATTTAGCTTATGTTGACCCAGTGACTTTCCTCAATCAACCTTCTCTTTTTTTTAGTTTCTTTTTTTTATTTTGTTTCATTTTATTAATTTTATTAGTGTGTGTGGGGGAAACTGTGAATCTCCAAGTGATTTGTAGTTGTGACTCTCCATGTTAAACCGTGATCTACTGGATGTTTGAATACTTGAATAGCAGTTTTCCATCAACTAGTTTTTCCTACCAGCCGGTGTAAAATGAAGGTTGCCTGTAATGAAGATTTTGAACAGGAAGTTGTGATTTTTCTTTTGTATAATTGATCACATATGGGGCAGAATTTTGATATTTACTAGACTGAATACCTTATTTAAGCATTCAACTTGGATAAAATCCATTTCTAGAAAGGAAAAAAGTTGCTCCAGTTTTTACAAATCTGTGCACCTGCATTTTTCCAAAATATTGCTGATGTGTCATTGCCTGCAAGGAAACCTAAAAAACTAACAAAAAACACAAATAAAAAACATTTGGGGCTCTGACTATTCCTGAGCCACACCACAGGCATTTTTTATGCTGTTTGTTGCACAAAACTTTTTGAGAAGCCTTCTGCACTGTGTAAAGAGATGACATTCTTAGTAGGGGGGTGGGGGGGAGGTACAGTGGTATTCCAATGGATTTGAATCATGACATGTAAATAATACGTTTTCATACAGCAAAAACACTTTTTGATAATGTTTTAAATGTATCTGTAAAAAAGGAAAAAAGAAAAAGGAAAAAAAAGATGTACATAAGCTGCTGGGTAAAAGGAGTGTAGACTATATATGAATTTATTTGTACACAAGAGCACTGGTTTCTTTACTACTTGATTGTAACTAAAAATTAATAATCTGCCAAAGTGTTTTTACTTTTTCTCCTGTCTGTTCCATTTGTTTTCTGTTTTATTTTAACGTTTTAACAGAATTGCAGACTGTAGAGTTCACACTGTATTTAATTCTGTTACATTTCTCCTTTTGTTTTTATTGAGTTTTTTTTTTTTTTTTTTAATTTATTGGTGCCTTGTTTTGTGCTCCTGTATACTTTTTCTCTTTTTTCATTCTCAGTGTTGTGTGTCTGTGGGAGGATAAAGGGGGGTGGGGGTTGGGGGGTTAAGAGAAGTGGTGGAGGGTTTTGTGTTTAAAACTTAGCATCTTCTGTACTTACATTGAATATCTGTACTGTATGCCAAAATGTTCTCACTCACGTTTCTATGGAATCAAGCTGTTGATAAATATCTCTATATATTGATATATTAAATTTATAAAAGCTGTCCAACCCTTTTGTGGTGATATTGTCTTATTTGTATCTTTTTGCTGTTAGGTGTAACAACTTCAACTAGACAGTGAGTTAAACTCTCCATCATTATGAATATAAAGGATTTTTATTTGTGTTCTTCATATGAACATTATTCATATGAACATCATTTAGAGATGAACCGGAATACCTTGCACTGGAGTCAAATACCACGCGAATGTTTCCAGGCTTTTGCAGATGATATACTCCAAAGTAAGTTGGAAGATACCGACACTCCTCTTTTTCCTTCAGTACAGGGGCCACTTCTGCATGTTTGTTGGCAAAGATTTTTGCCATAAAGTCCAGGAAATGGGTTTTCATTTCCGGCTTCCTCTCAAGGCTTTTTTCTAGGGAATTGAAGCGGGTGAACACATACTCGCGGTTGTTGGATAGATGTTGCAGAGGAACTCTAAACGGTCGGGGAGCAACCCAGTTGTTTGATGTATCCCTGTATACTTCTTGGTCCATGATTTCCAGAAAGACTATGTCCTCAATGGATGGGGCAGTTTTGTTGTCATGAGCTGTTTCTTGAAAGATTCTTCACCTAATGTGTCCAATGATGTTCTCACAAACTTGTTTCTCTGTTCCGTGCCGTAAGACGCCTTCTCCATAAGCTTTATGGAGCCTTTGCAGGGTGTGAGAATAGAAGGGCAGCCATTCTCCAGCACATTAGTCTTAAATGTGTGCACAACTGGTTTGTGAGCATTTCCTAAGCACACATCTCCAATAAGAACCCATCCTAAGTCCAACTTCTGTGCAAAGGGAGCTCCATGAGGTCCATTCACTTGCTTTCAAACTTTATGGACTCTCATAACATCTCTTTCGAGCAAGATAAGTATCTCTGCTTTGGGCTCGAGCTCTGGAATGTGTGATGCTATGCTCTTCAAGTGTGGATGATGGCGGGCTGCATTAGATGTTGGAATTTCAGAGCGATCATTGAGTATTTCATTACACTCAATTAGTGGTGGGAGTGGTAAGCTAGTTTGTCCATCGAGAGACTCTACTTGGAAACCCTCTGCTTTTCTGCCTGACGTCTGGACCAACCCAGCACAAGTTTTAAGTGACTAAGGAAATGGTTGGGCACTGACCTTGAAAAGATCAAAGAAATCTGATTGAACCAGTGAATGGTTACTTTGATCGTCCAGGATAACACATACATTGACTGCCTTCTCACGCTGACCTTGTGGATATATCCGAGCTAGACAGATTTGTGAGCAGGATCTTGCCGCTTGTCCCAGCCCACAAATCTTTGTGCAGTTGGAGCATGCACAGCATGGTAGAGACTAAAGACACCCGAAAGAAGAAGCCAAACAAGTCACCAACTACGACAGCATGAAGTGTGGTGTCGATGTGATGGACCAGATGTTTCCAGAGTACAGTGTGCGCTCGGGAACACGGCGATGGGCAGTCGCTGTGTTCTACAACATGATTGACATGGCAGCACTGCATACATATGTACTTTATCAGGCGTGCACTGGGGTTCAGGAGAGGCGGGTGGACTTCCTGGTGGAGCTAGCCAGTGAGCTTGCTCGCTCACATTTGGGAGCCAAGAAAGCCAACAAGGAGAAACTTTTTCACCAGCAACCTCCCACACCTGGCCAATGGAAAAGAGCAATGTGCCAGGTGAACTGTCGTTGCAAAAGCAATCACGCTACTGTGCGATATGTAGATTGCTAAAAGGCACACATGTGGCAAATGTAGGAAGGAGGTGGGATGGCAGTGCCAAGTCTGCTCAGAAAATGCAGAGGACTAAAGAACTGAAATGCAGGTCAAAACCACTGAGAACATTCCACCATCATAGAACATGTGAAATTCTTGTAACTCAATGTTTTTTCAATGTCAGTCACTTCATCCACATGCACAGATTTATTTGTAGACTTTTTTGCAGTAAATTCTACGAAAAGATTTCTTGTTCAAATCTTGTACATCAGAAATAAATGTCATCAAACTGTAGAGGAAATTCATGTATTAGCTTAATTACCTTGCTCTTAATGTCTAGCTGAAAGGTTTGACTATAAGGCTC
>JBAMHX010000016.1:8402518-8426007 GCA_037177515.1 Pseudomugil tenellus | reverse complement strand
GTGTGTTGGATATGGGTTGCATCTAAAAGTTGCAGGATGGTAGATCTCGAGGACCGAACTTGGAGACCCCTGATCTACAGTATAATCTCTATATTATCTATATGAATATTTCTATAGAATATTTAATCTTAAATCTGCATTTGTATTTAGTGTTTACACTACAAGCCACATTCACCACTTCACATGCACGCTTCCTATTCTTGGCTTAGAAATGGGAAGCCTTTAGTGGCATTGAGACAGAAAAACAGAATTTAAAGCAACTCTCTCATAGACTCTATCACACACATCTGCAGGTAAAAATATATTTTAGTTTTATCTTAAAAAAGTCTAAACTATAATTAAGGTGCACAAACATATCAAAGCTGCATTTCAATTATTGTTACTCATGTAAAGGTAAGTCCACAGACTTATTTAATGCTAGAGGTGGAAATAGTGAAAAAGAGGACATCTTAGAGGTAACATCTGTACCTCAGGTGTTGCGTATTGCACTTTAAAATCTTGTTGCACCTTTTAGAGTTTAGCAATCTAAAATTATGATGCTTCTGCAGCTGATGCTCTGTAAAGTATTTATAAGTTATAATTCAAATGTAAATTTTAAAAAGGTTTAAAGAGACTATGAGGAAGGATGTAGTGAAACAGTTTGTTTGAGAGAATTAGTAGAGAAATATAGACGAGTGTGGCAACAGAAAAATGACATGCTGGTATTTCGCCATTAAGTTAGACAAGAGAAATAAGAAAAACTAATCCTGAACATTAAAAACACACAAGTTAATTTTAAAATATTGTGGAAATACAGTTAACATTTAGCATGTTTATGCGATGTCATTTTATTTATGTCATTCAGCATGTTTATGTAAGACAAAAAAATGACTGAGAAATAGTTAAACATTTTCAAAAGTTTATTTAGAAGTAGTTCTCTGGTTTGTAAGATACACACTTGTTCCACACAGAATACTACAGAGGTACAGATTCTTACATTTGACTCTGTCGTATTATTAGACCCCGACACTCAGACTGGTGAACAAACAAGAGAGATGTTACCTTCACAGCTGAAATCAGTGTCAGATCTTTACATTTTCCCTGCAAATGTCAAAAGTAGCATTAAGGGCACATGACATTCCACAAGCTCATCAAATCACGCATGTACTACAAACACCCAACCTGTCAAAGTTAATTCAAAGACTCACATCATCAGGACTTTTTTTCCAATACTCCAAAATCCCCTTGAGCAGTATCACTTGGATATTTGTCCATGCATACATAAGTTTATTATATATGATAAAAAATATAGCATTTAGAATAAATATGTCAGGTTATTTTTAGACTGTCAGACAATACTTGTTATATACTTTTCACAATACTGTATGTACACATATTTGGCTGGATTTACAGAAACGGATAAAATGCATATATCTAATCCAATGTAAAACATATTTGATCTTAGTTCTTTGGTGATCAGCCAGATGTGAAATATTTTAACATCTGGGTCACACTGGATTAAACATATAGATTCCCATAAAGATCTTATGTGTAGGCACGGAAGACCAGATAGAGCAGATGCTTATCTCAGCGCAGTTCTGACCACCCCTTGGCTGTTTGACATGTGGGAAGGTATGCACCTTTAGATTTCTTCTCTATTTTACAGGCAATCAGTTACGAGCAGATGTGCAGCACAGAGGTCAATTTTAAATTAATTGATGCTTTGTAAATGCAGCATCACCCACGAGAACATGTTTGCTACAGTGTGACAAAGATACAAATAAAAAAAGGAAGGTATTGTTGGTAAATTCAGTATAAAGCTCCACATCATAAACATACTTTATGTAGGTCTCTCTTTAGTCACATTTTCCCACTAAGATCACTGGTGAAGATCACACTTTAAAAAAAAAGTACAACATGGCAAAATTGGCCAATCAAAATAGGAAAAACATATTATAAGTATAATTAATGCTTTATGTATTAAAAAACACATTAAAGATGTTTTACTAGTTATTGGGAGTTTCTCAGCTGATTTTGTGACTGTAAATGTAGATTGGGTTACTGTTGTCCACAATCATGGCAGTTATTTATGTTTAATCTTTTTTTATTATTATTATTTTGCCTTTACTGGTCTTTGCAAATGGACGCTACCCCATTAAAAGTCAAACTGAATTATTATACCATCATCTTTAATCTGGAGGAGCAGGAGTCAACACTGAACTAAATTCATGTCCTTTTAATATTCTGTTTGTTAAACTTGTCATTGTCGTTTCACCGCATCTCATCTTGTGTAAATGTTCTCAACTGCCTGGCATCTGCTGTGGTCACTGAGAAAGGAATGTTGCATTGTAAACATTTTATAAGACCATGACTTCTGCTTTCCATTGCTTACAGAACACTGGTGCAGACCCAACTCCCTGGGAAGTAAAGATGATGTCCAGAATAGATGAAAGTTGTCTGATAAGGCTAGGTCAGAATCACACACCCTACAGAGTTTCTGCTTCACAAGGTAGTATTTATCTGATATTGCTTCTTTTCTTTTTACCTTTTGGCTATGAAACATAAAGCTGATAAAAGGATAAACTGTTCTTGGCAATTTAAAGACAAAGTGACAAGATCAGGTAAATAAATCTGTCCAGTCACACATAATTTAAATATCTATACTGGTTCTGATGTCTGTCTCATCCACTAACAGTCAGCTTGTTAGTCCTGCGATCCATGCCGGTTTAGTTAAATTTGCTACATGTTTTTTCCTGGAATGTGTCACAGCCAGCCTGACATTCATTGTGCATTTTGTAGCAGTTGCATACATGATTGGATTTCAAACAAGCAGGCGAACAAGGCATACATTTCATCTGAATTTAAGGACGGAGACAGAGAGAAATAATGAGAACAGACAGTATTACAACATACTGCTCTGCACAACTGTACATAAGATAGCCAGTAGGGGGAGTAACAGTATTGGCATGCAGCTTCTTATGCTTCATACAATCTTCTAAAGAGAAGACTTCTGTCTTTCTTCAGCAGAGTAATAATGTCAGTTAAAAAACAATAATTACATTTGTGTCCAACATAAACATTTGATCTCAGGACAAACTTGCTGTTTAATGACTCAAAAATGATCACTCATGAGCGACATGGGATAATCACTCTGGAGATTTGCTAGATGGAGTGAATGAATACATCTAGAATTATATAGTTTCTTCTGAACACTCTGATTATAGGCTACTATTTATTGTACACTAACACAATTTAAAAAGTGCAGTAGAAAATACAGTCTCTGATTATAATCTGTTAGAATAGCGTTCTACTTATACTATGTTCTCAATAATGGCTTATGTCCAAATAGGAAAAGAATAATGTCATAAAAGAAAATAGAACTCATGTATATCTTGTATATCTGAAAGGTAGATCATGTGCTTAGTATTTTGCTTTGAGAGTTAGCTGATGATAAGAAGCAGCAGTTCTGCGTGTGTCCGCCACTTGTCCTACTTTATACTCTCACCCTGTGTCCTGTTTGAAATGCTATTATTCACAATTGTCGCTATGGTATTGTCTGATCAATTCTTCCATCACTTTTTAACATCGATGCTGTGGGTGCAGCATATCCACAGACACCCATAAGGCATGCTAGCAGAGATGTGAGGGGGGAAATGTTTCAGCTGCAGAGGTTTAAATGTATTATGTCAACTTTTGTGTAATATTTTCTGTAGTGATGTATATTAACTTAAGGTTTTTCCCCTTTATGTTGTCTTAGAAGATGATCAGGAAAGGGAGGGATCATGAATTATCAAGCTGACATGGTTTGGAGGACTCTGGTTCAAAGAAGGTCTGTAGTAGATGTGGGCTCAGATGCATGGGCCTTCAGGAGGTCAATGATGTCTTGGTGAGCAGCTGCCTCTGCCACCGCTAGTGCTGTCAGGCCATTCTGGGGGGGGAAAAAAGAGATTATGTTGACTTTATCTCAAAATTTTGTTGCAGTGACCATGAGGAGCCACAAAATGGCAGTGTTGTGTTAGTTTACACACATTCTCTAGTAAGTGAATAATGTTGTGCTAACGCTGCACCTGCATGTATAGCATTGTGAGAAGAGATGGATTTAGTATCAGGAGATAATAAAGGTTTGGATAAGAGTTTACAGAAACATGACAAATTATGAGGTTATATAAGTTATTTATGAAATAACACAAAGGTAAAGCAAATACTATTTGACTTAAAATCTACCCTGCTCAAAAAAATAAAATAAAGGGAACATAATAATTTCTTTGTGACTCTTAGTCTGTCACACATTTTAGTCTGTTCAGTTAGGAAGAAACATTGTGAATAAATCTCACTTTCTGTCGTGCAAATGGAATAGACAACAAATAGCAAGACTGTACCTAAAAAGGAATGGTCCTGCAAGTGGTGGCCTGTCCTCATCCTTTCTGGCTGGTTTTCGGTTATATTTTCATTTTGCTCTCATCACTACAGGTAACATGAGGTTGTCTATAACTCTTCAAACCTGTTCAGCTTTTTAGCTCATGTAGGATGGCACATCAACCTGCACTGTGACTAGAAGGTTTCCTATGTCTCCCAGGACAATGCAGCGAGCGTGGATGAGATGCCAGGAGACGTGTAAGAGGCTGTAGGAGGACAACAACCCAACAGCAGGACTGCTGTGTGTTCTTTTGTGCCAGGAGGAACCAGAGGAGCACAACCAGATTCCAACAAAGTGACCTCCAGCTGGCCACTGATGTGAATATTTCACCTCAATCTGTCAGAAACAAGACTCCATGTAGGTGATATCAGGGCCCGAGATCCAAAGTGGGCATCTGAGCTCACAGCCAAACAATATGCAGCATGATTGGCTGCACTGAAAACACCAGGATTGGCAGATTTGTGAGTGTTCTTTAAGAGTAAGAACAGGTTTACTGCAAGCATGTAACAGGCGTGACAGTCTGGAGATGCCGTAGGGAGCGTTCTGCTGCCTGAAACATTATCCAGCATGGTTTGGCAGAGGATCAATGATGGTCTTCGGGGTCATATTTTTGGAGGGGGGTATATACCTCAATGTGCTAGCCAGAGACCACATTCTGCTGCACTGGGAGCTGGATTTCTTCTGATTCACAACAATGCTCCACCATATGTGACTGGAGAATGGACTGGCCTACCTGGTTACCAGACCTGAATACAATCAAACACAACTTGGACATCATGTGTGAACCCATCCACCACTGCTATATTATGCCACACACTGTCCAGGTGTTAGCTGATGCCTAATCCAGGTCTAAGAGAGGCCTCAGGAAAACACCCGACGTCTCATCAGGCCCATGCCGAGATGTTGTAAGAAGTGCATACATACAGAAAGCTTTACTCAACCTCTTTTGAATGGACTATTCGGATTTTAAAATAAAGTAAAATAGTTGCAGTTTTCGAAGACAGGTCTGTAAATCACTTTAGGTAAACAATTGAAAAATAATTCAATAGTTTAACTTCTATCTATCCAGCCAGAAAGGCTGGCATCTGAAGCTATCAAGCACTGAAGTCATCCACAAGCAATTATAACAAATGGCTTTTCTATCCTCGTGCCCTTGCCTCCTTAACCTGCAACTGAGAGAGCAAACCTCTCCAAACACGAACACTTGCAAGCCCATCTCTTTATGGTGTAAGAGGGGTTGTGTGCTTGACACTAAGACATTAATCAAATATAATGGAGCTGTAAATATCTTAAGCGGACAGCACAGGCAGTGTTCTGCTGTAATATTCGGAACCTCCTGCATCTGTCTTCCAGCATGTCATCATGATCATTTCACTAATCAACAGTGTGACAATACATATGACAAACAAGCAGACAGCACTCAGTTTCAGTTTTAAAGGGTTAATCCAAAATCAGGAAGCTAGTCGTTCAGCTCAGTTATTCTGTCTTGACTAAATTCAGCTGACTGGATGGTCAAACAGGTCACTAGAGGTGTTTGTGGACCAGGGGAAAAGACATTTTTCTTGCATGTCAGTACTTGAGATATTTATGTAAAAAGCTGCAAGGTTTCCCTCTCTCTCGCCCCAGCCACATTTGCCAGCTCTCCAGGGGGATGCTGAAGTGTTCCCAGGCCAGTCGAGAGATAAGATCTCTCCAGCGTGGCCTGGGTCTTCCCCCATGTCTCCTCCCACAGGGACGTGCCCAGAACATCTCACCAGGGAGAGGCCCATGCATCCTATCTAGATGCTCGACCCACCTGAACTGACTCCTCTCGATATGGAGGAGTAGCAGCTATACTCTGAGCCCTTCATCGATGGCCTTGCTTCTCACCCTATCTCTAAGGGAGAGCCCGGCCCGGAGGAAACTCATGTCAGCCGCCTGTACTCAGACTCTCGTTCTTTCGGTCACTACCAACTGCTTGTGACCATAAATGAGGGTAGGAGCAAAGATCGGTAAATCGAGTGCTTCGCATTTTAGTTCAGCTCCTTCTTCACCACAACAGACCAGTGCAGAGTTCACATTACTGCAGATGTCCCACTGATCCGCCTGATCTCACGCTCCATCCTTTCCTCACTTGTGAACAAGACCCTGACGTACTTGAACTTCTCCACTTCCATGCTTAGGCTGCTGACCCCATGACCCAGCCTAAGATAAGCGGCAAAGGATGGATGGATGGATGGATGGATGGATGGATGGATGGATGGATGGATGGATGGATGGATGGATGAAAGAAGTTGTTTTGAAAAAAGCAGCTAAACATCTTCACATGATCACTTTTGGATTTCCCTGTGTGAGAACATAGGTGTGTGACATGAGGAGTGCTATATGAAACCACCGGTCAGTCCTGACCGTGTTTTATACATGTGCTACTTTTTGGCCCTTGACTCAGTTGTCTATGATTTCTGTTCTGCTTAAAACTCGCTCCTCTGCATCCCTTCTGGCTTTAGAGAAACAGTTCTAAAAGTCTCTGTGGGCTTGTGCTTCATTGTCTTAACCGTCTGGATTTTTCGCACATGTGGGCTGATACATAAAAGCCATGCCTGATGATGCATACATGGGATTCATCATTTTCCTGCCACTGGAGTGCAGTAGCTTATTTGTTGCTTCCGCTGGAGTATAATTAGATTTTATTGTTATTGTTGTTACAAAGCTATTTCAGTTCCCAATCTACACTTTATTTTCAATTTCAATAAAAGAAACTATTTGGATGTATAATAATCTTTTAAACATCATAATTCAACTAAAAAGAAAAAAATCACAATCCAACAGTGTACCTTATCAGTGAGGCTGATATCACAGCGGCCTGTCTCTAGCAGCAGACCAGCGATGTGTGTGTGTCCGTGTTCAGTAGCGCACATCAGTGCTGTAGATCCCTCACGGTCCTGGGCGTTTACATCCACACCACAGCTCAGGAGCAGCTTTACCATGGCAACGCGGCCGTGGCTCACTGCTAGCATGAGTGCTGTCTGGCCTGCCTGGAGATAGAGAGGGAAAAAGCTGATTAGAACAGGAGTTTAACAGAGGGCAGATACGAGAAGAAGATATCTATCACGAGTGGTTTATTCTCAAGGAGTAAAAGGAAAAAGGAATAAATGGTGAAATGAAAGTGATAGCATACTGTAGCTGGAAGGTTTGTAAATCCTTAATGTTTTATATTTCTGCATATGTGCAGAGTTTACATGAATGCTAAATTTAGATGCAGAAAACTGAAATAAATGAATGAATGAAAATGTTACTTAATACTTGAGATATTTAATATTACATGCTTATCTTTAAGGGACAAACTGTCAAATTTTGGTTTAGTATCTGATGCGACCTCCTTGTGCAGCTTCAGCTGCAAGAAAATGTTTCCAATAATCACTCCTGAGTCTTCTCCGTCCTGTCTCGTAGAGATTCAGTATTTTATGTTTTCATGTTTCTGAAACTACAATAAGTGTATAATAGAAAAATACAGATCTAAAATAAAGTGCAAAGTGGACATGGTAAATATTGTAAAAACAAGGCATAAATTATTGTGGAATAGATTAGAGTGCAGTTTATTATATGTATAATACAGATCCTCCTGCATGTCAAGATTGAGTTAAAAAATACAGTAAAACGTGTCCTAAATTGTTTGTGTTTTTCCTCTTTGTTTCATCAATGACGGCAATAGTTTTGCTGCAGATATACTGAAAGAGGTAAAAAAAAAATAATACATCCACTGCTCTCTTTCATAATTAAATATGACACATCCTAGTTAAACCCATCTGTGACTAAATCTGATGACAAAAGATTCAACTAATATCTAGATTGTTTATGTCCTTAGCAACCATTACACACGTTGCTCTTGGAGTCTTGGAGCCTTTCAGACCTTTTTCTGTACAATCTGCCACACTGGCATTTGGTGGAATTCAAACTCAGATGTTAAAGTTTAATTATTTTTTTTTTAGAAAAAAAATCAGAGGTGCTCAGGAATCTCCTTTGCTGATGCTATATAACAAAACATTATTAACTCAGTCTTGTATACTTGTATGGACACATGTAACTCCCACAGACTAAACTAATCTAATCCTTAAGTTTCTTTTTATAGATATCATATAAAGGCAAATATTTATCTATAAATACATTCCCCTAAATGTTATTTAGATTTATAAATAATCACAATGACTGTCTTCGCCTGAATAGTTTGGGACTTGACTGAGCATCATACAGCTATCATCCATCTGGAAACAGAAAATTCCATGCATTAGGTAAATCAAAGAATGTTGCATTAAATTAACCTTTAACACAAACTTGCACACTCATGTTCCAGCTAAACAGAAAAAAAAACTAACAAAAAAAGCATGAAGTTGATAAATTATGTTTGTGTGACCACAATACATTTCGTCTTATTTTTTTTCAAAATCTTTCACTTGTCCATCAAAGTCCTCCTTGCAGAAAACCAATAACTGCATGTATTCCTGCAAAGTAACCCACTAATAACATAAGCATTATTTAATGATCCTAGAAACATCCCTGGAGGACTTATCTAATATGTAGACCGGGTTATTTTGAAATACAATATGCTTTACAATAATACCAGCTCTTATGCAACCCGACTGATTTTTCACATCCAGTGAAATTGGAACAATTCGTATTTTATTTTAAGCCTAAACTGCTAAGTGTTAGCACCTGTCTGGATCGTGCATTTATATCCCCCAGCTTCAGCAGCTGCTGTGCCACCTCCAGATCATCAGGGCTCTCAGCAGCCGTGAGTGCAGCCAGCATCACTGGAGTATAGCCTGCTTTATTCACATTGTCTGTTTCACATAGACCTGGACACAAGCATGAGGAGAGAATTAGCAAGCAATCTGTTCCTGGATGAATATTAATCAGCTTGAAATTCAGTTGTCACTGTAGCTGGATGTGTCGTTGCATATTACCTGTATCTAGCAGCAGTTTTACCACAGGAAAGTTGGAGTGTGATACACTGTAGTGGAGAGCCATATTTCCATTGCCATCTGTCAAGTTAACTACATATGGCAGGAGAGTGGGGGTGGTCAATCCCACTTGTCGCAGGTATAATCTAACTGTATCTGCCTGTGAGTCTTTCTGACTGGAAACTCTGAACCACTCCTGGTAGAGCACCACTAACACTTGACGCTGAAGTGAAACAGAGGAGAGAATACATCGAATTTAAAAGACAAGTGAGAGTTGACACGAAGTTGACATTTTTTAACAAAAAAAAGTTTCTGTTGTGGAATCCAACTCTAAATGTGAAGAGTACATAAAAGTGTAAAAACTGCACCAGAATCAGTGAGAATTTATTCAGTATGTTCTTACCATTTCTTTATCTGGTGATGAAACCTCTTCCATGCGGTCCTTTACGTACAAGCAGGCATCTATGAATCCTTTGTCAACTTTTCCCCTAATGAAAAAGAGAAAAAAATGAAACAAACAGAGGAGACTTAATAAGTCAAGCGGACATGTTTGATATGCTAACAGCACAAGCAAACATCAATGGTAATATTTTTTGTTTTCTTACTCATGGTCCAATAACATCCACAAAGCATCTAAACAGATTATCCATCATTCAAAGTCTGAATCGCAGGATGCAAAACTTGAGTAGTTTACAATCTTTAATGCATTTATCCTCTGGCCTTAACACACACATGTACAGTCATAGGAATGATCTGACTGGTGATGAATGATGAGCTAGCTACCCCATGTTACCCCAGTCCCATGACCCTCTGTCATATTTGCACACCTGAAGCAGATAGGCAATCAGTCAGTGAAAGGGGAAACAACACCAACAACAGTTGTTTGCTTTCATATCTGACTGCTGTGACTTGAAGGAATAGACAGCGACTATGTGATGGTATCAAACACCAGTTCGTGCAAGTTGCCTGTGCATTACAGTGAAAAGATGAAGAAGAATACATTCAGTATGTATATGCAATATGCAGTGATTTATTGTGTACATCAGTGTCAATATGGTAAAGATATTAGCAGTGTTGCACCAGGCATAAAGAAATATTAGTGTGCAGATTTGTATGGTTACAGCACAATGTTACTGTGAAAACTTTGACACCTGGCTTTACGCTGATGTTACTTTTATATTTTAAAAAAGCATCCTCCAATACAGCAGCAGAGTTCCCCAAAATGTCTTTCTATGCTTAAAGTACTTGATCCATGTAGAGAACAAATTAAATAATCCAAGACCCAAAACAAACTACTGCCGACATCTTGTTACACGTGGTTTTGCAGATGTGTCACATCTCTGCAAAGTAAAGACGTTTCAGCACCAGTCATAGGAAAGAACCAAAATATGAAACCCAACACTGTGTTGTTTCTGTCAGACGGCACCAACATCTTTATGGCCATGCTGAATGTGATCTGAGGCGCTCACTAGTGTTCTCTGCTGTAAATGCATTTGATACATTTGATACATGCAGTTGTGGGAGGAATGTTTCATTACAGGCAGAATACTTCCTCTGACTATGCTGACTGGTAGATATGAGCAACAATACAGCTATTCATGTGCAAAAGGCTTATTTAACCCTGCAGATTTTTTGTGTGTGAAGATAAGCAGTGATTGTTGTACTTTAAGTCAGCAAGTAAACTTGTTTCCCATGTTTTTATAATGGTCTTATTTTAAGACGTCTGTTTAAGAATGGTATTTCATATCAGTAATCTAAGCTTATCTACTTGTTTCAAACCCATACAGTATTTTTGATAAACTAATCATTAAAAAGTAAATGTACATACACTGTTTAGTGGCTACAAATATGGCAATATATCTTCAACGTGTAATGAAGCACAAGCTAATAACAATGCTTTTTATTTACTCTTTTACTGTACGCAGGATGCTTTATTATTATTATTGTGTTCCTGATATTCTTAGAAAAAAATGTGAGTTTCTGATGAAACTCAAAACATTTGCAGCTTTAGCAGAATCTGAACTAACAGAACTAACAGACCCAAAACAAAAGGTGCTTGTTTGTCTCACCCTTCTCCTTGCTCCTCCAGGAGATCCTGACAATCTTCTGGATCCAGCAGACCTCTTTCAGCCTCTTTCTCTGCAGGCACAGTATACCCTCCTTCAGCTTTGGCATCTGCATCTGCTTCTTGAATCTCTATCGCCTCTTCAGGCTCCTTATGCTGTTCCTTCTCAATCTCTTGCTCTGAGCTGTCTTCTTCCTCAGCCTCTACTTTAGATTTCTCATCTCCACTTGACTCCTCACTAGAAGTTGTCTCGTAGCTAGAAAAAGATACAGCCAGGAGAGCACATGCACCATTATGAGAACTAGACTCCAAAAAACATGCATATTATTCTACTAGGCTTTACTTAAAAGTTAAAAAACCCTCATTTTTAATATAATCCAATACAGATGATATCAATATGATCCTATACAGAGAGGTGCATCAGTTAAGCATCTTGTGGCATAAGGATGCTTTTGTAGTGCAGCATTGGCAAAGATATCTTAAAACATCTTACATGATTAAGTGTGTACATAAAAATGTGTTTACTGTTCAGGAAAAGCTGCTCATATATTGAAAGTTAGAAGGTTGCATAGTGTTTGTGATCACTGGGGTGCATCATGATGGCACTTTTGTGAGGCCAGTGATCAGGTACACCTCACACTGAATACCACTGATTCATGATCATTTGTAGATGCGCACACGGAGAAACCACACAGGAAGCATTCATGGCCTGCAGCATTCTTTGAATTCCAGAGGAGCAAAGATGGGTTCCTCAGGCTTTGCCTCATTATCTTTTATGTAGAAGTGCATGTAGAACCTCAACTTTATTTTACTTTGTTTATTCAGGACAGTCTCAGTTGTTGTAATATGAGGCTAAAATGTAAAATGAATATTTCAATAGATATATTATCATAAAACCTAATGAAAAACAGACAAACAGTACTTTGTGGAAATAACACAAATATCAACAGTGACCGAGTCTTTTCTAATATGCAAATCACATCTCAGGTCTTTACAATCGGATGAAAAAATATTGGGAATGAAGCAAACACACAATTTTTTTCCTCTTGTTGTTACTTATACTAATATTTACCTACTATCCTCACAAACCAACTCCAACTCAGCACCTTTGTTATCACTTTGCCATCATCATCTATCCCAGCCATAAAAGATTATTTTGCATTACATTAGTTTTTTTTTTTTTTCACATAGACGTATAACTTTCTTGTTACTTTGAGATTCGGCTCATCTTGATTGGATGCATAGTTTATCAGATGTGTTTTGTTTTCTTGGCACAACTCGCAATAAATCCTCTGGCTGTGACATCATCACTTGTAGCATAAGGAGCTTGGAAGTGGACTCATCCTCATGTTTTTGAATTATTTCAAAGTATCTGCAGACATTGAATTAAATTTCCTGCAAAGTGTTAATGTCATATGAAATGATTTTGTTTTGTTTTTTTCTAGGGAAGGTTTAAAATATATTGTATTGGTTGATATTGGTATTAGAAAACTGGACAAAAATCAGTACATTAGATATTGATAAAAAAAAAACAATATGGAACATTCCTCATTTTATCTCAAACTGTGGATTTCTAAAATTGCACGAGTAACCAGTGGCTAAGGAAAAGACAAAGGCTCTAAAACATTTTACAACCAAGGCACTAGGAGCTCTTAAGTCCACAGAAGACAACTAAGAATGTAAAATAAAATATTAACTTTGACCACACTGGAGTCCACATGCACATATACATCACACAAGTTTGGATGATGTTTAAAAAGATTTTTACCCTCCATTCACCCCAACAAATTTGAGGTTTTTCTTGGCTCCCTTGGTGCTCTGCTTGTTTGCAACCCCATTTTTCTTCATAATAGATTTAAGACCTAGTAAAGAAGATGACATAGAGAGACAGATAAGAGACAAAAGAAAATGGGTTAGGCTCCTGTGAAATTCAGGAGTGTGTTTACCAAATGACACAATTTAAATTATTATTATTGCTTTATATGGTGTTTATGTTTTGTCATCTCTACAATGTTTGCTTAGGGGTACATAAAACAAAAAAACTTGTTTTAATTATAATAATTAATTATAAATCTTGTATTTATTTCCTGAAGATTGTACTATATGTTCTGTTGCACAGAAACACCACATGCAAGCTTAACCACCAAGGTGAATGCAGCCAATATTGACACCTACACCAAAAATAATACTGCATGTAACACATTGTATCTATTAATGTTCCTTTCTAATTAAGTGCTAAAGGATATAACATATCGAAGTATTTTTTAATGAATTCTGTATGAGTGTAGACATCAGTGGGATATAAAGTTCCAAGGTGGCTTAAAATCATATCACAAAATAAAAAGTTTCCTTTTTACTTATCCATTTATTCATTCTGTAGCCAAGACTTAAACAATGTGTTGTTATATTTTGCCTGTAGAATCTATTTTCAGGAAGTTTAATGTTCCTTAACACTAGTTTTTTGATTATATACAGATCGGCTTTCTTATAAAATTAGATAAAAATAATCAGCTGTAAACATTACCTAACAAAGTAACCTTAAAAGCTGCATGTGATTGAATTTTCTTTATTTAAATGAAAATTAGACTAAAGTAATTTGATTTAGAAGATGTAATGTACTTTGCTGATCTGGTGGCACTTGGGTCATTGGCTTTATACAAATCCTCTGCTGTTCTGAGTGTAGTGTTTGACGGTTGTTGTAAAAGTATATCAGTGGATTTTATTTGCATTGTATGTATGTATCTGCATAATTTACAAATGGTATGGTATTCAGTAGCTTGTGTTTTAACTGGTTTGAAAACAACATGAACACAACTTCAGTCTTGCACTTCTTTTCATACACACACACACACACACACACTGTTTATACTGTAAATACATTCATTAAGTCTCATCTCTTCTTGTTTTTCAACTTGAAAAAGTGACAAGAAAGGCAGGAGGAGCTGGTGTGCTGTTTGTACTCTCTAAAAGAAGACAATAAAAATACTAACGTCAGGAAATTATATCAAACAAGAAAATGATTTACGTATGGAAAAGGATCCCACATCAATTGCACGAGGACAGTCACAGAAAAACAAGATGACTGTGTTAAATGCAAACACACTGAATAAGATTAACTTATTTCAGCTTGGATATTCCCCATGGCCAAACATTCATAGGTCAGTGTTATACAGCTTACTGACAATGTACAACCTTGACATTGTCAGCTCTTATGTATGTAACTGGCCAATAATTGATTCTGCATGGGCTCTTTTGCTGACTACCGTTGGCTCTAAGCCCAGTATAGGTGTGTAAGTTGTGCCTGTCAGCACACATAGCCTACTGCAGAAGATAGAAAATGATTTATACAAATACAAAGATCTGACTTTGTGCCAAAATCCACCAGCCAAGAAGATCTAAGCAAAAGCAACCACAAAAAGCAATGATGCTGCTGGATTTACTCTCTCCTGGGAGATTTAAACAAAGAGGTGGTGCTTTGTGTGCATTTGGACTGATATGGATCCTCTTAGCAACTCTTAACAAATAAAATTTTTTTAATCTCTGTGTCAGAGATGTTTGACAGTGTGTTCATTTACTGAACTCTCCAAAGCTTTACACAAACCTGATGACTACTACTACTAGGAGTACCATGTTAATCTATCATTATGTTACTGCAAGAGAAACACTGACATTCATAAGAGAACACATTAATCCAGGCATGCACACCTTTCTTAAAAACATCCATATACATAACCCTCCCTACGTTGAACTGAATGTGAACTTTGAACATAAAAATATCTCTATGATAGCTGAGTGATTCTGAGTCCAAGCTCCTGGCCAGAAACAAAACAGTGAGACATCAAGGGAGGGAAGGGAGGCATCAGTTGGCCGATGAATGCATGAGGGTCTGTTCTTCAGAGTCCACTTGACTGTGTGCTAAAAGTGTTGAAATAAATAGCTCCACTTTCCTCTATGGCTGTGTGTTTTTACACCATGATGAAATGAGAAATGGGTGTTTCAGTTAACCATGTATTTAACAACTGCTTGGTAGCATGTGCTTTTTGCTCCCTATCATATGACAACCAGCAGTTACTGTATCTTGGAAATAAAGCAAATAAATACCTACAGAATGTGCTGCTATCACAGCTATAAATATAGACATTATGAATAGAAAATTGGTTTGCGTCAAGACATGAAGAAAAAAAGACAAGTCTGGGCACAGCTAGAACAGTCCTGTAAGATAAATTTTATGGGAGGGTGTGACGACAGAGAAGAGGGACTAAAATTAAAATCAATAAACCTGACAAAGACAGAGAGAGGGGGAAAAGCAATTATGCACAACCCTGGCAAAGTGAACATTTCTCTTTCAGGACATCCCTGAAAATAATTGGTGTTGATGTGTGGATGTGACATTAAATCAAGACACTAAAATCATTCAAAATAGCTACAGGATAATAGATTGTAGGGGGAAAAATGAACATTACAACTTGTACTTTTCTTTCCAGGTCAAATGTGTCAGTTATTTACTAATGGTAAAGATTTGGTTGAAAGCTTATGTCATGACATCAATGTTTAAAATCTAATGTATAAAACTTGAGCTGCTATGATATACCAGCATATTGTGAGATGGTCACTTTTTTGTCAGGTTGATATAATTCTCCAACATTAGCGAATAAATTAGTTGCTAAATTTTACTTTGAGTAGAAAAATTATGAATAAAACTCCTCAGTGTTTAGAGATTATAAGGGCAGGTTCCTATATAACTAAGTACCTAATTCAGATGCAGTAATTTGCAAAGGAAGCATGACAACTAATATAGAGGGAAACAGATCCAGCTTATTGCTGCAATCGGGTAAGCAGCTTTCCTACAGTGTGATAAACAAACGAACCACAAGCCTACCTTGTTCTTGCTGTTTGTTGGCAGCAGCTGCTTTCTGGCCTGGGGAGTAGAAAGCGGAAAGGACACTGAGGGAGCTGACCAGCTGACTCTGAATAGAGCTCATTTTGGAAGGACCAGGCTTCCCTGTTGGTTTTACAGTTGCTGCTGCCGGATCTGACTTCCCTGCAGGCTTTGCAGAGGTTCCCTTTCCTGCCTCTGGTCTTTTGCTTGTGGGTTGTTTCTGAGTGGCTGGGCTCTCCTGCTGACTGGCCATCTGTTGAGCTCCCGAGCTGCTCCCGAGCTGTGCCCACTGCTCCCCAAGAAGCCCTGTTAACCTTGTTACAACTTGGCCCAAAGCTGCAGGCGATGTTGGCGATTCACTGGAGTCTCTACGAGAAGTCTGAGGCTCACCAGCGGAGTCCCGACGTGAGGCCTGGGCTTCACTCGAACCCCGGCGTTGAGCTGCTTCACTGGAGCCTCTTCGGAGAGACTGCGCCTCACTGGCTTGAGTCTCAGCAGAGCTTCTACGTGAGCCCTGAGAGTGAGGCTGGACATCACCTGACACCTGCCAAGTTGGCCGGGTCTTTCCTTCTCCTGATCCTCGAGTGGTAGTAGTGTGAGATACACTGGATCCCCTCAGTAGTCCTTTCTGCTCTTTTGTATCCCGACGAGACGCAGAAGTTTGAGACTGAGATTGTACATGATTAGATTTGGGCCTGGTTTGGATTTCACAGGCACCTGATGGAGGGACCTGAGTATCGCCCCGAGACTGCCCTTTATTCCGTTTCTCATTTGTCTCCTCAGGAGGCTTCTTAGCTGGGCCCTGGGCTTCAGCTTGAGACCCAGAAAGGGTTTGGTGCTTTTCCTGAGGTTCAGGATGCTGTGCTGGAGAATGAGCAACAAGCTGAAGGGCTACCTGTACCTGTGCCTGGGGTTGAGCTTTTTTCTGGGTCTGCTGGCCCTGAGTTTCACTGGATCCCCTACGAGGACGAACAGGTGCTGCCTGAAGCGGGGATGATGGCTGTGGCTGCTCCAAGGAAGTCTTCCGACCCCTCTGTGGTCTAACGGGTGCTGTTGTCTTGACACCTGTATTCTCTGCTGTTTCTGCAACAGTCTCAGTAATCACCACTTCCTTAATTGGTGCACACGCAGTTTGTCCTTCTGTTATCGTCTCCTCTCGGGCCTCCAAGTTATCAGGTTTTGGTTGCACACTTTCTGTTTCTTCACCCTTTATGAGTTTAAACTCTTTAATTGTCGATTCATCTTGTGCAGGACTCACTTCAGGCTGTAAGTCTCCTGTTGCAGAAACTAGAATAGAACACATGTCAGTCTGACTTACATCTGACACTGAAGTTTGCACAACCGTGTCTTCAACAGCTGTCACTAAACTCCCTGTAGAAACTTCCACAACCCCACTCTCGACTATTTCTTTTTGAATAATCTCATTTGTTTTATTGTCTTCTTCTCCTTCAGGGACCACAGCAGGTACATCTTCATTCTCACTCACATGACTCTCTGCCTCTGTGGCTCTGCTTGGATTGTTGTCCTGTCGTTGTTCTGTCTCCGTTTCAGTTTGCTGATCGGTCCTTTGTGCTGCCTCTGTCTCCGTCACCCTGTCCACAGTGTTCACTCTTTCTGTTTCTGTCCCTCTGTCCACACTGCTGGCCCTGGGCCTCTGTAAATGATTCGTCACTGTCTCTCCCTCCGTTTCTGTGACTTGGTTTACCCTTCCAGCTATAGGCGTCTCTGTTGTCTGATCCTGAGTGACGATGCTCTCCGTTATTGTGCCTCGTTCCATGCTGTTGGCTCTGGGTCGAGGAGGAATCCCAGCTGTCACCTCTGCCTCCATCTCTGCCTCTATCTTTGTCACCTGATCATGTGTGTCAACTTTAATAGTCGATGTCCCTTGATCTATGCTACCAGCCGTTGGTGTTGGTACACACACTTCCACACAGATTTTATCAGTATCTGTTCCCTGATCTACTGTACCAGGAGATTCTGTCTCTGTTTCTTGGTTGATAAAATCTATTCTTTCAGTAACAGTTCCTGTGTCAATGCTTTGTCTTCTTGGCTGCTCAAGTGAAGGTGTGCTACAAATTTCCACTCTCATTCCTTCACTTAGTTTCAGTATTCTCTCTTCTTTTGCCTTATTTTCATTTATTTGTTCCTTCAACAGAGCATTAGTTCTCTCCAGTTCTTGGCTCGCCTGAGTAAGTTTTGCCTCTAGTATCATTAATTTTTCCTGCAGCTTCTGCATTCCATCTTGTTCCACAATGTTTCTTTCTTCTTGACTGCTGCTGGCGTCTTTTTCTTTGATCATATCCTGAAGTAATGTTAATTCCTTTCCTTCAATGTCCTGTGACATCTTCTGCACCGCATATTTCTGAGGACTTTCTAATGTCTCTTTTTGACGGTCTAATTTTTCTGATGGCAGTGTTTTTTGCTGTGCTTTGGAAATCTCTCTATCTTTTGATAGAACCTCAGGTCCCTGCATCCCACCTTGTGCCCCTTTTACAGTTACCTGTTTTTCTGGCACACACTCAGCAGCTCCCAAACCTCCACTGGGCTGAAGCGTTTGAGATAAGTTTAATCCTTCTGAAGACCCGTGTACTGGTAAGTGACCACTGGCCCCACCATCAGAGCTTGAGGCTTCTTTCAAGGATGATGTGGAAACCTGTGCTTGTAGCTGAAGAAGCAGCTGCTCTCTCTCCTCTCTCAAAGAGCAAATCTGAGCTTTTAGTTCAGGGATGGTTTTGACTTGCTCTTCTAGCTCTCTGACTCGCTTTAGTGCCACTGTAATCTGCTGGTGTAGACCCGCCCGATCCTGTGGAAGACACCGTCTTTCTGTTATGTCCGGTGAAGGACGGAACATGTTTTCTGTTGAACCATTTTCCGGTGTTCCGACTCCGCAGTCCGGGCTGCTTGAATCGGAACCTTTACGCTGTTGCAGGGTGATGGGCATGCTGGATGCTCTGAGAAGGTTTGGCCGACTTTGAATTGTAGCAGATTTGTCTTCAACACCTCGAACCCCTCCTCCTGATTCATCTCTGGCTTTTGTTGAAACATATCCAGTACCTTGGCTGGTTGTCCCTCTGCTGCTCTGGCCAGGAGTTCCCCCTTCACTTACTCTAAAGTCAAAGATTTGTTGGACCTCTGTCACTCGGGATTTAGGCTTGGGTCCTAAGGTGGACGTCCCAGACCATGCACTCTCCTTTTCCTTAAGAGAAGGTCTGACTCCATGACCAGGAAGGCTAAAGTTTCGAGGCAGAGTGCTGAATTTAGGTGGTCCCTTCACCCTGCGCTGAATGTGGACCCTTTTGATGGTGTTGCCTTTTTCAATATCATCAACATACTTGAGGAAGTCCAGATCCAGGTGGAAGCCATAAGGTGTCTCCACTGAGTACGGCAGCTGCTTCCTCTGAACACTACCCTCACTGGCTTTGGTCTGAAAGCCATTGGCTGCAAAGAATGAAAACAATTCTAATTATTATCAGATTTTAAATTTTAATGTTATAGTGTTATAGTGTAAGGTGAAAGTACTTTACAACATGTGCATGCACCTGATCCCTGTTTTTCTGTATTATTTTAAAGCATTCCTGCAAATTCTCCTGTAGTATACTTCTTCATTATGTTAAGCCATATCGCTCACTGAGAAGTAATTATCATGCAGTGATTGTGCCAAAACAAACTAATCAGCATGTAAAATGGTGTTCATGCTGTGCCAGCATATGAATAGAGTATGAGATGAGGGTGGTTAACACCTGAGGAAAATAGCTGATTTTTGGCACATACAGGATAATCAAGCTAAACCCCTTTTTCCTCTAATGTCAGATTTAGAAGTGTTTAATGAACAAAAATAGAATTCAGCATGTCGAATTGCATGTTTCACTGTTGGAGAACAGGATGTGATGTGTAATACATGTTAGAAATAAGGGTAGGCTAGAGTTTGTTTAATTCATACAGGCTGAATGGTTCTCACCACTTTTCTTGTCCATTCTGGGAGGCAGAGTTCTCAGTCATTTACTTGTGTTTGCTACAGCTGGAGCTTGCAGCCTGTGTAAAACAGAAATGACCACCTCATTAGACAAAAATGTGTATAATTTATTATTTGTGCTGTTCACATTTTACAAAAAACAACATTTTTGATAAGGAGACTAATGATTAGTGTATTAGTGAGCATAATGTCTAACAAACTTAGAGTATTTTAATAATTCAATGGAAATCAGTGCAGCAGTGATAACAGTCCAGATGGTTATACTGAAAATAATGGCATTTAGTTGGTATGCTTGTAATTAAATAAAAAATTATGCATCTTTTTAAAAGCATTTACAGACTTGTAAGCAGTAAAAACATTGTGCGAACTCAAGTCCCATATTTGCATACACAATGAAGCCACGATTAAAAGTAAATATTGGCTTGAAAGAAGTGTTAAATATAAGGCTCCATTAGTCTAATTTAATTCAATAAGTCTAACGTTGGACAGGCTTTTGGACGGAGTTCATTTGATACCATTTTGTATTATTTGCTTTAGATGGAAAGCCAAGAGAGAAAAGCTGCATTCTGCAGAGTAGAGGGAAGTGAAATATAAAGCAGTATTGAAAAACTTTCTAATGACATATATTTATAACCCAAGAATAAAACCTCGACATTTTCCCATCTTTGAATGAGCTGCACACCTCAAATTAATTTTAAATGAACACTTAAGCCCCTGAAGCCAAATATCAGTTCTGAGGGTATTTAACAAATGAAACCACATTATTCACACAATTTCCATGCAAATATCTGTCGCAAGGAGAAAAAAAAACCTATGTTGAATACAATCCAGCTATCGTTTATTAACTTCACACTTCAAGATGTGAGCAGTTTCAGAGGTGCAAATTGAGTCTTTCTATTATTTTAGTGATTCAACAGCATGTATGTAGAACGTGTTGTAACAAATAGAAAGAAAAGCTTTTTTGGGTAGGTGTGTTCTTTTTTAATAACTTCTTAATGCGTCTTTTTATTATTATAATTCACGTGTATATGCCTCAGAGTGTCTGCAGATACCAAAGCCACTTTCTTATTATAATGCAATTTTTACACACAAAGACTAAAGAAAAAAACAATATGGAGACTGTCACTACAAAAGGGGTTTTCAAGTCAGAAATGATCTTCTGACTTAAAAAAATAAAAGATTTGTTGTATCTAATATAATTTTGGAATTTTATAATTGATCCAGCACTAAATTATGTTTCTGAAGGTAACTGCTTTTCTTATGTGGATATGTTCGCCACTTCAACTTATCTAAAGTGCAAAACTGCAGCTAAAGCTGTACATTTATGAACCTGTGTGTCTGTGCCACTCTGAAGTAAGATTTACATTAGTTTGAAGTAACATTCAAACTAATGTCCTTGGCATGAAGAAAACTGTGTTGCACAGTGCTAAATAGTGGCATACTGCAAGGCAAGCATTACATGAGCTGGCAATGTAATCAATCAAAATGACAGTCAGTCCACCCTGGGACCTTAACAGGAAATGTGACAAGCTCTATTTGGCTCCTGTCCCATCTTCACATATTGAGCTTTAATAATGAAAAAAATTGGTGACCTGGAGCAGAACTGTTGTCTCTGCTACAGATGAGCAGATAAACACACACAACTGACTGACAGGATGTGATTGTTACCACAGCAACCATTCTATAATCTGTTACCTCCTTGCATCCCGGGAGTAAGAAGAAGAACATTCCTTACTCTTTGTGATGCTTGGTGGGAATATGATCAGCTCACTGTCCTTAAAGCTTAATTAGCTGTTCTGGGAGAGGAAGAATACTGTAAGTAATTACTGAGTGAAGTGTGGGCACACTCTGCTGGCAATTACTTGCAGTGGGCAGGCTCCAAAACTTTCCTTAATTAGATCACTGTTAAAAAAAGGACATTCAGGCAATGTGGAGATAAAGCAGGGGAAATTAAAAAGAGGGAAGCTTAAAAAGGGGGGAAAAGAACCAGTTTGATTAAGTGCATTAGAATAAAGATAAAACTGAAAATATTGCAGGCTGGTGTGTCAAGAGGGAGGATAAGAGTGACAAATTCTGTACAGTGGAAATATGTGTAAGCCACATTCAGTTATTTGAACTTTAAACGAAAAAAATAGAAGGACTTATCACGCTATTTTTTTCCTTTCTTTCTTAAGTTTTACTGCTTTTTTGGACTTTTAAATGTCTGCAAAGTTACAAATCACAACATGCTCACAAGAGTTGCTATTTTTTTTCTTGGGCTTGTTGTCTGGCTTTATCCTCCTTTATGCAACTATATAAAAATTAAACAATTGTATGAAATCTAAATCAAATCTAATATCTATACATTAGTTCAAATAGTCTGTTTTATGCTTGTTCCTTAATTATCTAAGAAACAGCTATGTGAATGGTATGTGAAATTTTAACAATGCTGAAGAAAGGAACTTTACTGCTTCCTTAAAGATTAGACCTTCTTTCTGGAAAGAAAAGGAGTAAAACTTTCCCACAATTCCTTGCGACAGCAACATTTAAAATACTTTGATTTTTGCCAAGAGATTCACATAAATGCGAACTGTGACTGTGATCATCATAGGCAGGCAGCCTCTCACATTTTATACCTTTTCTGTTTACTTTTTAATGACCAATTTTGATTATGACACAAGATTTTTATCATTTAACATCCATGACCCAACATATGATTAGATTAGCCAAGGTACATGTTTAATGTTGATTAAAGATCTGATCTGAGGCTCTACTTCCTATAAATACTGAAGCATTTTGCCATGAATAACAATATCATCACCAGCTTCTACTGGAGCACCATCATGAGCCTGCTGACAAAGGATTTCTTATGGCATTAACACCATCTTGAGGCTTGTTGCCCATCAAGCAAATAATACAGGAGAACAGCAGTATGGACCACACAACTTAAGTTTCTGTCAACAAGACTGTATTTCAACTATGCAAATACTATTTTTTCTTTTTTTTTTTTTTGGTTTAAAAAATATTTCATCCCCTCCTCTGACCCCACTTCCAACACACACACACTTAAACAAGTATCCGTGCTCTATGTCTAGCCATGACTAATCTAGATAACTAGGTTTGAGCCTTTTGGAGCTGTAGTGGAGCTTGTTACACAAGACATGGTGATTAAAACTGGGTAGGTCCAATCCACCCGTGTTTAATCTGTGTATAAAGTTTTTAGACTGATGAGTCGTACTGTGACCATTGTGCAATATATA
>JBAMHX010000016.1:8384343-8397962 GCA_037177515.1 Pseudomugil tenellus | reverse complement strand
TGTTTTTATGTAAAGCACTTTGAACTGTTGTGTACATGAAAGGTGCTATACAAATAAACTTGCCTTGCCTTGCCTTAAGTGGCTCCCGATGATTGAGAGATGGAACTTCTGTTATGTTGTGGAGAACAATTTTGCATAACAGCATCCAAAGAATGGAGATGCTTGTGTGCTAAGACTTGGGGAAAACAGTATATCTCTGACATGACGACTGGGAACAGGAAAGTTTACTGTTACTGAACCGGATCAAATGGCAGACGCTGTTAGCTTCTGCAATATAATGACAAACATTATCTGATATTGTGTAGCTTAAAGACAGAGCATGTGTGTGTGTGTGTGTTAGCATGCTCCGGAGGAACAGATCAATCTTCCTGCTCTACTACGGCTATTTGAGAAGAGTCTGGTCCATCCCACGCCTGTCTAAGATTATCTCTGTCTATGTATAGCACATCGGCAAAACTGTCCAAGCAGAACAAATCTTATGGGTCGATTTGTCCTTAGTATTCCTTGCTCAATCTAGTCTAGTTTATCTTCCAGACATCCTCTATTCAGTCTTAACCCAGTGTTGTCTGGTGAAGTCCAGTCAGAGAGACCCTGTTGTTCAACAGAGGCTGGGTTGTTCTCTCTGTGTCAAACAACATCTGGCTCTTAACTCCACAGAGAAAATGAAATTCCCTGTCTACAGGGTTCATTAAACAACATCAAAATGATCCCACAGGGCTAAGTGAATGGACAATTGTTTCATCATAAGCCAGATCAAAGAGTATTTTTTCTGTTATGAGCTTTAAATTCAGGTTATGACTTGTGCTGGATCAGTTCCATTGGTAAGCGTTTCAATTTCTACTCAAAAAAGCAGATTTTTCTGTTCAGTAGTGAAAAATTAGATGTAAATTAAGTGTTTTAGTCTCCAACTTCTGGATAAACAACAGAAAGTGCTGCTTATACAAAACTCAAAGACCAAAAGGTATAGACAAGGGCTTTTTAAGTCTTGCCTTAAGTCTTGCCTTTTTATACTCTAAATACATCATCAAAGTCCTAGTCAAGGTTTCTTTTTACTGTGATATAGATTCTGACATATACAGGAGGCGTATCAAAGACAAGTTCATCTTTTTACTTAGAATTTAAGATCTGAGGACGACACTGACATTATGTTATTGCATTGCTACGCGTCAAACCGGCATGCTAATAGTATGTTAAAACACTTCAATTTATTAATTTTATAAATTTATTATTTTCTAAAGAAAATCAATTAAGCAAATGCATTAAGTTAATAATGGTTGTCATTAAAATCTTTTTAAAAATCTGTCTGACATATTTACATGATTCGATGTTTTTAAGTATAGAAAGGGGGGTTTTAAGGGGTAAATGTGCGCAAAGTCTCTAAAATTTCATCTTTATCTGTAATGCTGTGTACTTCACTTGACCTACAACCCTCATCTTACATCTGTCTAAGGACAGATAACTCGTACCACACCTTCACTGCAACTGTTTGCTTATCTTTTTTTCCTCTCTGTTGCACAATCTCTTTTTGCTTTCATAGACAAAATAACACATTCTTCCATCAGCAGGCTAACATCCTTACACAGCCCTGCAGTGGCATTCCAGTATGAGGAGCAGCTGCCTGCTTTCATTAGTGGAAAAGGAAGTGACACTGCATCTATAATTCAGGGTAGCACACAACCCCCCTCCAGCTGGAGCTATGTTAGCATTATGGCTACTTCCGCCAAGGATGTAAATCAGAGCGATAAAGCTAATTAGCACTTAGCCATCTGACTATGTCAACAGTTGCAGATGTTATAGGGGACTGAAAGAAGATGGGAGAAGAGATGATATGCACTCACACTAGGATTTAAGAGATATATACAAAACTTTAGATCTAAGTGTGTAAATATGCAAATTTTTGCTTGACATGTTTAGTGTAAGTCCTCTAAGTAATTTTGGAGCTAATTTAGCCCATTTCTGTCTCAAGCTGGTGTCTTGCTGTTTGACTTATTCAATTGAAATTCTGTTCATGAAGTTTCTTTTGGAATTTACTAGCTAATAAAAAAATCAAATGAGGCTAAAACCATGTAAAATCCCCCTTCAATACAAGTAAAGTATGTTTGTCTGTTCATACATAAGATGAGCTGATTTTGGATCTGTTGGTGTTAAAATCTATTTCTTTTGTTCTCTGACATGACAGTGCATCAGCATGATGATTCCAGCTGCTGATTTGTGGGTTTTGCTGCTTTTACTATGAACCCATGAGCATTAACATTGGCCAGTGCGAGTGAGGATTATAGTTGTTAGAGTTCTGCCTGAGTTCCTAGCTATCGACCTTGCAGGATAGTACAAATCTATATATATGTTGGAGAGATATTTGCTCTTTGTAGATCAACCTCTTTTTGAGTGAATAAAAATGTTTTGTTTTTTTATCTTCCTTTGTCACAATCACAACAAGCACTGTCAAGATAATATAAAATTTTGAGTCTGTGGTGTCCAATCTTCTTGTTTTTGTAACAGGACCTGATAGTAATGTGTTTTCAATGGCATACCTTTATCAGAACTATTATTTAAATAAAAAAACAAACTGTAAATTATCAACTTCAAAATGCAGGAACTCATTTCACCTTCCAATTATGAGGTAGGACAAAAGGTTAAAAAATAAATTACAGGCAAATGGATTTTGCTCTTCATAAATAATTTTTTATGTTTATATAATTGGTTTATCTTAGCCTATGTTGTAGGATTTATTTTCTATTGTATTTCAGCATTCACAAACACTTAGGCTATACTAAAATATGAAATATTCACATATACAGAGGTAACACAGAAACATGGGCTCTTTAAAATGTGCCCCCTTTGCTCAATAAATCCCATTTTACTTACAGAGGAGAAAATGCACCCCTAAGCTTAGCGTGAAGGAAAATGTGAAATATTACTTTAGTGTGTTTGTGCATATGCGCACAAAAATGCATGCAAATTTTCTCCCCACTGATAAAAAGTAAGCCAGACACCAGCAAACTTTGAAATGAAGTTGAACACAGCAACACTTTGAGTTTGGATGCAGTATTTTGTGTTAGCAAACCGTTAAGTTCTCCCGCTCTTTGTCAACGGCCAAAAATATGTGAAGTGTTAACTTTCTGCAACCACAAAACACCACTGAAAAAAACAACACAAGTACTCCATCTTCCTCCTTTTCACACTTTTCCCTCATTAACCAGATCACAGAAGCACAAGAAGCATAAAGGTAACTGGAAAGAAGAGAAAACAGAATTACGGCAGATGACAACACTGAGTTGAAAAAAGTTAAATATTCTTGAGACACAACAAAATTTAAAAATAAAAAAAATGAAAGAGAATGTGTTAAGGGAAGGAAAGGGAAATGATAAGGTAGAAGGCTGAAATCAATTAATAGGGGTGTTTTTGTTTCCCACCTGTCACGAAGCTACTCTCACCTCCTGTCCTTGTGTTTCTGTTTCTGTGAAAGCTACTGACCCTGTCTCAAAGAAATGGAGAAAGAAAAACAGTAAAGGAGGGTGAAGGGTGGGAAAGGGTTGACATGCTGGCAGATGATGCAGAAGCGAAGAGGAGACGAAAGGCCATTTAGTCAGGAAAGCTATCAGCTCTCGCAGCTGCAGCCAAAAACACACAAACATAAAAAAAAATCTTCGACCACTACCTCCACTGTGCTGATAGCGCAGCAACTGTCATTATACAGAGAGCAGTGCAAAGTGCTGATATTTCATTAAGTGCAAATGATCACAAGGGACACATAATGCAGACTACTTTCATGTCTTGCTGTATTCAGCCTGTACAGATTTTCTCTGTGCTGCTCTGCGTTCACTCATGCATTTACTGTTGTGTAGCATGTGCATGTGTGGTATTGTTAGTGTGTTTGCCTGTGGGCATCAGACTTGCCCTCTAGTGAACACCCTGCCATGCACCAGTCTAATTAGTACTGGAGCACTTAAAGTCAGTCCCACTGTGTTGCCAGGGGTGCCACATGAGTCCAGCTTTGGCCAAAGCAAACTTCATACTGCATCTATAAAATACTTCTCAGAAGCAGCATATTATCAGAGATCTATATAGTCATACATCTCTAAAAAATCTGATAAGCACCAATCCTAGTTAACTCAGCATGGTTCAATAACTGTAAACCTGTCTAATGAGTAAACCATAGTTCGAGCCCAGTTAGCTCTGTAGTGTAAATGAGGTAAATAATTGAACCCCTTTCAATAAGCTAGCTGCCCAGGATGATGGATTATGTCTCTTATCTCTTGCATGACTGTCAGATCACTAATGCTAGTTTCTCATTTAGTGAATGTAAGCTAGAATCCAACCAAAACCAGCATTGCATCAATTGCACACATAAAAGCACGTATATAAAGAGGAACCTGACTTTCTCATGGTGATTTATGGTATAGTTCTCACATTTTAGTTGAATCAAGACATTGGAGGAAGACAGTGATGCTAACTCTTAATGCACGAAAACTATTTGGATTATATGGTCGAATTAAAGAGAGACAAAACATGTCGGAATATGTAGAAAATGTTCAGTAACTGTGTTTTTAAACTAATCAAAAAGGACAGTATTTATTTCTTTAGGGTGCTGACTCACGCAGGAAAAGTTATTCAGACATAAAGTAAGACAATGTTCACACGTTGTGTGACTAAATCCTTCCCTCTGAGTATATATCACACACTGCATAACATCAGTTCTCATTCTTTCATCTAAAGCATTGGGCTGAAATAGGGTGTGCTGCAGCCTGGGGGGAGGGGTTAAGCTCCTCTCTTGCTGATCACATGAGCCTCCTCTTGTCAGGTGGGATCAGATCCCACCTCAGACCCCGAGGACCTGTTGAGTCTCACTTCTCTATGGTCTTTTCCTTGTATATCAAGGTCAGAGATTATCTGTTTGTCTCGTATCCTCATTTAAAAACCTACAAGATTGCTTTTAATTACAGAAAATATACAATAAGATGGAGCATGAAATGATGGTATGTCTAAAGTAAAGCAGGGACAGACTCCCCATCTAACACATGCTCATTCAAAAAGGTTAATGACCCTATAGCTACACTTTCAGGAAGGGGGTGGGGGGCCGGAAAAACCTCTTAAAGCTGGGTTTCCATCCAATTGTCAAGTACGTTTAAAGTAAACTTTTTAAAATGATTGAACAGTAGATGAGAAAATGATCATTCCCAGGGTTTGAGTGAATAAACTTGGTCATGAAGAGACTTTAGAACAAAGAAACTTTAAAAAGGAAGGTAAAATATAGGAGAAAATGTAAAAAGATAATAAATATGCAATTATGCATAGTTTTAAATGTTGTATTAATACTCTTATGTCTGTGATAATTGGCCATGCTTATTCTTTACAAGCTGTAGCAGCTGAGCATTCACGTGATCAGTCTTGTGAGTTTAATGTTCAGAATGAAAGGACTTCCTGTGACCCTGGATAGGATCAGACAGGTAGAGACAACAGTTGCATGAAGGAATTCATGCAAGAAAATGTTTTCCCATCTCTTTGATCCTGAGAATCCCTTTGAAATAAAAAAAAGAGCTAAAATCACTTAAGGAGCAGGCATAAATATTTTTCAAAGATTACAATCTTCATCAGTCTCCTCTACACAAAGAGAAGGAAATGGACTAAAAGGGAAAAATAGTGATAACACAAAGTAATTACTAAAAAAAAAAGGAAAATAGTAATATGCTTTAAGTCATTTTTTTAAAGATGATCACTTCATACTGTAGGAAATGTCAGAATGAAATGAGTTTTTATTTATTTAAAAACATATTTAGAAAATAGAAAGGAAGTATCATTGCTTGATGGGCTGAAATCCTACTTGTAAACTCACCTGTACAGATCTGGGCCTCAGCGTTATTGTTTTAGCTTTTCTTATCATTTTAGCACCTTTTTAGAAGAAAATTGCATTCTGAGACCAATAAAAACTAACATAAATTAGCCTAAAAACAATTTCTGATGGGATAAATATATTTAGGCTCCAAACCATGATAACTCATATAGTCCACCTTCCACTTCCAAGCTGTAAAGGCCTTTACACACCTACTCCAAAATGTTCATCCGAATAATTTGATATTTTTTATCGAATCAACGTCAAGTCAATGGGAACGTTCACATCCAAAACTAAAGTCCCTCCAGCGATTTTGCAAGTTTTATTTTATTAATTAAACTGTTGTTTTTCTTAATACTTGCACCTGATAGATACACATTGAACCAATCAGAGAAGGCATGTTGACAGCGTAACCAGAGCTGGCCGTGAGCTATGCACGTCGTACCACAGCTGCTACGTCAATCAAACTTTGCGCCACCGTCACCGACAGTCTTATTGTCTTATTTTTCTCCTTTTCCTATTCAAGCTAGGAGCTAGCTGCTGAAGTGGATCTTCAAATTGTCCCACGTAGGTTCTCCTCTGTTTTCCAGAACAGGACGTATCCAGTTGGCTCTTTAATTATTTTGCCACCATCAGCACAATAGCAGCTTCACTTGATGTGGAATCAATGTTTGTTTTTGCCAGCTTTCAAGCTTCTTACAACTCTTCAAAATGTATTTTCAATTTCACATAGCGCTCAGCGTGCAGACAAAAACATCAATATTTCATCTCCAAATTATAAACCATTGTGTTGTTTATTTGTATAAGTCCCAATGTGTTAAGGCTTTGCATTGACCTTTTGCTGACTTGTGCAATGCCTATACAGCAACATGAGGCTATTTATATTCATTAACAGCATGTCTTTGCACCTTCCAAACATTAACCAACACAACAGAATACTTAACACAAATGGTTACTTTGACCTAATTCTATTCTAAAGCAACTTTTAAGCATTAAAAAACAGCTGTGACATGAGGTCTCTATCATATGTCAGCTTAAAATCCCCATTGGAATGTAAACACACACACAAAACCACAGATGAATGAGGAAGGAATGAAAAAAACACTGAGTATCTTTTAAAAATAACTATTTGCTGCAAATCAGCCCTTTGTATAGACCATAGGCTGAGCTATTTGGATTTTTTTTAAAAAAATATTCAATAGGATATACTCAAAATTTTGCAAGTCAAAATGCATGTGTAGAGTATCATGTGTGGGGAAGAAAGTTAACTTTTTATCAATAGTAGCCTATGTGGGTTTCAACTTAGGAAAGAAATAGTTAAAATGTTGAAATAACAGGCAGTGTTATGCCAAGTCTGACTAACAATATAAAACTGCTGAAGTTCTTAGCCTATAAACAAATAGTTGAGTAAAACAGCTTGAAGTCACTACTAAATGTTTTCACAACTGTGGGAGTCACAAAGAAACATTTTAAGTATTTGCAAAATGCTGAATATAATTATAACTAATGGTTTGTGGAAACCACCAAGCGCAGCAGTCATCACTCATCATCACCTGTTTTTATTTCTTTTTTCTTACAAAATGTTGTACCTCAAATCCTGACATGAGCCATGGGAATGGCAAATTTCATCATTATTAATTTCATTATATTGCTGTAAAGCCTAAAGGTCTCATAAAATACACTTGTGTTATTGCGACAGCTTTTGAACTCCAGCCATGCAAATTCTAGTCCATTGGGTAACGGACAATTATCCATGTGTTGTCTGCAGCTGGTGTGGTTGTATGTCTGAGTGGGTGTGAGTGCAAGAAAAACCATAAACAGTTTTTACTGGCACAGGTAACAAATCTCAAACAGTATCATATCCAAAAACATCAAGTCTTAACTTCATCATGACCACCAGGTGAAATGAAAAAGTTCTTTTGATTCTTTTATCTCAAAAATTATTGGAGAGAAAAGGCTATTTTTTACTTTATTATTATTTTAGGATGTTCCCCACTTGCCATTTCTTGTCTGTTTAAAAGCACTAGAGATAAATGTGTTTATCTTATACTGTAAAGGCTAACTGCCTTGCAAGATAAGATCATTATTATTCATTCACTTCTTTGATATAGTCATGTTTTTCTCCAACACATCATCATTTAATCCTGCCATTCTTTTCATACTATAACAGTGCGCTCATTAATCAAGCAAAGACTTACAGTTTTAAGCTGAAATGTGCTGCAATAACAGATCTTTCAGTAGAATTGCACCAAGTTCACATTATGCAGTCATGTGTGTGTTTAACTGAAGCCGTGCATTTTTTGCTAAAGTGTACATCAAGCTCAAGTCCATATATAGTATCAACGGACCTCACAGCATAATTTGGCAATATCATTTCTACTAGCCCTTAACAAAAAGGAATGCGAGCTGCATTTTTCCTCTGTTTTCACTGCTCTGTTCTTTCATCCCTTCTACCAAAACACATATGTAGACACAGAGAATAATACTCTACATTCATTCTTAGACAAAGCGTCGCTGGCAGAAACTTCACAAGCTTTGCTCTGGTCATATTTTCTGTTATCAGTTGGGATTGGATGTTACTTTTTGGTACATAAAGATGAGTTGACAATAGACAGGTGATGTGGCAGGCATGCTAAAGACTTCTTCAATGTTAGTCATACATTTAGGAGTAAAGCGGAGTGTTACTCTTGACATTTTGACAATTGACTGAGCAGGGAATAAGATGTTCTTAAGCCACCAGCAGTGCACTTTATAAACAGAAACATTTCAAAGACTAAAGACTGCATCGACCTACGGCATAGTTTGGGATCCAGAGTGGTATTACAGATGCAGATTAATATACTTTAAAAAATGTGGGAGCAAATTCTCCATTAAGTAGAAAATATTTAAAAAAATTAAATAAAAATAAATATACCAAGACGTGACAAATATTTTTCATGTTAAACATGATTGTGTGTGTGTGTGTGTGTGTGTGTGTGTTTGTGGTAAATGGCTGGCAGACATCCTGAGGAAGGCCAGTTGCTGATAAGGCTATCGGGCACAGAAAAGACTGTTTATACGTTGAAACTGACGCCCTCGAAGCACATACACACCTTAATGTACAAGTGGAAATGGTGTGAAGTGAGCTTGAGTGATGTGGCTGCTTAAAAATACAGATTACATCAACAGCTAAAAGAAAGATGGCTACAGCCTGAAAGCTATATCATCACTATTTCATGGTTCATTGGCCAGTCAATAAAATATAATGTGTACGATAAGAGAGGAAAAGAATGAAAGGCACCGTTGCTGTTCACTTTTCCTTTGGACCACAATGTTATTTAATGCTCAAGTTTTCTTTTCCCATCCTACTATAGGTCTAAGCTTGACTGAAAAAAGGTGAGCAGAATCACAGAGCAGAATATCAACTAGAGAGAACAGAGAATAAGAAAAGTGAAAAGAAAACATTCACAGACAAACAGAAGTCTACTCTTTCACATATATGTCCAGAAGTGTTTCTTTCTTTCAAGTTTGACTTGCTGCTTCGTCTTCCTTTATGTCAGCCTTTCTCTTACCAGGGGTTCCAACCTCCACTGGGGTCCCAAGATCATTTCAAGCTGCTGCCAGATCATTGTAAAAAAAAATATTCATTGATTAAATGAATCTCAGAGTTTTACTAGAGATGTCAAACTGGATTATTGTCCAACGACAAAAATCTGTAGAATTAATGCATTAACACACTAAGGTGTAAGCAACTAAAGTCTAACCTAATAACAAAGAAGAGAGAGAAGTTTTATTTGAAGATTCTGGCTGTTTTCAAGCCTTACATCTAGAGGATGGCCACAGTATGAGCCGTTTGATAGATCATTGATCTGACAACCACTAAGTTGTCCCATCTGACATTTCCAAACACCATCTTATGTTCTCTCGATTGTCTGAGAATTGCTATGTAATATAGGCTTAAATTACATATACAAACCTTTGTCTTGTCATTTAACTCTCATCAGATCTATTAAAATCCACACTAAACATGACAATGTCATTATAGTTGCCACTGCTAACCAAGTTTTAAAAGAAAAGAACAGTGGGGGAGCATCTGTGCCCCAGTCAAACATGTGCACAGCAGCTTTAGCACTTTGCAGTGTGAAAAATGTAAACAACTTAAATGAGCTGGAAGAGTCTCCCAAATAGTTCCCAACCACAGACTGGCAGATAAAAAGGCACTACAAGGGTTGCATAAACGTTACTGTTGTCCATGCATTTAATCAAGCTGCAGAATAAACCACAAAACCGGTGAAATGAAAATCAGCCCCAAGACACATAACCTGAGAATGTTGCGAGCTTGCACGTTTCCAATGTGTTCTGCAATGTAACCAAAGCGACAACACGATCAGGTTTCACTAGTTTGGAACGAGACACTCATGAGTGACCGCTGGCTGAGGATTTTACCTCTTTATTGGTGTTACTTTTACATCTGACATTTGTTTTTACTCATCATCTAGTGTGAGAATTTCATTTGTCCGATTATCTTAGATGACTATCCTGTCATGATCTAAATCTATCAGAATGAGGGATGCACCAAACAAAGGACCAGGAGGCCAGAGAGTGATATGATAACTGAGATTTCATTTTATTAAACATAAACAAAAGGTGCTGCTAAGGCAGGTAACTTCAGAAACTAACTCAAGAGTAACAAAACCAAACTCAGGCAAACACACAATAGTTGAACTGATAACTGAGCGAAACAGATTGGTGACAAACAAAACAACACTAACCTGGCATAAACAAAAGAAAACCTGCAGGACAGCAGAAAATAAGAGCAAACTAGAATACAGAAGGGATAGACAAGAAAAAAAAAACAGAGAACTAAAAGCCCACAAAACATGACGGATCTGGTGCGCAATGCCAAAGAAAAACTGTAGATTGAAATAATAAGAAGGAGGAGAGAAAAAGAGGAATAATATAAATCTTTAGAAAACCACACAGGAGGATGAAAAGGAGTTTGATCTGGATGAAATATGGCTGGAAAACAAGCTGATTTCTCCTCCCACATACAGCCTCTTCCTGCACCACTGAACTTTTCTGACCTGTGGAGGCGAAAGACTACAGACTACTGTCTGGCCTCTAATGTCACTTCCAAGCATCCAAGAAACATCACATCCACATCACTGAGAAAGTTTATATAAATTATTTTTTTATTATATTCCTGAATGGAGTGACGGGGATATCATAGATTGAATCCGCGTTCGTGTTAATGTAACACAATGACGTTACACCTCAATGTTTCTGTATTTGTATATGTATTAGAGGATTGGAGAAATTGAAGATTGGGGTGTTTGGTGATTAACCCCTAGTCATCGCCTGTGACAGCAGAATTTCTCGTTAATTTTTCTATTTCTATGCTGATATTTTTCACTTCATTCATCACTAAAACCAAAAAAAGTTAAACAATGAGTGAAACATGAAATCAGGATGGACCCGGATGGACATTAACAAACGACAGCTGATTTAGGCTGCAGTGTGTTTTAAATCTTTATGTGCTAGTTTTCATCTCTTAAAATGGATGGTCACCATGGTCCCCAACAATTGTGGGAAGGTAGATCAATACACAGAGTAACTGGTCTGCTCCTGTAACTTAACCTAAAGGAGACGATAAAAAACACTTTTACGTTTTATTATTTACTTTGCGGCACATGTTAGCAGAGCTGGCATGCGAGGCCCTGCCTTGCCATGAGAAGCAACTTCAGGGTTTAATGTCTTGCTGACAGACAGTTTGGCTTTTGGAATGACAAGGATCAAACTGCCAGCTCTAATGGATGAAGGGCCCACTTCATCACCTCAGCAACAGCCACCCTGAGGTAGGATATCATCCTAAGCTGATAGTACAAACTTTCTTAGCTATATATAGGCTATTTAATGATGTGCACTGCTATCTCCTTGGTCTAATGTCACAAATAGGAGCTGGTCTGCCAATCATTCATATGGAAATATCAGAGTTAGCTAGCACACTTGCCAATGCCACTAATGGCTGAACCTAAAGTAGGTGAGACAAATAAGCAACAAGAGAATTATATGTCCAAGACATTGCTGTTGCATATAAGCTGCACTGTCCAAGCATCAATGAGCAGGAAACTGTTATGAAGTCACCTATCAGTCCTGGTAAAAAGCTGCATGAACATCGTGTGCTTGACGGTAGAGACTAATTATTTTTATTCTACCATTTTCTCAGTTGAATTTGCTCAAACCTAATGCAAAACAATCTGGGTTTACTTTGTATGATCCTCTAATTGAGGAAAAACCCTCAAATTTCAGAAAAGAGTTTGTTGATTCTGACACAAAGCTAAATGAAAGCTTGTATAAATTGCATAATTGCTGCTAACAATGTAAATGATTTCTTTGTATAAACAAACTGTTTGTGTTCCTGACTTGTTCCTGGTATAATTCCAACTACAAGTAAATGAGAAAAATGTGGACTCGGGCATTTCACTCCTCATTGTTTTTATTGTTTTGAGGAGAGGAAAGAAAGGAAGAGGAGAGATTTTGAATGTAGATTAGTAAAAACTACAAAGAGGAATGTAGGGAAGGTTGTCTTGATGTCTAAGCTACAACAGTATCCTTAACATCCCTTTATGCATGTCACACCAGTACCATTATCTTTCTCAACACACCAAATGGTTTCCTATTTTAAAGAAGACCATTGTGATACTAATCTGACAGATTACGTGCAACCACTTGGCAGAGGTTTGTTTAATAACCCCAAACAGCAAAAGCCTCCTGTGGCCATTAAACAGCAGGTCAGGGTTAAACCTTTTCACTTTCCACCTGGATGTCATTCCATGCTTTACCCTTTTGAAAACAATGTATGCCTCGCCAGGCTGGGAAGCACACTGAACAGATCAGACTGCTGCAGGCAGTACAAAAGCAAGCAGACAATTTTGCTGAAATAAATGTTGCAGTACAGATATTGATTGGCTGCTCTTTTTGTTCCAGAATATTCTGAGAGCTGTCACTTTCATGTGTAATAAAACGATAGATGAGATTTATATGAGAAGCAAGAGTAATTACAAAAGTTTGAGGTCAATTACAGAATGCATTGGGCCATGCAATATTCACTTGGGTGAATATACAAGGCTGTTTCAAAAGCCTGCTAAACATGTGTATTTTGCAGCTCACTCAGATAAGATTGCTGCATGCTCCAAATATTTAATTTCTAAAAAAGAAAAAAAATATTCCCATGCTTAAGGTTTACCAGTTTTGTTATTTAGACTTAGTTAAACAGTTAGAAGGGGAAATCCACAAGTCCAGTCCTGTAATTTGTTGCTTTTCTAAACTGTTATAATATTTGAGAGAAACATATAGAATGCAATTAGAAAATATTAATAATGGTGAAATCAGGAGATTGGACTCATTGAAGAAGAAAGAAATGAGAATAGAGCTTAAATAAAAATAAATTAATTAGATAAAAATAAATGAAATAGAAGAGCTTTAAAGAGACAAATCTTGTACTAAACAGGAAAATAAAGAAGACATGAGAAAGACGATAAGATGTTAATTACTGACCATGTCTATCATGCAGATGATTATTACTTTAATAGCAAAGCCTTCTTTTCCATCTCACTGTCGGCTAAGATAAGTCAGTGCCAGAGTGCTATTTGTTGCAGAATTTCTATGAGCCATGGACGTGTGTGTGTGTCGGGTGGGGGGGGGGGGGGGGGGGGGGTTTTTCTCCCCAAGCACCCCCCCCCTCCCTCCTTTTTACGTTTTTTCTTTTTCCCCCAACCAAAAAAAAACCCCCCCCAACCCCCACCCAACC
>JBAMHX010000016.1:8334004-8356970 GCA_037177515.1 Pseudomugil tenellus | reverse complement strand
TATATAATGATAACAATGTTTGTGTAATGATGGAGTGATGATGCTTCCTGGTTGATGATAGAGAAAAGTTTTATGATTTGATTACAACATAATGTGGTGCATAACAGTGCTGAAGTTGTGCATGCTGTACCGTTTACATTAACATGGCAGAACAGCATCGAGTCAGATGAGTTAGTGAGAACACCATGGGAACAAGGTGGCTGCAGAAAAAAGTCTTGTGAGGCACTCTTTCAACTGGGAACAAACTCCGACAAGTTTCCTAAGACACACAATTAGTGTCGTTATTTAACAATATTATTAGAAAGCTTGTACAGATAATTCCATCATTACCTAACTAACTAACTGACGGATCATCAACCACCATGACCTGTGATCGCAGTTTTTTCTAGTTTTTGTGTTCTTTATGGCACAATTTAAGGTCCAACTGTGCATCGAAGAGGGTTTGACTTCAAATGTTTGACCTGTTGCATCTCAGTCAACATCCATCAGCCCTAATTTCACACATTCTGCTGCAAAGCAAAATGTGTATGCAACCCTGCAGACCATGTTGCTTTTGATGTGGCTTCAAGCAGAAAGAAAGCATGAGTGGCTCTGTGTTGGCTCTGTGATGGACTGGTCACCTGTCAAGAGGTTGAAACCTGCATCTCACTTGATAGCACCTGGCATGGACCCTATCTCCCATCTCAGCCTGAACAGAAATAAGGTGTTTTTGAAAATTAATTGATGGGTGGAGGGTAGGGATGCACGATATATCTGTGTTATTAGCGGTATCGGCAGATATTTGTCGATTTTTCAAATATCGATATCGGTAAACTGGGCCAATGTTATGAACAATAAAATAAACATGGAAGAATATTTGAAGAACTAAAACTGTTTGTTTGGTGTTACAGATACACCAGAGCTACTTAAATGTAAGTTTTCGATCACTACATTCAGCACAAACTGCAGATTATAATAACAAAAAAATATCGGTAACTTATCGGTTATCGGTCATGACAAGCAGAAAAATATCGGTCAACGGTATCGGTTGAAATTTTTCATATCATGCATCACTAGTGAAGGCTGTTTTGCAAAAAGAAAGGTTACAATTTGTAGCCAATATTTAACTCTAAATCTAAGAAAATTAGTTCACAAAATCGATCTGATCTTTTTTTTAACTAAAATTTGTTGTGGAAGCACCACCAACTACCGATTGCTTATGTCCACATGTACAACTACAATCGCAGCAATTTCAGAGATCCATTTGACTTAAATTGATCAAATTCTTGCTCCTAGCACATAACAAAGCATTTAACTTTAAATTTACTCATTTTCAATATTTGAATGTTAAGTTTGCTGCAAACTCCTGAGTGTTGAATGAATTCTGTCAGACGTGCACAACTGAACCCCTCTAAGATTAAAAATCTCCCGAATATCGAGCTTTAAAAAAAGGCAGATTTGCTTGTTTTCGTTTTCAGTGAGGCTTATATTTCACAGCTCCACAGATTCACCAGACACTGTCAATTTGCAAATCACACATCATGATATCATTACACTGAGCGCCTCTGGCAGCCACCAGCATGTAAGCTGGTATGACTCACCTCTGCACCTCCCAGTAAACCACACTGACATAAAAGCAAACATAAATACACTCATAGCAAGTACATGTACGCTAATATGGGTCAACCACATCTCAGAGGACAATGTGACAAAGAATATGCTCTTTCACATGACCACCAGTCACTTCATACAACATACACAAAAGCACAGAGTGGTACCCTATGAACATGCCCGTGTAAAAGGAACTTTTCGCTATTTTAATGTGTAACTGTGGTTGTCCAGCCAACCATGGCCAATGGGCAGGCAAGCAGAGCAGTGACTGACTGAAGCTAACTGTGAATACATGCAGACACAAGAAAACAGAGAGAAAGGAAGGGTAGACAGGTAGACAGAGAAGGGGGCAAACGAAGCGGCAGTTGCACATATGATCATTCAAAATAACAAGAACCCCTCTCGCTACTTTTAAAGAAAGTATGCCCATGTGCACGCATCAGGCTCCAGCTGAAAAACATTAGTCAAGCCGGCAAGGAATTTTCCTGAAACCCAGCCTTGCAAACAAAATGCTTCAGAAATGGGATCACTTGGTGAAGAGAGGGGTATAGAAGGCAGGAAGATAGAAAAAAAAACTCCCTTTGCTCATGAATGCACAAGTATGCATGTGCATGTCTGGCTTGCAGCACCTGATTATAGAGATCCTGAAGATTTCTCCGCTCAGGGCATAAGGAAAACAATCAGCAGAGAGGAATGCTAAGATAAAAGCCAAAGTATTTATGGTACGGTCAGAATTTCTCCTTTTTTCCATGTGGTAGTCAAAACTAACATAATAACGAATAATAGAATATTATGAGACCGACAAGAACACAAGAAAAGTGATTACTGTGGAAAGAGATTAACTAAAGAAATAGCTGAGAAGATTATAAAAAAAAGTCTGTCTTTTTCTTACCTCTGCAGCTGAGTCTTGTATCCTTTAGGATAAAAAATGTATAAATATATATGTGAAGAGAAAAGAACGTCAGCTTCAGCAGTGCCACTACAGACTGCCTTTCTTTACCTCCTTCCAGTGAAATGTACATACATATCTATCTAGCAGCAGAACTCAACCTATTAATTCCTCTAAGAGAGAACTATCCCTACTACTTGGGTCCCTGTAAATATATCCTGGTGATGAAGAGCAGCGAGTAAAAGGAGAGTACTATGCTAGAATGCAAGCAGGCTGAGGGGAAAACAGGAGAGCAGGAGTAGAGAGCAGACTGAGTAGGATGCTTCCTCACATTGGAGTGGCTCTGCTGGATACACCCACCTCCTCCTCAAAATGCAGACAGAGAGGAAGAGGGAGAAATCCTGTGTGCTGCCTGAGATCTGATCTGACCCGATACATGCACGTGTGAGATGATGCATACTCATTAACTTACTTTTACTGACACACTCGCATACAAAACTGTTCCCTCGACTCAACAGAGCCTGGTGAGATTTGTCTGCTGGGGATTTTCAGTGGAAGCAAATAAACAGCCAAGACAATCTTCATCCCTAAATCTACAGCTAATGAATTGATTCCAATGCTCTTGGCTTGCTCTCATTAAGCTATACTGCTGCAAAATATGGAGTGATAAATCCAGCAGCGCCTACCATTGGCTAATGCCCCACAGGTCAGAAAACATAACTCTAATTATGTTGTTTATTTTGCATTTTGACTTCAGGTTTTAAACAATTTGCACACCAATTTTGACAAAAAGTATTGTTCTGTATGTTAGCTAAAGAAGTTTGGGAAGCGCACTGCATGCGTATGTGTGTAAAGGATTTGTTGTTGAGAGGTAACGACTTCAGGACGTGCTTTTCATTCTTGGAGTGCACCATTGCCTGTCGCTCAACATGCCTTCATTTTCCCACTACTCTCCCCCTCCTGCCAGGGTCAGAGGATGGAGGAGGTTTTTTTTTTTTTCTTGTCTTGGGTTTTTGAGCTGCCACACCACCCACCTCTACCACTCCGGCCGTGAGAGCTTCATGCCTCCTGGGACAAAGCCTGCCTTGATAAAGGCCAATGTCATTGCTCAGTCCATGAAGAAAGCTTCTCGTTACCAGCCCAAGCCATGGGGTTAAATTCTTCCTCTACTGGCATGAAGGTGGGGACATCTTTAAAATGCTAACATTTACATCAGGTGCAGCATATTTTAATTATTCCAATTAAATAATAATAGGATAGTTAATAATTCGGAGTGTGCTTCTATACATAGAAAGCTTTAATGTTCCAATCTACCCAGTGATCACATCTCTATCCTGTAGCATCCAAAGGGAAATAAAACGGCCGATCAAAACATATCTTTCACCATAGCTTGGAATATGGCAGGCTTGGTTGAGAAAATGGTATCAGGAGGTAGTGAGGAAAGTGGAAGATAGTAATCCTCCTTTATAATGCATCTCCTGGTTAGGATTTAGATGGGATGTAGGGGAGCATCTCTAACATGACCCCACCAGCTCTACTGGAGGAAATCACATCTGCAATTCATTTAGCAGCTATCAAAACATCATGAATGTCATTTTGGATTCATTTCATACACCGATTGAGTTGAAAGATTCTGGAACAGTCAATTTGTAATGATTCTCTGATCATCCCAGAGCTGGAGATCGAGGAGATCCCTTTTGCTTGAGGCATTACTAGTGGGGATGGTAGGGTAATTGGTTGCAGTCCCACAATAAGTCTTGCCCCCCCTAAACTACTCATACTCACTACAGTATCAGCATATCTGCTGCCTGAGAACCTGAGTGGTTTCTGGAAGCTCGGGCACATTAGCAGGTTCATCGATACATCTTTGCTGCTGAGCAAGCAGCCACTCTGCAGCAGCAGGAGCAGCGCACATAACATCGTACTGACAGCACAGTGAATGCAAGAATGCAACAACGTACCTGTCATTTCTCTATTTTATACTGCATTTGGATGCTACGGTCCTCCCCGTATCGTAAAAACGCACGCCAGCAACAAGACCCTACATCCTCAACACAGTGCAACTGATACTGTTAAGCTAAATGGGGGTAAATTGATGCTCTGGTGGCAAACAAATCAAATACATACAGGTCTAAATGTTTTCGCAGAAGACAGGGGAAATGCATGTTGTATCTTACCGTTAAAATCGTGCAGGCGGACTGTCAAATGAGATGGTCCAGTGAAGATGGTGGTGATGCTGCTGGACACTTGAATCTCTTTTCCACTGGGTAATGTCGCCCCCTGCCGAGGAAGATTGTACACGGCGGCGCGGTTGTTTATAGTTTACCATGACAAGAACTGTTAAGTATCTTGGACAAATTAAGAAACAAATCACGTATATATTCAAACTACTTTGTGGGAAAAAACAATCTGATCTATTTCCAAACAATAAACATTAAGTTGTAATTTAAAAAGTGAACAATCGCCTGTTAGAATTACGTCATGCAGCTTTTGGGATCTTATTGGAGCATATACCTTGCTTCTAATCCCACAAATAAAGCAGCAAACTACAAAATAAGACATAATCACACTATTTGTTTCTATACTATACTATGTTTCGTTTTCACATTTTCACTTAAAGTAACAGTATGTCATAATTACTTCGTTGGGAAACCGTTAACAACAAACATGCATGGTTTTTTGGGTCTTTTTCCTATTCAGGGTTCGCAGAAAAGCTGGACCTTTTCCCCGCTGTGTGCGAGTTGAATTCAATATTACACTATTAAATATTACAAGAACCACGAGTAAGCTGTTTAATTGAACATTACAAAAAGTTATTTAAAAACTGTTTATGTTCAGGATTACTTTCCCGTTTTAACCCATCTATATTTATTTAATTGAAGCTAAACCCCAGCTGTGTGAATATTCTTGTCTACTTGATATACTGTGATTACGCTGCACAGCGGAATAAAGCACTACAAATATGGCGTCTGATACAGGGCTCGTACAGCCTGTGTGGGCCTAGCTGATTTAGTTGTCTAAACATAGGCCTGACGTTGGAATTGTTAATCTTTCTGGTTATATGTACATCCCCTTTTCTTTATATCTTTAGTGGTATTAATAATACATGTTGTCTTTTTTTAGTTACATGTGTCCCTGTTATTAGGACATTTAGGTCAGATCTTTTGAAGCCGTGTCCATGTTTCACTGGCGTTGTAACGGTCAGCAGATTTTCCAGCAGGAAAAAGCGCCAACTTCTGCTGCACCCGCACTGTCAGTATAGTCAAACGTCTAATGGTTAAAGGGACTAAAGATTTGTGGAAATACGTCAAACTCACAGTTGGAATGACCCATTTAAGTAAGTTTTAAAAGACATCTTCTCTGTATAAACAGAAAAAGTTAGTTATTTTGGACTAGAAAAAGCGTGCTGTCTGTTTACTCCTCCCACTTCTCCACAGCACCGCACCGCCTCGACCCAGTTTAGTGTCGTCTAAAAAATGTGCAATATTGTTTTAGTGTTTGCTGATTCAGCGTAGTCAATATTCTTTAAACAAGTAAAAGCTTTACGCTAGTTGTTGAGAAGGAAAACACCAACAGAGATGTCATTAAGTTAGCGCTAGTCAGCTAATGCGTTATGTAATGTTCTGATCTGTCGGTAACAAGGTTTTAAACCAGAAGTGCCTACACAGATAAAATCGTGCCAGTTTCTACCAGGTTAATGCAGAATAACTTAAGTGCGTAGGTACGTTCGTTCATGTTGAGCTCTGATGGCGCCCACTAAAATTAAAGACTGTATTTTCCCTTTTTGTCAGTGAGGTGCGCTGTTCCGTCTCAGTAGGACTTATTCGCCCTCAAGCTACCGTAAGGGACAACATGCCAGGTCTTCAGGGCGGAGATGTGGCGACGCAGGGAAGTCCTGTGAAGAAGAGCAAACTTTCTCTGAAGTTTTTCCAAAAGAAAGAAACTAAACGGGCTCTGGATTTCTCTGAACCTCAAAGAGATGAGGCCAAAACCACTGAACCAAAGGAGCCCGAGGAAAGGTGAGTGTGTAGTGCCACTGTTCATGTTATAACTCACAGCAAATAATACTGCTTTGTGACAGCCTTGTTTTTAGATGATGCCGTTTCAGTTTATGTTCTAAACACCTCACTGCACAAGCATATATTTTCACACTCTTAACACCGTTTCAGTTGCACAAATGTGGAAACTTTACTAACTTTGAGGCCATTATAGAAATGTTGATACCTTAAGTTGTGACGTTTTTCTTCCATATTTACATTTATCCACATTAAAACAAACCAAAAAACTTATTCATCCTTTTAAAATTTGAGCATAAATGGCAACTACACTTATTTTATAATCTTTTGCCAGCTGATTTTATTGAGGAAAGTTAAAGTAGACCTAAACCCATTTAACATTATCTGGAGGTTCTGCTTTTGACAAATAATTAGAACATTAATATTTGCACAATACATTTAAATAAGTAAGAATCAGTTGTTTAAATTGGAAAAGCATTATTCCTCACTATAAATTGTATTAGCACATTTTGTTAGCCTGATAGTTGAGCTTTTATTTTTTTAATGCACTGATACCGTGGACCACACTGTACTTCAGTATTACAGCTATTAATGGATTCGTTTGAATTATCTCTTCCTGAAATGGTGTTAAGGACGTAAAGAAAAAAACTATTACATCCAGATTGAAATATTCTTCTTCTGTGGTTTTAAAAAACTCCTGAAAATAACCACCTTATTTATACAAACGGCTATAATAAGCCAGTAAGTGTGTTTTCTTTTCTACTGCTTTGCAGTTGTGAACAGGTGGTGTATGGCCCCGCTCCCTGTGCAGCATCACCTGCTATTCCTCTGCCATGTGAGAAGAGAGAGAACCTGGTGCCCTTTGTGGGGCTCAATAACCTGGGGAACACCTGCTATTTGAACAGTATCTTACAGGTAAAACAAAGCTAATTTATATAAAAATAGTACTATAGATTTGACCTTTTAAAAATGCTAATGTATCGGATTTTCTTATTCAACACTGTTCAAAGTGCACACTTAAGTCTACATGTCTATGCAAAACATGTTAAACAATATTATTGATGCATAATATGACAACAGTCTTTTCAGTTTATCAAATTTGTTCACTGGGGTTGAGGTACGTTGACTCGCGGAAAGTCTGTGCTCATAACAATCATTTGTCTTCATGTAGCTCTTTTTAAACGTGTGTGTGTTTTCACTCTGTGTCTGTTTAGTTTATATTTACACTATTGTCATTTACATGCCTCGGTCACTATCTTAATGTATTCACTTTTATTATGTTAAGTAAAATAATGCAGCATTACAATATCCAGAATCATTAAAAAGCTGAGTTTTCCAAAAAGGGAAAGCATTTGCAACATAAGAGTCCCTGCAGCAGACAAAATGGCTTCCCTGAATACAGAGTAGGGTTTAGTCGTATTAAAAGCAGTGTTTTGTGTTAGAACAGCTTAAGTCTGGAGATAAGTGGCTCCACAATGTTTGCTGTTTACCTTACTGCAACACACTGTGTGTCCAGATCAGCTCATTTTAGCTTATCTAGAGATGCAGTGTTTGGTTGTGAAGAAACAGGCATGCACTTAAATGATCTGTCTAACATCTGTTTGCACAGTCTCTGTAGTTGTGGTGTCATATGTCAGCTTTTATTTGGAATAAGATGTCCTTCACCACTACCTTAAGGCCCTAAAAGGACAGCAAGGTGACGTCTCCTGCTTTCAAGTCTTGCGTCACTTCATGACTTGTATTAGTGTTTAAAGGGTTGATAATGTACACATGTATATTAATTTGTGTCACTTTATAAGATCTTCACATGTGGGTTATTGTTTTAAATTAGTCTCTGTACAGCAGCATCACAGAGGTGCACGCACAGTCAGGAGAGTGAGAGTACGGATTACTCTTATTTTTTTGGTAGAGCCAAGCTCTAAAAAGCAATGAAAGCTTTTTCTTCTCACCTAAAAAGATGGAAGGAATAATTCCTGTAGGAATATCTACAGGAATCATTGCCCTGTGGGGGTCACGTGTGTCTTAAAAGCACCATGAGACTCATTTTCTAAAACTACACAAAGTATAAATATATGGATATAAAGATTTTATCCATCATGTTTGGATTGCTGCTGGAAATTTTACTAGATTTGGTAGAGTTACAGTAAAATAATGTTGAATCAAATCTATTCCTGTTGCTTCCAGGTGTCTTGTTTGTACATCTAATCTCTAATAAATGTGACGTGAAAGATGAAAACATTTACCTGTTGAGCTCAGTGACCCTGAAGCCTCCACGCTGCTGATATTATTAAATAGAGCGCAGAAACACAACAGACAAGATATTTCAGAAATATCGAAAGCTTACAAACAAAATCTGTTACAACTGAATTATATATATATATCACTTTATGTTTGAGTTATTTAACACATTTAAAAATATAATAAATTTATCAGAAGTTTCTTAAACTTGCCACCTGCAGGGGTGTTTTCTCATTTGAGAGGCGTCACCGTTGCTTTCCCATTCTGTCCTCTGCACCTACAAACGGAAAGCAGCTTTGCAACTGTCCCACTAAATAAGAAAAAGCTTCAGGTAGCTGCTATCTTTTGTAAGTCAGTTTAGTTAAAATATAACATTAAGTTTCTTCCACAGGTTTTGTATTACTGCCCAGGATTCAGAGAAGGCATAAAGAAGCTGCATGATATCTCCAAAAGAAACGAGAAGGCAAAGACTGAAACCGATAAAAATGAAGAGGTTGGTCCGGAGCAAACTGTCAAAAAATAATAATAGTCTGTACAATATGAGAGAAAAAGAGTTCTTAATGTTTCTAAATCTTATAATTCTTGTAATATAAATGTTCTTATGATGGGATAAAACCATTTATGGTTTATTTCTTCAGCAGTCAGATGGTGTGTGTGAGCCTCTGCCTGCTCACATTGAGCTCCTCGGTAGCTTCAGCAGTCTGATCGCTTCGGTAGAGGAGCTACAGTCCAGCATCCTGCTCAACCCTGAGAGCTTCAGTGAAGGAGATCTGGCAACGCCACCACGAAAAGTACTTAACACACTCAGGTAATGCCGCCACATTTTCTAAATTACACAACCAGTCAAATGTTTGGACACACTTTCTCATTGGATTTAATACGAAAGAGTTTCCACATTTTTGAGTGTTAATGTATATTTTAATAAGTTTTAAGTTTAATTGTATGATCAAACACTTTCTCCAAATGTCCAAGTAACGTGAGACAAATGTTCTTTTTATGTTTGTCTTTTAAAGCCATGATTGAAAAAAAGATATAACCTAGAAGTATAAAGGAGACCAGTTTTTCTTTTTTTCCCTTTTAGGTTCTTTTAAATCATGTTTCTGCAAGTTTATTTATCAACTGGTTTGGTGTTGCAGGCAGCTAAACCCCATGTATGAAGGCTTTCTCCAGCACGATGCTCAGGAGTTTCTGCAGTGTCTCCTGGGATACATCCAGGAGGCCTGTGACACCATCAGGAAGGAGCTGGAGTTGGAATGGGAGGATAGTGATGATAAAGAAGTTAAAGTGGAAAAAGGCATCCATTCAGTTGCCACCTGCTCGGAGACAGAATCCAAACCCCTCGGAGATGAGGATGGGCAAGTCAGCGGCAAGAGGAAGAGCGACACTGAAGTAGGAAATGCCAAGAAGAAGCCAAAGTCGGTCAAGTCCAAAACATCTGACACTGCAGAGGAAAACATCTGCAGAAACGGACCTCTCACTCGTTCCAAGAGGAAGTCCTCCAGTGAGATCCCAGTGGAAAGCAATCTGAATAAAGGTGAGGAGGAGGCCATGAAGAAACTGAACGAGGGAGGAAGTGAAGAGAAAGGTGAAAATGCATCTAAGGAAACAGAAGGGAAGAGGAAGAAGAGAGCTAAGCTGAGCTGGCTCAGACCATCCGGAAAACAGCCAAGTATTTTTTCCAAGTTCTGTAGCGTGGGAAAGATCAGCTCCACGTCTGTGAAGAACCAGAATAAAGCAGAGCAGGAAAAAGGACAGACAGGAGGACAAAATGATAAAGCTGGACAAGAGCTTCCACCTAAAGATGTAGCTGAAAACAAGCGCACACAGAAACATAAAGGTACGTGGTGAGAAAATAAACCTTTAGTGCTAAAAACATTCAGTTTTTACTATTGCAGTCCCACTGGACCTTTCAGCTATTTGTTTTGTGTATTTCTGTCCGTTCAGAAGACCTGGGCCTGATGGAACAATTGTTCCACGGTCGGTTAGTCCTGAGGACACGATGTCTGGAGTGTGAAAGCTTCACAGAGCGGAAAGAAGACTTCCAGGACATCAGTGTCCCAGTGCTCGATGAGCAACCCATCAGCCCAGACAACCTCTCTGAAGGTGAGGACATGTTATTAAATCAAAGAGTGAACAAAGAAATAAGATATTTTACAGGTTAGTGTTATTATTTAGTGAAACTCTAAACATGAGCTGAAGTAAATATTCCTGAATTTCAGCCTTTTATACTTTCTCTTACAAAAAAATTGAATAAATAAATGAAATGATCCGTCTTTCAGTCTGCAAAGTGCACCGCAAAAATTCATGTTAGAAAAATGTCATTGACTTTCATTTTTTTCTTACTCCTAGTTTCTCCAGACCCCAAACAAGAGCCGAAGTCTCTAAAATGGGCCATTGCTCAGTTTGCCTCAGTAGAGCGGATTGTTGGAGAAGACAAGTACTTCTGTGAAACCTGCCATCATTACACCGAGGCTGAGAGAAGTCTGCTGTTTGACAAAACTCCTGAAGTCATCACCATCCACCTGAAGCGCTTCTCTGCCAACAGCTTAGAGTGAGTTCATCAACTGTCAGTAGATCTTTCCTTTCAGATGTACAAGTTATGTTTGAATAAATGAACAAATGTAGGTGTTTAAAGTGTAAATGACCCTCCAGTGTAACGGTGTATTTATAGATTAGCACTTTAACACTATGGAAATAACGTTGGAGGGAAAACCTGTGTTCTGTTGCAACTTTGTTTAAAAAAAAAGGCATTTGTTTGTATAGACAGATTTAATTGTACAACTGCAGAATTTCATCATGATGCTGACATCAATATGGTATTTAATAATGTTTTAATATACTCTTTTCTTTAAAAAAAAAAAACTGTATAAAACAATCCATTGTAATCAAATCAAAGTTCGATTGTGCTTCATGCATTCCTGTCGGGGATCTACCGACTTCCAAACAATATAGAAAACATTTTCTGGATGAAACGCTTCTGCATCACAAAAACATTTAACATTCAGATTATTCTCATGGAAATATGCCAAAGTAGTGACGTGTGGTATTTACTTCTGTTTATATCACTTTCCTCTCAGGTTGGACCCTTATGCTGGCCTCTCGAAAGTGAACACTCCTTTACAGACGCCGTTAACTTTGTCCCTGGAAGAGTGGTGTACCAAGCCCTCGTCGACTACAGGGCAGCAGTATGAGCTGTTTGCTGTGGTCATGCACAGTGGCGTCACCATCAGCAGCGGCCACTACACTGCCTACATTCGCATGTCTGATCTAAACCACATCAAGTTCTGGCTGCGGGACAAAAAAGAAAGCAAAGTGGAGGAGAAAGAAAGCAAAGAAGTAGTGCAGGAAAAGGAAGTTCAGGACTGCAGTGACGGAAAGGTGTCTTTCAGCGTGAATACAAGGGGACAGAGACGTGCAAGTCTGGCTAACTCTAAAAGCAAAAAGCTGTCAGAAGGTGGTGTTGGACTCTTGGGAGGGCAGCGGAGTCTGTCCAGTTATGAGCTGCGAAATGGAGGCAAACAGACAGAAAAAGCAGGAGAAGCAGCAGAGGGATCGAAGCGAAGGAAGACGATCAGTAGTTCCAGTCAGAACTCAGAGGCTGGGGTTAAAGAGGAGTTGGATCCTTCAAAGGAGACTCAGGTTTCTTTCTGTGGGGGGATGGAGGCCTCCAAGCAGCTGGCTTTGAACAACCTACTGGAATATGAGGGTAAATGGCTGCTGTTTGACGACTCTGAGGTGCGTTTATTTGAGGAAGAGGATTTTCTCCGAGCGTGCTCTCCTGAAACGTGTTCCCCATCAACGCCTTACCTGCTGTTCTACAAAAGGGTTCCCGAATATGGACTCAAATGAACCCGGGCTTTTTGCCCAGCAGTTGTCTCCTGTGGAACCGAAAACTTTTCATTGTACAAAGATCCATGTGATGGAAAGCCGCCGTGTTGAAAAGCTTTACAGCAGGGAGGCCTTTTCTTTTGGGAATGTGGTGTACAGTGTTTTTATTTGTACTGTAATTTCTTTGACACTGGCTTAAATACTGTCGGTCTAAGATTTTTATCACTCTGTTAAACTTTGGTTTATTTTTACCAAGTACAAAAGAAATTTTTAATCTAAAGCTTCATTAAGTTAAAACACAAAATCTTTGACAGGTTTTTTCTGGTTCAACGTTTGTTTTACTAAAAGTTATTAATGCTGAATATTTGGACTTTGCCCTACAATATTTTCTCAAACAGTTGCCCCCCCCCCCCCTTTTTTTTCTTTCCTTCTGAAGTGGTACTTTAGTTTATACTGATGGGTGAATCATGGTTAAAGTCGACTCTTAAAATTAGTTGGTGGCAGAACCAGCCAAATTCACATCGGCAGCATATTACTCAATAATATTTGGTGTAATTAAAACTATGCTTATTAAAGTGTTGGTACTGGAAAGGTTCAGAATTGGGTACTTTATTCTTCAGATATCAGACTTTTCAGGGTGCCAAAAACAGGCTTTCAGAGTTTTTGTTTTCTTTTAGAATAAATCTCATGTCTGAATTTACAACCTGGGATGTTAAATCTCAGCTTTGTTCACTTGAGCTGTAATGGTGTTTGCTGCACTCCTGCATGTCACTTACCGCCAGCGTTTTCCACTTTCCTAATGAGAAATATGTTTTAGAGTTTTTGGATCTTTTCTTTTGAAATTGTAGCACTGCATAGACAATAATCGCCATCGTGGGCTGCACTTTCTGTTTAAGAATTTAGAGCACCTTTACCATGGCACAGAAGTCGCACCGTTTGTTTGTGGAGCTCCTGTACAAACGTGCCCCCAATTTTTACACCAACATAATTGCTAAAATAAAGTCAGGGAAATATTTTCTTTAATTTGAACTTCACTCTTAATCCTGTCTTTGTCCAAGTATTTAACGTACGCTTGTTAAACTGGTCAGACCAGTATGGCTTTCAGCACCTGAGCAAGTTTTTGTTTGTTGGTTTGAATCATGATTTAAAAGTTTGACTCCTAAATTATCTTTTACAAGCCATTATCAGTTATGTTATATGCTAAATGGATTTCTAAAACATGGATATTTCTTTTAATACAACATAAAACCCCTATTCATGTCGGGGAAACTGTACCCCATCCGAGCTGTAATCAACTTTGTGTTAGAGGCTCCACACTATGAGCAATAAAGTTTTTATTTGTTCGCCCTCTTTGTAGTCTTTAAACGTTTTTGCTCCATATTTGTCGTCTATAAGCAGAACAGAATCACATCACACATTGTGAACATTAAAATATTTTAGTAAAATATTTAAAATAAAACAAACTACATAAAATTATACAAGGGTGTTTGAAGTACCTAACTTTAAAACAGTTGCTTCAACTAAAAATGATAAAGCATTATGATAAATACTGATACATTTTTTGCATGTTTTTCTTTTTTCCCCCTCCATCCACTTTGAAATACATAAACTTTCAAGTTGCAAAATGCATTGCTACACCATAAAAAAAGTGCACACATTAAATTGAATACAGCTTTTGACACATCGTACATGATCAAAAAGACAACTTGACTTAAAGTTGTACCGATTCTGTAGACACGTGTAAAAATTTGGGCTGAAAAAAGGATTTTTGGCACTTGAATTGTTCTCAGATCATTCTTCATATGCAGTCATCCATCATTTTTAAATGCCAAGGTATCTATCTCAGATCCACTTGTTCACTTTGCTGATTGTGTAACAGTTTGTCTGTAAACAAATTAAGACACTGGAATGACGTACCAAGCTGCAACGCTTTGCCTTTCTTTTTACACGCGTTGCTTAACACTCACCACCTTCCAAGACATACTCCTATTTACACTTGAGAATAAATTAATATTGCAATTTCAGGTTTTGTCTGTGTAGGACAATGTGTGTGCAAGTGCATTCTCTTCATCTTCAAATATCAAGCTTGCGAAGACTCATTCTGCTGAAGGAATCCCTGAAATGTAGAAAAATATTTTATTTACACATGGAGAAAAAATAACAAATACTATTAATTAGATTTTGTTGATTTTTCTCATCTTTTTTCCCTAAATTGGCTGCCAGTTCAGGCAGCTGGACAAATTGCTTGTCAACTGCAAATTGAGTATTTTGTTTTAGTTTTTTTTTTTTTTATCCTTCTTTGCATAAATAAATGTGAACAAATATTTCTACACATTGTGGTAACGTCGGCTGTATTACTGAGGGTTGAATTCCACTTCACCTGTTCATGCTAGGTAGCTTACCTCTAATTGGAAAACACTCCTCACTCATACAGCTCTGCTTCCTCATTCTGTTCACGCCACAGATATTGTGATGCAAACATGTTTTAAAACATTGTGCAACCATAAAAGTAACTTATTGTAATATGTATGCAGTAAAAGACCAATTAAAACTGCAGAAAGCGGTAAAAGGAAATTTAGTGAAGATCATTCCTAATCTTCCTTTACTCGCATCATCCTTCTTTACCTCTCGCTTCTGGAAAACTATTTTCTCTAACTGACAAAAACACAACACACAATGTAGTCTGAAAACTACCTTATCAAGCTGTCCGTTTGCTGCATGATTGTTACAGAAGCAAAAACAAAGACTCGTTTCAAGAAACGTTCACAGAAAATAATCAGCTCTCACCTGCCGCGCGCACACACACACAAACCGTGTTTTGTCCTACCTGTGTGAATTGATCTGCAGGACAGGTTTATAAAGCTGAGGGATCTTCCTGTTGATGAGGGGCTGCAGTGCCTCCTTCAGCCTGTGGTAATTCCTCTCCAGCTCCCTCTGGTACTCTTTCTGGTCCGGTCCAATCAGGCTCTTGTTCTTTCGAAGGGCGTCTTCACACCTTTGGATAGGAAGTTGCCATGTAAATTCGGAATACTTGCAGTCACTGTGATAAAGGGGATATGAGAGTGTGGGGAAGCCCCCTCCAACTCCCCATCCATCATGTACCTCTTTGTGAAATCTTTAAAGCACAGACGTAGCTTATTGTGGTGTCTGTAGAGCTTTGAGTCACTGGGGATCTCTGACAGGAACACCTGGGCTACCTCCAAAGGACCCTGAGAAAACACAGAAGTGGGTAAGTGTCAAGCTACAAACTTTTCTTTTCATCTCTTCTTTCGTTGCCACACCTGGTTTACTGTGGTGCCCACTGATCCTTGAAGCACCATCTGCAACATTTTGGCATCGGCAGGGTCCTGGTGGGTGGCAAACGCCAACTCCTGTGTCTTCTTCTGCATGTCCTCTATGGCCACCTCTATGGGTGTGGAAATAATCTGGAATACAACAATAAAGCAGTTATATTTCTCCCCTTTTCCGGTTACCAGCAGGCACACTGGTCGCCTACCTCTTCTTTGTGGATGATGTTGATCCGGGTCTTGATGTAAGGGAAGGCGTGTGAGGTGGTGAGGATGGTCTTGCGCTTAAACTGTTCGTGCAGGTCCCCGTGCGCCCTCCCGTCCAGGGTGAAGGGAGTGCAGTAGACAAACCGACGCAAGTTGTAGTTCTTGTCAAAGTAGGTGATGCGGTCCTTCATCTCATACGTGTCAAAGTACGGTTCCACGTATGTTATCTGGATGAATGCCTGCACGAATAAAGAACATAGTAAAATCTGCTTTCTGTTTTTTAGCTAGTCAAAAATGTAATTAAAATATGTGTTTTAGTCAACACTAACCTTATTGGGGTCCAACTTGCACTTGTCTACGGGGTTGGAGTCTTTTATGACTTCTACCTGGTCCTCTCCAAATCGCTCACCATAGAAACCCTAGGACCGGGAGAGGAAGCAGCGTCTTTTTACTTCTTAGTAAAAGATTTCATTTAAAATTAAAGTATCAGAAATAAGATCATCACTTAATAAGGAAACAGAGGCTGCGTAGATGAGCTTACCTCCAGCCTGTGAGAGATTTCAGCCAGCTTTGTGATGGCAGGCTCTTTGTACACGTACTCCTGCTCGTCCAAGTCGCCAAATTTTGAACCATAAAATCCAACTCTGAAGTACGTACCAAACATCCTCTTCCCATTCTGCGAGCAGAGGAAATTGTCAGATAAGATTATATTCATTAATAAACAGAAACTTGCATAGATACCAACATGAGGCTTTATCCCAGACAAGGGACAGACACAGCGCTTTACTCTGTTAGCTTTTTAGTGATGAGGAAAATCAGAATACACGCAAAACATTTGCAGAGCCTTTAAAGTTTTCAATATTGGTCCTTTAGATTCTTAAAATAGATTCTTATCTTACAGTTTCCATAGGAATAAACCAAAAACAGATTTCTTAATCTTTTTTTCAATGATAACCAACAACTTGTAGGAATTCAGACCCATTTAAGAATGGATTTAGGAATTGTGGTAATTCTCTGATCAAACGGCTCTACTGTAAAAATCTGATTGTTGCATCTGTGAACTTCTGTCCTGTAAGCTTCAACATCCCCTCATAAGACTTCTTGACCTTCTTGTCTTACGCTTGATGACGTGGCTTGATGTCACCTCAAACAATTATGACTTCTTCCTTTCCAGTTTGAACTTGTATATTGCAAACATTTATTATTCCATCTATGTTCGATTAATACCATCAGGTGGACTCAAGTTAAATTGTAGCAGTCTAAAAAAACAGGCACTGACAGAAGCAGGACATACAGGATATGAGAACTTTTGAAAACAAGTTTCTCAGTTTTTTTATGTTTGGTTTTATTATTCTGTATACCTTTTTGGTCCAGCATGATTGTTTTAAAGTGCTTTATAAATAAATCTGGATTGGATTTCATTAGACCATTTCCTTTCCGTGGAGCCTTTTAAATATATGGATGTGTAAAAAATTTGATGTGAAAAGTTTTTTTCTTGAAAGAAATGATTAAATCATAACAAAAGGAAAAACAGCACAACTAAACTAGCAATGTGAAAATTCTTAGCGCGTTATGATGAAGATGGGACAAAATGTGATAGAAAATGAGACAAATCTTCTTGTTCTGTTTGATACCCTGTGCAGGTGAAGGCAAATGTACTCAAATGTGCACAAAAAACATCAGAACAAAAGTAGTCGGCACATCAACAGCTTCCAGTTTTTTGATGGTTTTGGTAAAATAAATGTGAAGCTGCTAATAAATTCTACAGATTTTTCAACAAATTGTTTCATCATTAAAAGTGACACACTTATGGAGCAAAGCAGTAAATGGTTAAAAAAAAAAAAACAGCAAAAAAATAAAAACCAAAACAGCCTTCGGTGACACTAAGAAGACAATCCATTGCATCTTTTACATCACTACAAGGGAACATATTAAAATAAACTAATGCAGCACTTTCTGTGCATCCCTAGGTTTTAAAATATATCACATAGAACTATTTATCCAACTATTGCAATTTTAATTTCAACCACAAAGATCCTTCTGCCTTCTCTGTTCCTCTGCACTGGGCTGTTTAAGCCCTTTTGTCATTACCAGTAAATCCTTATCAGCAGACATGCTGTTAAAGCTGTTAAATTGACTGAGGAAATAAAAACTTAATGCTAAAGCAGTTGTTTGTTTAGAGTTTTATCTCCTCAAATATATGTACTCTGAATTTAAACAAGAAACAGAGGAAAAGACTGTGAGGTGCTTGGTTTTTAGGGCCCACAGGAGATGGAGGAGTGTACAAACCAGCTGGGTGTTAGCTTCTAAAGTGTTAAAACAACTTGGACTAGTTCAGATTATTAGTAAAGATGTGTCTAGAAGAGGTCCAACTTTTCATTACCGAACTGTAGATTGAGGGGAGCCATTGAGAATAAACTTGTGAGAAAAGCATTCCTATAAGTTCAGTGTGTTGTAGTAACAAGCTTAAGTGCTAATACTAGCACACACACCAAAGCCATCTCACTCTAAGTCCTTTTTTTACGGAAACACTTTGCTTCAAGGGATCATTAAACACTACGTATCAAAAAAAGGCAGACCCTGAATGAGAGAGGCGGTATGAATAATTTGCACCCCAAAACATGTCAGGTTAAAAAGCCCAACAAACTAAAAAGAGCCGTTTTGTGTTGCTGTGGTATTTTGACCAAAGCATGTCAAAGACCACTCAGGACTACAGGAAAAAAAAAATGTTGCTCTCCGTAGACTTCCAACCAGTAGCTCCACAAAAGTGAACAACTGGTTTCACCCCAATAAAAAGGTCCTGGTCTGTTTGGGTTATTTATAAATGGGGAAATGTAGGAATTAGAGGGGCAGCTGCAATATTTCTAGCACGGAATTATGAAAAAACTAATAATTTGTTACTTCAACTGCTGATTTGAAATACTTATTTAAGTATATTTGTGATACCCTGAAAACTAAGGAACTTACCAAAAGACACAATTAAGTAAAGTGGAAGGGAAGGGTCGGCAACCGGGGAAATAAAAAAGGAGAAAACAGAACAAATTTTAATCAGGATTGGGTTTCCCCAGATAACTGCAAAAGCAAAACAAACTAACAGACAATAGCAAAAACATCTCCATTGGTTTTAAGAAAGAAAATAAACCAGTAAATAACCCAGAACATGCAAAAGGCAGATTGTGGTGAAAAAGAAAGAAAAATTAAGATCAAAAAGGTCCACAGCCCTCAGCACACCATGCACTCCTCGTGCATTTCCAAAGGAAACACAGAGTTCTATCCAGTTCATGCAAAAAACACAGAAGTCATGTTAACGCTGCTAACAAAAGGACAGAATGGATGGAAAATAAACAGGGATCGATTTAGTTTAAAGATTAAAAGCAAGCAGAATAGTAACCCAAATCACAATGGATAAAACAAGTAACCCTAAGATTACTGGAAGCTGAAACAACCTGAGTCAGTCGGGGGAGGGGGGGGCGGTGACGGGACCCACAAAGAAAAAAAAAAAAAAAAACTAAATGCTTCAGAAAATATCAGCTTTGACTAAACGGTTTGTAGAATTTTGTTTCCAAAGTCTTGTTAAAAATGTGCATATTGAAAACGATCCATGGCTATGGGGCGGGTGGTGGTGGTGGTGGGGGGGTGGCTTAAGCTAATAGGTACACTTCATGACTTTTCAGTGCACTGAAATCGAGCCCTGTGGATGAGAATGAGATGAAATGTGAGAGCAGATGGTGCCAGTCAATAAATGTGTTGACTGAGACGAGTGGACAGGCAGGAGATGAGGATGGGTAACGTGCAGATTGTGCATTCACATAGACTTCTGTCATTAGCGTCACACACCACGACTCCCATGCACAGCCTGTCAACACGTTCACGTTTTGTTTGGTTTTTTTAAATAACATAAGCTCCTCTTAAAAAAGAAGAGAAGTGCAGGAAACGGGAAAACAGGTAGGATGATGCTGACTGCACAGCAAGTGTCTCCAGTGAGGCAGACAGTTGGCATTGTCTGCAGATGTTAATGGACTGGATGTGTGGAATAAAGCAAAGAGAGCAACAGAATGCCCACAGCTGGCAAACAAAAAATACAAAAGAAAAACATGAGCAGGGCCAAGCAGGAACTATGGGACCACCTACCTCCCAGCCAGTACTCTGTGTAACAAAGAGAATACAGGACATGTGAACAACAACACACATACGACCCCCAACACACAGACATGGAGAGATACACACTCAGGATGTTACAACAAAGAGAACAAGCGCTGTGAAACTTATCCGAGACACAAAGTTTGCAAGCTGAAGAACAGAGCATCTGACTTTATTGTTATTAATTATGTAACCACTGTAACCATGCCAACACTATTAAACTACATCATTATGAGTCACATAATTGCAGTTGAAGAAAAAACTAAATTTGACTCCTAATCATTGGAGTTTAATCATATAAATCACAAGCAAAATAAATAAAAGTATGCCAGGCATCAGGCCCAATATAAATATATGCATTGGAACTAAAATAACAGCGTGTTGTTACTTGTGCCAAGATAATTATTAATGCAAATGCATTTTTGATCCTTAGACTAATTCAGGGGTGTCGAGTCCTCGAGGTCCACCATCCTACAACTTCTAGACGCATCTTTTCTCCAACATCCATGAATCAAATGTCTGAATTTCCTCATGCATGTCATGCAACCCTACAGAGGCCTGATAAAAAGCTATTCATTAATTCAGATGTGTTGGAAAAAGGATGGATCCCCCCTGGACTACGTTACAGATTAAAGGAAGGATCTAAACTCTCATTATTTCTTCATTTACATTAATGAGTGTTTTGAGTGAGAACAACACAACTAAATAACTCTTTTTACATTAATGTAAACATGAGAAAGAAAATAAAAATGCCTGAAGCAAAGAATAACATATTTTCTATAGCAGAAGCCAGATAATAAATATAGTAAGTTCACATTGAAACACATTTATATATTTATATATATATTTAGAATCAGTTTGGCAGCTCCCCACACTGGAGAATGATGTGTTGTGTATTTACCTGATGAACAATTTTGCTAAAGGCTTCCTGTAGTTTACCATGAATGGTGGCGAGCTTCTTTGCATCTCTGTTTGCTTCATGGATTGGGATCAGTACCTTGTACACTTCGTTGACAGCCTCATACATGCCGGCCTGTGGAGGGAGGAAGGGCCGATCAACATAAACTTCACTGGAACTCAGTCTGTCATCCCAAAAAACTATAACCTCAAAATAGCTATTAAATTAAAAGATATAATAATGCTCAGCAAGTATATCAAGTATATAAATCTATTGTTTTAAAGAAACGTGTCAGCAACACATCTTCTTGCATATGGTGCAATATTAGGTCATTTTTTTAAATAAAGAACTAAAATCACCTAAAAAAAATAGCTTTTTATAATAGTGGAGAAAAAGCTACTTGCTAAAAGAAAACCCCCATCTCTGCAACATGATGATAATATCCATATTATTTCCTCTCACCATGGAAAAAGAAGCAGCTGCCTGCTCCAGGAGACCCACCAAACCGATTTCAGTGAAGTATTTTCCTGAGCAGATGCCCTCCTCATCTGGCGACACCACATCATCAGAGACTGCAGATTCCTCCAGCACATTTGAAGAGATATTCTGGAGTACACAGGTATATCAGCATGTGCACTAAATACATTATCAGACATTACCCAGTATAAATGATGTGACATTCTGCGAGAACTTGTTCTACCTGGAAGGTGACGCAGCCTACAGGGAGATACTTGCGGTCCTCAAGCATGCTGAGGTATTCTGCCACTAGAGCAGCGCTGTGCACCAGACACTGAGCAGCTTCCGCGTGGTTGTTTCTCTCAGAGTGTTTTCCTGCCATGTTCTGGAGCCACGTCAGCCGTAGGTCTGGAGATGTCTGGTAACCCTTTGCAATTCTAAAGTTAAACACAGAAGAAAGGGCACACTCAGAACACAGAGTGGAGATACTTTGTTGTAGGTAACAACAAAAACAAGTGTCTCTGGTTACTTCTGTTACACGTACCTGTACATGAGGTCTACCAACATCTCGGGATCCTCTTGATGTTCCTTCATTTTCACTGTGTCGGATAAGATCATGTGTAGATTAAACACAAGGTCTTGCACCTGGAATAAGAGTACAGAGCTCAAAATTAAAAGGGGGGCGTCTCAGGAGACACTTAAAATTATAAAGCCTGGACTGAATGGTAACAGTTTCAAATAAAAACAGACAAAGTCACTACATAGCTTAATAATTTGTACCTGGTCTGGGAACGTTGTTTCCCTTAATTCCAGGTCCTCTTCTGCATAGGTAAGGATGGTCTTCAGAGAGCGACGGAGGAACTCCTCATTAAAATTCTGAGACGTTCCCACCAGCGAGGACAGAGACATGGTAACCTGCATCTTCACTCTTGCAAAGTTCTAAAAGGGAGAAACACAAGTAGGAGAAATATAAAATCATGTCCTCATATAGTTTTTAAACGCCATCACATCCCCCCATGTCAGCAGATCGCTCGCTTTGAACCATTCGCACAGCTAAGAGGAAACTTGGAGGTGACTGAGTATTTTCTGTACCTGGACCAAGACAGTGGGATTAGTTACAACCACATATTAACGACCATCAGTCTGGCTGTTGATGTCGGCAGATACGAGGTAATGAGGATCCACGCTGCTTGGCACTAGCATCAAGCATGTCTTGCAAAGTTTCTTTGTTTGCTGTGTGTTATCTCTCTTGTAACCAGTAGTTCCAAACATGAACTACAGCAGACAAGCTGTTCATTCTACTGCACGTACATATTTGTGCTCTACTAACTTGTTACCTTGATGTGGTCAACTGTTGTAGCAATTACCCTTTACATGGAGCAGGAAGCCAGAAAGAGTGTGTGTGTGTGTATGTATA
>JBAMHX010000016.1:8315096-8326183 GCA_037177515.1 Pseudomugil tenellus | reverse complement strand
GAGAGATGAAAGGAAAGCGCTATATAAGTGAACGCCATTTACCATTTACTAAGTCCTGTTTGTATGGCATTAGGTACAATCAAGGATACGTACTGTAAGGGTCAAGTTTAGAGTATATTAAACACTGACCCATTTTTTTAAATCAGAAATGACATCAACTGTTTTATATTCAATTAAATACGTATTTAGTTTATTGATACTTACTATTGTAAGTTGATACCACTTATGTGTGCATAATATTGCATATATACGTATATAGTAGTTGTATTATATACTGGGGTAGGCTTGAATAAACGTTAGCTTATGCCTTTTCTTTATTGTAATAAATCTGTACACTGATAAAAAAAAAAAAAAAAGGTTGTAAGCCTGTTGTTTACACAATAAAGCACCTGTCTTTATCTTTGCTTACCTTCTGGAAACGAGAGACAATGTCTCCAGCGATGGTGCTGACCAGGGCTGTGATATCATCCATAAAGCGTTCAGGAAAACGGTTTTTCCTGGGTGACTCTAACCGTTCGGTGAAGTATAGGTGGTGGATAATACTCTTAACCTACAGTTTGAGAGTTTAATAGGATGAAGTCTCAGACGCAACAAGAGATATTCAGATTTCTCAGAGTGTTATTTCAAGGTTTTGCCTCCTACCATGAGTTCAAAGAAGAACCAGGCCTGTTGTAGGGCACCCTCCCGGACACTTCCACTGCTCACCACCCACTGTAGAGCCAACTCCTCATGGAAGAGCTGAATAACAAGTTCAAAATACATAAAGACCAAAAGGTGCAGACAGATAGAGACAGAAAGGAAAGCAAAATGCAATACAGCCAGCTGCCTGCCAAAGTGTTCTGCACATGTTGTTATTTAAAAAGCAAATAATTTGACATGCTGAGCACTGGGAACATAAGCCCAAACCCCACGAATGTAGGTTAGGTTATAAAAGGAATTTCCACTGGGTATAAATGTTTGCTGACATTTTAGGCAAAGATAAAACTATTAAAGAATAGTCTACAGCTTACCCTCTTTCCTGCCTAGCAATTTATAATAGAGCCCACTAGAGTCCAAAAAAATCAATCAATAAATGTATAAATAAAAGGTAATCTGGTCCTGGTCATTCCAACCTGGAGGTAGAACCCAGAGTATTAATGATTACCAACAACTACATTGTTTAAAATTAAAAACAACACAATCCAGAAAAAGCTTCTGTTGCCCCAATGCTTGAATATCATTAAATACAAAATAAGGTTAGGTGCAATGACTCAGGTCACAAACTACACACAGATGTTTTTTTTTATTGAAAAAAAAGAGAAAACATGTTCTGCTATAGAAACATGTAAAGTTTCTAAGTTCTTCTTAATAGTGTGCAGATATAATAATCGCTTGTGTTTTAGTAGAGAGATAAAATATAGTCTGGCTAACACAATTTTTCATCTGGTAAGCCTTCCTTAATTATTTTCATTTTTAAGGTATTAATCACATTTTAAAGTCCTATTTATGAAAAGGTTCTATTGTTTACTACTTCATTTTAGTTTGGTGAGAAATAAACATTTTTTTTTTTCATGTACACTCTCAGGCCACTATTAGGTCCACCGGTTTGATTGCTTGTTAACACAAATGGGTCATAATTAAAACACATGGCAGCAACTCTGTGAATTTAGTCACGTAAACATGATCAAAACATCTCCCTGAAGTTCAAACCAAGCATTACAATGGGGAAGAAAAAGGATTTAGGTGACTTAAACTGTGGCTGGCTGTTGGTGTCAGACATGCTGGAATCAGTATCAGAATCAGTTTTAGAAGATGCTGATCTACTGGGATTTTCGCTCACAACCATCTCTTGGGTTTACAGAGAATGGCCTGTAAGTGAAAATACACAGCGAGCAGCAGCTGTCTGGATGGGTGCCACTCCTGTCAGGTAGAGCCAGAAAACAATCTGTACAGGCTCAACACAGTCAGACAACATCAGATTGGAAAATGTTGCTTGGTCTGATGAATCTTGATTTCAGCTGTGAAATTCAGATGGTGCACAAGAGAAGCCATCGTGTCAATTTGAACCTAAATCTCTGAGAAACCTTTCCAACACCTTGTTGAATCTATGCCACAAAGAAAGAAGGCACGCCTGAAGGCAAAAGAAGAGTGAACATGTAGCTAGGTTAACATTAGTACCAGGTGGGAGGTGTGTTGTTCGGTACTTGGTGTACCTAATGAGTGACCAGTGAGTGTATACTCAGAATAGAATAGTACACAAAGTCTGCTGAGGAAGAGTGCAGGAAATGTTTCTGAATTTAATCTCTTTAGATTGCATAACATTCATAAAAAGCATGTAAATTGTTTAACAAACCCCTTCTTTTTATATTCTTTGTATATATTTCTGATCGGATCATTACAGATTATTGAAAAACTGTCTTATAATGTCTTTTGAAAGAACTTTTCAATAGATGAAGACTTTCCAGACTGTGTAGATACAGCTCACTGTACCTCACGGTCAGCATTAGCCAGACTGAAACCAACATTTCAAGCTCCTCCACATATCAAAAATAAGGCAGATCAGTAACATACAGCATTCAGCAAGACTCCACAACAACCAAATACGACATTAACCAATCCAGAGGCACACATCCACAAACAGGACAGTGAGGAGGTGAATAAGAGGAGGGTTGGGTTGGCTCCTCCCCCAGTGCAAGTGGCTCTACCTTTTTTGTGGGCAACCGTCCTGTTAAAGTTTGCAAGAAACTGGCGCTCTCAGTGTGCGAAGACATGCGATTGCCACAGCGCTCCATGGCCTATGAGTGGGATGAATGGAACGGTGACAGCAAGGTTAGTGGAGGAGCAACAGGAGTGTGGGGCTACTCCTCAGCACACAGGCAGTTGAGTGGGCTGAGTGACACACACCCCCACACACATGCATTAAAAAACACACTTTTGTGATCTGTTGCACAGGCGTTACACATATGAAGACACTAAGACACTAGACAGGGAAACAACACGGAACTGTTGTTCCCGTAATCGAAAACATGTGTGGCTTAAAGTAGAGATGCAAAATGGTGCCATACAGGGCTGTGCAATCCAATGACTTTATTCACAATCTTTTACAGCCAACTGTTTAATAAAGCACAGTTTCGCATCTCTCCTGGTGATGTAACACTGTGGAACACAAAAAGGAGGACTACCCTAGTAGGATGGTAATCTAGTTGCCTTTCTATGACTGTAAATTTACTATTTAATCTTGATGTGTAAATAAAAAATGTCTCATGTCATGACAACGTAAAATGACAGAAGACATAACAGCACATGATGAAGTGAAATACAGACCTCAAACATGATGAAACACATTCACACTCACAAATATGCCATTCTCCAGTGACTAGGCGGGATGGTTAGGTGGGGTTAGTCATGCAGGTAAACTGGCTGAGAGCAGATTAAGTCCCAAAAGGGGAGAAGGAAAATATAAAAAAATGAACAGTATAAAAAGCTAGTCTGCTGATGATGGAAATGATTACTAACACTCCTCTTTTTCTCCATTATCCCAACAATCAGTGCCTTTGTGAAATGTCTCAGCTTAATGTTTAGCACTAACCAATAGCTGCACTGTAAACTTTAAATGGTCAGTAAAACCACCTCCAATCGAAGCTTGCACAGAAACATCTGGATCTACATGGCTTTTTATGCGAGTAATGAGAAAAAGAGAGGTGATAAGCAAAGAGGGTCGACATCCAAAACTCTTTTCACACATATCGTTAACATGAGTCCTGAGTGATCCAATTATAAGGGCACAGCTATAAACTAAACTTTCTATAACTTGTTACTTGACAAAAAATGTCTCCATTTTCAGTTAAGTGACCTCTTGTGATCCAAGCTCACTTTCCTTGTCTGATCCTATGTTTAATTCCTGTATGTTCTTCACCCTCATAGCTCAACAATGACACTGTTCAGTGTTAATCTATCATTCATGACCCAGACTACATCCAATATGAAAATGGGACCCAATAAACCATATGCAAATTTATATCGGTACTTATAATTGTTTACCTATGATCCAATTAGTAATGATACATGTTAATGGCATGTGTGAACAAGGTTTAACATGACTGGTCATGGAGGCGGCTGTGACTCCCATGTGTGGGATCATGGAAGAGTGTGATTTAAAAGTTTGCAAGAATGCTGTAATATTGTGTAGTTTTGGTCTTTTATTGCTTTGTTTTACACTAGCAATACTGTTCCAGGCCTTTAATGCTAATTGATAATTTGGTCAATTCTAGTCAAAAATAGTCAGTCGTGATTCACAACACAGTAAGTGGCTTTTTAATAAGGGGAGTATAAAAAAGTATGTCTAGGAATGACAAATACAGAGTAAGGACATACTATATAACCTAATAAGAATACATTTTTGTTCAAAGAATGGTTCAGTGACTCAAGCAAATAACACAAAAAGACCAAAACTCCAAATATCCCAGTATCCATTCAGTGTGAATAAGGTTATTTTTTGCAGTGAGGTAAAGTGAAGGACGGGGCATTCATAAAACCACCTGCATGGTTTCTGGAGCGGACCCAGGGCTGGATCCCCAGGGGGCACTACAGCCCATGGTGTGCACCCACGAGTTGGAGCGGTCTAAGCCCTAGGGGTGCCAAGGTCAAAAGACACAAGGCAGGCAGGAAGCAAGGAAACAAGCGAGCAGCACGGAGGAAGTAGGAGGGAAGGAATAATGACAAGTTAAAGAGGTTCAAAGGTCATAATTGCTGGAAGATGCCAAGGCTCCAAAAAAGGTTAGCTGTCAGTAAATCAGAACGCAAATCAGCACCGCAAAGGAGCAAAGCAAATAGGTTATCTCTCCCTTTCTCACTGTGAGTAAATAATAACTTCCCCTCCCTCAGAGACAAGAAAAAAAGGTTCAGTTGAACATTAGAGGAAAAGGGAACATTCATCAAAACAGGGCTGCATTCCTGGTTCAAGTACAGCAAGGCCATTAGAAAGGCACATTACATCATTCACTCACTGCTCATGTGTTTTTTAGAGTCAAATTAAAAATTTTTAAAGGTAAATAAAAATCATACAACACAGGATACATGATAACAGATGAATAAAGAGAAAAATTGCATAACAGGGAGTAAAAACTGTAACTATGCTTCAGTTAAGGTATGAACCAGTTTTTCTGATTAAAAAAGTCAATGTAATAATTGCTTTTCACAACCTACACACACTGTGCAGTGTTTGTGCATTCGCTAGTGAGTGACAGGTTGACGTTACAGCGGTTAGAGATAAGATGTCCAAGCTTCTGTTTACGTATTGGCTCCACAGGGTCACAGTGCACATGGATGCCTCTACATTATGTAGGTTAAGAGATGTAGTCTGGAAGCAGACTAAACTAAAATACTTTACAAATCACTGAGACCTGCTAGATTATAGAAGTGTTAAATGATTAACTATCCACGTGCAATGTGGAAAAGCCAAAAAGTACTTAAGGTTAAATGCCAAAAACCAGCTCAGGACCACACCTAACAAGTTGAGTGCTCTTTTGTGCTTTTATATAATATCTGCTCAACATAAAGCACTGACATGATGATATTTACGGGTTCCTGTCTGATGACCCTACCTTGCTGCCAATTATGGAGCGAACTTCATCGTCTGGAGATGTAGGCGTGCCAGATATATCCGGGTTGCTGTTGCTAAGGCTGCGGGAACGGTTAAGGTTGAGACTGGCTGGTCGAACAGCTGAGCGAGCCATGGTGGCATAATGAACAGAACCTCCCAATCCTCCAGGACCTGGGGCAACACAGAAAAGGACAAAAATATTAAGTGGGTGCCAGACCACTTTACTAAACTGTTTTCAACTTATTAAATACAACTACTAAACAAAAATGACAGTATAAAGAGGGCATTCTGTTGAGACATTGGATGGTTTGAGAGCTTTCACGCAGTATAAATAGCTTGAAGCAGAAACTGTCATTTTTATTTGAAAGTAGGACAACTGCACACAGATCAAGAGAAACAGTGCTGGAACATATCTACCTGTTAGGGATGAGTTGGAGTCTGTGTTGGGCAGGCAGAGGACAAAATGGTTTTGGGAGAAAAAATGCAAAAGATAAAAAATAAAAATAGAAGTAAAATTATGGCAGGCAGGTTTTAGTAACAGACCAGCAGTGAGGGTGAGCTGGGTGTTGGATGAAGCCAACTCAAAAGGAGACAGAAGAAAAATGAAAGGTTAACTGCTTTGACTGTATAATACCTGGTGATGGGGAATTGGGGTCGGTACTGGGCAGACGGAACACATAGTGGATGTAAGATGAAAGGAGGCTGTTGCGGCCGTGCATGTCCTGGCTGGTGTCCAGGTATTTATGAAGCCGGTTCACGACGGATGTCATGACCTCAAAGGACGCTTGACCCAGGTTCACTACACACACACACACACAATAGTATATGGTGTTAGCGCTGTGTGTGCACTACACTGATAATTGTTCAGAACACATCGCAGATGCATTAAACGATGGACTTTGCATTGCAGAGGTCAGGGAAATTCCAAACACCTTTACATAACATTCGCAATGAAATGTAGTTAAAACATCAACTTTACTTCAAAGCTGCTCTTAAATGAAGTATCAAGTGTGTTCAGACACATACCAATCTGTCCAGCAATGACCGGTGGCCGAACTACAAGCAGCACTAGCTTGTCAAGTAAAAGGTGAAGGAATCGAACCACCGGTTCAAGCTGGGATGAGTTGAGTGCTGCGATGCTGGATTTCAGCTCTGTCTCCAGGTTGTTTTCCATGATGCGCATGTCTCCTATTCTGACTGGGAACATGTGCTCATCCAAAGCATGTACCAATGCAAAGAACTTATCCAGGTACTGGTCCTAGGGGAGGAAAAATAAAAGGGATAGGTGTGAGAAAATAAGACGGAGAAATTTCATGGTGAACTAGTGAAGCACTTGGTGAGCGCAGCTCATTTCCACTCATATTATGATTTGCACCCTGTGTTATTTAGTCCCAACATTCATTTAAATGCAAATACATAGATTTCTACATTAAAGAATATTGACTCCCCAGTGTCTTGGCTATGTGGTGGTTTTTGCTTATATCATAATTAGTTCTCTTGCAGTGATGAAAATCCCAAAGAACCCCTATTTTTTCCTGTTCCAGAGGATCATTTCCAGAATTTTGTCTGGATCCAAGTGCCAGTTGAAACTCTTTAGTTTGTTTATCCAGAGTTGGGAAAAAATCTGAGTTTTCCATTCCAGAAAGTGAGGCAAGTCTTACCACTAGGGCTGCACAATTAATTGTTAAAAAATTGTGATCTCAATTCACACTTTTGTGCAATCTCATTTCCAAATGAAAGCGATTTTTTTAAAAAAGAAAAAAAGACCATGATTCTATCGCATTTTGATTAGGAACATCATCTGCATAAATCAAGCGCTGCCTTTTTCTCTCAACAAATGAACAGCAGAAAATTATTGAAAGGTTGTGTAGGTAAAAGAAGAGAAAATTGACATTTATTGTTTTTATATTTAGTGTCAGGTGATGTGCCGGTGATTTGTGCAATAAATACGTATATTGGGAAAAAATTGTGAGAGAATCGTGATCTCAATTCTTGGCAAAAATATTGTGATTCTCATTCTACCCAGAATTCTGCAGCCCTACTTACCACCGTCTGTCACTATGGTAACTGACTCTGTGAAGTAAATCTCCTCACTGGCAGGTTCACAATAAAAAAAAACTGAGTTTCTATACCTGTCTCCTTCCACCTGAAGCAGCACCATACCAACGTGACTGCAGTGATTTAGAAACTGAATTCATTTACAATGATTTACATAAAGGGAAGACTTTCCAGAACATGAACATATGTGTGATTATAATTTCTTTATCAGTAGTATCACACAGCACTGTTTAGCAGTTACTCCGATTCTCCAGCAGTAAATATTGGACAATGACACAGTGTATATACAATGACATCACAGCAAGCTTTGCACTTTGTGCAGTGATAAGGTACCTTTCGAAAAACGCCTTTTAGAAATGGGACTTTTCTTTATACCATTGGTAAATCACAACACTTGATAAGGACAACTGTGTCTGTAGTTATCAGGAAAGTTCTCATACATGTCTGAAATAAACATTTCAATAATGTGTGATGGTAGTATTTTTTGACCGAGCATGATGACCATTTACTGTGAAGTTATACGGATTTATATTAAAAATTGCCAGATCGTGTAATAATAAAGAATCCTTAAAAAATTCCTGGATCCAGTTGGTGATCACTCGTAAAATTTAATAGAAGTTTTAATAAGTTTGACCAAAGCTTAAAAAATCATAAAATCCAAACCAGTAGTTTTTGCATGAAGTTGCTAAAAGACTGACAGATAAACACTGGCGAAAACCTAACTGGCAGTTTTGTTTGTTTGTTTTTTTTTTTTAAGTATGATGTGGGGGGAAAAGACAAAAAGAATAGAACAACAGCAATGGAGAAGAAAAAGTATAAAAGAATTAGTAACTAAGTTTAGATAAAACCCAAATGTTTTAAAGGTGAAGAAAAATGAAGAATAAAATAGGAGAAGTAAAAGACCAAAAGTAAGCTTAGCTCATCTCGTCTTTTCTCGCCTTTAAGTCGGCAAGTTAGCTTACGGGGGGAAAAAAACTGCAAAATGAACACTACAACGAGAACACAGGAGAATCCAGGGAATCTAATCTGTGCCAGGAGCAGTGATTTATGAGCACATTAGTCTCAGTGAGGCTCCTAAGAACCTCAGTCAAGCCTTCCTTACCACAGCCAACACAAAGATGGAGTAGACCTCAGTAAATCACTGGCGAGGTAGGATTCACCCACTAATGAATTAGTGTCAGAAAAGAATTACTGTCTAAATGCGAAAAAACAGAGTGGTTTTTACTCCTGACTTTAATTAAATTCCAAATTATTACCTCAGATTATAAGAAAAAGTATTCTACATTGACTTACACTTCAGCAAAGCTGTTTTTTTTTATGTTTGATGAGTTTATTATTCAATATTAAGGCTTTAAAATATAAATATGACAAAAACTGGTTAACTGAAAATTCATGAAATGAGAGCTTAAGTACTACATCTGAAACATCCACATAACAAGCTAGTGTAAAGCTGCTGCACAGTTTTGTTACCTGTGTGTGGATGGTTGAAACAGTCACTACTTCCACATTGAAAACACCTCGATGGTTGTCTACCCACTTCATCCCGGGAAGAGGAACCTGAAATACAGAGCAAATAGGGGCAACACTTGTAAGAAGAAAACAAACGCCCCCAGTCCTCCAATTCCTCAAACCTCGAATAGACACAATACAATAATATAAAGTCCCACATGTTCAGTTACAAAGCTCCAACTTTGAACCCGCCCTGTATGAAGTCAGGACAGGATGCATCCTGAGGTTATATCTTTATATTTGCACTATATTTGACAAATATTTCCAAAAATCAGATTTTTCATGCATAAAGAGCCACCTGGTAGGAAAATCCAATAATCGTGAGATTCGATACAGGTCGCCCTCTTAGCGATCTAAACAAGTCAGTATCAAAATCCAATTCTAAATGGTTCCAAAAAAAAAAAAAAAAAGATTTTTCGTGCATAAAGCACTATCAAGTTAGGAAACAAAAAATCAAATAATCGCGAAATTCAAGCCACGTCGTCACCTTGGGGGATCAAAACCCAATTATGAAAATTGCGCTCACACCAACGAAACAAAAAGAAAAAAAAGGCAGTGTGGCCGTGATGAAACCATAATATCTCCGACACTCCAGGTTCAGGGATATAAATACACACGGGCAGCATACACCCATTACACACTGAGCTGTTTATGGCATATTTGATTGCTTACATCTGGGGAGAGAACGGAGTACGACTGTGGTGGCTTCTCAAGAGATACAGGCAGACAGAAGTGCCCTGTTCGCAGACGTCCATTTTGCAACATGGGAATCCACTAGAAAGGAGAAGAATAAATAAATAATGTGCACATTTTGACCTACAGTATGCCAGCATTCACAACAGCACAAACAATTGTTTCTTATAACCAGAGTACAAATGTGCATATTAGTGTTGGTTTACCTACCGTGTATCCCACAGGTGTCTCCAGTGGTGTGTTCTGCTTCTGCTGACAGCTGATGTGGTAAAAGGTGAAGAGAATGTGGTGGTGGTCGGACAGAGAGGCAGGCAGCTTGATCTTGACCTCATCATGAAAGTCAGGGGATCTACAGCAGTAAATGACATAATGTAAAAGATTGTCCCACAACAGTGTTAAACTAAACTAATTCATAGATTGGGAAAGAGGAAACGGTAAAGGGGACTCATTGTAAGCAATAACTGTATTGCACATTTCACATTTACCCATCCCAACAGTTATAAAAGCCAATCCATGCCAACCAACTATCAGTTTATCAACAAATAAAACCAGTCTGATCCAGGATTCCTGTTATCTCTGTACTAAACTGTATTAAAGGTTGGCTAATTAAAAGGTTTCACACATTCTTCATAATCAAGGTTTGTGTGTTTAGCAGAGACTGAAAGAAAGTGGAAGAGAGATATGTAAGAGAGTGTCTATCTTCCAGTAGTGTGAATAAAAAATACACCATTCTGCATACTGTAAGGATGTGGCCTTTCTCACTTTTTAATGTGAGCCACCAAAACTAATAACATTTTCAATTAAATTTAAGTCAAACACGATTCTTATCATCTTCCCATTTGGCTTAGTCTTCCCCATATATTCACTTTCACTTTGAATTTACTATACAACCAAAACAATGACCAATATTTTGTTAATCTTGCACAGAAGAGAGATGAACATGACTGTATAGAACTTAATCTTTTCTGTGCACTATATTCTCTAATGGGCATAAAATATTTTAATTTCTTAGAATAGTACCCCGCCTCTCGTTCTATGTCAGCTGGGATTGGCTCCAGTGAAAACACTCACACATACAAATAAAATAACCAAACAGGACAACAGAAAAAACATTTGGCCTTCTTGATTTGAATCCAAGTCTGTTTGCATGGAAAGCTAATTTCTTTTGGGTTACTGTACATGCAGGAACTAATTCTGATTTGGATCAAAGAAGTGGACTTGGTCCGCCTATGAACGCAGGTTTTTT
>JBAMHX010000016.1:8289079-8300415 GCA_037177515.1 Pseudomugil tenellus | reverse complement strand
CAGTTCTGAAGGCAAAAGGGGGTCCAACCCGTTACTAGCATGGTGTACCTAATAAAGTGGCCGGTGAGTGTACAGTTAGACTAAAAGTGTTGCATTTCAAAGTAGCTAGTGAGATTGTAAGTGGACATAAAAGAAATAAACTGACGGAGGGTTTTATTTTTTCATTATGACTACTACAAGCATTATAGTAAAATGCTAAGCCTCGCTCATATTTACTTCAGCACATGCAGGGTTAAATAAGAGGGTCAGACCTGAGAGGCTCATCTCCAGCTCTGTATCTCTCTCAAGACTGCCAGCACTGTTTACAATGTTCATTAGATGGATGGCGGTCCAAGCAAAAGGCATTCTGTAGCGGCCCAGGCGCTGGCAGAATTGCTCTGACTGACTGCGTAACTTCTCCAGCTTCTCTTTGTTCTAATAAAACAAACAAAAAATTATATTTGTTATCTATTAATGAAGGTAACGCAGCTATAATAAAATACTATTCATTGTTTAAAACATTATATAAAATTTTAAAAAAACTGCTAAGAAAATAGGAACCTTGCCATAAAAAGAAACTGACTTAAGTATTGACTTCACACATACTGCAACATCAAGTCTGATCCTCATTATAATCAATTTAAGAAATCATTTACATAACTTTTAAATGTAATTCAAAGTGATCATACCTTGGTAGTGTCTGACTCCTTGAAGACCATATAAGGCTCTGCACACTCTCCTATATCACCTTGCTGCAGTACCTTTTCCAGCTATTTACAAAGCATATATATTTACATACAAGATGTTGTATTTTGTTCAAGAACTACATTCAATATATTGTGTTTAGTTAGACAGAATCATTTCTATGTATTAAAATAATATATTATGAACTTCTTGCAATCATAAACGGTGTTTATACTCAAGCAGCATCTGCATATGGTCATTTATGATGTTATAACTTTGGGATCCACATTGGTCTGTAGAGGCTTGACACACACATTTCAACTGCGTCGCTAGCCTTACTGTATGCAGTTGCCGCACGAGTATAAATCCAACTTTAATCTTGCTGGACGAGCAGATATCTCATAGACGATTTATGGTATATCTTTCTGGGTAAGTCAGCATTGCAAATCAACATGTACCGAGATTTTTATGGATCGTGCACTATGTTTTCCTGTCAAAATGGAAATACTGGCACAGGAAAATAAGCTATAAGCACTTTCTGATGTTTTTAATGCAAACTGAAAGCATTTTCATTTTAATTGTGTGTTTTAAGTCATGTCTTTACTGCATCACCTTGACAACCATATTAAAACTATCACCAAGTATCCTAGCATCATTTTCAATATAATAATTGCATTTCATTCTTTAAACAGTATAAATTCATTAAGAGGAAAATATTCACCTTGATGACTAGGAAGACATCCTGAGAGGGGTAGGTTATGGAGAAAATGGCAGAGCGGGCCAGTGTAGAGATGGCTGCAGTCTGTATGTGTGGACGCAACATTGCTTTCGTCTGCTCCGAGTTAAGATCAAAGAAAAAGTTCTCCGATATCTGAGGGACACATAAAAACAGGATTTTTCAATCAGAAGACAACAGACCCAAAACATATCAACTTGGCAACACCATCACAACTGTTATAGCTGTAGCTGCAGCTCACTCAGAAGAGTGATTATACTTCATTTTGAAAATTGCCAGTTAACTCTTTACTTCCCTAGTTCACGTTTCAGTGTTTATGTTGCCTCTAACATGTTCCTTACTTTGGATAAGATTCTTTGAATAAGTGCCTGCTAAATGAATGCAACATATCATAAAATCAAAGTTTTAACATGAATAACCATTAATGCAATGTAGTTTCTGCTGACATACATGGTAACATTTCAGTGAGAAATGAATCGCGTGTGCATTCTCAGAGAAATACATGTTAAATGCACATGTCAAGGCTACTGCTACCCTCTAGTGTCTGTTACTGTAGCTAAACTAGAAATGTGCAGGCTCGTTCAGATTAATACATAGTTCCAGCGTATGATTTAACTGCATTCTCAAAAGCATAACAGGACTATAACATAAAGTTTTATAGTCCACATAAGATTCGTTTTGGCCACCCAACATTTTTAATGGTTTACAGAAGTGAGCACACAACTCAGGGCTGAGGAAGCTCACAGGAAAGCATAGCAGCTTACCTTTTTCTTTTCCTTGACATCATATAAGGCCAAACTAGCAAATATGGGTTCAATTTCGATTTCAAACCTTCGTGTGGAAGAGAAAAAAAGAAAGTGTCAGCAGAAAGCAGCAGTTAAATAAAAGAACTACATAGCTTTTTATCAGAAAAAAGGCTGTCCACTACTTACTTCAAGGACAAGCACTTGACGAGTAGCCTCTGTCCAAAGTGCTCTTTAGGTACTTCAGGCACACAATGGCGCTCAATTGGCTCCTCCTACATGTTCACACAAAAGATCACAAATAAAAAAAATATTAATATATATAAATAAATACATTTATGAAAATCTTCAACTGAATTTACCAAAAATGATCAAAGTTCAGACTGAAATGGTGATTTTTTTTCATTGTCAGAGAGCATACTTTACCTCATCAAGGGCGGGGTGCAGAGCAAAGACTTCACGATGCCGGTTGGCCTTGCGCTGCTCCTCGTTGTGCCGGTCAATCTCCTCATTGGGGGCTCGGTCGAGGAGGTGAGGAAGAAGGGCATCAGGGAGGGAATTTTTCAAGTCAAAAATGCTGCAGGCCCAGCTGCCCCTTGGGGTGTCATCTATAGACATCGACCTCCGTTTCAGATCATCCTAAAATGCAATAAAGCCACAAAAACTTGAAGTACAGGCAGAAGAATTCAGACAACTGAGAAGACTTCTTGATGGTAATCTCGTTAAACATGCATAAGAAGCTCTGTATCTTTTTACTGAAATAATCCAGTGAGGTTCAAACATTAAGACTAATCCTAAAGAGGAAAAATGTACAAGAAGCAGCAAAAATAAAACAGTAAAAAAAAAAAAAAAAAGTACTGCTAATGCATAGCTATACATCGCTAAAGAGAACCTACACACTTAAAATACTGGTACCTGATCGTCCTGGTAGCTACTGGTATCAGGCATTTCATCTGCCTCAAACACTTGTTTGGGCAGGCCTTTCTGACGCTCTTTCTGTTTGTCCAGAGTATTAGGGTTAAAGCCTGTACCAAGCTTGTGATATCTGAAGGAGCAAACAAGCATTTTAATCACTGGTTTTAATTTAACAGTAATAATCAACATACAATAATATTCTGCATATGAAATGCAGCTTTTGAAAGTTAAAAGATTAATGACATGATAAATGAAGCCTTACTTTCTATTGACAACAGCCCAGTCTTCTGTGTAGGATCTGACACAATCTCTGACATGGGGATCAGTGTCTCTGCAACAAAATAGCAAAGTCATACTTTAACACAAAAATACTACTGTCCATTTCTTTTAAAAGATGACAAACATTCTCTAACATCTGCCTCTAACTTACAAGCATGACAATGCAACTTGGATTTTACAGAAAAAGAACAACCAAACCTTTAAGCTCTTACGTAGCTTATAGTTCATGCTTATATAAGGCTGAAAAACAAATAAAATCAAAATTCTGTTGTCGCTTAATTTTTCTTTTTTTTCAGAAATCTCAGAAACGTTTGTTTTGTGTGTATCCAGTGCAAACCTAAAATGCTACATAATCAGGAAAAAAGGTTTTTAGTAAATCAAGTGTGTGGCTGTACTTAAAGGCCATATTTAGTACTAAAACTCTTCTCAGTCACAGTGTATACTTACCCTTCCTCTGGGACAGCTTGAACCACAGTACGACACTCCCTGGGTGTATAGATGACCTCAATGTCATCAGGAGGAAACTCAATCAGATCTCTCAGGGGACCCGACTCAACAATGGGAGGGTGAGTGATGAGGTATTCCTCAAAATCCACTGGCTCCACTGCCTCTGTAAGGGGAACCTGACGAGTAAAGAGAAGAAGTCAAATCAGGTCAATGGAAAAATTAAAAAACTGAGGGAAAGTACTGAATACTGAGTGTACTGTCGCTTCTTGTGTTGAATAGAAATGGTATTAACCTGCTGCTATCAGTGCTACTAACCAAAAAACATCTCTATTTAAGTTTTACAATCTCCACTTTTTATTAAAAGCTTTGGCAGACTCAGTCCATATTCAATGTCTGAGTTAAACTGAACAAAATATGGGGTCATTTATGCTAAGACAACAGTTTAAGCATACGTATGGGTCATTTTAAAAAGCTCATATGAAAACTAATTTTGTCGTCTTCATAAATAAAAGAACAGCTTAGTGTGCTACTTCAAACTCAAACGAATGGTTCAATGTATCATTTACTATTTTTAAAATAAAGAGGCCCAAGGGTGTGTGTTTGTGTGTGGGTGGGAGGAGCAGATTTCAGCTGTTTGTTAAGTTGGAGTGTGTTTGTATCCGTCTCTCTCCTACTTTCCACAGTATAAGTAAAAACAAACTGTAGTCTAATTAAGGAGGAAAACGCATTTGCTTGTGTTTGGGGTGAGGCCTGTTCAGGATCAATTAGCAATACCTCTTTAACAAATACAGTTTGAGCTCAGCACACATAACTTTAGAAATAATGCAACAGCTGCACAGGGAGGAACCCATTCGGTGAAATCTCTCACATGGGAGACATTTCTTGATTCTTCAACGCAGATCCAAAAGAATTACACAGAGACAGAGTTACAGCCTGCCTGACATCACAGAGATGTCAACCTAGCATGGTAATGGTATGAGAATCCATTGCTGGCGAATAAATTTTACAGTAATACAGTTGCTGTTCTCAGGTGGCATGCTACTTGACTAATATTCACAAAGAATTTTTCAACAGCAGAAGCTGCTTAATAATGAAAAAGTAGCTAAGTGAGGGTTTACAATAATCCAGAGATTCAATACAAAAAAAACCTAAATATAATGTTCAAAGACATTCTAATTAATGGTGGATGAACTGTTCCTGTGTGTAATTATTGCTTTTCTACTCCTTCCACACTGCTAACAATGATCATCATTTTCTTAACTCTCTAACTTACACTTATGCAGTCTGCAAAATGCTGAATAAATTTCAAATTGCCAGTGTCCAGATCTTGCAAGATATTTTAAATTCCACAGTTTTTCATGTATATACGACAAAGAAATCAGCACTTTCCAGAAGAAATTAATTTGAGAAAACTTTTCACTCAAACAACAAATAACGTGTTTCTCATTTGCATGCAGGACTTCATGATGATCTTGAAAACACTGACATTACACTGTTTTTCTTTTTCTAGTCTGATATAGAAATATGTAGGAATTACAGGATTCTCCAACAGATCCATACACCTTTCTGAAGTGATTTTATAGAGGCAGTAAGGTAGCTTAGCACACTGGATGACACATCTGTATTTGTATAGGTTTTCTATCAAGCTGGGAAGTTATAAGTGATCTAAAATCTCATAATAGACTTTTGCTGCACATGGCATTCAGTTATTTTGCATTATGCTGTAATGTAGTTATGTAAGAGCACCAAGCAGAAAGATGCGCAATTTGACTTGTAATTTGGATTTGCAATCGGTACTGGATCTCAGGTAGAATTTTACTTTGGTATTGCACGTAAACACTGACATCCTAGCTAGCCCTGCACAAATTCCCCTAGGTTGGAAAAGTATATCCAGACAAGGTTTGGATCCAGTTCTGTGGAGAAAGCTTTAGACAACTTACTGTGTTGCTTGTTGCAGTCCCAACATTAAGGTTTTTGAAAAGCTGAGGGGATCCTCCATACTGACCGGCTATCTGCTTCCTAACCTCTGCTGCCACAGTCCTGCAAACAGAAATGAGACGCAGAGAAATACAGTCAATATTAAAACTTTGTGTCGTTTTTTGTTTTTTTTCACAGAATTAAAAGTTACAATTAGGGCGCCCTGACACTTGCACGATTCTGCAAACTAGTCGTAAACTGGCGTGAATAGCGCGTAACCCATCGTGACTGCGTGCCATGTCGGGACGAAAATTTTCGAAATGTTCAAAATTTTGGTCACGACAAAATTTCGCCACCGGGTCGGGAACTATGCGCCACCTGTACGTGAACATATCGTGAAGTCGTCAGAACAATGCAGAATGATGCGTGCCATTAGTCCTGTGGATCCTTCTGGGGGTGATGGCCGGTTTGAGGCAGCAGCCCCTGCAGGTGTCAGTCTGTGGAAGGAAGCTATATAGACAGTTTCCGACAGGTGAGTTATTTAAACGCAGTTTTTCATGAGTGTCCTTCCCCAGGACAACTGGTTTATTTTGCATTCACACACTCATCGTGCCAGTTAACTATTGTTAACTAAACTCGTCATGAACTATGCGTGAACTAGACATGAACAGTGGGTGGAACCTCCCAGTTCGTGCCCCAAAATGCCACAAGTTGCAACGAGAAAATCGCGGCCAAAAGTCGTGCAAGTGTCAGCTTACCCTTACAATCCTAGCCAAACACTCCTCTCAGAACTAATCAAAAGATTGGATTGTCTTCTATAGTACCGTATGTAATGTTTTATGTCTCTATGTAATCTATCTAGAGATTGCTTTAATTTATTAAGAAAAGTCAGTTATTTGCTTAGTTGCATGTTATGGGTAGACCAGTAGACACCATGTTGGTTTATCTCTTGAAGTAGGTGTTTTTTATGCTTTCGTGGTGGATCAGTGTTGAAAGGGAAACATACACAAAGGAAATGAGAGATAAAAGCAAGTATAAGGATTGGATTCAAAGTAAGTAAAAAGCAGCCAAATCTCAAAGAAAAACATTAAAAGATTTCAAAAGAGCCTGGAGAACTATTTCTCGAAACCGCTACAAAATGTGGTTCTTTGAAAGCTGAACATATGGGAATCCAAGAATGACTCACAAAAGCTCCCCACATGCCCGAAGCAACAGTGAAAGCAAAAAGCTAGAATGTTTCTGACACAGCAAATAAACACTCGTGTCATTTGAGGTTCTCTCTCTTGTTTTAGCCGATAGCTTCACTGGAAAACTTCCGAGGATATCATATTTTACAACAGCAGAGAACAGAGAGGAGAACGGCAAATAAAACTCACTGGATCCCAGTGGTCAGCACAAAGTTCTGTGTTCACCTGCTGCTAAAGCCACAAACAGACCCTTTAAATCACAGCAGATACCAAAACCACTCACAGACCTTTGCCTTGAACAAAACAGCAACGCAGCAAGCAGCCAAAAGTGGCATAAACAAATAACAAATCAAAACAAAGGAAAAAATTATCAAGATTAAATAAGAGAACAGGAAGTTATGAAGATCCATTGCAATGATTAACTGTCATTTTTCATCCAACTTTTCCACGCCCCCAACAAATTGTCCAAAGCTCCTGTCCTGTACATATCCAGTCTCCATCATAAAGCAATACAAACACAACTTCATACTCTTGGCCACAGACATGGAGAGCATGGATTAACTGTGAGTCAGTAATGGAGGCCACTGAAAACAACTCAGTCATGTCTGTTCTTGCATATATTTATATAAACATACACAAACAGGCAACTGTGTTTGACAAGCCAGAAATCCCACTTATCATTTCAAGCATACCAGAACAAAAGAACATGTTCCATCCTGCCAGTTTAATATGAGCATGATGTTGGTTACTAGAAAAGAAGCAACAGCCTCTGTACTGGAGTACAGTCTTTGCAACGGAAAAGTGCCACAAATCAAATCCCCTCTTAGAAAGGTAAACAAATCTTTCATTATTAAGAAGCCCAACAAAAAACTAGAATACAAAGTAATCACATGAGACAAAACAAAACAATGTTGTTATTTTTCTTTTAAGAACAGTGATGATAAAATAACTCTATTATATATTATATGCTATATACTCAAATATTTACTATGATACATAAAGAATTCATTTTACAAATATCAGAAATGATCATTAGATCAGAAAATTGTCCAGTTTTTATAAGGACATTAAGTCAATATTTTACATCAGTTTTGATAGCTAAAGTAAATGTGTCATCTTAAAATGTTGTTATAGAGAGAGAATAGAAGAAAAAAAAAGAGGCAAGAAAAAAAATCATAAAAAAAAAATCTGCTCAGTTAACAAGAAGTCAAAATGTCACAAACCTACCAGAAATGTACTCTTTCCACATGTTAATAGAGCAGATTGACAGCGTTTGCAGCCTTTTAAAGGTTGAATCTAGTTGCGCTTCTGTTCTCTGTTGTAGACATTATATCTACTTAATACATGTAATTTTCTTTAAAAAAAAAAAAACAAAAAAGCAAGCTGTTTATATAGCTTTCATTATGTTCTTGATTTTATTTTAAAATAATGATTTAACACTTCACCTATCCTTAAAAATACATATGCTGCTAGCAATTTACAGCAGCATAAAATGAACAGGAAAAATCATTATTACTGGTATAACAAATGGTTTATTAAAATTTCCTAATATTATTTATTTAACTTGCCATTTCGGTGTGTTTTTAAGCTTTCATACAGTTATGTGAATAAAAGAAAATAGGTGTAAAAATGTTTATTTACATTTTTTAGTAGTTTCACAGCGAGGCATTTCTTAATCATGTCATACAAAGGGTCACTCCATTATATATGATATAAAATTATACTTTTAAAATACTATAGATTTGATCATTTTGAGGGGGTAAGAATCACACTTGTTCTGTGAGCAGGTGAAGCTACAAGTTCAAAATCAAATGCTTAACTTATTTTTATTATTTTCATATTACTCTTTTCAAGGTTACAGAAAAATATTTAATAAACTTTACTAAAATAAAGAGGAAAAACAGCAGTACAATGTGTGTAAACTTTTGTAATCATGTAAAGGTTTTCCATTTTTTAAAACCCACCAGGTGTCATGAAAAGCTCTCCAGTGGGGGATAAAATAGTTATTACAGACAGAGTAAATGACAGCAATATGATTTTACTAATATACAAAAAGGCCTATTTTACTATTAAATTACTTAATTATTAATTAAATGTTAAAAATACGACAAAATCCTAAGATTCATGTTGTTCATGTGGACTTTACTTCTATCTATATTAAGGATGGGATGGTGGCATTTGACAGCTTGCACAAAGCCCTTTGTTAAGGAGATTACTTTGATCTGTCTGAGAAGCCGGGATGAGATTATAATATCAGTATTTAATAGCACTTGTGGAAAGCTTTTGTCCTACGTAAAATATCTGTCCTCTCTTCATTCAGGTTTAGCTGAAAACAGCTAAACAAAGTTCAGCCGCATCTCCATATGTGTCACTATCTACAGTAGCTTCCCATCGTTAGCTACTGTAAGCAAATTAGCTAACGACTCAAAATGTATCGTTTTTAATTTACAGTTGGTGATTCTCTCCAAGTGTGGGTATGAATGAAAACCTAGTTTCCGTCTTGCCAATATACTTCCATGGACACATCCATATCGCCCCTTTGTTAGCACTCAGTGGAACAGAAAAGCAGCAGCTAGCACTGTCGCTGCCTGTCTGGGTGGGTCTGAGCATCTATACCGTTACAGCTAACGAGGAGTTAGCTCGAAACAGCCAGGCTGCTACTGGGCCTCCCTCGCAGGGTTCCTGCAGATGTGGTCTAAGGGCGAGCTACATTAAAAACCACAAAGTGGTCTTTTTTCATACAGAGAGCTTTCATTCAGAGTCTCAAATATTTACCTGCTGATTTTTTGGGCGAAGGCGCGGCGTTCAGCCATGGCAGTGGCCGCTGATGTGCTTTATCGGAATTCCCAGGCAGGCAGCAGACACTCCGCTTTCTACTCACTCCGGCCACAGGGAAAACGGGAGAATGGAAGCATTACCGTAAAGGCTGTAATGGCGTTTAATAGCGCACGCAGATTAAAAAAGAGTGGGGCACAACTTAAACCTCCATTTAGATGGATAGTGACATGATAAATGATTAATTTCTGCACAGTTTTTGCTCTTTTTTAAGACCATAGGGGATACAACTGAACATTTTACGTACAAGGCAATGCGAGGTATATTTCTTTATGAAACACATTTCATCCATAGCCATCCATGATGAGATGGAAAGATAGACTGTAAGAGGATGGGATAGACCATGAAATACACAGTGACATTATGGTATTTGTAGATGTCAGTGTGAAATACATCAACATCAATGTACATATGTAAGGAAACATACTTAAATAAATGTTAAAGGTGTGGCAAGCAGTCCTGCATGTAAAGATCTAAGCTCTGGCACACTTGGTTTTCTATTAGTTCTGTTAGATATAGGAGCAAAAAAAAAAAAAGAAAACTACTTGGGTTTTTGTGGAAAAGTAACCCTGAACTTGAGGTTTCAGTGACACATATGCTATTAGGAGATCAGATATTTATTTTGGACGAGAACAATTTACCACTCTGTACACCAGCAACAAAATAAATCCTTTACCAAAGTGGCAGCAGGTTTGAATATCTGACAACTGAAGTTAGGGCTGCACAATTAATCGTTTAAAAAATCGTGATCTCAATTCACACTTTTATGCAATCTCATTTCCAAATGAAAACAATTTAAAAAAAAAAAAAAGACCATGATTGTACCGCAATTTGATCAGGAACATCATCTACATAAAACAAGTGCTGCCATTTTCTCTCAACAAATGAACAGCAGAAAATTATTGAAAGGTTGTGTAGGTAAAAGAAGGGAAAAGTGACATTTATATATATATATATATTTAGTTTCAGCTGTTGAGAAGTTGATGTGCCGGTGATTTGTGCAATAAATACGTATATTGGGAAAAAATCGTGAGGGAATCGTGATCTCAATTCTTGGCAAAAAAAATCGTGATTCTCATTCTACCCAGAATTGTGCAGCCCTAACTGAAGTGATGATTTTTTGATGAGATGAGCAGCATCATCCTGGATAAGTTAAAGTTGTTCTTGTGATTTTTTTAGAGCGATCATCAAAACATCTAATATAATAACTTTTCAAAATAATGTTAAGCCTGCCATCAGTCCTATTATTCTTAGGTGATAAATGGTGATTCAGTTTCTGCTTTAATATTGATGTTAAAATAAAAAAGTAATAGAAAAACATACAACATATAGGAAGCATGGATGGAAAAAATAGTGGAGCCCAGCATGCACACCGATGGTAGCTCCCCCAAAATAAAGTTGTGATTTTAGAAAATAAAATCAGTAATAGTGCTGTATTAATTACAGTGAAAAGAACTCTGCAAGATTATCTTTAATTTGCTCTAAAGCCATACATTTTTAAGTTCCAGTAGTGCATACCCTGTGGTTAAACTAGAGTTGTACACTCACCGGCCACTTTATTAGGTACACCATGCTAGTAACGGGTTGGACCCCCTTTTGCCTTCAGAACTGCCT
>JBAMHX010000016.1:8268646-8282941 GCA_037177515.1 Pseudomugil tenellus | reverse complement strand
TATTATTATTATTATTATTATTATTATTATTATTATTGTTATTGTTTTTATTATTATCAAATGATAGGATTTTCCTTAAACATGTGGATAAGTTATGCTTTGTGCATCAATATGGGTTCTTTTCCTCATGCAGGATGCAGCTCTTTTCAATTTTCAGAATTCTCACCACATTGATCAGATTAAAATTCCCTTTCCTCGGTTTGACACGTTTGGTTTAGCTGTATGTTCAATAAGACCATGTGAACTAAAGTTTTAGCGTTGGTATGACTAGTTATTGTTAAGTAAAACACATTGTTGATGGGGGTTTAGGAGTCAACATAGCAAAAAGCAGCAGAAAACTTAACTATCCTCCTGGTGTGATGTTTTATATGTGAGCTTTAGCTCTTCCTAAACATTCTGGATGAAATGAAAGAAAATATAACATTTCCTTTGTGGATTTACAGTATTTACAAGCTTAAAAAAATAAGATTTATTGACAGGATCTTTAGAATAATTTGTGATTCATTGTTTTCCCCAGATGATGACAGTCTTGCTGAAGCCTGCTCTGATGCTTCTGATGGCGTCCTCCCTGTGGGGGATGTGGAGGCTTTCCGGAGGGATTTTGCATCCCGTGTGTGGCTGACATACAGGGAAGAGTTCCTTCCACTACCAGGCAGTATGCTGACTTCTGACTGTGGCTGGGGCTGCATGCTGAGGGCCGGACAGATGATGCTGGCTCAGGCTCTTGTTCTGCACTTTCTTGGGAGAGGTGAGCATTATTCCACAGCTTAGCTACAGAATGGAAAGAGCAGATTTTTAAAAGACTGTTCATGTAATGATTGACATTAAGTGCTTTAAGCAAGATGCATATATTCATAATATGCTGCAACACTTTTTGTTAGGACAAAATAATACTTGTTTCTTATTAGGGCTTTATCATTTTTAAGCTAAATAAGGAAGTTTGATCTGGTATTGAAGACGCTGATATAAGTGAGTTGCTCATATCTTTGTATGATCAGTCATCTTTGACGTGTCCAAGACTTTATGGGTTCACATAATGAGATGAATGTCAGTTTAATGCGGCCATTTGGAAAACAGTTTCTAAAACTTGTTCTTCTCTCCAATCTAATTTATGTCCCCAGTGAAATATTTCTCTATAAAGCGACTAATGTCCATTTCAGGATATTTATTGATCAATTTCACTTTGATTCAATTCGAATCAAGGTCATTTTTATTAATTCCTCAGACTTGACTCTGGTTGGTTTTTATAGCCCAGGCAACTCCCATTCTCTCCTCTGTCAGTTCCCACCCTGTTTGTAAGGCTAAAGCGCAGTTAAAGTGAAATACTGGGACACTCAAACTTATAATTGAACAGAATGACACCTAATCAGTTACTAAAGCACATGAGGATTCATACTTTTAGAGGTAAAAACCCTTTAATTTCAAGGTCTGAATGAGTCTTTGTTCGAATTGGTGGAAGATGAAAGTGTGATGTGAGACACACTATTAATTAAATCAGGCTGTATTGTTTGCATTAGTTTTTTGTGTTACTATGCATTTTCATTATTAATGCCTAAAATAAGCTTTTTTGTTAAAACCCACCACTATTTTCAGTGCGATTTAAAGTGGTTATCAGCAAAGCGAGAAGCAACTACGGATAAATCAGTTACTTTTATCCATCTCTTAAGTTTGTACCTCAAATGGAGGAGTTTATGTATTTTGTTTATGGGTGATTGCAAGGTGGAGTGCGAGACAGATTTGGGCTTCATCAGCAGCATTAAAGGTGTCGCATTTGTAAGTTCTTGTTGTAATCTTATTTGATTGCAACACTGGTTAGTGACTGAAGATTGCAGCTGCTGAAATGAGGAAACGGCAGAAATGAGTGATTTGTTTCAAAAGCTGTAACAGTAGAGCTGCTTTTGACTTGAAAGGAGTCATCTGAAGGAGTTCAGGCATCTGATTGGGATGGCTTCTTTTACCCCCTCCTCCCTCTGCCTCCATTGAACTTTCGTCAGCACACTGTGCAATGGACACTCAGGATCCCCAAACTTTGTTTTGTTTTGTGATGGTTGCTTGATGGAACCAACTGTAGAAGTTCGACATGCAAAACATTCTTTTTTTTTGCATTTTGAGATATTTACAGACACTTTACAGATTAAAAAAGAAAAGCATGGCTCAGTTTTGTGTCAATCTCTATTTATTCAGAATAAGATCCAATATTTATGTTTAATGACTTAAAAGTAACCAGAAGAGCTGACTTGATTCTTTGTATTCAGTGGATTATTTTGTTATTGAAATTCAGAAACTGACTACCTTCCAGAGCTACTAGACCCGATCCTGTTTCTCTTTCTACAGACTGGACCTGGTCTGAAGCTCTGACTCTGCAGCCTTTAGATGCAGAGACGAGAACCACCACTGCGGCCAAGCGTCTCGTTGCCTCTTTGGAGGCTTCCCTGCAGGGCTCCCTCAACACTTCCAGTAACAGTCCATCTCTTCCACCTGAAGTCCAGATACTGGGATCTGCAGAGGAGGCAGATGTGCATCTGAAGGAGATGTACCACCGCTCTCTGGTCTCCTGGTTTGGGGACAGCTCTGCTGCTCCACTAGGTCTGCATAGACTTGTTCGTTTAGGTCTGGCGTTGGGAAAACAGGCAGGGGACTGGTATGGACCAGCTGTCGTGGCACACATCCTTAGGTGAGTACAGAGTTTCTGCAGAGGAACGTAACGATGGCATCTGACTTGTAGTTAGTTCGTAAGAAAAATTCCGGGCATAGTACTTTCTTCTAAATTTATTTCCTTTGTTTATCCCTGTAGAGTTTTTAGAAATTTATTTTTTTTCTTTTTGTTTTTTTTAGATCCAGGTTATTTATTTGGTTTTAGATCAATTACAGTTTTCAATGTGCTTTAAAGTTTTTTTTTAAAAAACTATAAGCTTTTTAAATAAACATTTTTTATTCATTAAACTATTTGTCATGAAAAAAAGTAAAACTAATGGTTCCATGCCGATGAAGCATATTAACAAATCATATCTAAAAAAAAATAGAAGAAAAAAAAGTATACATAAAAAATGTGGCTAAATATACTTTTTTTTGTTTTACGGTACTTTACTTGATTCAACTCAACTTTATTTATAAACAACTGTTGTTGAAAAAAATGCTGTACAAAAATCAACCAAAGTGACAAATAATTAAAAGGGAATTAAATAATACATTAAAATAATTCTTCATTGCTTTAAAAAAAATAATACAAACAATAAACAATTCTAAAGAATAAGAGATTAAAAACAAATAAAACCAAATTAAAATAAATAATAATAGATTAAGTTTAAATGAATTGAGCAGTTGTGTAAAAGGCCTACAAGCTAGGAACATCAACTTCCACCTTCAACCTTCTTGTTTACTTATAATTTATATTTTATCAGCTTTGCGGTTATTTGTCAAAATTGTAATGAATTTAAAGCTGATAACTTATTTACATTCAAAAATTCTTTTAAAAGATGTCCCAATAAACACCAAGTAACGTATTAAGAAACAGTTAATACTAATAAGTTTGTGGTAAACTACTATAAAATACTCTGATCTCTAACTAGAGCGATCTTCATATGCAAACACACCCTTTTTCCTGACTTCTTGTTCGCTCTTCCTCTCTCTTCCTCTCTCTTCCTCTTAGGAAAGCTGTCGAGGAAGCGATGGACCCTGGCTTAGCGGGTATAACTGCCTACGTTTCCCAGGACTGTACAGGTATGAAAGATGATCCAGCTGTTGATAAAACAGGATACTGGGCACGGTGCCCAAACCGACCTTTCTCTTTTTTCCCACCATCCCTCTGCAGCCGAGAGACTGGAGTTGCTTAAAGTGGTGACAGGAGTCTCACTGTTTCTATTCCCCAACAAACACATCTATTCCAGATCTATAACCGCCCAGTCCAACCTCCTCTTAACCTCAATATCTTAGGTGTTGATTCATGTTTGTCTTCTCAATAGCAGGGGAAACACAGCTGTTTGTGTGCGAGGTGGTACCTTGTGTTGAAGGTGTGGTTTTGAAGTTGCAGAGATGAGACTCTTTAAGTTTTACTTGTAACAATGATGTTATATTATATAGAATAACCAAATATAGCTTCTCATTATCTCTACATGATAAGCTATATTTTCTGTCTTGTATTCTGGAGCTATGATCCTATTCTTCAGAAGATGGAACAGAGATGTTTGCATTTAATGAGAATTTAAGCGACAAGAAAACAAACAACTTTTCAACAAGGCTAGCTACTGCAGATGGACGTTCATCTTTCTGTTCTTCATCCTTGTTAGTTTACAGTGCCGATGTCATCGATTGCCACAGGGCACCCAGAGCAGGGCAGGTCTCTGAGACCTCGGACACTCAAACACTCAGACTAACATCGGACAACCAACCAGCATCTGCAGCTGTCTTCCCTGACAACCGAGCTGTGATCATTCTCATCCCTGTGAGGCTGGGAGGGGAGAGGACGAACCCTGAGTATTTTGACTTTGCAAAGGTGTGCAGCACATCTGTTTCAAAGCTGTTTTTTTTTTCTCTTAAAGTTCTGATTTAGCTCAATAAGATATGTTAGAAGAAAGGTGATTGGAGATCCCACAGGGTTTAAAGCATAATAATGCAGTTGTGTTTTATCTGGGAATGAATCATTAATGGAGTAAAAAGATTATTTAAAAATCTGTTTTAATGTAATTGAAATATCTTTAGCAGGAAACAAAATGCTTTTGTTGTCTGCGTGATTATTTAGAGCATTCTCAGTCTGGAGTACTGCATAGGAATCATCGGAGGAAAGCCCAAACAGGCCTGCTACTTTGTGGGATTTCAAGGTTAGTTTTTTGCATAATGGAAAACAGAAAGACACACACAGAGGTTGGAGTGAATAACAAATTATTTTTGCATAATACACCCTTCATATGTGTAGAGACAAAGTAAGTTAATGTATTCATGTTTGTGCGAGGAAAACGGAGAGGAGTGGAGATGAAAGCGGGTGAAGCAAGGCTTACTTTATTCTCTCTGACCCATCAAAGCCTCACCCATTTATCACGAGTAAACCTCCCAAGTTGTGAGCTGTAATTGATTTCCATAAGAGGCATGCATTAAATTTCTTCTGGAGCCCAAAGTGAGCCACTCTTCATCACCTTCAGGAGCCAGGAGGAACCTTCAGTTGTACATCTTGGCAGTCAATATTTACGCATTTACATTTTACCAATTTGAAATACAGTAGTGGATGATGTCTAAATGACAAGCAATTCATTCTCCCTGCCAGGGAGCAGCTCCGCACGGCATTTATCATATGCAAATGGTCGAATATAATTGTGTGTTTGTAAAAGTAATTCCCTCTCACAAAAATTAAATGACAACTCCCTTTTTTTTTGTGGGTGTAAAGAATGTGCTTGTACAAACGTATCTGATTATGCAGAATTTAATCCACCCTGGTGGATATTAAAAAGCAACAACCTTCTGGGAGGCATATTTGATGCACAAAAGCCCAACATCAGGCCAAGCGGGTGACTTTGAACTACTCTGCATAGAAATTGAAGAGAAGCACAATTTTTTTTCTTTTTTTTTTTAATATTCTGATGTTTTTGAATAACTTGTCTTCTGTTTTGTCCTTGCAGATGACAGCTTGATTTACATGGACCCTCATTATTGTCAGTCTTTTGTGGATGTCAGCACCAGCGATTTTCCTCTCCAGGTAATATGAAATTGCATAGACGAGCTGACTGCTGCCCCAGTAATGTGAATTTAATAGTTTCTGTTAGTACTTACGGGTGTGAATCTTAAAAGCTCGCTCAGCCCAATTACAGAGTCCTGATCTACTGATTTATTTGCTGCTCAGATAAGTGAAGCTGCCACTTAACAGAAATACTGCAAATACAGAATCTGTCACTGTGAAGCTTAATATTTCAGAACCTATACATAAAAATCAGCACTCAGCACAGTGTAGCAACTTTGTTTTATGCTTTTGCAGGCTGAAGCATACAATGTGACAATGCAACCACGTGTGTAAATTTATAGAACCCGTGATGGCAAATAAATAGGATTTCATTCATCAGATGTTGCAGAATACACATGCTATTTATTTATTTATTTTCTTGACGCTGTCATGGAGTTTATGTATGCCCTGCAGGGACGTGGCCCCCTCAGCTTGATGAATATGTTCAGATGTTTTGTGTCTTCTTTTGTCTAGTCATATCATTGCCCCTCACCAAAGAAGATGCCTTTCAGCAAGATGGACCCGAGTTGCACCATTGGTTTCTATTCCAGAAGCATTCAAGACTATGAAAGAATCAGGGAAGAGCTTTCCAAGGTGGGCAAAACTGCTACGTCACAGTATATATTAAAAGTAACTCACCCATTGTTGTAATTTTATGAGTCATTTCCCAGATATTGTTATTATTTTAGCACTGCTGTGTGTCCACTGTTTACTGATGTGGCTTTTCTTTTGTGCCAGTGTTATTTCTGTTGGCCAGTAGGTGGAACCATTTAGCCATGGATTTGGCTTCATTTGAGCTTGGTGTCTCCGCCCAGTCATTATGTTGGATAGATGATTTAAACCAATCTTCCCTCCTTAAATTTATCATGCCTCTTCTTTGAGTACATCTCTCTTTGTGTTGAAGTGAATGTAATTTGAATCCAGACAGTGAGAACGCTTCTTGTGAATCCAAACATTGAAATTCAAAACAAAGATGCCTGATATATATATATATTTTTTTCCAGGTGCTGCAGCCTTCACCAAAGGAGAAATACCCGGCGTTTACTTTCATGCAGGGTCACAGCAGAGATTACGCCCTGGTGGCGGGCCTGACCCCAGAGAAGAGAGAATGGCCCTTTATCCGTGATACACGGAGAACGGTCACCACTGCTGGGGATTTTGTGCTGCTTTGACAGTTTGTAGAGCTTCAAAAATATTATAGAGTTTTTGTTTTTTTTTACATCCTAGAAGAGCTGGTTTAGTAGCCTGGCGATGTGAACCCATTGAATCATTTCAGGAAAGTTTAGGAAGTATTTTGCAGTATAGAGGAATCTCAAGACATTATTTTTACTACAGCAGCACACAAGAGAATACTTAGGAATTTTGCACCATCAGCTGTATTTTTGTACACAGAATGTTAATAGAAAGTTTATGGAGACATTAAATGTTGCACACATGAAAAATATGGATTAAGATAAGTCCTTAACATATCTTTGACTAGGCTCTAGACTTCCTGTGACTTTCTAAGTGGTTATATATCATTATTAGTATATGAGAAGCATATGTATCTGATTATGATGCAAACCTTGAAGTGATTGTTAATTAAAAGTGTGGGGAATCATAAACCAGATGTACGGTGTTCAGATTAAAAACCAGGATGCTGGAAAATGTGTCTGGTTTGGGAGGGGAGTAACTAAGTCTATCCTTGTTTCAAACGTTCATTACTTGGGTTCATTGAAGATTTATGGCTCACAGCTGCACAGCTCAAAATGGAATTCTTCCGTTTTTCTTAAGCTGTTTTGTATGCATTTTTTTTTCCTGAGGATTTGCAAATGATTTTAATAGATCCAGATTAACATCTCTAAAACAGGAGCTCTGACGTCAAGGCTGAATATTAAATATCGAAGTAGAAAAAAAACATTTAAAAAGCCATAAATAGTGCAAATCATGGCCTGTCTAAAGAGCAAGATTATTTTTGAAACCTGTCTGCCAGAAATATTTTGATCAAACAAGCTGAATTATGAAAAGTAAAAACCTGAATCATATAATGCAACCGGTCATGTGATGATGCTGTCAGGCTGGCAAAGAGTGCGCTTTATGCTAAAGGTGACCAAATGGTACAAGAGTCAAAGATATGTCACACGCTACGCCTCAAACCAGCATCTTATGAACTATCATAAAGTTTGAACACAAAAATATGAAGAAGCCAAATTCAGGGAGTTGTAATATTTAACCAGATATAAATGTTAAATTGAATTTCTATATCAGTACTAATGCTTGTATATTTAATGTGCACTTTAATATTTTGGCAACTTATTTCAGGAATAAGATGTTAAAGGTTTTTTTTTTCATTTAGCATTTCATGCCATCTTTTTTATGTTTCCTGCTTAGTTAATGAAATGATGTCTCTGTGCAATAACCACATCTAAATAACCTGTAAGTCAGATGGTGGACTACAGTCCAGCTATAAGCCACTGTCCTGCACTACAACTAAAGTGTGTCCAATCATTCTCATCTTCATACAGAGCAAAACATGCACCGTATGTCTGTTTGCATAACTCTGAAAATGCATATGTAATTTTGTTTTTTTTTAACTCTTCTGAGGGTAAAACAAACACAAACTAAATAAAGTTCAAAGTATCTACTTCATCAGTTTGCTTCCTTTGACTCTACTTGAGGATTTTAAAGTGACTCCGGGAGAGTAAGAAAGGAAATGTTTGCTTCATTTGCACTGCTGCATACAAATCTCAGCGGGGTGTTGCAATGAATTCAATCCCTTTCTCTCCCAGTCAAATGTAGTAGATTAAAACTAATCGTACGTGCTAACCATCTCTACAGCCCATTAACCAGGAACTGGAAAAAAATGTGACCCAGTGACACTGGCAGCAATTGTGTTCGTCTGTGGAGGAAAAGAAAATATCCTTGTGTGCAAAACTCTGTTACCATGGATAATTTGTTCTGTTGTCCACCCCCCCTTTCCACTACTCTGAGCTATGCGGGATGTTTTCCTGTACATTAAAATTTCTTATATTCTGATCAGCTGCACTTCTTAAAGTGGGGAACTGTCTCTTGTGTGGCGCAGCCAGGGCAAGGGTGAGGATGGTCCAAGAATCCGTCATCTGTTCTTTTCTCTGGCATGGAAAAGCGACAGCAAAACACATAAAGGCCTCATTAAGATCATCTGTCTGATCTACATTTTTGTCTTTTTCTTTTCCTCTTGGAATGGCGACAGGCTGTGTAGATAGTGCGGCTGCCACAAATATGCGAAAGCAAAGGATTTGCAGAGATGTTCTTCTGTTTTGGAGCGTGGATAGGAAAAGGAGGGGTGGAATGGGCAGGAGGTGATGGGACATTTGGGAGTTTTCTCAGAAACATGAAAGAGCATTTGTGCTTGTAGCCACAAAGTGATCTCTGAGAGCTGACTGTGTTTGCTGTGTATTTACAGGGAATGTATGAATATTTGATTAATGAGTCACAGGCTCAGGGGACATGCAATATAAGTTGGCTTTACAAAGCAAGCTGATCGCATTCTCTCTCTCTTTCTCACACACACACACACACACAAAGCCCTGCCATTTAACACAGCTGCACAGAGTGTCACTGATACTGCAGATTCCTGAAAATCTCATTTGTAGGCAAGCAAATTCCTTATCATGAGAGAGTCCATGCTGGAGGCCTTCCCTTGCCCCACAGATGGACGTCTGGGGGGGGGGGGGATGTTTTGGACAATAAAGCACTAAGAGTGAAAGTGCTGATCTGAGAATAAACAGATGAATGTTGATGGGCAGAACAAGCTAAGTGTTTTTCAATAAGTGCGTCTCTTTATTACCTGTGAAAACAGCACATCTTCATTGTAGGCGTCTCTTTATGATAATGTTGTGAAATTAGTTTAACTTTATTTTTTGAAAGATGGCTCAAACACACCAAGTGAGGTTTCAAAGCTCATAATTTACTAAGGTTCAGACCTTTTCCTCGAACCAAGATTATATCATGATGAACAATTATGAGAATGCTTAGAATTACATCTAATAAATAAAAAAAAACACAGTCTGTATCTATGTGTGTCTTTATGGAAAAATGTGATGTCTTTTTCATTTATCATTCACAAGAAGCATGTAAATTTATATGGATGAATGTGTAGTTTACACATGTACAGCTTGTGTGTTAGATATTCTAAATCTTAGGTGTCACGCTCCCTCCCTGTCTTCACGCCAGGTGCAGGGGTGCAAGATTTATACCCAGTAGCCCTTGCCCACCCTTGTGGAATGCCATGCATCTTCAAACAGGTACTTCACTTTGAAATCTCATCTTGCCGTGATCTCTAGGCGGCTAAATATACCCAGCTCTCGGATCCTGCAGCCGTCGGAGCGTAAATACCGCCTGCACTGCATCAGACTGCATTCAGAGCCTCAAGTCTGTCCGTGCAACTGTCCACTTGTCTCCACCTGTCTCCTTCGACGCCCCCACCAGCTCCTGGAGAAATGCTGAGGCACTGCATGCCTAACACATCTACTCTGGGCTGAAGCCAGACAAATGTCATGTTGCTGTGATTAATCAGCACCACACAAGACAGCAGCTTTAAGAGCATTCTACCCTGTGAACATGACCTACAGCACATAGTAGGGCAAAGGTCTTTAACCTTTTTTCCCTCTTTGGTTAAAAATGTGCTCAGTGATGGATACAGAACTGGTTAGTTTCATAATCGCAAGTGTTCAATTCTGTGCTTATGAGGGTAAAACGTGTGCATGGATTTCTCCATAATTGCAGTAGCAAGAGACAAATACATGATCCGGTGTAGAAATAGAACATTTTCAGCACATTCATTCATTTATATATTGCTGAATCCAATTCAGGGTCTCTGGGAAGATGGAACCTAACTGGACAGGTCTTCAGTCCATCACAGGGCCACAATTCAACACCATATTTCTAGATTTGGAGTGGGTTACATTCTGTATTAGCCCCACAATTCTTTTTTTTTTTTTTAATCAAAACTAATGATTATTAAACATTTGGATATATTATAATAAAGATATTGTGGAGCACTATTATATCCCCATATCCTAAACCAACCAAGGCAGCTGGTACAGCTCAGTATGAAAGGACTCGGTTATGAAGTTTTCCAAACTTCTTAAATATGTAAACACAAGAACATTATTGTAAGATTTAGTTTAACTAAAATACAAAAAAGCTGAAATAAAACTGGTGTAAAAGTTCTTGTCTTCAAGAGTTTGTTGCAGAACATCCTCTGACTTTAGTAAATTATTTGTAATTCGCTTTAATTCAATTCATTGAGAAACTCTCCTTCCAGTAGTATTGCAAGTTATGACTATTTTTATAATATTAATTTTATTTGAAGAAAATAAATCGGTTCAAATGTAAAATTAATGGGCTTTGCTGAAGAATTAGTGCATTATCTTCTGAACTTTGGGGCTTCTGACAAAACAAATAGTCCCATGAATGCATGATGTAACTCACATGTGCAGAAAAAAAACTAATCAGAACATTTTTTAATGCTTTGCTTTTACCTTCATAATGTATAAAAACTTGTAAAAAAGAGGACAAGTTGTTGTGTATAGTGTTGTGACTCTTCCACTCTTTCTATTTGGGCAGAGGCCCAAAGCAAAGCTCCTCACCTGCTGTTGGCTAACCTCGTCCGCCTGTGACCACAAGAAGGGCACTGGAGTTAACATTTAGATAACGGATGTGTGTGCTGCTTTCGATTTCCATTCCTTGTGACAGAGAACCTTAGGAGCACATCAGGGGCTGCAGGTGTTGTGTGCGGGGGATGCGTTTGTAGGTGGTGGTGAGAGGATTTGCTCCTGTGTTTCCTGCATCTCAGAGGTGATGTGGAGGAACGCCGAAATTCCTCATTCTGCTGTCCTCTGAGGCATGGCCAGCCCTCTGTCAGCTTTTACTAACCGGATGCATCCTGAAACAGGCACCCAGGCTGAAGGCAATGGATATTGCCTGCTGTGTAACTGTCGACTTCTTTTTTATTGCTTGCCAGCATTGAGTAGGGTGGCAAGCATGTTGTGGTGTGTGTGTGTGTGTGTGTGTGAATCTGAGGGGGAGGGCTGTGGGGTCTAGGGTAGAGGTTAGGAGGTTGTCAGTCTGTCTATGTGTGTAAAATGTGTGTGACAGGATGTGCTATGAATATAGGAGTGTATAATAGACCACACACACTTTCACCACTTTTAGTTTTACCTGATGTTTAGATTGTAACTATCAGTCATGCTGTGGCTTGAGGTTTTATCCGATTATTAACCTCTGACATCGAAGTGTTTAATGGCGTACGAGTTGTGTGTGTAAAGAATGTAACTTTTTTTCCCTCTCAAGCTTTTTGTTTTGCCTTAGCATGTGCATAAGCCCGCGTGTGTATGTGTGCACGTGTGATTAAGGGAATCACACGTGGTTTGTGTCATTGTGTGCTGCTTTGCAATCTCATCACCATCTAAAACTCCTGCAGGCCCTTTGCACCATTATCACACAGTTGCAATAAAACCCACAGTAATTAAAGGGGATCTGGCTGTAATTGCCTCAGTGAATCAACTTAATCAGCACCTGTGCTCACAGACAACCTAATGGCGCAATCTAACCTTTTAATACCTCAGAAATTAAAATAGTAAAATATTATACATGCTGTAATCATCTGTATGTAGAGTTCTTGAGTGGACAATGAGTGGACCATTGTCCAAGGTAAATATTAAAACAGTCTTCTGCCAACTGGGTCTATGAATAAATGTGATTATGAGATAATGTTTGAGGTGAAATCATCAGTTATGTTTTGGTATGAATTAATCAATCAAAATTGAAATGTGCAGCTTCTCACACACTTAGTCTCAGTACTCTTTGTTAGTGCTCTTAAAAGAGCTATACATTGTGCCAATAAGAAAAGTAAAGAGTAAACCAACTGCGCTCAATTAGTATAAAAATAAAAGAAAAACAACTTGATACAAGTATAAGGGAATCGGGGAGCAGGTGAAGCAGGTGTGGTGAGGAGGAGCCAATCCCAGCCAGGTTATGATACAGAGTAATTTGCATATAGAATGAGAGGAGCAATTAGATCAAATTGGTAACAGCTGTAACAATGAATCAGTGAAATAATATTCAAAAAGGATGTGTTTGACCCCCCCAAAAAGTGCATTAAATAAAATGAGTAAAATCAAATGAAGTTACAAACATCTCGTGTTCAATTTTGATGAAACCTAGAAGATAAATGAGCAAGAGAGGAACAGCAAAGCTAAGTGTTATCAATAATGTTCAACATTACATATCAAAGCCACTCATTTTACAATAAACTAGGAAAGGTTTTGCAGTGTGTAATAAAAGTGTAACTGATTAATCTGTTTCACGATGACTACATTTGCTGCTGGATCAGTGGCACATTGAACTTGACCCCCTCCCTCATTCTGCGTATTCACCCTACAGAAAGTTTAGCAAAAACAGAAGCACATCTCTTTTGTATTAATCTGGCAAAGTGAAAAGGCTCAGACAGCACCAAAAATTATGTATAGGAGACAAGATTAAAAAAAAAAAAACTTGACAAAGCAAGACAAACAAATAATTTTAGTAAAAATATAGTAGAACATTGTATTGTATTTCTACCATGTTTAATTATATTCTTGGCTAAATTTACATTCACAAAAGCTATGTTTATGTTAATATGAGCAGATTTAATATTATCTGTGAAAAGATTCCATAACTACCATCTCCGTTAGGAAGAAACAGAACTAGACACTGATGCCTTTTACTGATCTGAGTCATCAAAGGTGGACTTGCCATTAATTTAGGCTTTGACACATATCATTTAGCATTTCTTAACACATCTATGTTATCAACTACAATGAATTATGATAAAATTTTTAGTGTTTTTTTTTCAACACCAACATGACCCAGACTTGACTTCCATTTGGCATGGAAAACATCCTGTAGTGTTCCGAAGTCCCAACCACCCAATTGACTGTAGGCCAGTTGCCCTCGCACCTCACATCATGAAAATCCTTATAGGAGACTTATTTGCTCACCTCAAGAAGCAGGTAAATACCTTTAAGGGCCCATTACAGTTTGCTTATTGTAAAGGATTTAGTGTTGAAGACATAATCATCTACCTGCTTCAGAGAGTCCACTCTTAATCTGGACCAATCAGGCATCACTTTAAGGATCATTATGACCCAACAAACAGATAATTTTGTTATACTAACAGGATGTGTGTCTGTGATGGTGGTTTTAGTGTGCTGCAGGTTTTGATTTTTTGGTTTATTTAATTAATTTTATTTGTTTTTAATTTTTTTTATTCTTGGAGTTGTTTGTATATATTTTAGTCTGTCGCTTTTCTACAGCACTTTGTCCAACGACAGTTGTTTTTTAAAGGGCTTTATAAATAAAGTTGAGTTTAGAGTTGCTGCGTTTTGAATGGGAGCCAGAAAGTTTGTCCAGCCATAGCCATATGCTTTAAGCTTTTAACCCATAACTAAACACAAATAAAAGGGAAGCAGGAAAGAAGGCAAAGCATAAAGCTAAAATACAGTGGATCTGTTATATGACAGTATAAATTTATAGAAATTAACAGCATTGTCTGATGTCCTGAAACTAATATTACCAGAAGTTGA
>JBAMHX010000016.1:8250683-8261005 GCA_037177515.1 Pseudomugil tenellus | reverse complement strand
CCCCCCCCCCCCCCCCCCCCCCCCCCCCCCCCCCCCCCCCCCCCCCCCCCCCCCCCCCCACAACAAGCGGCTGTATAATAAATCTGCTATACTCATGCAGGAAAAAAATTCAACCTCACTTTTTTTCTTGATAGGGTTTGAATACGATGCCCAGGCTAATAAAAGATTGGCCTGTCATAATGAATCAAGAGGGCCAGTGTCACGTAGGCAGTGTGAGTCTATCCTCTCTCATATCCATCTACTGAGCAAGCCTGGGTGTGCTAACATGGCTGGAGAAAAGAGACCACTTGACACCTTATTTGGTTCTTTCTACTGAAATTAACATTCGGCCTGGGAAAGAAATAGAGACAGTGCTTGGCGCAGCATGGCTTCATTTTCTCCCGCAGTGAACACTGGGGCCCCAGAGGGACACCAAGACGGATTTGCATGCCACTTGCTATTCTCTGTTACCTGCTGCAAATTTATTATTGTGGCAAGTCAGCTTCCCCAACAGCAACTTGGAGGACTTTTCAAACCTAAATGGTATCTGCAGGCGGTCAGGAGACACATAGAAATCATGCACACGCGCTGTTTCTATCGTTCAAATTCACACACACACACTGAGGAAGGAAAAGACTGCATCAAAAAGTAATCATGGAGATCAGAATACAGCTGTCAAGTGTGCCAAACGGAAAGTGATGACTCTGATGAAGTGTTTCAGAAGCAAAGAAGCGGTTAGCAACTTTTCAGACAAAGTTAGTTACTTCTGATAAAAGCCAAACACAAGGTCACTGGGCTTTAAAAACTTATCCTGCAGGATGGACCTGTTTACTGCCAGTTAGGCTCTTCCAGCAGACCAGGTGAATAGAAGAATTGTATTAGATTTTATCTCTTAACTATTAACCTTTTAACAAATTTTGGATGCAATAATAATATTTATGGTCATTAATTTGCTCATTTAAATAAAAAACAAGATAAGTTAAAACTGTAGGAACTTTAAAAAAGCCTCAGTTTAGTTGAAAAATCTGACAATTTTTGCATTTAAAAAACAAAAACAATAGCCACTTTATTCTCTAACAGTCACCCAGGGACTTAAACTATTTCATCCTTAATGAACTCTCTTGCAACGGTCTGAAAATTGTTTTGGTTATTGTTTCACTTTTGATTTTACCCACTGTAAAAGGACACCTCTGATGAAGATGGAAGATTACCATTGAAACGTGTCAGGTAGGCCTGGGAGACAACTGAGTGCCTGATAACAAAAAAACTAAAAAAGATATACCAAAGCAGCTTAATTCTTGTAATACTCCTAGTATCACGCTCCTTTGCTCGACACAATATCAAACACATGGTTGTGCCATGACTATGCTCGAAGGTCGTGAAAGAACAGGATAAAGAAATATGGTGGCGTCAAGGTCACTGATGCCCATTACCTTTCCTCTGCCCTCTACAAATGAGTATCACTCACCTGATTATCTATTATCATGTTATTGGAGGTAAATTTAACAAGCTGTTGAGAAACGCTGGAAAATCAATACCCTTTAAATGCTGTTTATGTGTGATTAACAGTTAATATCCTCACAAATTATTTAATATAATAAGGTCATTTGTCTTTCACATGAGCCTGGTACCCTGCAAAGAATAATAGAATAATAAATGAGGACACTAGTGAAGAGGAGATTTCTGATGCTTTCCCCAGCTTCGTTTTATTACCCATATCCTCTTTACAGCTACAAAGCTGCACTATGGTTATTTTATGCAAGTCATAAAATTAGGCTGAGATGGAATTAGCAGACTCGGGGCTCTTTATAGGTCAAGCCGGTAGTTTATGAGCCCACGACTCCCTGGCACTATTGTCAGGAGGCTAGTTAGAGGGGTCTTTAAGCATGATTTAATATGTCCATGCCTTGAAAAATAGTTAAATAGCTAATTAAATGGAGGAGTTAATTTACATATTAATTGACCTTCCAGTAATATTTATATTGATACCTACATGAGGATCCCTTGTCTTCATTGCTTTTCATCATAGTTAGTCTGAGCAAATATGGTGTAACTTTTTTTTTTTTTGCTAAAACTCAAGTTTTTATTGTCACTAGAGAGAGGCTGTGTACTCGCCACCATGTCAGGCTCACAGCTGGCTGGGGTTTTGTGTGATGAGGGCTTCTTTTGTTAGTGGATAATGGAGGAAGCACCATAAACAGCAATGTGAAGTGGCCCTAGGGGGGCAGTAGGAGTGTGTATTTGTGTGTGAGGCATAGGGCGGGTGATGAACAGGAGCTTGAGGTGGTGGAAGATGCTACTTGTGTCAAAGCTGCTCTTAATTATATCTCTAATCACCAGCACAGCCTGCCAGAAGAACAGGACTCGGGGGCTAGACATTAGCCCAACCTGCACAGAATTAGCACAACATTTCACCTGCAAAGCTTTCCAATACACATTTATGCCAAAAACACATACATGTGCACACACGACTCAGCCAAGTTGTCTCCTCAGAGATAGCATGACATAAATCTGTTTGTTTCCTTCTGTCCTCACTGGCTATAATGCTCCGTAAGAGACTTGTGCCATATTCTCTATGATAATAATCAATCGCACTAATGCTACCTCTGCATGTCGCATTGTCATGTTGATGTCCGCATGGCCATTGAGGGGTAATGATGACACGGATCAACGATGATAGATTAGAAGCACATTGTTTGTTTTCAACAGGGGGCGCGTCCATTCTGTGTGCCTTGTTGTTAGCATGGTAAGTGTGTCTTACAGCCTATTATTGAGCTGATCATTTGTCACTACCCTGTCTTCACTTTGTCTACCACATTCTTTTTGGATAATAGTCCTTCATATGGATCTGCATATGAGGCCTGCGTTCAACAATAGAAGTCATGAATGGGTCTTTTCAGGCCATGTAAACTTAAAATGTGGCTACAGATAATCGGTAGGAAAGTTTTTGGGGGGATTTCATATGATGCATTTTGATACTTAATAAAAGTTATAAATGATAACTTGCTAAAATATCCCATTGCATTTCTACAAATTAAATGACCAGGTGTAAGCTTGTACCTAAATATTTCAAGGTGTGATAATATCCCATTATCCATTTCAGTATGGTCTCCTCCTGCAGATTTTGACAATATGGCTGGCTGCCTGAACCCCCTGATACAGCCGCAGACCAGCAGCTGCCCAGCAGACCCATGCAGCCATCAGCAACACCTCAGGGCCATCAGCACTCATCACTCACTGAGGCTAAGTACCCTGTCAAAGGGTGCTGTGGCAGCAAATTGAATATTGTTATGATCCATAAAATTTTCTCATCAGTGCACTGTGCATGCTCATGTTGTTAACATGTTGATGAAAGCCAGAACAGCTTGTGAGAAATGTTTGCCAGAAGAGAGCTTTAGTTACTGCAAGCCTACTTAACTCATCACCCTATTTAATATTATAGCTAAAATAAATTGTTTAATAATAATTAAGTGCTTGATTTGCTTGATTTTACTGACATGGGGAAAAGTGCTTCAGACTTGTTTCAGCTCTGCCAAGGTGAAGATTTTTTTTATTTCTTTGTTTTTATTATGTGACTAACAATTGGAGTTTGATCTGTTTATAGAATAAAATAAAAGATTTTAAGATAGAACGTTAAAATTTGACAACATTTTTATTTTAAAAATGTTTTTTGTGTTTTCATAACGAAAACAATTATTAGTTTTAGCTGTTTAGAAAAAAAACGCTATTACTTCAATCTAATTCTATGGTTGGTAGCAGTAAATGGTTGACTAGCAACTAACTGCCAATAATTCCTCTTTTGTTCTGTACCATTTTGTTTCTTCCAGAGCCTGTCCAAAGCTTTGCAGCAGCAGCCTGAAGCTTGTTGCTTGCTACCGAGCGGCTAACAGTTAGCTAGAGGCCAGGTATGTGCACAGAGAAGAGCCAGGGTGTTGTCAGCTGTGCTGTTGCAATAATAGTACCCAGACCTCACCTCCTGATCCTGTGCTTTAGTCAGAGTCCAGCATTTCCAGCTGAATAACTCTATAAAATGGACACCTGCCATGAGACCCTGCATGCATCATTAGTGCCAGAGTGGCAAATACAATTGCCCAGCAGTCACAGCCAGTTGCTTGCTGATATATCAGATGTGATCCCAGGAAAAGGGTTCAGTGTCTGAGCCAAATGTTAAAGTTATTTGCTCTTGTCATTAAACTAAACTTTATTGTGACCCTCTCTTGCTGTTTATAGCAATCCAACTGAACTGGACTTTATCATCAAAAGTGTCTATGAATCTCTGGGGCTCAACCCCTGCACTTCAGTGAGCTATAATTCCTCGTTGCCCTCTGAGTGTACAGGTCCAAAGAGAGTGCAGGAAACAGCAAAAAAGGATCAGAAAGAAACCAGAAGACAAATAATATAAAAAGCAATTACAATTTCTCATTGTGTTTTTTTTTTGTTTTCTTGACTAGCTTAAAATATGTATATAATATAAAAAAGAAGCAATAAACAGGTAGTATAATAAACTCTTGGATTATTTACATATTTTTCTAATAAACATTCTGAAAATGTGTATCCTGTATTTTTTTTTTTTAACTGAATTCTACTTATTTGAAAATATGTTCCTTCTTCAATCTTCAACCACCTAAGATCCATCCCATTAATCAGTGGGCACACAGTAAGCCATTATTATTCTTTTTATTATGGAATTTTACATCAAAGTTTTGGTTTTAACGTTTAAAGCTGATAGTATGAAATGGAAAGTATGGATCCTCTTACCGTTGTAATGAAAAGGGTTGTGATCCATGGGTGTTTGCCTTGCCTCAGTGTGCTTTATCGCTGACAATGAGGGCATCCCTCACTAGCTTCACACCATTTTTAGAATGTTTCATTGCTCACCTATTTTTACTAAGGTTTCCACCTTCACTGACCCCCACATCTGCTGCTCAAGAAGATGCATTTAAACCAATATGAGAAAGAAATATCTCATGCAAAAGTCTGTGTGGATTATTAAGAGGCGGAAACTGTTATGAAAACATTAGCATTCGTGAGGCACAATGCAGGGTGGCTGTTTTTACAGCTTATGTGTTTTCCAAACGTTCTTGAAAGAGACAATGCGGTCATATAAAATATAAACTGCAGATAAATGACATGACATAAAACTGCAGCCCATGTCCTGTCAAGCTCGGGTAGCTTCCAAACTCAAACTGCCTTAATTTCCGACTCCTGTGAATTGCACTAACATCCTCTTTCTCCTCTAGCATGAAGAAAGAGATATTTTGCTGTGCTTTAATGAGATGATGTTATGCCTAATTTGTGCCATTTCACATCTTTAGACTTGGTGAAACAAAGAGTCCAAATTCTGGCTCACAGTTTACTTCTATATACATTTCTTGGAAGATGTCTTCAAAACAGACCATTTCTGTCCATTTCTGCTCAAACAATTTCTGGTCTGACAGCGTAAAAATCCACACACTAGTCTCAAAAATTCAATTTTTACCCAATGAAGTAGAAAAGGGCAAGTTTTTGCTCTTTGAGGTGGCGGTACATAACCTGTCCATGGTATATAAACGTGTCTTCCGGTTAGGGAAGATGAATGGATGCCCATATGCATGCCTTAATAAAAAGGTCTTTAAGCCCTCGTCCAGACCCACTTCCCAAGGAAGCATGATATTAAAGACAGGCAGGTAGCTGGGCTTGGTAAACGTAATGGATTGGCAGGAAAGTTTAAAAGCACCAAGGGGGTAGGCCATTATGCAAAACAGGATTCACACAAGTAATCTGCACCCTGTCTCTCAGCTGCCAAAGACAAAGAACACATGCGGATTCTCTGATTGCTTCGTAAGAAGCTCCCAGCAACACCATGATGGATTCTGGTATTTTGACTGTTAATATGTTTGAATGAAAATTATTTATACATTTTGGTGAGGTTGAGCGCCTCTCCCTGTGATTACTGCATCTGAAAATGAGATCGGAGGAGCAGGAAATTTCCATGTCACAGAGACCTGATGTATACTCAGATTATAGGCTGATTGCAGCTCAGATGAGCACCGCATAGAATCATTTGCCTGCGCCTGTGACAACTCCCCATCCCTGACAAGGCCTCTTAGTTTCTCTGGTTATTGATGCATTCTCCATAAATGCAATCCATTGGTGGTGTCTGCTGCTGAGATGTAGGTATGAAAGAGAAGCCTTTTGTTATGTGTGTGTGAGTGGAGGTATTTAATAAAGTCAGAGGCAGAAGAAAAAGCGGTGAAAAAGGCAACCTAAATGTTCTTTAACCAGCGTTGCACAGAGGAACTGATCAAAAGTGAATCGTGTTGGAGGGTATTCTGCATGTGTGATGATGACACCTTGGTAGATATTCATCAGACTTGCTAGTTCAGTGGAGGATAAGAAGGATATGATGTCAAGAAGTGGAGCCGAGATAAGAGGGGTAAGAGAATACGAAGGAGGCAATTTGAGATGGGAGGTGTGTGAAAAAGAGTTAAATGGATTCTACACACATAAATAAGTGCAAAGTTTTCCAACAGATTTACAGAAAGCTTAATGTCAGTGCTGTAGTGCAAAATGTAGCTTTTCTATTAATACTGTCCGTCACAATATTTCTGAACCTAATTTAATCAACTTCAAAGATATACATTTAAACATATAAAAACAGTACAGTATGTGAATACAAAATTCTGACTTGCTGATCAAAAAGCAGGTAAAGACTTCAAATCTGTATACTACATGCTTTTATGAAACACTCTACTGTGCAGGACATTATTGAAACTGTGCTGTGCCAGTGCTTATTTTAGACATAACCATTTAGCACATTAATAAGGGCAGATGTAACTGCCATGTTGATTCTCTTGCACTAATATCCATACAACATGTAATTGAATGTATACACACCAGCAACAACTCTAATCTAATATACTGCCTCTATATGAAAATACCAATTAATGTAGTGTTATGTCTGGTAAAAACATATGCTGATATCAATACTTAGTTTTCTTTAAAAAATGACTTTTTAAAGATTAATGAAAATTATATAACAGCATCAAAGACTTAAACGAGGCCTCTAAGATTCCTCGCAAAAGTCCTGTACATAAAATAAATGATAAATTCACTTACAGCTATAAAAATCCCCTGAGAACAATTTCCACTGCCTTGGTAATCCAGCTAACGTGTCGCTGGTTTATAATTCATTCATCCTGTTTTTAGAATATTCCAGAGAAACTTTTGTGTTCTGCTAAGATAAAAAATAATGAAACTATTTCAGTAGCTAATTTTTTCAACAGAGAAAAATCAACTTGAATGAAAGTCTTTAAGCAGGGCTGGAAGTGCAGTGTCACTTTGGTGTAAAAAGAGAACAAGCAGAAACAAATTGGACACACCCCCTCCTGACATTCACCCATTTACAAATGCACATATTCAGTCAGCCCCCCCAGGCATGGGTCCAGTTGTCGCATCTCTGTCTTTCTTTTGGGGCCTGATTTGAATACGAGCCTTGTTTTATGGAGGAAGGTAATTGGAAGTTGGTGATTTACTGCAGTGTATACAGGGACTGGTTCCAACAAAATATCTGGAAGCAGGGAATAATCGCTTTGTAGCCTGCTGCTGCATTTATCTGGACACAGGTATATTTTCACCACCGGGTGTTAACAGTGTTGACTATTAGCCAGCAAATAAATTATTCACTACTTACAAGAGGGGAATATATGGGAAAAATTTCCTTTCCAGGGCTCACAACAGGACAAAGCAGCTTGCAGTGACAGAAAAAAGAGGCAGTCATTTTTTCTTCAATTACAAAAGGCAAATATTTATTATTTATAAGTACTTGTCTTGTATGGGCTTAAATGTTATTTATGAACCTGTTGCATGGTGATTTCCAATGTAACTCATTATTTTTAGCTGGAGGGTGTTGTAAAGGAGCAAGGATATATTTAATGACACTCTGCTAGTCGGTGCAATTACACTGTAATCATTATGTAAAATGTCCTATTAATTAAACCAATTTCTTCTGGAGGAACATTCTTTTCTGCGGGGCTTGTGCCTAATCCTTCAACTGCCTTGCTGCCTCCTGTTTTTCACCAGGCCCTTATTATGTTGCAACTTCACTGCATACATATTTATTAAAGAGATTTTCATTATCCCCAAGATTTGAAACCATTATTAGATTAATAAATATAAAGTGCCACAGAGGTTGGAAAGGCAATTAGGTTTCTTTCCAGTTTTATAATATTTTTGTGTTGGGATCATTGCTGCTGCACTTTGTGCACGTTAAATGTGGCTATTCTTCTGTCTGAGAAAACATATGGTTAAATACTTGGTTTTATTTAATTTATTTATTATTATTTTAATTATCGACTAGACATTGAAATAGTGTCAGATAAATAAGAGTCATGAAGACTGACTGGAAATAATGGAGAAGGACACGCTGTAAAGACCATAAAATGTTGACTCTCCGGTTCAACAGAGTCTTCATCCATGTGATGTTTTCTTTAACTGTCGCTTCATTCATGAGCACTCTTATTTACAAGATGTGGAACTCAATAATTACATTATAGATGAAGATATGATTAAATAGAAGACCTTTTATTGCCCTTATTCTTCAAAAGGAGAAACTGAGTGGAACAGACAGACTTGGACAAGGAAATGGAGGGACTGAATTCGAGTAACTTTACATCAAATGGTAGGTTTACATCAACAATAGCAGGAAGTGAAACAGAATTCCAAATTTGTCTTCTTTAAGAAAATGTTGGTGCAAGCAATCATGGCAGGACAGAGTGGTTGACCCATCTGGCTCTTTATCTGCTGTTCTGGCAGTCCTAACGCTGCTGTGGTGACCAGGGGTCATTGGCACTTCCAATGCTCTTCAGACACAATCTGTTTTCTTTACTTCTTGGCACAAAGGAAACGATTAAGAAAACAATTCAATAGAGAGCGAGGACACACGCACACATCTACATTGCAAATGGAGGAACTGGAATGTTTGCTATTCAGAAAGCATCAGTCAGGATAGGTCCTCTTTGCAAGAGTGCTTATACAAGAGGTTCAGTCTTGAACAAAATAGTCTGCAATGAAAGTGTTGAAAAATTGGTCTGATTTTTTTTTTATCAGTGTTGCATTAGATAGAGAAAATTATAGCAAATCAGCAGATTTAATGACCAACTTAGTTTAATAAGATAACAAAATGTTAACAATGAAATCAATATCTAAAATTAAAAAAGACGATGTTATTGCTTTTAATAACAAATAATTTTCTACACACTCTGGTCATGTAACGATCTATCTCTAAGGGTGTCTAGAAACTTAGACAGATGGGTACAGCATATCTGATCATGACCATTTTATAGGTGTTTTGCCATGCGCTTGCCACACATCATGTTAATTCACAAAGTTGTTACAAAGGACTCTGTTATCCATGTGGACAAAACTGTCAGCACAAAGCTTGGGTCTCTTATCAGCTGCAACTTAAGCTTCTTGGGAGAGCATGACTAATGTGCTGACAGACCGAGCAGCTTAAAAGGAGTTGTTAAAGTCCAGACACCTGCTGCGAAAAAGAAAGGCTGAAGGAAGATGATGAACAGGAAAATTAAAAACAGAGCAACAAAGAAAATAAAGATTTGTTGGGATTAGAATGTGATGATCACTGTGAGCTGCAAAGCGAAAGAACCGTTCTTAAAGAAACATTCAATGTATGCCATTCTGTACAAACATTAACTCCAATCACCAATTTATGTCTTTTTACTGAGAATAATTATAAAAATATCAAGGAAAAATAAACATGGTGGTAAAAAGTATTTCCCTCCTTTATATTGTCTTTTATTCAATCGACACTACAATAGCATAAAAGGTTAAAAAAAGAGACCTGTATTAGGTTAAAGGTGCTTCAAAAACAGGAAATATCTGAGTTTGTAAAATATAGCAACATATTTAAATAATTTAGCTGTTAGATATGCTGTCAATATGTCTTCTAAATTTGACATTTTTCTCAATGTGTATTTCTAAATACTTCATAAATTCTGCTCTTTGAGTAGCTCTGCCATATATATTAATCTGTACATGTTCAACATTATTATGGTTTTTTTTTATTGACTCAATATAAAAAATGGGTTTTATTATACTGATGATAATTTGTTATATTTCAGTCAAACATCTACTTACATTAACTTTTCATTCAAAGTTGTTTGTAGATATTCAAATTTTTGTTTGATAGGAATAGATTAGTGTCATCGGCAAAAATGATTTTATGGAGGATATTAATAAAATCATTCACATATTTAATTAAGTGAAGGGGACCTAATATTGAGCCCTGTGGGACTCCATAATTTTGTTTTTCACTGAGCCATGCTGTTGTTTATGTCAGCATATAT
>JBAMHX010000016.1:8237400-8248163 GCA_037177515.1 Pseudomugil tenellus | reverse complement strand
TAAATAAATAAATAAATAAATAAATAAATAAATAAATAAATAAATAAATAAATAAATAAATAAATAAATAAATAAAAGAGAATAAATCCATATTGTACCTTTGTAGCTGGCTGTTTTTTAATCATCATATTCTACAGTAGAGTTGTACCAGTGCATGTTTAGATTAGTTTAAAAGTTTTTTTTTTTAAATCTACAAATTAACAATCTTATCTGCTTCCAGTGATTGTCATAATAATCCATGATATTTTTTAAAGCTTTAGGATTTCCTTGGTCTCTCATCTCTTTTTATTTGACTTCCAGTACCACGAATTCAATCGATTATTCAGTTTTTGACACGTTGGTGAACAAATAGCACTCATGGTTTCATCAGCAGCCAGACTTGTGGGCTGAAATAAATGAATGGACCGAGTCAGTTAAGAGCAATCGCAGGAGGAGAGAGGTTAAATGTCTGCATTAGAATGTGTTTGTCCCCCAAGCATGTTAAAGAGCCCTTCTTTCAGATTACCCCATAATTCCACTGGTCCTAGCATGTCATCTTTCTCCGTGTGTCACAGGAAATAGACTGATGAATCACTTCCTGATGTCACCACTGTGGACTGGTGACAATCAGTGAAATGATAGTGTCTGCCTGCCTACACATATTTGTAATTGATTGCCCAAACCCCAAACACTCGCCTCTCTCCACTAGCTATGATGGAACATTGAATTGAAATCACTCCGGATGAGGTGGGGTCTGGGCCATTTGTTATGTACTTCCTGCTTGCTTCAAAACAACCCCCCTCCTCCCGAAACCCCTTACCAACACCATCACCCCTTTAAGCCCCACCCGCACTCGCCCCTACTGCCAGAATTTTTGCCACAAGAACACATTATGGTAATCAGACAGCATGTGTGTATAGGAATCAATCAACGGAAAAGCCCATTGCAGGAGTTATGACACAGCCAAGTGTGTTTGTAACTTTTGATTAATGATGAAATCTCTGCTGTTTGTCTGGATGGATGGAAAAGCTGGACGACCTGCAGGACTGCTGGGATCAACAAGGGTGGCGTTGGCCCTCTTTGAACCTCTGCTTAGATGGTGAAGATGTGTTTTATAGGGAGGGGTTTTGCACCTAATATGGCGAAACAGGATTTAACCCATTTTCTTGATAGAGGACGTCAGACTGCACCGATGTGATGAATGCCATCTCAGATGCCTCTCATCAGCATTACTGCCACCTTGGTACTGCCTTTCCTGTACCTGCCATCCCTCTATTTGCCTGATTTATAAAGTTGTTATGGCAATTCACTCTAATGTTATTTCCTGCCACATAAATACATATTTCTCAGGCAGGTGTTATAAAGCTTGTAATGGAGGGGCATTTCTGCAACTATGGGGATCCTTATGAGGATGTTGGGCAGGATGTTACTATGAGTTGTTTTGTATTAACACAGATCCAGAGAATAAAAATAGCTGATTGATTGTTTGAGAATTTTTTTTTACATAATGAGAAATATAGAAACAAACCACAATAAAATATATGACCAAGAAAAGAAAAAAATATGTTTTTTTTTTTATCAATCACATACACGCTTTGCTCCAATCTGTGTGTGTTGTTGATGAAATCAGAGCTTAAAAGCACAATTTTATCATTTTTATAAAATATCTCAATGCCAAGACTCCTTCGGTAGTCAAAGTTTCATGGGAGCCTGTGCAAGCACGAATAAAGCAGCCAAACTTCATTGTTTTATAAACTTCTGCAGAGATTTAGATTTGCAAATCCAAGGGGCAAATTGTTTGTGGAATCTCCATTATGCCCTTTTCTAATGTTGTCATTAGCAATCAGCTCACTGGGAAAACAGGTTGGCAGGAGGTAGAGGAAAATCATTTGAACCTTCGGCCCTGTCATGGATCTCTTGTCGCAGAGAGAGGTCAGGGGTGCCGGTCAGGGTGACAGCTCAGGTCAATACTCAGGAGCTGGTGGATGAACCAGCAATGAGAAAAGAGTTATCGGGGGAGTTACAAAGAAGAGCTGGAGTGGATCGCCCTCCCAGATGAGCCTGCTTTAAGGTGAAGTCTGCAGAGCAATTTGACAGCAAAGTGGAAATTTGTATTTGTGTAGGGAGAGAGCCTTCACTGATAGTTGCTGACAGAGCCAGCTCAAGCAACAAGTTCAGACACACACACACAAGCTAATGACAGGCTGAGTATTGAAAGGTGTGACGGTCTTGTCAGGGAGTGTCCTCTGCTGCCAACCTACCTCCCCCCAGCTTCAACCCCCCCAGAGGGCATGGTACACCTTAGAAGAGTGACGCCTGAAATATTGAGTTATCGATACAACATCTCTGTGTGACAGCATGTGTGTGGCAGTGTCTGTGTGTCACTGTACAGCTGAAAGAATTATTGATACCACAACTGTTTAGCGTGAGAGTATTGTGTGTGTGTGCATTTATGACTTATTTTGTGCGTGAGGTGTCTCTGTGTGTGATGGGTTATTGACACTTGGACTTGGACTTAAACCACTCATCGATTCTTCGAAACACAACAGCTGCATGCAGGTCAGGTAAAAGTGGCATGATTCAGATACACAGCTAAAATAGCTGGTGGAATCTGAACTTTTCAGCAAAGACATCCAAGGACTTTGAAGAATCGTGTTCCTGAAACTAGTCAGTGAGCAGATGTGTTAACATCATAGGCTGATTTTATATGTACACAATTGATGACATTTTGGTGATAACATTTGCGTGCGGGCAAAGAAAAATGAAGAGCAGACGAATAAAAAGATGCCGGCGGGTAATAGAAAAATCCAGAAGTATGATGTCAGGTATGGATGTGAGATATAAAGACATTTTTTTTGCCTGGCCTATTTCAGCCAGACAGTAGGGGGCTATTTGAAATGGAGGAAAGTAATAACCTCCATTTGTTCCTCCTTGTCCCTCGGCTTATGAAAAACGCCTTCACAACTTGCTTTGCCTTACTGGGTTTTCTGGGGGATTTTGAAGTTTGGCAACTTGTCACTGGAATTGAGGCAGGTGGAAATATGATGTTCAGGTCATGGCTTTCTCTGCTAGTTCAATATGTTGTTATGTGATTGAAGGGGTCTTGGCAAAGTGGATTTGGGGTATTAATAAAGCACAAGGTGGTATGAGGGCCAATATTTACAGTGTTATTTTGCTGTTTTGGTGGAAAATAAAAGATTTTTGTTTCTATAAAAGGTTAAAAAAATCTTTTTTCTTTGTTTTAAAATGAATTTTTAATTTTGACTCAATAAAAAAAAAAGCTGCAGTATCCATTTCATTCCAGTCTGGTGCTCTCTGAGCCCCTGGAGAGCTCGGTCAGCCGGCTCAGCTACTCGCTCCCCTATCACTATCAATTGTCTTTGAACAGCTCCGATCATCACCTCAATTATCTGTTGTCCTGCCCACCTGATGGGTTTTTTGCCAACTATAACTTCTCTGTGGATGGATAGGGAATAATGACAGCCGAGGCCTGTGCTATGGTAGCAGGGTGGAATACAAAGAGGGCAAATAATGTAGATATGTCTACAAAATTCAGCTCCTCTACTGTGTGCACACACTGACACCAACATCTTCCAAAAGACACACCAAAACATGAGAAAACACCAAGCAGTGTTGCAGCTGCACTTAGACACTCATGTAGTCTACAGACGCTGAAGCAAACACACACACATACACACAAACCCATATCACACCTCCTCCTGTAGAAAAGCCATTTACTGACCGAGCGCCAAGGTGTCAAGCTCTAAAGTGAATCTAAGAACGTGCCTGATGTGTTCTCTCTCCCCACTCCTGTTCTTTCTGTCTCTCTCGCTCTTTTCGAGGCCGAAAGAAACTCATTTATCCCGCAAATCCTAATACATGAGCAGTGTGGGGAAATGTATTCATAGCACAGGTGATCTTATTATGGGTGCGGTAAACTGAGCAATGAGAACATCATCCACTGCAAATGACACCTAAACACATATCAACAAAGAAAAAAAGTAATATCATCCACATAATCAGAGAGAAACAGTCAGAAACCATCATCTGGGAAATGGAATGAATCGGAAAGTTCAGTACCAGCGCATCGGCTACTTATGCATGAGTGATAAGTTGAGAATCTACATGTTATTACTGTATTAGAAGTAACATGCTGTGGGAGTTTAGGCTAACAATATACAATCAAAGAACAACAAAAGTCCACTGATAGATCTATAGATGTTCTGTGAGAAATCCTTAAATAAAAAACTAAGAATATAATCCCAGCCTGATAGCATATAATTACTCCATTAGACTTTATTGGGAATGCTCATAGACAGATAATCTTCCTCACCTTCATGATCACAACAATCCAAAGGTAAAATATAAAATTAAGAAACCTGTTTAAACCTGTTTACCTTCACATGGAAATATTGACACATTTAATTAAAAAAAAAAAACGACTACAAAGTGTCTGTTCACCTTTTGCTTCAATACTGAGGCAAAATGAAACATTTCTGTATATTAATTCTATATTTTGCGGCAATGCAGGGCCATCCAGCCAGATAGCTAAACTATTTGCATTTTCCTCTTTGTTCCCATCTATAAACATTTTTGTTGTCCTGAAGGGTCATCTCTGTATTCTTCCATCTCTTCCTTCCTTTGTAATGAATGAGTGTAATTACCAGGCCTGATTGGTTGGAAGGTCATTGGGAATGCTGTAATTTTTCACTTATGTTAAGCTTGTGTTTGTGATGAATGTACCCAACCTTTCTGCATCCCACCTTAGATTACTTTAGGCATAGAAATTCATCCGCAAATTAAGCTGTTCATTGAACACTGTTCCTGACCAGCCATGAGTACGTTTATACAGATAAACAAATGGAAAGAGGTACTGTTGTGGTTTTTCAATACCTGTTCTGTTGCATAGGACACATTTTCTGTGTTCGTGTCTTTTAAATTTTGTTTAATGTTAGTTTTTTCTTGAACAATATGTCATTTTTAACTATAAGGAAACAATTATTAAATAAAGGTATCAGTCTATTGACATTGACTTGCAAAAGTGATTATTTTAATAATAAATTGAAATGCAGGTCAGAGTCAGGCTAAAAGGACCACAGCAGCAGAAGCCAAATAAAACAGAAAAGAAAGACACAAACCTCAAGATGCCGTAATTATAAACCCCAAATAAGCACTTGAAACAAGCAACAGTAACAAAAATATGCAACTGGAAGAAAACAGAGAAAAATCTGGAGTACACCATGGGGAAATAATAACTAGTGACTCAGGTGTGGTAATCAGTCAGCTATGGACTGATGTAAAGGCACACTGAGCTAAACTCAACAGAATCCACATGAAGACGAGTACTGATAAAACAGGAAGAAGAGATAACAAAGAAGAAGAATGTAAAACAATTAAAAAGTTACACTGAAATACAAAGCAAAGTCATTCAGAGAGAGAAGAAAGAAGAAAAAACAGTTCATAATAGTTTAATAATGAAAAAAAAAGATGAAGATGTTGAAAACATAACACATTTAATCATGATAAAAGACCCCCATGATGATAGAAAAAAGGTTCCCTTGCCAGGATGTGGGTAACCTGGGCCTTGGTGCTTGTGCATTGGGGGTCTATGGGTTAAAGGTCATGTCCATCCAACAGTGGTTTCTAGTCTTGAACTTTTTTGTACCAGGGATGGGGAACCTCAGCCCTCGTCTTGAAAGTTTTTAAGTCTGCCTGTTCCAACACACCAGACTCCAATGAATAAATCACTGTGCAGATCTTGATAAGCTGTTGGATCCATGTAATTTGTATCAACTGGACCAGGGACACATGGAAAACCTGCAGGATTCTGGCCCTCACGTACCAGGGTTCCCCTTTTCTGCTTTATACAATACATATATGACTTTCACATTATCTGAATATTTTCTGAAAAAAAAGATCTTTACATGTGAAAGAAAGATCTTGCATTCAATTCAAATTTCATTGTGAACATTCTCTGTTTTTACAGCTTAAGTGGTGCAAAGTGGTGAGACATGGCTCCTCGAGGGGAAAAAAATAAATCTATGATGGATTCTCCTTTCATACTCAGTGCTTTACATTTCATTTCATGTATATGATATAAACTTCCTTCTTTTTCTAACTCCCAAGTATTTAAGTTGCTGATGTTGTGGAAATGCTGTTTTCAGCATTTGGCAGGCCCACTCTGTGAAAACACTTAACGCTATTCCATTTGATTTGTCCTGTTTTAGATAACAATAAGAATTTTAAATGATAATTTACAGTTATTTTATGCATCCATAGCAGCCAAACGCAACAGGATTTTTAAAATCCAATTTCACCATCCCTTTGGAAGTATTTCCTAAATCTAATAATTAGAGGATTGAAAAAAATGCATTGCCCATACCTTAACACCTGCACATTTGTTTCTTCTTGTTAATTTCCCCATTTTCTGAACTTTTCTATCTTCTCTTTGGTCTGATATCCTGAGTGTTTGGTTGTGGTTTCTCTTCTGTCGGTTAAATTAGTGACCTGTCAGAGATTGTTCTGCTGCATGGGGCTGGCATAGCCCCACTTACTCCATGGCTTATCAGCCTCACATCCAGCTGACCATGAAGGAGGATGGAAGGACAGAAGGATCATTTGAAAAGAAGAGAGAACAAAGGGGGGGGGGGGGGGGGAAAGAGAAGGCTCCAATGGGCCAAAGAATGGAGAGATCTGATAATAGAGCAGAGAAAACAAAGTGTTGTTGATTGGAAGAGAAAGTGTGGCTGTATGGTTTAAGGAAAGAAGGATGGAGAGGAGTGAATCCTCTCAGGGGCCCCATGGCCAAAAGCCAGGCAGCAAGTTAGTGGATGGGAGCAGAGACCATGCTCTTCATGTCTTCCTCTCTTTCTCTTCTCTTGTTTCTTACTCTCCTCTTCTTTCCTTTATGATTGCCCTCCCAGTTGACTCCTGGGCTTCCTCCTCTCTTCTTTCTCTTTCATCCTCTCTTTTCTACCACAATCATCTGGCTGACAGGAGAACTGGGGCCATGATGGACGATGCCCTCTCGAAGTCCGACAACATTTTCTCTCAGTCCCCGAAGCAAGATCGGGCAGTATCAAACGTAGGCTTCTTTGAGTGTTTGTGAGGTCCAATTGCTGTGTTCAGTCACCCATCTCACGACCCCCATATCAGCTGCGCAGGGTTTGTGCAAACTGGAGCTGACCACACGGCCCTGCCTTTTCCGGATCTGCACAGTGGCCATGCCATAGCAAGCGGGCAGCATTCAAACACATTTTAACTCCGTGACTTTTCTCTCTTTTTCACAACAAGCAAAACATTTATGGGATAAGAAAAAAAAGAACAAAACTTACAAGTAAGCATATAAAGTCATGCCTGGATATATTACTTATTTCATTCTTTATTATAAACTCAGATTTCTTATTAAAACTCTTTTAGAATAAATGTTAGTTTAAAATTGCTTTCACTTAATTATTTTTATTTTAAAGCTGTTTAATTTGTACATTTATAAGAAATTGGTATAGCACAGAAAAGATAACTGCCACAACTTAATTCAATCTCATTAATTTGATAATGATTAATCAATGGGCTCTGCAGTGTTAAAGGTCTAGTTCAAACATTGATTTTCTGTCTTTCAAATCTTCCTCAACAATAAGCAGGGGGTTGCAATTCATCACTTGTGTCTTTGAAATGCATTCATTTACACCTCCTGAAGTATCTTCACAGTGTAAAAGTTGGTTGTGGTGCACCAAGGGGCAGTTTTATTGTTGCTGAAATATCCAGTTTACCCCCCTTCCACACATACACATACAGTGTTGGTACACACCAACCAACTCCTCTGACCCTCAACTATACACCCTCAGCCTTAATCCAATTTGTTCAGTCGCCTTGTCTTCTGCTGGCACAAAATTAAAGGCCTGCTCCCACAAAAACACCTCACATTTCCAAGGTATTGGCTGCCCTGCAAGACTAGAAACTTCATTTATTCTGGCTAACTTCTCAATTATCTTCCAAGTAGTGGAGACGTGTAAAAAGTGCAAAAATCAATAGGATTCCATTCCCCCTGTATTGGAAAGGGGAAAATTAATGAGATAGGACACTCTCTTAATCAGAAATAAATGTTTTAATTCAGATAATGACATAGTTTTCCCTTGCAGAAGGATGACAAATGCCGAGGTACTAGAAGCCCACCAAGAAGCCGTTTCAATTTTATTGTAAATATAAAAGGTATTGATCGGCGCGATGTACAAACCCTATTGCTTACAAAAGCCATTCAGGGGGACTGGGAAAACTATTAAGCGGCGGGTCAGAAATCAATAAACAACACTAAGAGGTGGCTGTGTCTGCCCTCTCTGGCAGATCTCTGGAAAGCCAAATGGCCGAGTTACTGACAGGCAGCTCAGTGGCAGAGCAATGTTAAGGATGATAGGGTCAGCTGGTTAATGTGGTGAGGGCCCTGACAGGTCGGCAGCCCACCTCAGAGCTGGAGGCCTGACAAGCTGCCATCTAAAGAGACACTGACTCATCAGCCTGTCGCTACAGTTAGTGTTTCACCGTAGTGGGCCTCGGCTGACAGGAGGCATCCTGCTCTTTCTCTCCATCTCTCTCTTATTCGCCTTCTTTTCTCTCTTTTCATTTTTATCACCCGTTGTTCTTTTTCTCTGCCTTTATTTTTGTTCTATCACCTTTTCCCACCTTTTTTCACTGCCAGGGCTCTTTGAGTTCACTTTGGATGAGACAGGCGGCAGTAGTTACATATGAATGCCTTATGCTGGGAATAAAATCCTTTGAGTGCGAGTGAACTGTTTGCTGCTGGATTTATCTGTAATTGTGATATCATCAGATTTAATTCTCTTCTCTACCATCTTGATCATCCATTTCCCTCTCCCTTCCAAAGAAAAAAATGCAGCAAAATTGACATAAAAACATTAATTCCACATGAACTACCCATCTGAACACTACTGTGATTTCATATGAGGATATCTGTAAGATTTAGATGTTTATATGCTTCCACATTAAGTGTTTTATAGTTAATATTTCATAAAAGATTTAAAGGCTTTCTAAGTTGCAAGGTGCCCCCAACAAAACCTAAGATGGATGCCATATTGATAAATCAAAGTGAATTTGACAGATGGACTCTGGAAGACGGATGGGTAAAGGTTATGTCAGAGCCTTGAGGTTATGGTGGGAGTGAGGGATGGATTTGTGTTGGTTTAAGAGCAGAAAAGGGGAAAAAGTTTGGTAGTCTGAGCAGTAATTATGGGAAAAAGCAGGCGACTGACCAGTCAGCCAGGTCAGATGACTTAACCCCAGATTATGCACTCCATTGGACTGTCAGAGGGTCAGAGCCCCTTGGCAACCCTTCACCAACATCAAAGCCAAGAGCCAGGATTTTTTCCCTGAGATCAAGAACTTTCTTAGTATATTAATAATACATTCTTCTTAGTTTAGAAAAACTATGGTTGTATATCAGAACAGAGCAAGCATGGAACAAGTTATAATGTGTGTCTGACTCTGGAGTGATTTGCGAACATGTGGCACATTTTTTTGCCTATTGAGCCACTGAGACACCACAGCAAAGCTACCTTAACAAACATTGTAAATTGATAAATCATTGAAAGACGCAGAGGGACTGTATCTGCGGGGAGATGCTAAGCAGGATTATGGGGGATCAGTCTGTGAGTATTGCCATCTTCAGCAGGGGACATCTGCTACATCCGCCAGACAGATAGATAAATAAATCTAGGTGTATGCGTCTGTATACAAATGAGTGAGCTTGTAACAGAGAGCCAGAAAGAGCCGCAGAGTCCGGATGAGAAAAGGGGGAAAAGGTATAAAAGGGGATGTCAGAGAAAATCCCACGCTATCTCCCCCTACGTTGAGTGCGATGATGATGAGATTTAGGAAGGGTCAATGGCACCTATCAGTGGGTGAAGTGTTTAGTAGGAGTGTTTCTCCACCCCCCTCCTTTTTGAGTGTCATCCCATGTCACTTTCATCTCCCCAAGCTGATGATGAGGGGGCTGGGAGGGGGACTAAGGTGCTGGCTGCCTCCTCCAGTGTGGGTCATTTGACCTCCCTGTGTAATTCCTGCCTAATGCCCCCTCATGCGAACAAAGCCTGCATCCGTGGCACACTCAGACCCCACTTGACCCCCGCAGCTGAACACAATGCAATTGGCCGTGTCATTATATCAGGCCTGCTCTGTCCCATCTCTCCCTACATACAACGCAAGACTGTATAAATTGATTTCCAGCTGCTGGTAAAGCACCTTTGCATCTCTCCCACCACAGTGTGGAAAATGAGAAAAAAAATGACAAGCCAAGAAAGGTCATCTGATATCTTAGATGATATCCAGAGAAAAATGGGTCTAAACAGAGAGGGAAAAAATATTTATCTACAGCTCCATCTGAATTTCCATTTAACACCATCAGCAGCACTTGCATCAAAGGGAAAAATGTGGTTTATGTGTAGCGTCTTTAGCAGACTGCAACTACTAACCAATGCAAATAAAGCTGTCAGATACTGGAATGAATCTGAATACAATTTAATATGTATTTGTTGTTTCATTGGTATTAAAATGATCACATTAAGTTTTCAATACAATCATATATTTCATTTATCTGAAAAATGTATCAAACATCCAATGCTACATTGATGTCTTAAGCAGATTGTACAATAAATATATATAATAATCATTAGGCAGTGGTTTGTACTTGTTCTTATTTGAATATATTTACTTATAACTCTCACAGGTTGAAACTTTTAAAAGTAGAACACTTGCTTTTTGTTTTGTTTTATAGC
>JBAMHX010000016.1:8229900-8234900 GCA_037177515.1 Pseudomugil tenellus | reverse complement strand
GCGCGCACACATCCAGGAATTAAAAATGCTTTGGCAGAACGTAAATTTCTGTTTTATGTGGCAATACTTTCTGCTAATTGTTTTCCTGCACCTTGATCCCATAATTAGGCCTTTACTGATTACCTAATTACCCAGCAGCAGAAGGGCAGGTTGACGGCAACATTTCAGCCATCGTTCAAAGGCTCATTATCCCCTCTGAAAGTCACGCTCTCTATCTCTCCCCCACCTCACCATGCTTCCTCTTCTCTCCTCTCGTTCTACCGTTCCTTTTCATCTTCTTGCATCACATCACCAGCTCTTCTCTTCACAATGCACTGGAGGTAGCAGGTAGGAGGTATGGTATGTGGACCACAACGCTCTGCCACCCCACTGAATTTGTTAAGCTGTCCGTTACAAGTGTACCACATCGCCACTGTCACTCTGACAGGAAAGTTTATGTTGCAAAGGCAAGTTCCATGTTGAGTGAAGCTGTGCAGAAGAGTAGAATTAGGTGATGGGGATGCAAGGGTAATGAGTAAAAAAGGAGGAATGTGGGGCAGGAGGTGGTGAGATAAAGAGAAAGCTAAAGGGAGAATGAAAGAGATAATTTATGGGCAGTGGGTTTGATTTGCACTGGCGCTCTTGTCTTATGGCAAGATATATTTCAGGAGTGGCTTGGAGGAGAAAGGAGGGGAGCACGAGGGGAGGATTCTACTCAGGCTCTCCCACTGCCTCGGGCCTCTTCTGGGCTTGCTCAGGTGCATTGAGCCATTCTCATTTCACTGCACAGTGGGGCCCCCAGACATGGCACTGCTAAGAGCCCCGGGGACACCCCCTGCATTGCTGTTCTCCCTTCCCTTGTTCAAGCAATTCCCAGTTTGTCCCCCATCTCTCAACCCCTCTCTGTCTTCCTGAGGCTTCCTCTCTCAGCAGGGCAGGCCAGCAGACTGGGCAATGAGCACTTCTGTGTCGCCACGGCCATTTGATTCAATGCAGGACAACATGGTTAATCACTAATCCAATTTTGGGAGCTCTGTATGTCAGAAAGGATGTCCCGTGCTCTTGTCACACTTCATTAGAGCCCTTAAAGGCCATCTTACTTTTTGTCTGAGGGTTAATGATCTCAATGACACATCGAACACCTTAAGGGCAGTTACGGGAGACAGTAGAGGGAGCTAGAGAGATGTATGGGGCAGGGATGTCAACATTTCATTTAATCTGACAGCATCTTGGAAAAACTTTTCAAGACTTTCTACTTACCTTAATGTCTGCCTAACTATAATAACTATGAATAAATGTTATATTTAACTTTAAGGACAAAAATGATTAATTTCCAAGTTTACATCAGTGAATGAACCAAACCGTGTCGTGTAACCTTTCTCCATAAAAAGAGAGAGAAACAGTTTTCATTTCAAGGGTTTTAGTGGTTAAAACTTTGCAAAAGATATATTTCATTCTTTCTGTCTTCACATTTTCATGATGTGCAAGCGGACCAGGAATGGGCTGAATATCCTGGTGTTGGCAGTGCATCTGCTGTGACTATATCACATAGTCTAATTGGCATGAAAAGAGCCACACAGAGCGCTAGCTTGCAAGCAGGCCGTTTCTATTATCCACAGGGACATCTCATTTAGAGGGACTCATGTAGAGAACCCAAGAGCCGACTTGCATGGCTTAGCATCTTTGACAGGAACATGTCCCCCTGAATGCCGCTTTAGTGATGGTTATTCGAAGAGCAGCGGAGCAAGCAGAGAGAGGAGGACATACATTTACAGGGAAATACTCATGAAGATTTACACATTTGAGAGACAGATTTTGTTAGCTTGTAGTGGAAGAAATTCTCAATATGACAAATTTAAAAAAAATACTTTAAATGCAAAAATGACTCAAGGAGGAAGATTATATCAGGCCTGTAACAGTTTTGCTGTAAAACTGAGCTTTTTTTTCTCTCATTTGTGCTTGATTTTGTCTTTGTTTCTTGCAAACTACAGACAAGTCACAATAAAACTAAATGTAAACACAAAGGAAGAATTCCCAAACTTAGATTGTATCTTTCAATGCTGTCTGCATAGCATCTATCCATCTATTTGTCTAACTGTCCATCTGCTATCCATTTGTAAAAAGATTTTCTAATCAGAAAAAAACTTGTGTTGGTTTTGGTTGTAAATTGTGGGAAGGATGTACACATCTTTCACAATTCTTTCAAAGGAATTCAAAAATGCTTACTGACTTTATAAATGAGGAAGAGCAAAAGCAAAGAAATTTTATTTTTTAAAAAAGAAAATGATCATTTTTATAAGTTAAACTATAAGAAGTACATAAACTCAATTTGTCTACATATCTTTGGCTTTGCACCTTCTTTTAGCCTGCATTTAACTTTTCCTACCATGCATTCTTACACACTTAGATTCCTTCCTCCTTTATTTTAAATCTGCATATCCAGATTCTGGATCTTTGCAGGTAATTTTCTTATCTGTATCAGCCTGATGATAAAGCCTCCCCACAGAATAGTGTTGCAGTGCTATAACACTCTACCTCATTACCACGTGTAAATAAAGACGAATGGCTGGCAATATTCACACAAATTTGTTTCCCATTAGTGGGGTCAGCGGTAATTGTGGCTGGCGCCCAACTCCCTCGAGTGTGCATACAGTTACATTCATATTACAGTTAATGAACAGGAGGATAACAAATTGTTCCGTAACCCCCCCTTCCACACAAGAGTCTCAGTGGACATTAGTCTGTGTGGTCAGCTACAGTAGCAATGGCAAAATGAAAAGAGATTCTATCTCGACTGATAACCTCCTTTTGTTTTCTCCTATTGCTCTATTACTCCTGAGAGGGCCACCATCTATTTAGGCCCCAGGCACTGGACCTTTGTGTGTTTTTAATGCAACATTATAAATATGAGTACTCTCATGTGTGCTATTTGCATTGCATGGAGAATAATTTCATTAATCATAAAGCCTTCCAGTGCTGTGATCAGTGCTGCATTTGGTTACAAATCTTGAAGTGTTTTGTGCATGGGTTATCTTGCATGTAAGTTTGTGACAATGTACAGTATTCTACCACATTGCTGCAAGTGTCAATGTGACTGCATACTAGTGGAAGCGCTGACAGGCTACTTCTCTCATGGATGTTTAAGTGCCTCCTTATTGCTGTCATTACTTTAGACCTGTAAATGGCAAAAGCTGTAACGCTGTTAAATATGTCAGGCTCCACTGTGAGCTACTATAGTAAAGAGGTAAATTTGAAAATCAATTCATTTCACATGTTTATGTTTGCATACACTTCACCAGGCACACAATTTAATACCTAAGCATAGTTTTTCAATCATCTACCAAAGCTCAGAATTCCTGTTATGGGGCTTTCTTTTCTCTTCTGTTCTTGTGAATTCAGTTTCAGTCGCTGCTCTGTAATGAATTTTATGAAATGATCTATTCAGTTGTGCATAGATACAATTAACTGATTATAGCTGCAACTACAGACTAAATGCCAGATCCTCTGCCAGGGGCTTCCCGCAGTATTTAAATTACAGTTCACAGAGGGAGATTTTAGTAAACAGAAATAAACTTGCTAATCTTCCACATTCGCTAAAATGACTGGACTATCAAAAACAACTAACATAAAGCCTTAAGCATGCCTAAACCAGCCTAAACATCTAAGCTAGGTAAATCACAACTATGTCATAAAACCATTAGGTGTTTATGTTACTTTTAGCTTAATAAATTTAAGTTGATTTCACTACATATTAAGTAAGATTGTTGTTGTTATGAAGAGCCTTCAGAGGAGAAGCAGGGTGGGAAAGGAGAGCTCTGTCTGTTTTTGTATGCTCCTTCAACCTTCCATGATCTATTAGAGGAGCTGAGGATGAATGAATGAGCACTGCACCCAGAGAGAGTGCAGCAATAGCTTCTTCAGCTCCTAACTTATTGATTTTTGGAGGAAATATAGAACCCTGGGCACAAAGGAAGAAGAGGGAGGACCACACTGAAATGAAGTCATTTTCCCATCTTTTCCAAAAATCTTTAATCACAGTGTAAGTGAAATACTAACATGCCACTTGACATGACTTCTCAGCCCCATTAGGAATCAGCTCGTTTTGACCTACACAGCGAAGAAAGGTTAGATATATTTTCTAATCACAGATCTCTTTGGGAAAAAGAACAAGTTTAACGGCAAAGTTAAATGGCCACTGAAGGGCTTGTTTGCTATTGACCTTTGACAAATGCTAGACAACAAATCTATGTTTAAAGCACTCACCCAACTGGATTCCTTTATTGCCCAAAGTGACTCCTGGGAGGGCAAAGCCTTGAAGAGTGATTCTAGCCCAAGCAAAGAGAGCTGTGCTACACCAAAACAATGGAAAATACAACGGGCTCCCTGAACAAATATGGCTGTATGTAGGATGATATACTGCAGGATGGGGGATACATGTCTACTGGTATGGCGCAAACAGGATGATCTGTGAGCATATGAGTGCCTGGCATATAATGATAAATATGAAATCAATATAGCAACCTTAATTTGCCCAAAGCATAAATGTGATGTAGTACACGGTGTTTCGATTAAAGGAAGTATAAAAAGATGGTGTCTATAGCCTGCTAGGGCAGGAAGGCCGTGCCCTTTTGAACTCTGGTGCTCACAGAGAGCATGGCAGCCATAAAAGGAGAAGCCAGCCCTGTTTGGTCATTGAATAGGCTCCTTATGGCTCATGGGTAATAATGTCACGCCTCAAGACGTTTTTTAAAAAAGAGCTGGCGAATGATAGCTACCAATGTGTTCCGCAACACTGGCAACATTATGGCAGCGGTGGAGAAAATATAATAGCTTGAATATGCTATGAATAACAAAACCTGTCAATATTCACCTCTAGACAAATTGCTGATCAGACACAGTTCATGCAAAATGTACGTGTGTGAAAAAGAATTTATGAGATGTGTCGCCATATCTGAGAGGGTCAGTGTGAGGAAAAATGAAACAACCCATTTTCAAGAATGAGGGTTTTCTCATATATATAT
>JBAMHX010000016.1:8202528-8218570 GCA_037177515.1 Pseudomugil tenellus | reverse complement strand
AAGAACAAGAAGAATGTTCCATGTTTAATTTCTAAACTTAAAATAAATACATTACTGTGCCTAATATAGTTTGTCAGTTTCTATAGTTTATATTTAGATATAAAAATAATTGTACCATGTAATTTTGGTGACTTATCGGCTTGCAATAGCAAAAGACTGAGCTTGTCTCACACACAATCCTTTGAACTAGATGATGAAGACAGAAGATAAATTGGTGTCAGTTCAATTTGCATTCAAATTTAATTAAATCCATTTTTTTATTGGAAATAAACGCATTGTGATGCGTTCCTCTAAAGCAGGGACAGGCATCTCTGGTCTGAGAGAGCCACACACCTGCAAGTGTTGTGAGTTTCCCTTCTGCATCACACCTGACTTAAATCAATGGGTAATTAGCAGAGCTTGATGCAAGTCTGATGTGTGTCAGGTGTGTTCCAACAGGGAAACTCCCAACATTTGCAGGAGTGTAGCTCTCTATGACAGTAGTTATCTATCTCTGCTCCAAAGGAAAGCTGAACAGATTTCTGGTAAAAAAAACTGTTAGGTTACCAGTTATAGTGACAAAAGTAGAGTGTGATTATAAGTTACTGTGATGAAGAAACACCTACTATTTGTGTCATTATCTGTTGGTTTTATGTTTCTTGAGTCAGGTTTAGTGAAGTTGATCTTGGGTTTTCCGTTTGTTTGATTTCCTTTCTCTCATCCTGAGGTTGCCTGAGGTTCTCCCAGAAAACCTGGGTTCAGTCAGCTGACTAACATATGTGCTCTTAGTTTTGTCTTTAGCTCATTCTTGTAATTGGATCTATCTTTAACTATGTCTCATTACCGCCTGTTTTCCTTGACATGAATAGACCCAAAGGGGAGCTATTGACTTTCAGAACTTCCTAAATCTTTCCACAAACTCACCCAAGCCTTCAATCAATTTAAAGCCCATTAACTAATAACATTAATAACTCCAAGACCAATCCTTACAACACTCAAACACAGAAGCAAGAAGCCATTCATAAAAATACCCAGACTACACAGGGCCATCAAGCAAAATAGTGACAGAACAATGGAAGAATGCAAGAAGGACAAAAGTGGATAGAGCAGAAACCACCACATCTAAAGCCCACCCTCCACTGCTGTCATACACGGTCGTTTTCTCCCTTGAAGATTCACAAAGGGGCATTTTCTAATAACAAATCATTTCTTTCATAGTATACTTTTTAATCTAGCTGTGCTTGACAGGGCCAATCCTTTCCGCTGAAGGGGTAGACCACTTAGGGGCCAAGCCAATAAGGCCCAGGAGCCCCATGGTCTGACTGGGGTGATTTGTCAGGCCCCTCTGGCACGCTTGTGTTGGTCACACCGACGGATTTATCCCAAGGTAAATGGAGATAGCCCTCGTCGACCACAAACCCGTACTCTGATTACAGATCCTCTCTAGGAGTTGCATTGATAGATGTTGCTTGTGTTTATCTATTTACAATGTCACTAAATCTGTGAATGTAACAGGGGGAGAAGGGGTATGACTATGGCTTTTGTGAGGAAGAGAACAAATCCCACATGGTTTGATTTATGCTATGCTATGCAGAGCAATAGAGAGACAGAACAGATGAAGGGTCTTGGATGAAACAGCTCTGTGGGGCAGAGGTTGTTGTTTTGCATCAGGGTTAGAAGAATGCTAAGATGAATCTCATGCATTTCTTACTCTTGGACGCTGTCCGCCATGCCAGAAGAATAACAAACATGCTGCAAAAGGAATAAGGCAAACATTTCAGGAAGACAGGTGAAGAGAGAATGCACTTTTGCACCAACAATCAGAAGCAATTTAGAGATGCACAACACAAAATTATCCCAGAGCTCTTATATATATTATTAAGAATAATTCCACTTAGGAACTGATACTGGTCTAGTAGAGATGGACTCTTCTATTGTAACGCTTCCTTGTTGCACACTTTTTTTTCTCTCATTTGCAATACAAAGAACATTTGGCAAGTTGGTAAGATAGATCTGAGTTTATAATGTCAAATAATGACTCTAGTTCAAATGATGAGGCACTCATCTTTCTGTCCAAAAAAAATGTGGATTTCAGTCTCTAAAAGTCCAAAGTTTGAATAAATAATTGACACAACTTAAATAAACTCGCATTACATGCAACGTGCATAGTGTATGATTCAGCAGCAACAAGCACAAGGTGTGTGAGCGTCACATCAAAAGATATTCTAAAAATAAACTTTTAGAAGAAAATTCAAGTTTTAGATTAGTGACCCCCAACTATGATCTTTAAGGTCTGTATATTAGATGTCTTCCTACTGCAACACATCTGAATCAAAATGGATCTTTGTAAATGAGCCATGGAATTGAGTCAAGTGTGTTGAAATCTGAAGGACTGTTGACCTCCAGGACCAGAGTTGCACATCCCTGTTTCAGATATCTTCATGTCAGTCTTTCCATCAGACTGAAACGGGATGATGCAGGTTGTATAATAGAAATCCTAAATAAAAGTTATGGAGGGACTAATGCTCTACACTGGGGCTATTCAGCTTGGTCCCACGAGGGCCTCAACCGTGCAGGCTAAAAACATATCTCTATGCCAACACACCTGACTCAAATTAATGAATCGTTGTGCAGAACTTCATTGGCTGTTGGGTCCATTTCATTTGGGTCAGGTGTGTTGAAGCAGGGTTACATTGAAAGCCTGCAAGGCCACGGTCCTTGTGGAACCGAGTTGAGTCTGAATATCCCATCATCCCTGAGGACAAGGCAAAACAGCAAAGCTTAAGGGACATTTTGTTTATGTTGCATGACTTGTGTTCAGAAGGGGGAGGGAGAATTTCCACTTTTATTTCGCAATTATATTACAGTAAAGTAAATGGATACAACAGATTTATGTGCATTATTATTATTAGATAAACATTAACTCAACCATCATTTCAACAGGCTAAATGGCTTCAAACCCACTGTTTATATCCACTCCATAGAATCCAGTATGTACACCTACAACACAACACAGTATCACCTACCCTTCTGCCCAACCTCTCAGAAAGCTTATGTATGGTCCTCTCATTGTTTCTTCAGCCTATTGAGGTAAAGATAACTGTGGGTTCTTAGAGAGTTGAGTGATTATACATCAGTAAAATCATAGGGGGTATATATCACTGCCACTGGGACACACCCACTGGAATGAATTGGGTCAAATGAGAGCAGTGCATCAGGCAGGGCTCACTGACAGTTACTAATGCACCTCCCCTGACCACTAATAGGAGTGTACAAATTGCCAGAGGTTTGTAAACTTTGGCTGTTTGAGGCTGAAGCAGCCAGCAGTTTGCAGGCAGCTTTGCTGTTGTAATATAAGTAGGTAACTAAATCAACTCTTCAGTGGTGCATCAGGATGAAGAGGGTTGACTCAGCCAGCAGTAGGGGAGTTTCTTCCATTAAGTATCACTACACCTATAAGCCACGTAAAAAAAGTCAGAACAGAACGTAAAGAAGATGGAAAATGGTTTGAGTTCCATGCTAAAGTTCGAGCATAGGCGATGGAAAAACTTTTATTTTCAAATGTGATGCAGTGCTTTATATCATCTTTCACAAACGGACAATAACTTTGCTAACTTTCAGATAAATATTTATAACAAGGATAAAAATAAGCCTGCAGACTGAAATGTCTTTTTGTGTGCCACTAACTTTCTCTTATGCAAATTAGCACATTGATGGATCTGGGTTTCTATTGCAGATGATTTGAGGTAGGTTTTAAAATGTTTTAAAAATATCTTTAAAATATCTTGTGTGTGTATATATATATATACATATATAAAAGGTCAGATTAAACTCTAAAACTTGTAAAAAAGAACACTTATGTGGAAAAAATATTCATTGAAGTAGTTTATCTCAAAAACACTTCAGAAAAAAATGAAAATAACTTCACAAATCAACATACTGGTTTCTTCCAAGACATGATATAATATTCTTGAAGCCTATGAAGAAGATAGCTCTCCTTTTGTCTCTCATATGCCCACCACAGTTGTTTTTTCTGCTAAAAGACCTCCATGTTAATAAATCAACTTCCTTGATTGAATTACCGTCACAAGCACCATAGCTGATACTGCTACCTTTTGATGTTGCCATTCTTTGGGATAACTAACCAAAAGTTTAGTCTATTTACTTAAAATCAAATGATGGAACAGGGTCTAATTGTCTTTTTTGAGTTTCCTCAAAGACCAAAAATCTAAAAGGGATTACCCCTCATTACAACCAAACCTAAAAATATGATGAATAGCAAAATAAATATATGAATATATGTTGGATTTTTTTTATCATTTCTTTGTAAACGTAAAATGCATTGCTGAACTATTGTTCTCTGGCAATAACAGAGTTTTACTCAACTAATAATCTTCTTTTCATTGATAAATTAGAGGATAAGCTTTAAGCCTAATCCTCTTTGAATAGAATAACACTGGGGAAATTAATGTTTCTGTGCAGGCCAGAGACAAATGAAGGCCGAAGAAGGAATGTTGCACCCTGTCCTCTGATCCTGCCATGACACTCCATTTGACCTCCACATAAACTTATTGTTTTATCACACTACAACTTCAATGGACACAGCGCCATGGTCACAGAGGATCATCAAAGTCACATCAATGTTTTATGTGTTTGAATATTTATTGTATGCTAAGGAAAAATATGACTGAGTAATACAGAACAAAAACACAAACAGTTCACACAGAATGACATACATGAAGTTGTGAAAAGATGCTTACTTTGCATTTGTAATTATAAAAACAATTATGTTCCTGTTTTCAGTTGTCTTGGGATGTACAAATAAGTGCATATGACTACACAACTATGTATCTATCAGTATAATTGGGCATGTTAGGTCAAAAGAAGAGTATTCAGAATCACACCTGTCTGCTGCAGTTTGCACTGAGGCGAGGGGAGGCAACACAGGCATACAGTGTCTATACAAGACTGTGCACCTGGGGAGAAGCACCCGATGGCAGCACGTAAGTAGAATAACAACACATAGAGGCAAAATTCTGAATGTTGTGTTGTTGCCTCTACTGAAATAGTATATAGCATCAAAACTTTTGGGGATGTTAACCTACTTGTATACTGGTTATAGCCCATTTAGCCATGCATTAATAGAACAACCATCCTAATCAAACTGATAAGTGTCTGTGTTTATATTGTCAGTTATGCCAGATGTATTTTAGCAACATGCAGCCTTTGTATGTTGTAAGGAAAGAGTAAAAAAAAAATCCCAAGCTGTCTTCTCTGTTCATTTCACTTCTATGTTCAGCTATGTACCAGTATGGTGTGACTTGGCCCATGACTCTGCTTCTTTGCTGTGGACTCTGAAGCCTTTATGTGTGCACGTGTGAGTATATGGAGCTCAGTGACCTAAGATGTGTACAACACCTGTGTCCACTAAGCATTAAATGTGCTAAAGATCAGCAGCTGCCAAACCCTTCTCTTTTCTTTTCTCACCATGTCTCATAACACACTTTCAAACACACACATACACACGTGTGTTGTAGCTTATCCCATAAATATAAACACACCTACACACATGTTTACACTGTGTATACGTATTTATGTACATACACATGGACGCTGTCCTACTTCTTACACACCGAATCAAACAACATAAGGGTTTGTTCTCTGGAACACACACACTCACTGGTGTTGGCCTTTCACACACACACACACACACACACACTTCTTCTTGCTCTCTGCTGGATTATGACATGTTATTAATTGCCACCATTATCAGCGACAGCTTGCCCGGGAACTGGGCCCTTCTCTGGGGGCGTGAGGCCTGGGATTGCAGCACACAAGAAAGGGAGGAGAAATCAGGGGCGCAAGGTGGAAAAGGGCACGTTGAAAGAGTGACTGAGTGATGAAGGATAGGAAAAAGGAGAACGAGAGTGGTGGTGAAGGTGTAATGCGTCATGTAGTACGATGCAACACTCTGCCCAAAAGGGATTGTGAGACTGTGAATAATTTATCAGAAAACATTTTTCTTGGTCCTTTTCACAGACCCACAAATCCTCCCTGAGCTCTCTTTAGAGGAGGGGAGAAAATCATGTACTGTGTGTGTGTGTGTTAGTATGAGTGAACATGTATGCTGTAGAAATGCAGGACTTTTGAGTTGTTTGGTCACACTGGGGTCAACATTTTCTTTCACACCTGCATATTAAACATTTAGTCATGACAAGGAGTAACCCTTTGCACAAATTGCACAACTGCTGAAACTGCAAATCATGACGCAATAAATGATCCAAGTTAAAAGCGCAAACTCGGCTCGCTGAGGCTATTTATGTTGCCCAAATATTATTAGAAAGCAGATCTCACGTGATTACAGAGCAGTCTTCTCTTCACACTTTTACAAAAGCAATGAAGATGGTAATTCATAAACAAAGATATCATCAATGTACTAATCTCAGTTAATTCATTGACACAGAAATCTCTGAACCTCGTCGTAGGTTCATTGACTCATCTAAATCTCTCCCCAGCACATATGCGGCGAGAGAGCAGGGAATTGATTAGGACTTTGAAGGAGAATTTGATTGTCAACAGCAACCTGGCATCAACTCCCCCAGCCCATTCATCTGTAGCAGCAGAAAAAACAGTTACGTGAACTGTCACACCCAACTCTACTGTTAATTTAAGGTAATTAGTGAGCGAGTGATTCCCAATACATCATGGCGCAACTGGCAGACTACACAATATTTCACAGGCAATCTGTTACCTTTGGAGCCCCGCCTCTGTCCTCCTCCCTCCTGCTCGCCTGTTCCCTCATTTTAGATACAGTAAGTAGACGTGCTGGCATTCTCTGAGAGGAAAAGGTGTATGCAGGCTGTTTAGAAACAGGGAATTTTAAATTATCTTCCTAATAATGTGCTAAAATACCAATATATTATAGACAGTTACTCTGTAGGTTATAACTTTTCTCTGTAATTACTGTGGGTACTTTAAAAATGAGGCGTAATCCAATATGTATAGTTGTTAAAATGATGACATGTAACAAGTGAGGACTATGCAGAATTACCAGAAATACCAATTACCAACATTTAAATCCTGTAACTGCAAGCATCCTTCTACAGGTTATACTCGTTATTAGTAAACCTTGGCCTCCTGATTACTTGTACAACAATTAATTAAAGATTTTGACATCAAGATGACATTGGATTCATTTAATTTTTTTCAGGTCTAATTTGCTTAATAATTTAATCCTTATTGTAAACAGGGGATTAGTTGGATTAGGGGATTAGTAGAAGGAATAGCAGTTTTGTCATTTTTGAGGCATCGCTGAATTGTGACCAGTGAAGAAAGAGAAAACTAAAACAGAGGATGGAGAAGAAAACTCATGTTAGAGGATCTCTTGAATATGCAAAAAGGTGTCAAAATAACAACTGCATGCTCCGAGGCATCCAGTTCATTTGTAACAAAACAAACAGATGTCACATGTGTACTAAACATACCACTCCTCTGCCACAAAGTCTTTTAACTCCCTGAGTTCAAAGATGATGATCTGGTGGTTAGACTGGTTTAGTTTTCCAGTCTGAGAGTGTTTTGTAAATTTGCACAGTTGCTAATACAGTATAAAACGGTTATACATCACCACAGTTGTGTGTAGTTGAAAAATGCTGCGATTGTTTGAAACAAGAATTTGGGTAAATAAGATGTATCAGTGTAATGTGTTAGCTAGGACAGTTCCAGAGTAATTACGCTAATATTTATCTTTTCTGGATTATAAAGACTGCTCCAATCAAACCATTTAAAAATATATTTTAAGAACTCCCTTTTTCACTCCAGCGGCCAATAAACAGCATTAATATTTTGTATAAGCCAAATCTAATTCATGATTCTGCTCAGTTTCACAACCAGCAGGCTTTTATCTCAGACTGAGCAGCTGGGGAGGTGTGAAACTACTTTAGCTCGATGCACCACATCAATCTTAGCTTTAGGCTAAGACATTCACATACTCTCGTGCTGTTATATACATACATCACACATTCACTCCTACAAAAATCTACCATTTCCTATGATGTAGTATGTTTCTGTAATGTGACAAACAGTAGTTTAAGTTCATGACAACTGCTTAAATGACACAACTGTAACAACTGACTGCATAAACATTGCATCATGGTTTCTATGCGCATTACAACCTTTTCAGATCCTAAAAATAATTCACTGTTATTATTTTTAAGCATGTTTGAGAGTGAAAGATGTTCAAAAAAGTAAAATTTTAGGAGATTCAGATGAACATATTAAGGCCCAGAAACAGAGTGGAGCTGTGAACCAACATAAAGTTTAAAATGGTTTGGCCCATACGTTTTGCCCTGATGATACAACAACTTATGTTGTACATTCAGTTAAACTTTTATAAGTGACAACATATTCATAAGTCAGACTCATACATTCAGTGAGTCTGACTTCCCAGATTAAATTCATATTTGTCCATATCTGAGTTTAATTTATGTTTGTGTTTGCATTGCACCATAAAGTGTTCATCTTGAGTAAAGAACCTTTTATAGCTCTTGGACTAATTTTTAATCTGATTCCATGTAAATATTGTAATAATTTCCCTTTTATACTTTAATGACAAGTGTCTGAACTGAAATGAAAATGTTTTTAAAGATAAAAGAAGATGAGATGCTGCCGTTTACACTCATTTTCATAGTATTTCTTTGCCAACTGCCTACTTTCCATTTCTTGTTTATGAACAATCTTCAGATGATTTTTTGGGGGGGTTTCTTCCCTGTCATTGTGGTATGAGGCCTTCAAAGGAGCCTTCTGATTTTGTTGGTGTATGGTGGTGAAGTTGTGTTTCAGTATGAGTGTGTAATCAGCTCTACCTTACTGTGTGGTTAACAAACACAAACAGGAAGAACAGCATAAACACTCATCCTTCTTTACATCTTCACGGTCTGAGTCACAGTGGAGCATGAGGTCCCGTTAGGGATGGTTATAAAAGAAAGAGAAAACAATAACAAAGAAAATCTGTGGGTTTTTTGTTTGTTTGTTTTTTTGCATGTAATAATTTTTTAGTTGTCCTTTTTGTAACTGGACTGCCAGTCTCGAAATAACACAACCAAAGAAACTAGTAAAAGAAAGCAGCTGTGTACCTGAACAGCATTAAACAGTCAATATTTTATTTGTTTTAATCTTCTTTTGATTTCTAATTATATATTTAAGTGTTTGTGGAGGAATTTAACAGTCTGTGAGTGAATAAAAATCTTGCTTCTGTAGACACAGAGACGGCACTGATTTCCACTAACCTCTGAACTTTCCTTTTAAAATGACTTACAGCCTTTTTGATTACAATATGAGGACAACCAGCGGGCCTCTCAGTGCCTTCGTATTACAACTGCCTTACAATTGACTTACAATTGACTTCATTGTTGTATATTGATACTGGCTTCATATGTCTTACTTTGCAATTGACACTAGACTAATTAAGGCAGAAATACTAAGGGTGAGTGATTTCTTGCATCTCTTAGAAAGGTAGCCCTTTCTGGGAGGTTTTAGCATAACGTGTAACACTTCCTTTTAGTTTTTCTTTAATGTTATTTTAAAATCCAGTCATGCTGAGAATTTACCCCAGATATCATGAAGTGCAGTGGAGCGATTCTTCTTTTCACCCTGAACTGTCAAACTCACAACCTGGAGCATTCATTGAATTCGAGAAATGTGAGTTTAATATATTCAGAGGTTTTTATCAACAGTGTCTCAGTAGAAGTGAGTCAGAGGGAGCCAGGGAGAAGAGAAAAAAAAAGGAAATTGGGGATGCCAACGGGCTCTGTAACAATCTTTATCTGATTTGTTTTTCCTCTGATACCATCACTGCCTCTTTTATCTTTTTCACTTTACCCTTTCTGCCAGAGAAAAACTTTAAGGAGGCTCAGATCATTTGGTTGCTAAGCAACATTGGCCTTCCCGAGGCAACTGGAAGGATTATGGGGATCAGGTATTGGTTGGGTTAATGCTTCCCCGTTTCTTTCCTGTTGTTAATCTCATCTTTCTGATCATGCGTGCTTTCTTCTCTCTTCCTCTACATCTTACACCGCTTCTTCACTCTCCATTTTGTCTGTATGACTGCACAGTTAAGGCTTCTGAGCCTGGCAGATGAGCGGTGTCTCTAGCCGGCAGGAGCCGGAGCAGCCGTGAGCATTTATCAAAGCTGCGCTCCGTAATGACCACTCAGCAGTGGGGAAATTGAGCTGACCCCAAGGCCAAAGCTGTTAGAGGGTACTGGTGGGAAGGCCAGTGGGGTCAGGCCATCCTTGTCCCACCCACTTAGTGGACAGTTAGCGCTGAACCATTAGTTTACTGTTTGGAGGCCTCACCGCTATCCTCTCTACAACATGCACAGATACTACAGTTCACACACAGTGTGAACAAAAGCCCTTTTGCCAAATCTTTAGCTCTTCAATGTTTACCTGACACAAGTTGAAAAAAGGAAAAGAGTTGAAGAAACGGAGGGAATAAACTTTGCTGGCTGACAGTAAACGCCTAGACTTCATGCTATCAGTAACTATTCCACTGTTATCCTGAAAGAGATGACATCCAAATGTAGCACAACTGGATAGTCAGTAGAATTAAAATGTTAAACAATTAAGACATTGTAATATGTCACTGACTATGACAGCAGTTTTACTTTCTCATTTATGTATCGATAAATGTTAAGTTGGGGTGAGAAACAAGGCAAAGGTTTGAAACAAGGCAAACAGCTTCATAGGTTTTTCTATGTACATTGTACAATTAGCTTATTTGAAAAATTATTTACAATGTGCAAAGAAATTGTGAGCTTAATCTTTGGAAGTAAATTTCACAGTCATGGGTGGTTATGATGTTGCTTTCTGTGTCACCGTGCAGTGATCAACCAGTCTCTTATTGCACCTAAACAAGCTGAAACCGGACTGAGTCTGATTTCCAACCGAATACATCATTCAGTTCATTGTAACATAATTAAACCAGCAACTTCATTCATGCCTGGTCTATATTACTCTCTCCACATATTTCCAATATATAGTCCTTATGAAGGACTGTTTTTTTCAAAATGCATGATAAATATAGATTTTTCTAAACCTTGTTTCACTAACATGTGGAATGATGTTTTGCTGATTTTAACGAGTTTCTGAGCTTCCAGCTTTTTCAGTGGAAGATCGAAATCAGACTCTTCACTCTCACCATCACACTATTTACCATCTCACATAAACATGTGTTTTTTTCACACACAACAGTGCAAATGAGTTGAGTGTCTAATCATTCCTTCTCGGTGAAAGGATCCAGAAATCTTTCAACTCTATTCCTGCCTGACACCTTGCTAAACATATTTATCAGGATGGAAAGTTGAGACAATAAATATGTGACTAAAAAGTGGAATTCTAACATTTACATCTACATGGGAAAGTGTAATTTTCTGTGTGACCACATCTGACCATTGTTGGTCTCAGCCCAGACACGATGGAGACATCGAAACTGCCAGAGCTTGTTAATGTTTGGAAGTCACACTGAGACAGATTACTGGCTCTAGTTAGTGTTATTTAACTCAGCTATGTCTTCAGGCACTTGCTGACAACAGTCCATAGGCCACCGCAGGGCCAAAAAAACCACAGGAGAGCTGCAGACACAGACAATCAATATGGACGCAGATGGGAAGAGAGGTAGCATCAGAAAAAAAAAGAGCTGGAATAGTCATTTTCGCTTGAGAGGTGCTCCCATGAAAGCCATGAAATAAAAATCTGAACTTTAAAATTGATAAGGATTGATTCCGCTGACACGGGATCATAACATACACCTCTTTGGAGACTGGCAGCATGAGGGCTTACAGATGCCTAGCGCATAAAGGAGAATGGGGAGGACATAAATCTGACTACAGCAAAGCAATTAGCCTTTTAGTGTGGAAAAAATATGGAGAATCTTTACTGTTTCATCAAACGGTATTAGGCATGCTCTAAGCCTGCAGGTTTCTCTGGGAAGACAAATGTTAGAATAAACTTGTTTGGACAGATGGATTGAGTGGAATTCTTCACAAAGTTCACTATTTTTCCTCACTGATCCATATAGATCACTAGGAAATGGTTACTTCATTATCCGGCTTCTATTAACTGTCACACAGTGTTTGAGCAATAAGTATAAAAACAAGCTCAGTGAAGCACTCGTGCCAAACAATATTTTTTAACATTTTCAAAGATTAAAGTGTGATGTCACATAAATTTTAAGACATTTTATCTCACTGTTTACTCAAAATGGAACATAAAAAATGAATTCAAGAAGAAAAGAAGTGACATGGTTGTCTAAAAGTTGATAGTTGCTGATTTAAATCTGTTCATTTGCAATAGTCTTAATTATGCTGTGAATAACGTCATGTTGCATGTTAATGCAATTCTTTTTCTTTTAGACTGCAAATGAAAGATAATTTAAATGAATACTGTGCAGTGCAGAACATCAGGTTAGAGAAGATATTTTTGATTGTAATATCTTCTCAGATGTGATTAGGATGAATGAACAAGGAAGTCTTGATCAAAGCTAACATTATAAGCTAACATTGTACTGTATGCTGGTGAACAGATGGTGAGTAATAAATCCTTACCCAAGCTCTGACACTTATTAGCATTTAGCTAGCAGCCCACAGCTTGCCAGCCATTTAGGTAATATCTCCATCAGATCACTTTGGAAACAGTGATGGAGTGAGTTGGGGGGGATTTTAATGATTTCCATGACTGTATTGTGCTTAGTTAGATGAAACTCTGGCTGTGCCATGGAGTGTTGCTGTAAGAGACTGCATGTGTTGACAAATACGCTCATTACTGGCCATTTAACTGAAAAGAGTTGTCTCTATCCCCAGATACAAGTGCAACATCATTTACTTTAAATGAATAGAGTGTTGGGGGGCTACTCAGCTAAAATAGCACTTTTTATTGAAATGTTCATTTAAAATACATGCATATTTTGCAATATTTTCAGTTATAAGAGAGATAATTATTATCAGAAGATAGATAAATTACGTTGTTTTTTTTGTATTTTTAAACGTGTAATCAACATAACTCTTGACATGTTTCCCAGTATTCCTGTGGAAACACGTAATAAATGTGATAAGTCTTTTGAGAAATCTAATTAAAAAGTATGTCAAAACAATTATTTATTAGAAAATAAATGTATTTATAAAATAAACAAAAATTAATTATTATGTTGGTCAGATCAAAATCAGACTTTATGTATATTAACAATGTCAGTTTGACCAAAATTATACAAAATCGGACATCTGAACATACATATATACATATTCTCATTTGGGAAGTAAGCCACTCCTGCATGCATCATAATAACTCAACTAGTTGCAAATGGGCCTCGGTCATCCAAAAACTAAATCATAAGCGATTGTTATACTGCTAAGTAATTAATAAACCCACTCTCACTCTCACGTTTTGTTCTCTCTATTTAATGGGTGTGCATGTGTGTGAATGTGTTTGTATGTGTACATTGGTGTATATGTGAAAATACATGAAGTCACTAATGCCTGATTTTTTTTCCAGAGGAAATTGCACATTTACCACCTAAAAAGATACCTCAATGACCTTATTTGTCTAACCTTTTATCCACTTCTACACCTACAGCACGTGCTGCAACTACTTCCAGGCATAAAGTCTGCCATGTCTCAGAGGAAGGAAAATTTAGCTGCCTTGCACTGCAACAATTATAACCAATAAGAGAAGCAATGAAAGCAGACTAAAGCTTTTCAGGAGAGCAACTCAGAGAGAAACAGAAGATTGAAGGTGTTTTAGTCATGAAGAAATGAGAGGTTCTACAACAAAATGAGAATAACAAAAATGTTTTTCTTTCTGTTTAGATGAAAAATCAAATGGATTGTTTAAGCTGTAAGTTACCTAAGTCTGCAACTCATGTTCTCATAAAATAAATTGTAATATTATATGAATGCATGCCAGATACTTTAAAAACACACATTTGCAGATTATCTCAACTCCCTATCTTCAGTTAATTTGGCATCAATCTTGCATCCTACTTGTGCTGTGCTTCTCCTTGAACCTTTATCTAGCAAGCATTCAAGACAGCCAGTGTGTTTATATCCACTTGTTTGCACATGATCCACACTCATCTGCAACATCAAGCAGCGTCCCAGAAGAAAAAGTTGTTTAGTGTGGTTTTGCAGCCTCAGGATGTTGCTTTGCATCCAGATATGCACATCAAATCAATCAGGATTGCACATTTAAGGTCAGACACTTATATAATGCATCTTTAAATAACCATGTATAATGCTACCTAACACCTGCAGGAAAAGAATGAAGGAAATAAGATCATAATATATTTATAAATAAAATTGATTAAATCCACCCAACATGTTCTGTGAACACAGGAAAAGTCAAGAATGAAAAGATGAGTCTAAGTCAAGTTTTATTACGTAGAAATTGCTCACATAAATAGTCTGTAAAGTAGATGTAAAATGTGATCAGAAAATCAAAATTCCCCTCACCAATGTCAATATCTAATCTGAAAATATTTATCTCACTGAATTGGCACCATTTCCAAACATTAACACCTTTTGTAATAAAATACATGTTTCTGTACAAACACAAACACTACACCATATTATGGTTTTCTTCCCTTTAAGCCTGAAACATTTTCAGTGTCTTTCTTATTTAGACATCACATTACTTGGATACCATCATCTCCAATGTCACACCCCATCATTTGGTTAATGGCGAGACACCTCTCCTTTCGTTTATTCTTGGTTTATGTCTTTGGCATTTGATCTGGGGATTGAACTTCTTAAACAGAAACTAATCAAATAGCATTCATTTTTTAACCAACTCTAAACTAACAATTTTAGATCTTATACAATATTGAAAAATGATCATATGTTTTGCAATACACATAAAACAAATGCTGCAAACTCACTAAGTGACACTTAAATGCTGACAGAAAGAGTGAATGACCCTGCTACATGGATTGGATTTCAGTATGAGCTGATAGTGAAAGGGCAGCCACAGTGAGAAAGAGCCAGAGAGAGTGTAAACTATGCGAGGAGGTCTACAAGTGTGTGAGTGCGTGCACAATGGTGCTTCTGAGCATGTATGCATGGGGTTAATTGTGGTTCAGCCGTGAGGAACAGCTGACAGAGCTCATATATGGAGCAGAGAAACAAGCATGGTGACAGGCAACTTGACAACACAACCTGTTTTATGGTGACAAGTGTCTATGTGTGTGTGTGTGTGGCTCAGGGAGAGTGACTGGGGCAGAGGAAAGTGTGAGAAAACTGGGTGTGCTAAAGAAAGGCAGGTGATCTGTGAAGTGGCTGTTTGCCCACCCAGCGTGTTCACACAACTCCTTTAAGAATAGCATGGAGTCTTGTAAGCAGTTTCTGCACAATAGGGTGCTGATGGAGAGGATTGTGCAACTATGTGCAGTATGTTTTGAGCAGGGATGCTCAGTCCTAGTCCTCGAGATCTATTATCCTGCAACTTTTAGATGCAACTCTTCTACAAAACAGCTGAATAAAATAAGTGTCTTGTTACCAGGCCTTTGGTAACGAATTAGTACAACCAGACAATTCAGGTGAATAATTGTCTGGTTGTACTAGACAATTCAGGTGAAGAATGTTTGTATCTAAAAGTTGCAGGAGAGCATCGACGACCAGAATGTGGCAACTGTCACAAAGAGGAGTGGGTCTTGGATATTATATAATGTAAAAAGACTGCAAAACAAGTGTTTGCATAGATTTGTATGTGACTCTACTAGTGCTATAGTTGTGTATGTTCACGTTTGCACATACGCACAAGGTTCAAATCATCTAAGGAGCTGTCCTCAGCTCAGTTTTCAGCAAGCAGCTAAAGGTTAGACTTATGTGTTGCTACTTAAAGTAACACACAGAGACTCCTTTACGCCAGATCATTACCGCTACACAACTTGCTTGTCAATCACAGAAAACTGGTGAAATGAGTCATCTCAAAACACAATCATTTAATTTTAATAGAGAAGCCAAAGTATCTTAACAGCTATATCTATGTTTTCCAAGTCAAATTTTATTTATTTATTT
>JBAMHX010000016.1:8143917-8155162 GCA_037177515.1 Pseudomugil tenellus | reverse complement strand
TTATTCTCAGATGTAAGTCGCTTTGGAGAAAAGCGTCTGCTAAATGACTGTAATGTAATGTAATGTAATGTAATAATAAACAGATGAACAACTGTAAGTATAAGGATATTTGGTATGTCAGGCTTATTGTTCCGTTGTTGTCATGCTTTGTGCTTTCAAATTCATGTTTGCTTTATTGTTAAGCTATTATCAAAATGTTCATTTCAAAGATGAATATTTCTGAAGTTGTGATATGCTGACAGTTTTACAGATATTTCTTTTACAATGCTTTCACTCAGTAACAATTCATACAAAGTAAAAGTAGGCAGAGACCTAGCTCCCCTATACGGTAGGGTGTGGTCATAGTATACAAACTGTACAATAATATCTGAACAAGGCAACAAGAGACTCCAAAGTCAAATAAATCAGCATAATGTTTTTATTTTCTTATTTTTTCATCTTCCACTTCTGGTTGTGTGTGAGAAGAGGAACACAAATACTGTCTACACACAACACAAAAAAACCTTTGCTATATGTTCATCAAGTCTATTCTTAACTTTATATTGGATTTTATAAACTTCCTTTTACTACTTTTTAGGTTTTTCCATTTAAGACTGAAAAGAAAACTCAAAACTGTCTTTTATCACCTCTTTTGTGATGACGTCTGCCATCGTCGGCTCTGACACATATTTTCCCAGCAGTGTAATGCAGCTATTATGCATGCATAAAAAAATGAATCCTCCAATATTTCAGCCAACGCTTCGAGATCAATTTTCCAAATTACCTCTGATGTGTAACCCTTGCAATAATATAGTCAAAGCATTTTTTCTCATTGGATGGTATTAATTGGCTAGTTCTTGCTTCCACTCTTGTATCATTTATTCATCCAGATTGAGTCAATTTAGTGTAGACAGGGTCATCCCCTGCTTAACTTTAGCACAATAATGTCGACTGATGTTCAAAACCAATGTGCTGTTGGAGGAAAATCATCCAACCTTGGTGTTCGAGGGTTAATTTGTATGTAGCTTAGCTGGTCCTTTAAATTTCTTCAATTCCTTCATCAACTTCAAATCAAATCAAACAAATACAAATGCCACAACTGGCCTCTGAATTCATAAAGGGATTGAATGGATGTGTACATAAGCATGTATATGTATATAAATCTTATTGACATAACAGTTTTCTTTGTAGACAGTGAATCATTTTTTTGTTTGCTAAAAATTAATTTTATCTAGGCTAATAAATGTATACTATTGTGATTTTTAGTAATGACAAGTAGAGCAGTGTAAAATCATTGATGTGGTTATAAAGTTTAAGTGATACTGTGTTGATGTAGAGATGTAACAGCAGATATGAAATGAAAAACCTATTCACAATAGCAATGTATAAGAAAGAATGATAAGATCATGAACTATTTCAAATCTGAACTGATTCATTATTCACAGGACCACTGGTAATCCAAAACCAGATTTTTTTCTGTTTATAATTCATTGTTAATTGTTAACTGTGGATAGAGACGCTCTCTCAGCTTCCTTCTCTTTCTGTTCAGTTAACATTCTTTGGGAAACTCCAGAATTCTTAATGAAGTGCAAAACATTACATATCCAAGCAGAAATTTTGGACTGCTCTCTGACAACTCTAGTGCCAAAAGAGCATGAAACAGAAATGGCTTGTGCTTCAAAATTTGAAATGTATGCTACTTCCTCAATATTATCCTTGACTGGCCCGCTTTGTTTCAAATGTGTGTCCAAACCATGTACACAGATGAATGATCCGGCAAAGGAATTCCTGCTGCTGCTCAATGAAATAGCTTATGCAGGGCAAATTTAATATGTGGTTTTGCCCTAACAATACGGGGGTTTGAGTAGATCTGCAATGCCCTGGAGCTGGGGGATGAAGAAGAGAAACAAGGAAGAGAAAGGGGTCTTTGTGACCTTCTGGAGGTTTGGAAGGCTCCTTGCAGAATCCAGCAAAACCTGATCCAGAAGGGCACGTCCCTGCAGGGGGGAATAAAAATTGGTAATCATTACATAAGTGCCACAAATTCTCAGTTGCAAAGAGACAAAATAAATGTAAATTCAACCGCATGGCAGAAGAGAAAGAGTGGATGTACTGCTTCTTGGGAAATTGATCAGGTCAGTAAACAATGAGAGTTGAAAGGATTTACATATTTGATATTTTCAGATATTTGAATGAAATCAATTAAAGGTTAATTAATGAAGCACTTTTCATACAATGAAATTTAACACAAATTGCTTCACAGATTTTAAAAAGCACTAAACAGATTGTCACCGATAAGATGTCATGTTTTTTTTATCCTTTACTGTATTTATAACAACATAAAGAGAAACAATGATGCAAAGACTCAATCAGGAAAACAAAACATTTTATGTTTTTGCCTAAAAAGAAACATCTGTAATCTGAGGGGTTTTTTAGGCACATCAGTTCAGTTCAGTTTATTTGCTGTGACGTGTCATTCTCCTTTCACTAAACATTATTACATTACATTACAGGTTAAGAAATGCCCAAATCATCGCTCATAAAGTCATCCGGATGGTTACGTTTTTTTTAAAGACAATATTTTTTCATTTCCAGCTTGGGTCAATAATGCAGCTGATCCTTCAATTCCACTCACACTACATGTGTTTGCTGTCTGAAAGCTTAAAATGGTAACGAATAGCATCAAAAGCAAGTTTAACCTTTTATTTTTAACAGGCTAATAAACTTTTTTAGACAAGGTTCTTTTACTTGATGTTTGTAACTCATTGCTTAGACAACCTAGGAAATCACTGCTCCATGTTGATGCAGCACAGAATGACCAGGCGATTCCCTGATTGCATTTTAACACATTAAGCTCTTTTGTAAACATTTGATAACATTCAAAGAAGGCGTTAGGCTTTTCCAAATGACATTAGACTTCTCTAACATGAGTCATCTGACAGGAATACCTCTAATTTGTAGAATAGATTGTTTTTGTGCAGAATTCTAACATGATAATTGGATTTGCTGTTCTGAGCTACTTTTTCAAGTCCAGTCACATGGCCCCATTAGTCATTTAACTTTGCCTTTGGTTCTTGAGTTAAGACATTAGAGACCAAGAAGAAGTTAGCCAAATAACTATTTACTGCAGCACTTTGATTGTAACATGTTTAAATGGTACAATTGACTTGATTCTCCACAAGTTGCTGCACTGAGCAAGAGGCTGCAGACTGGAACAAGTCAGAAAGTAGGAGGCATATTCATGAAGCGCCTTTGTACACATGCCTACTTCTAATCATTATTCCATAGTTTTAGGATTAAATCCTGGATTAGAAAAATCATTATTGCTCTAATATGCATTTTGACAAATATTTGAATTAACCTCTATCCTGTCCTGTTGGGATGGTCAACATAAATTCAATGCAATACACTAAGATTGTGACAAACACACCAGACAGATACACCAAATATAAGGGCTTATGGTGAATCAATCTAGACAAACATTTTTGGCTTTCTTCAAGGTAAAAAAATGGATGTTCGCTATAGCTGCAACCTAATATAATTTTACCTAACAAGTTTAAAAGTTACCAGATACATCAGCTATGATGTAACTCATCTATTTAGCTCTATAAAGCCAAAAGCATCTGATTTGTTACAGATAGTTTCTGAGATTTTGCATCACTTTATGGTAGAAACTTTATTAAAAATCCTGTTGTACACTCAATGATACTGTTTTCCTGTCCCCTGGTAAATACCAGAAAGGAAAAGACAATGCAATAATATTGACCTATCACATGGTACCAAACAGTCAAAATACCAAAACATAAATTACTATTTTTTTCAGATTTTGTTAAAGGGCGAAATAAATACTTCTGATTTTAAAAATCTGAGTTTTCTGCCCAGTTATTTTTGGGTTGGGCTTTGAAGAGTTAATCTGAGCAGCAGTATTGTAAAAACTTTCAATAAAACACTAACTGGAACATATTTGAGACCAAAAATGGGACAAATTGCTTGTTTATTTGTTAGCTAAATAGTACTGCTGCCTTTTAACAAAACTTAAATTTGTTACTTACAGTAATGATTCAGTTTCTTTTTGTATGTGTTAATATGTAGGAGTTCATCAAAGTTACAGTGAATCTCCACATTGCTTGTGTTGGTTATGATATACATGATATGATGATATAAATGGTATGTCCATCATGACACAAGGAGGCAGAGAGACTCTTGTTTTTAGTTTTCTTGTGGAGACATTTGTTTATTACAACTGGTACTTACCCAGAAAAGAAAAACAACCTTGTGGCCTTGAGGTGATGCCGTTTTTCTGTTGATTAAAAACTTGGCACATAATTATATAGCACTGCTACATATGATCTCTTGTGCACCTGAAAGCATTATATAACAAACATTGTACAGTATCACACAGTAGCTATGCAACTACTATTAGTTGTTATTTGTGGGCCTGTTTTAAAAGATTTTATCACAGGCCAAAACAACTTCCGTTTACATTTGATATGCAGGAAATGTTTTGTTCATGCAGTTCCAATCAGTAAAATGACCGCCATGACGTTGATGCATTTTAAACAGGTCTGACCATGACTGATTTGGAACAGTGAAGCTACATGATTATATCCCCAAATGCGAAGTGTCAGGGATATAATGGTTTCAACACGACTGGCACCGCCAGATATCCTTTGCATGGGCGCGATAACTTGAACTGATTTGGAATTTGATACTTGGTGTACCTGTTTAGGTCCCCAAGGAGACGACCTGAATCGAATTTCAATATTTTGGGATTTATGGTTTGGTCACTAGGTGGCGCTTTATGGACAAAAAAACTGATTTTTGCCTATGTCTCTGGAACTATTTATTGTTGGATTTTGATACTCAGTACACCTGTTTAGATCCCCAGGAGTACGACTTGATTTCATGATTTCCCCTCCAGGTGGCGCTTTATTCATTAATAATCAGATTTTTGGTGATATCTCCGGACCTATTTCTTTCATTGACCTCAAATCAAGTGCAAATAAAAGGTCATGGCCTCAGGATGCATCCTGTCCTGACACCATACCGGGCTGGTTCAAGTTTTCACACCAGGTGGAGCTTTGTGACTGAAAATGTGCGTCTTTATATTGTTGTATTGTGTCTATTCGAGGATTGGGGAATGATAGGAGCGGGGGCGTTCGGTGATACACACCTATTCATTGCGTCTGCGATAGGCCTTGTTTTTAATTAGTTTTTTAATTCCAAATTAAATAATTCTGAATTAAGTTATTAAATTATTGTTCTTCGAGTTTACAGGAACATATTCATTCCAATTTAAGGACTTTAAAAGGAAAGACTAGAACAAAAAAAAAACAAAAAACAAATCCACAGTAAACACTAACCACTCTGAGACAAGATGGGCGTTGCTGCAAACTTTTTGTTTGTAGGTGAAACATAATGTATTCTGTTTTGATGGCTCTTAAATTGTTTATTTAAAAAAGGAAAGTACTAGCCAGTCAAGAGTATATTACTTTACTTTTTTGAGCAGCTGAGGAGATACACCAAAGATGGGAGGCAAAATTTTTGCTTTTTTTTAACTTTATTGCACAATTTAGTATTTACAAAACAGCTAGATGGGGAGGCAGATCACTGCAGGTGTGCGTCGTTGCGGTGGGGGAAGGTAAGCATGTGCAGAAAGACCGGAATTAAGGTTTACATGATAGAAGAATTATTTCATTTGGCTTTAAAATAAAAATAAACCAGCCTCTTTATTCGGTATAAGGTTTAATTTTGAATTGTTACTTCCACTGGGGAGTGGGTGTTTACGCAGTTACTTTTCATCTGTTTAATTATTACCAATTAACTTTTATTCGGAATTAAAGGGGAATTAAAACACTCATAAACAACAACAACCAAGTAGTTTTGATATGTAGTGTTATGTCCAGTTTTAAAAGCTAGATGTAATTTTTTTGTAAAATGTCGTCCTATGATTAACTTACCGTAACTCAGGCACAAAAACATTAAATATGGATAACACATTGATATCATCTATAGTTTTAGACTAATGTTTTGAACGTTTGCACATGGTCTTCACTATTTTTGGATTTAGGAGGTGGCCGTAGGGAGAAACACAGAGATATCAGACTTTTATCTGGTTTGATTTACATTAAATTTGGTAAAAATAGAAGTGGGCTGTCCAAGGTTCTTTGTCCCAGTCACGTAGGTCAGAGACTTCAGACCAGTTCCACCTTGTAGTTGTTTTCTTTACTGATCTTGTATGTTTATATTCCCTCTGTAATTTTACTTGCTGTTTAAAGATCAGTTTAGACCCTTTTTGGTTGCCTTGGGTAGCAAAGCCAGCAGTTTAACTACATTTATGTTTAAAAAAATCTTCTGCATTGATTTGTGACATCAGAAGTTCTGCCCAATCAGAGCAACCCAATTAAAATACCTTTTGATTTATAATTTATTAGACCAGTTTTAAGACAAAAAAGCGATTAAATAAAATGATAATCTATTTGCACACTGATAAGATGTTTACAGCTTGTCAAGAGTAGTCCAGGTTAAATCAACTGATGCCTGCAGTCCTAGAAGTGTGTATGGTTCACTGGTGTTGAGTTGACCAAGTGACCAGAAAATGATGATCATTGAGAGGCAGCCGCCAGGTGTCATTGCACTTCCCCTTCATCAAAGACAATCAGTCACATAAGCAGCTATCTGGCTCCAGGACATACAAGCTCATAGCAGCATCATTTTTTTTTTCTTAATGTTGCCTGGATAATTATGTGCTGTGTGTATGTTAAATTCAATCCTCTTCACCGTGCTGTGAACAGTTTCTGCACTGTGCATGTGCAACTCAGTCTGGTTCATGTTTATTTCCATAGAAACTTGTCACCAACAGTCATAAAAGATGACAAAACTGCGGTGCTGACAAAAAGCCTGTAAGACCAAATGGCCATTTAACATTCAGGCTAATATATTCAGATGTGTAAAAAGGCTGCAGCGGTATTTGTCAGGGCACAGTAGCTCACTTGTGTGTGCACAGGGTTGATGGTACTTTTTGACACCTATTCATATGCAAAGAACGGATGGATTTTATTTTAACATCCCACAACACTCTGAGCATTGTGGTCACTCTGAAACATATTCCAAACAACCACCCACAACACTTTTCATGCCAGTTCAGACTGAGTCATCTTTACATCCAAGCAACCAAACTCCCCCTCCGTTTCCTCTCACAACAGTATCTGCTTATGATCTGTCTGGTGGACAAGCACACAGCCCCCAAACAGTCACAGAGCATGAGTTGCAATGTAGCCTCAGTGTGTGGTAGTGGGTAAAAACCACCCCATTGTGCAGCAGTGTGTTGTACCAGGCTGGATGTCATCTCACTCACATCAAAAGCGCTTCCCCCGGCAGTGTGGCGGAGCTCACTGCCTCTGGACCTGCTCATTATTACATGCGAGGAAGGACTTGTGATCTTTTTAATTATTCTGCACTTCATTTCTATCCCACCATTCAAAACGCAACATGAGAATTGATTGCCTTAAAGATCCATCTTTATAATCTCCCCCAAGACCATAAATTATCCAACTTTGGGGCAGGATAGACGAGCTGTGCAGGCACAAGCAGATTCCTTTCACAGACGGAGCAACGCCACAGCACTGCAGTGTGTTGGGAGGGGAGGGAGCGAAACTGAATGGGACTGCTCTTTCATTCGGGAGGGAAAAAAAGTACACTTGTTATCTTGCGAACCCTCAAACATGTAAGATAGGAATCTCTTGAATGTCAGCGACAGAAATGGAATTAACAAGAGATCTTTTTATTGTCACAGAAGGTCATTAGGCTGCCAATCGGGGTAATTATGGAAATGATCTCCCCAGCTCTTTGGAATGTTTTCCTGCTTCCATAAGGACTTGAAAGTGTTCAATCAGCCTCTCTCGTGGGAAAGTTCAGCCATAACTGCAAGTGTACCAGCAAAATCAAATTAAGCAAAGAGATTTCATTAGTATTTATAGCCCCAAGGCATTTGTAAAAGTATGGAGCAGCAGTGTAATGTGGAACTGTGAAGGGGAGAATTATTGCTTAATGACAAAGGCCATACCTAGAAGACATACATATGGATAATGAATAGGAGGCATTGATTGCATCTGTAAGGAGGATTCTTGAAGGATTGTAAAACATTGATGCCTGTGTGGCTGACTTTGGACTCCCAGCATGGCTGTAAGGGTGGTAACTTTGTTTTGGTTCTTACACTGTTTAACTTGTTAACTTAATCATTTAAAGATACTTGATCTTGTAAAAGAGTAAGTTAATAATGTGATATATGCAAAAGTGATAAACTGCCAAAAGCATGATACAACAAACACCAGCTGTAGTTTTAAGCAGGACAAGTGGATGTTTCTAAGACAAACTTGTGTTTTTGAAGTACTTTTTCTATAAAATGTTGGATTTTTTTACTCTCATTATCTAAAAGTTCCAGTAACTTTAAATTTGCCTGCATAACAATGAAAAGTTTCTGAAAATATAATTCATTGTTATAGGTTAAATTTTCGAAGACAAATTGTCAAAATTTAATGATCACACCAACACAATCAGCTTATTCTTGGTTTATTCATTCATAGGGACAGTTCATACAAACTATTAGGGTAAAGATGCACTATAACAGATGTTGCTAAGTTACATCTAATGTTATTGAGCAAATGGGCACAAAGAACATATCCATGTACAAAAAAAGACAAACATATATAGTCTCTAGTCTCTAATACCATCCATCCAATCCCACAACACATGAATGACATACTTGTACATTGTATCCTTTGTTTAATTAGGAAAATATTTTATTTTACTTACTTATTAATATCACAAAACATCTAAATCCATTAATTCCCAAATTATTAAGGAGCTGGATCCCATTGTGTGAAAATACACTTCTTCCTCCTGTTCCAGAAACCCAATCATTTTTTATGTTTTCCAATTGATCTGGATAAACAAGCAATTCTCCTTCTAGAGAAGATGATATTTAATTATAACCATCACAGTTACCCAATACATTTTGAATCCCAAAACTCCGGTTTATAGTGGAGTACTGCATGGGACAAGACATATTTACCCTTGTATAGCACATATGTTACACGAGGAAACACTCATACAAACACATATTCAAACAAATTCATATTTGGCAAATCAAATGGACCCAAACTGGTATCATGTTGTGGTGAATAAAAAGGTTGCCACTGTGAAAAAGAAATAAGATGTTAAATTCAAAGCTCATTCAAAATACAAAATTTATTTTTATTCATATGTTAAAAACAACTTCACATATTTTCTCTTAATCACAAATGTAATATTGGAAAATAGCATCGGCCCAAAACAATCAGCAGCTGGCAAATGTATATTTAGCATAGTGCTGGGCTAACCCACAAACTCCTGTACAACTGAACTAGTGCAGTCTGTTGTGAAACTGACCACCTTTTTTAATAAAATGATTGAATGTATTTGAAATAATATGGCTGACATCTGTGTGTAGCAGAATCATTTCATTGTCTCTGCATTGAAATAGAATCGTATTGTGATGTGCAGTAAATCGTAGCGCCTGATTTGAATTGTTGAGTCTATTCAGACTAGTTAACCTCATAATAATTGACAACTTAAAGGTGTGGTCCTTAATTTCAAGAGACAGCACCATGACTTTGATTAGGATGGGGGGGGGGGGGGGTGTAGTTCCCCGCCAGAATAAGAGACAAGGACATGAAAATAAGGGACAGTGTTATAATACATACCTTAGATGAGTGTATGAGAGGTAATATCAGACAAATTTCAGTTTATACATTAACATATTACCGTAACATTTAACATCTTTTGGTAAAACATTGAGTCAAAATATTTTCCTCTGCCAAGCCCAAAGCCCTGTATATATATATATATATATATATATATATATATATATATAACATTAGCATATTTTATGGTCATTCCACGCTGGTGAGAGATGAGAAAAAGAAGAAATTGTATTAATCTGCGTGTGTTTTGACACCTACAACACCAATTTGCACCGTTTACGGCCTAAATCACCTCATGCATGCACTCACACAACGAGGCGATATTCCGATGTGCAACTCTCAGCTTTAATCTGAAAGACAAAACGTTTACAAACTGCAAACTGGTCATCGCACGTATTTAACAAGTAGGCCTTTGGCATGGTAATCCGGCTGCATTTAGCTGAAGGTGTCACTTTCCCACCAGCAGTAGCAGCTCCAGCTCCCGTGAGTTTCATGAACCTTAAAGGCCCCCTTTTCTCTAGCCAATCCAACCCATTGGGGTCCTCGGGCTAAAGCCGAGCAACATGAGCGGACAGGGGCTCTTTCAGAACACGATTAGTGTGTGTGGACACGAATTGCAGTTTTTTTTTGTTAGAATTGTGTTGAATAAAAACTAAAACTGACCAAACAAAATGAAGGTAACGGAATTTAAAAAGTTAAAACTTTTTCTTGTCATTCAATATGACTTTGATTCTATATAATCAATCTATATGCCTTGCACAAGTATTATTTCTGTCTGAATTAGATTTTCATTTTCTTTCTAAAACGACAATCAAATGTTCTTTTTTTATTAATTCCTTTCACCTGAAATGAAATCATCCAGCTGAGATCTCTCGCAGAGCCCATTTCACGCAAGCCCAGTGTGTGCTTGCGTGTTGAGTTTGTACATCAATGTATCAAACTATACCGTCAGAACATTAGAGAATTATATTTACAAAGGAAATTATGCATTTTCCCTCTGTATAAAATTAAAATGTAAAAAAAGGGTTTAAAAACATTCTTCATGATTTGCTTTGTTTCTGGTACCTCCCAATATTTTTATGGAAACAACAAATAAGATAAGAATCAAAGGACAAACAACAGAATGAGAAGACCCAGATTTTTGTTTGTTTACTTTTTCAAGTTAACTTTAATTTATAAGTGTATAAAACATGTGTATAAAAGACACGACTTTTCATGTAAAGTTCGTTTTCAATGTGCTGTCTGAGCTGTTGAAGTTGGAGCCATCAAACAGATTGGACACCCAACAAACGTAAAATAAATAAATAAAATACGTGCACATACAGAGACGTGTATGGTGTAGGATGAGTGTTGAGGCCTGAGCGCTTTGATGTGAAGGAGAGATGTGGCTGCGACGGATTCAACGGGGGGGGGGGGGGGGGGTCAAAAGGAAGTACCGCATGCTTTTTGAAAAAAAACTTAAAAGGGGATTCTTGAACAAAAACGGCAAACTGTGCTTTCCAAAAAACCCAAAAAGAAGGGTG
>JBAMHX010000016.1:8131586-8143522 GCA_037177515.1 Pseudomugil tenellus | reverse complement strand
CCCCCCCCCCCCCCCCCCCCCCCCCCCCCCCCCCCCCCCCCCCCCAAAGATAAACTCCATCATATTGTTTGACAGAAACTCGCAGAGTGGATTCTTGGACAGAAGCTGAAAATGGTGATTTCCAGAAAGACTAAAAAGAGGGGTGAAGAAACAAAGGCAGTCTGCGCCTCTCCGCTCTCTTCCGGGGATCTTTGGAATTCACAATGTCGCTAAAAACATTTTAGAGATGGTACATATGCTGCTTGTTTTGTTTTATGGTTCATCTCTGGTTTATACAGCTTATGATTCGCGTTTATATCGAATTTGACAAGATGAAGACTTAGCTGATTTTTTAACATATTTAATATATTGTTCATAATTATAAACATAATTTGTCATATAAGTGTTATACTTGCTGCCCCAAAATGCACTATTGCGGGATTAATAGAAATGTTTTTCCCTGGAACAAGGAAAAAAATCAGCTGGCTGAAATGTAGGAATGTGAGACAACTGACAGGTTTGATAGAAGCATTAAAAAGACAAATAAAAAATAAATGTTTCATGTATTAAACTTTAATTCTTCGTGGACAAACTTTAAAAATGAATCTGTGCAAAAACAGACTTTTTTGACGGGGAGAAAATGCGGGAACACTTTTTACAGAGAAATATAGGCCCTCACATGTTCCTAAAAATCTGCTCCAGAAGGCCTTGAACTGCAAATTACAATGCAAGGTGTTCGTTTGTTTCTTCTGTGTGAATGTCAAGCTTTTGGGTAAATCTTATCTGCCAATGTTTGTAAAAAAAAAAAAAAAAAAAACATTTTAGAAAGAAACACAAACTTCTTTAATTAAAAATTCAATGGTTTCAAATAATTACACAGACTTGTGCTGATGTTTTCACGTTCCATCTAATTCTTTTTCTATTAAATGAGAAATGTGCATTCATATAAGTTATTTTTCACCAAAATAGAAAAAAACATCAAATTTTATCTCATTTCAAATTTACTTCCTAGATTTAGTGAAAGGCAGAATCTTTTCCGCCTTTATTTATTTAGATAAACTACCTGAAATGTCTCTGCAAACACGGACCCTGTCCAGTTTTTGCAGATGACCCTGACCTCTGACCCCCAGCCACACAGTCAACATCTGAAATAAGACGGTATAATAAAAGAAACACAACAAATCTAGCCATCAGAGCTCACCAGAGTATCACACCATCATTATCATAATGATCAGTTCAGCAACCTTGCTGAATTCATAGGTGTGTGTGTGTGTGTGTGTGTGTGGGCTGCCTTTGCTGCTCCGCCATCTCTTCAGTATGTCCCCCCCTAATGGCTTCATGCAGGAGCGAGATGGCTTATTATACTAAAAGGTTTTGTCGCGCTAAGCCGTGCATGTGTGCTTAAAACGTACATTTCATTAACAAACTGCGGAGGTATAAAAGCGGATTTATGAGGCTTCAAAAGATCACAGCAAGGACGGGTTTGAAACCCCCTCTCGGTGCTGCTAGAACCAGGTTATATCAGCAGTTACGCCGCCTTTCACACAACACTGCAACTCTGGGATTTTCTAAATGGAGGATGGGTGCACCTGTCTCTCAAAACATACACATACACACACACACACACACACACATAGGCACACACACAAAGAATAAAGAGAGAAACAGGGGGGCTAGATTGGTTAACGCAGTGAAATAAGAAAGAAAAGTTGTACTAGATGACAAAAATGTTTTCTCTGGCAAATGCCTAAAAATGCTTCATTAAAAAAATTTATAGTGCAAATGGTCCCAGTATAAAACAATTTGGAAGAAATCTCAGGTTAATTTACTTTAAGCGGTGAACTATATTTTTATTAGAATTAATAAATGTTTCCATTGATGGTCTGAGAAAAACCAAAGATAAGAGACCTTAAACACGCACGCACGCGGCGTCTAAGCAGGATGAAAGTTGATGCAGACTCTTGTTTCATCTGCTAAGTAGTCTGTATTGACGGAACTTTGAATCACACAGGTCACCGAGAGATTAACACGAGGCGAATCTAATCGGAAGCCATGTTTCCGTCCTCTGACCCATATGCGCATTATTAATGATAGTGTTTGATTAATCCAACTTTTAACCCGAATGGGAGCCGAGGGGGTGTTGGATAAGAAGCGCCCCTGTGCACTGCTACTAGCAATTAAAGGATCAAACGTCCGCTGTGCTACACCCAAATTTTATGAATTTAGGTGAGATATTTTTTACTGGAACGAAATAGTAGAATATAGGATACTACATGAGAATGAGAAAAATGAATTCAAATTCTCCACCTGAGTGGATTAAATTAGAACAACAAGAAGCTCAAGTAAAATTTCCTGAATGGACATTTAAAATAATTGTTTAATTGTTTTAAATGGAAAGTTGATTTTCACACAAGTATGAAACCAATTGAATAATATTTCTAATCTATTTTCATGTTTTAATTTATTCAAATTAAGGACAATTGGCTGAATTTGACTATAGATATTCTCATTAACCTCTCCAAAGACTTTCACCGAAAATCAATTGCCTGTTTTAAATCGTCTGTCGCGCTGAAAAATAACTCCGCTTGCCATTTAATTCAAACATTTTGCCTCCGTACAAAACTTAATCATCTCGTTCGCTTTGAAAATTAGCTTTAATACAAAGGACTTTTATTTTTTATACCCCTCCCAAATATTTTCACACGACGCTCTGAGCCACCTGACATCCCCTTTAGCTCCCAGCTTTCCCCGCTCACCTTTAGGCTTGTAAATACATGCTCTCTTTGCATTCACCCGCTGCGTGCATTTCCTATTTTGTTCAAATGCAAAAAAAAGAAGGAATTGATCAGGGTCCTTAGCACCTCTTTCAAACTCTTAAGGAAATTATTTATTCTTTCCATTCATCGTCACTTCTGCTGTTGCAGCTGCTGCTTCTTAATTATTCTTCCCACCTTCGGCTTTAATCCTGTGGAGGACACAGATTTCAAAACATATTCGTGCATTTGCAGACGGTATTTACACGGGGGGCTTAAAAAATGTAACACCAAATAAATCGCTGTATTAAATGAAGGAATTCAACGTTAAATTCGGACAAAAAAACATGCATTAATATTATTGTAACAAGTTGCGTACAAACCCTCTGCATGCACAATCTCACGTTTTAAATGAAAAACTAATTAAATCATTTAAAGGTAGATTCCGTGAACTTAGCTGTCGTCGTTCTGTAGCTGCCGTCAGACTTCACGTTTGCAAAGTTAAAAGGTTCGGGTTGTTTTACGCAGCCACATTAAAGCGCCTCAGATCTTTCAATCACGGCGGGCCAATTACTCCCCCACTCCTCCATCCTCACCCCTCTCCCTCTGCCACTGTTAAACGGTCTATGACTGACGAACGCAGAAATCAGCGGAAAGCAGCACTGCTGATGTCCCATTGTTGACAAATCCATGAAACAACTCCAGTTTGCATGGTTTAACAGTGAGGAGAGGAAGGTAGAGGGGAGGAGAAGCGGAGAGAGGGAGTGTGTGTCGTCACCGAACCACGTGTCCAGCGCTGATAGTATATCTTATACTGGGAAAAGTAATCTATCAGACGCTCCTGTTAAAAGCTCCGGCCTTTAAAAGCAGCATGTGTCATCGCAACTTGGCTCTCCAAATATCACTCGTTTAGGAATTACGCGCACCAAGAAGGGACGTCGTAGCGCAAAAACTCGGTGCTTTCTCCAAGCAACTTTAAGGCAAGACGCACCACTTCGAGGGGCCCGCTTACTCACTGAGAGGGAAATATTTGTAGAAGTTGAAGTATCTTGTTGGCAGGACAAGTTGGCTGCCGATTCAGTCATATTTAGATTTTGGAAGACATCCGATCTGCTCACAAGGACGACCAGACGTCCAAACGGACTTACCGTGGGGTGCGCTCTCACCTACACACCGGCTTCACACTTGTTTTGGCTCCGATAGAGTTGTTTTTATATAAAAGTGCGAGTAAGCCGTGAGATGACCCTTTCTGGAGGCAGTGAACGAGCCACTGACATGTCCGGCCAAACTGTACTCACAGCGGAGGACGTGGATATTGACGTGGTGGGTGAAGGAGACGACGAGGGCATGGAGAGGGTGGACAGCGACTGCGACAGTCCGGGAGGAGGCATCTTACACGACCTCCGGGGAGAAACAGGCGACGATGATCTGGAGGATGAGATCGAGGTTGAGAAGGAGGAAATGAGGTCTGGTGGAGGGAGTCCGTGCTGTGAGAGCTCAGGCGAGGGGGAACCAGGTGGGAAGGGAGAGGGTCACGATCAGGGCGCAGCTGCAGGAGGTGCGATCCAGAAGCCCAAAAGTAGTCTGGTAAAACCGCCTTATTCATATATAGCTCTTATTACTATGGCTATCCTCCAGAGCCCACAGAAAAAACTTACTCTCAGTGGGATCTGTGAGTTCATCAGCAACCGCTTCCCGTATTACCGGGAGAAGTTCCCGGCGTGGCAAAACTCCATCCGCCACAACTTGTCTCTAAATGACTGCTTCGTGAAAATCCCACGGGAACCTGGCAACCCAGGAAAGGGCAACTATTGGACCTTGGACCCCGCTTCAGAGGACATGTTTGACAACGGCAGCTTCCTCAGAAGGAGGAAACGCTTTAAGAGAGTTCAGCCGGACGTGCTCAGGGATCAGACTGCGCTCATGATGCAGAGTTTCGGGGCGTACACTCTCGGAGGGCCCTACGGGAGACACTACGGGATTCACCCAGCCGCCTATACCCATCCAGCTGCTTTGCCATACCCGTACATTCCCCCTGTGGGTCCCATGCTGCCCCCGGGGGTGCCCCTACTTCCCTCCGCGGAGCTGAACAGGAAAGCGTTCAATTCTCAGCTCAGCCCGAGCCTTCAGCTTCAGCTCAACAATCTAAGCACAGCGTCCATGATCAAATCAGAGCCTTCAAACAGACCTTCTTTTAGTATAGAGAATATCATCGGCGTCTCCAGTGCTTCGTCATCTTCGCCGGGCGCAGCTCAGGCTTTCCTGCGGCCTCCCGTGACGGTTCAGTCGGCCCTGCTGAGCGCACAGTCCCTCTCTCTGACCAGGACCTCAGCCGCTATCGCTCCCATCCTTAGCGTTCCTTCAAATATTATTTCGGGACATGTTTTACCTTCAGCGGCGGCGGTGTCCAAATGGCCTTCACAGTGACTTCTAATCAAAAGAAAATAAACTCTTATTTTTATATAGAGACGTTATCACTGGAAAGTGTGAAGAGCACAAATCAATAGACAGCACTGGGCTGTAAACTTATGTAAAGACTCTTCAAATACAGAGAAAAATAAGGAAGACATTTCTGTACAGGTAACCTTTGTAAATATTTGTAAAGACCAGAATGATTTTACTCGCTTTGACTTTTACTTGTCTTGTTTTCTCTTATTCCAGTTTTAGATCTGTGATATTAATTTACTATTTCTTTTTGTATTGGAAGCTCAGCTAGATACGAACTGGTTCCCCTTTTATATAAAACACAACAATCTCTGAAAATAGACTGTTTATAAGGAAAAAATAAATATATGTATTTCTGTGTAGCTATATTGTGTTGTAAACTGAATTTATTTGTAAATAAAAAGAAAAACATTTTTAAAAATCTATTTTGATTGTTAATATTTTCCATACAAGTAGCTCGTTAAAATAAGTAAAAGAAGGCGGATAGGCTTAAAGTTTAAGTTTATTTGAACAAACAAATGCTAAAATTTTTTAAAAAATAATTTGATATTAATATTCTACTAATAATATTTACTTTCACCAGATTTGAAATCAATATGGATATATTTCTTTAATAACCTGACTTTTTATTTTTGTCTTCAGTATTTTAAACCATTCCAGTTATGTCATTTTTTTTTAAAAAAAAAAAAAAAAAAACTTAAAATGTATTTTTTCACGGCAACACCGATCTTCATACATTTTCTTCTTTACTCGTTTTATCTGCCTGCAGCTTTATGCAACTTTAAGTCTGAGACATGAAAACCTACATTTAAAAAAACAACTAAACAAAAACTTTTGTTGTATGTAAAATATTATTCAACTTAAAATAAAAACCACATAATATAATTGATTATTTCTTTTATTTAAAAAAAAGACACGAATGCCCCCAGATTTCATTAACGAATTATTTCCATCTATTTGAATTTACTGATTTATTTAATCACTCATTTTTATTTTCAGGAAAATAATCTTAGTTGCATCGAAATTTCAAAGTAAAATCAAGTTACCGGAAAATTTCTGATCACATATGTGACAACAAAACGTCGAAATTGTGCTTTCGTATTGATTTCCTATTGATGATAACGGGGCTCGCAGTTAAGCCACATTTTACCATCACTTCCCTGTTGTATCGTTTTACAGGCTATTTTGCAGCTTGGTTACTATAAAGGTAACAGTTTCGCAGTTGTGTCTGGCTAATCACTTTTACACAAACAGCAAATGGCGAGTGTGTGTGAAAGTGTGTGAGATGGGTTTTAGGCGCTATATTTATCTGATCCCCATGGGAAGGAGAAAGGAGCTCTCTCTGCTTCTATTCACTCAGACACAGAAGTAGCTAGGTGCTGATGATGCTACGGTGTCATCGTGGCATTTTCTACTGTCTGAATTCATTTTATTGTTAAACTAATATTATTGCTAAAATTATTAGTCAAAATGTCTTTCAATATCATTAACTGTTTTATTATTAGTCATTAGAAAATGCTTCTTGCTTCTGCATCAGTGCAGATCATCACTTTTAAACCAATAATCAAAATAACAAACAGTAACTTCTTAATTATGACATTTTACATGGATTAAAATCCGTTCCACTATTTAATTGCTTATTCTAATAAATAATTTATGAATTTGTGACTAATCAAATGTTCACCTTTTCTCATCCAGAGCAAAAACATTTCAAGCTATTTTGAAAGAGACATTCAGGCACCTGCTGAGGTTAGTTTTAGGGTTCCCTAACTCCACTAACAGTTTTTTATGAATATGAATGTTGGGAAAACAAGAAGGCTATGTGAAGTTTTCCCATAATAATAAGCTACTTGTAAATTAATGTATTTTCCTAAGATTTGAAAATGCATGAAATCACAAAAACACCAAAGTCAAGCTTTTCAGTTCCAGCCAGCAGCTTTTTGAATCTCTGATTTAGAGACTTTTGTGTTTGACTGCAAATCCAAGTTCAGCCTCCACACCAGTGTTTCAAGAAAACGCGAACGCAGGCAAATAATGACAACAATGTACACATGTATCTTTTTCTGTGATGCTGGACCGATGATGCTGCAGGGTGAGAAGACCCCTCGAAGAGATTCCAGCCGCTAGGAGGCATTGGTTGACACCTCAGGCTTTCCGTTGAAATGTTTGGGAAAACCTTGATTGATGGAGAATAACTATTTTTAAAAACGGAGTTTAAAACTGTCTATTCACTCTGTATTTAGTTATAAATATCCAAATACAACTGCCCACGCCCCATTTCTTAAACATCTTAATCAGAGTTCTCTTAGACACATGCTGTGTTCAGTAAATATAAATAAAATCTAAACAGTCTGTTAATAAATGTGCCAAATTTATCTGAAAGAAGGTGATGTGAGAGATGAAAGTTTTGTCTCCATAATTATTAAAAGCTCATTGGGTTCATATTTGCCTGATTAAATCAGGAAATACATTTGGGGATTTATTTCTCTTTGTTTTAATTTAAGGTTTGCACAAAACGGCGAGTCGCAATGAAGCATGAAAGCGTTTCATGATATCCAAGAAGATGTTTAATTAATTTTATATGACGTGTGCGAGGCGACATCACGGGTTTAGTAAGACTCTTTTTTTTATTCAAATGGACATGATCTTGTTTTTTTTAAACAATTGACCGAGTGGACAGGGAAGGTAATACACTGAACGAATGTCTACACTCGCGCGTGCCTGCAGAGATGATGACCGCTGCAGGTGCGCGTTCTGGATTTGGAACAATCATAACAGAGCTGTTTATGTGTGAAAATCTTATTAAACAAATCAAAACATTTCATTGGTAACCTGATTTAAGGAAAATGGACATTTTAAATGAAATGCTTATATTAATTAGTTTACTTTAACTCATCCAATCAAAGTCAATCAATGAAACTTTAAGGTTTCACTGCAAAAAAGAAGGCAAGTTACCTATTTGTATTCTAAATATGTCCTTACATCTCCTCTGTGTGAATGATAATATCTGATACACCAATAATGAATCAGACACTTGTGGATTGATTAGACATTTTTATTTAAAAAACAAGTAATGACACATCCAGGTAATATTTAGTTTCTATATTCATTAAACCACGTGTAGACAGTTTTACTGCAGACAATGCTGGTGCAAGAAATCATTTTTAAACACAAATTCTGTTCTGAAAGTTAAAAATAACCAACAGTTTTGTTTAGATTTAATCTTGACCAAATATACCATCAGTGTTTTGTTATTCCATTAGAGTTTAAATTGTTTGTTTCTTTTTAAATGAAAATGGAAACTGGATCATGCAGCTATGTGTCTTTCAAGGGCATGGCCTGTATGAACTGTTTGACCTTTGGATCAGACAAGGCATGTTGAATGTCACGGAATAAGACTGGAAGAAAACAATGTTGTGCTTTGAAACTAGACCTCTGGGAAACAATTTGGGCTTTTAAAGCGTCACTGTTCAAATATTCTTTTAAATTCAGACAATGGATTATCCAAACAATTAATTGACGAGGCAATTAAGAAAAGACAGGAAGTCTTCCTCATCACAATTCATAAGTTATGCAGACTTTGAAAGTCACCATACCTGAAAAAAACAAGCAAGCAAGACCCAGAACTCCATATTAACTAGGTCACATACACTACAAGCTGTAGTCCTCTCTAGGCTGAAAATACAGACAGTAAATGTAGGTACAGCAGTTACTGAATAATTAAAAAGGCATAGAGATGAAGCAATAAATGACAAAGTAAAGCTGGTGTGGCCGGGCATTAATAACTAATGGGTAGCAGTGAGTTATAGGCTGCTACCTTTGTAATGAAAGTGTCATTGCAAATCAGCAGTTGTCCGAGGTTATTATTATTTATGCATAATTGATGGCAGAACCACAAGGAACACGTCTCACACAACAAATCCCAACACCTTGGGAACAAAGATGACAGCATCAACAGAAGAAAAGGTCACAGAGGAGAAAATGGCCTTGGACTGAGATTTACATTGTGAGAGCAAGATACTCACATGTGTGTACAGAGATCTGTTAGGATACAATGCAGACTGATGCCTACCAGCTGATTATATCTCACGGATGATGTTGACATGTGTCACTGAAGCTTGCAATAAAGTATACTGATGATATAAAGCGAATTGCTTCCAAATATGAGATACAACTGATAGAATAATAAATTTGTTTAGCCGATAGCTAATGGGTATGTAGCATAAAAAACATTCACAGGACTTCCAGTTAAAATATCCAGTTATATGCTCCATATGTACTGGTTTAAGTATTGATTAATTCAACTTTTTTATATATAGTTTAATATTTTGAGTTTATTGTATACATTTTAACACTTTACAGAGTTGTTTAAATGTGTTTCATAATTGTATTCATCAATATATATAATAATTAAAAATACCAACATTTAAAATATCAAAAGTAGACAGGTGCATAATCAGAGACTTACTGCTGTAATATGTTAGTGATCAGGTATTTTCATATTGAAATAGATTCACTATTTATTATTTCTAACATCACAATTCAACAACAGATACAAAAATGTGTGTTGAAAAAAGACTTTTAATGATAGGGCAATATTTGTAGTTCGATATTATGTCGAATTTGACTACTATATTAGCCCACAGAGTCGTAATTTGACATCGGTCTATATTCTAATCAAAATTAGTGACGCATTCAAATGACAAAATCTTTATGGGATTATCTAGCTTTATGCTCATTCTGCCAGCAAACCAGTGCCAGTGGTGCTCATATTACAAGACATCTTACACCCACTTCATTGTATGTTCAATAAAAAGATGTTTTGATATGTTTATTGTTTCATTATTAAACCAATCGGTTAATAAAAAATGCTAAAGTTGATCCTCGTTTTCCCCGCTATGAAACGCCTCCTACCTTCAGACCTAAACGTACCACCAACCGGCCAATGAGCATCTGAAACGAAGCCTTGGTGGATGACGTATACCGGAAACGCAGAAAGAGTTCAAAATCGTCTGTATGAGCTGATACTTGACTTGTTTATGCTTTAAACGCTTGTTTTAGCAACCGAAATTATGTCTACGTGGAGTCTTGTATCAATTAGCGTTTTACTTGGTGTTGTTGTGAGATGGGGAGTTTCGTTAAATTCCTATTCAGGTAGGAAACGTGCGGAGCTGCACGTTATTATGCGATACAATCTGTCCTCTTTGCTGGTTATTCACAGCTCCTTTACATTTCCACAATGTGTTACTCCTTCCTAATACGTAGAAAATGGTTTATCCGCTAGTTTTTACTCACTGGCTTATCCTACTGCTGAGAAGCTGGAATCTCGCTTTCAGTGATGTTGCATCTTAGCATTGAACTTAGTGACGGATGAATGGTATCTCCTCAGGGGCGGGGAAACCTCCCATGTATGGTGACTATGAAGCCCAGAGGCACTGGCAAGAAGTAACCTACAACCTCCCACTTCAGGAATGGTCAGTCTAATATGATTTTAATTATCAATAGCTGGATCAACATGCAGAAACACAATCTAATGTAAGATCATGTATTTGACAAATCAAGACTCAGTGAGAACATAAAATAATATAAAAAAAAACAAAGGGAATTTTGAAACCCTATAATTAACTTTATCTACCTTTTTAAACTTTTGTCACATGTGTTATGAGACTTCTACTGATTCATTACAAACATACTTTGTACTCCTCCAGGTACTTCAACACCACTGACAATGACTTGAACTACTGGGGTCTTGACTACCCTCCTCTTACTGCCTACCACAGCTGGCTCTGTGCTTATGTGTAAGTCATTTTGTTTCTCTACAGAGGCATATTCTTGTGAAACATGCAAGGCTTTCTTGGCAAGGGGACAAAGATGAGCATAATGAACTATAAGGTCAGTTTGGCACAGTTTAAAGCCTGCTTGGATAGAGTATAGTGTAGAACATAAATATGCAAATTATATTTTCATTGTATTTTGATCACAATTACAAAAAAGAAACACAACTAAAATATATATATATAATGAATATCTGCAGAGCCAAGAATCTAAATCCTGAATGGGTGGAGCTTCACAGATCCAGAGGTTATGAGAGTCCTATGCACAAGTTATTCATGAGAACAACAGGTATGGTAACTATGGAAGCAACGTGCAGCAACATCCAACTCTTTCAAGACTCTTATAATTATTCTAAAAGACATGCAGTGACTTTATGGAAATATAATATTTAAAAGTCATCATTATTATTATGGTTTTTCATTAAAGCCATGAAGATAAATGTCCTCTTTATTACAGAGGTTAATTTTGTAATATTTATAGAGGTTTTTTTTGGTTTGCTTTTGTTTTCTTTCTTGTATTGGTTTCCTAGTTTATTGTGTTGCTTTGTGTCACTTTTTTAAATGAGTAAAGCTGGGGAAAATGTTCAGTTATTTTACCCTAATACCACTACAGCTTCTAATAGTCTTATGTTAAAATAAATGTTTTTTTTCTTATTCATTTTCTGCATATGTCTTTTTAAAAGGAAAAACGTTACCCATGATTCTTTACATTAATAACTTTTTATTTTTCTTTTATAGTTTTGGTTGCAGATGTGTTGATATTCATCCCTGCAGTGGTTTTATACTGCTTATACCTGACTGATGGATCCTCTAAGAAAAAGGTAGGAGCCTTCATCAATTTGATAACTAACTAAAGATCCAAATTAGCCTGTTTCCCCTCAATTTGCAAAGCCACCTTTGTTGTAACAGACATATGTTATTGGCT
>JBAMHX010000016.1:8107209-8126174 GCA_037177515.1 Pseudomugil tenellus | reverse complement strand
TGATAAAAAATAAATTGTGGATGCAGGAATTTTTAAAGGGGTTTTTCATTATATGGGTAAACAGGAGCTGCTTGGCCTGCTTTTCTAGTTCTGAATGATAAGGACCAGTATTACCCATTTCCATCCTGCTGGGCCTGAAGTTAAATGGTGTTTTTTACCCATAAGACATCTAGACCAGGCTCTTTTGACTAATTTAATCTCTCTCCAAATCCTAAAAAACTACGTTACATCTTAGGTAGCCAGATGTTGATGCCTTTTATTTATTAGATGTTATTATATGTTGCCCATGTTTCTGAGTTTTTCATCTTTCCATAATTACTTTTTAAATAAGTGCTACAGTGGAAAATGCATGATAATTCACAATCTGTGTGTGTGTGCGTGTGTGTGTGTGTGTGAGAGAATAGGATAAGGTGGCCAACACATGGTGCAGTCTGAACACCCTGATAAAGATCAAATCCATTCTATCAGGCGACACGCAGCTCTATCTCAGGTAATCCTTCTGTTATCAAGTTGTAGTCTGTTTTCCCTGTTATTCATTTATACGTTTTCAATCTGACGCTGTCCTTCATCTTCACTGTTTCACTGTTACCAATGTGAGAGCGTGAGTTTGAGTCAGTGGAAATAAGTTAGTCTCGGGCAGGATCGTCTTGTAGGGGACTTCAACGCATTTTAGTTTTTGAATAAAAATGCAACAGCAAGACACTGAATTGTTTCAGTCATACTGAGAAAAGCGTGAATTAATCTGACAAAATAGTAATAATAAATCTCGTGGATTTACAGATTGGGTGAAAGACAGACTTCTGTCTCTCCAATGATAATGCTGAGTCCTGTGCAGTTGCAGTAAAGAAATAAATAAATAAAAAGCATGCAGCAGTTGTGTCATGGTGGAGCCTTCTTAAATAACCCAGCTCACTAAATTTAGGAGTCCTATGTTCGCAGCATGGACACGTTTCTGCCAGACTGCTAAGTCCCGGGATCAAGTTGGACTTCTTTTACTGTAGTGTATTTCAGACAAATGAAAAACACTCGTGTGTTTTTGGCGCATGGAGTGGACTGCTAAATGCTCTAGTGTGGGTGCGCTGTCTACATAAAGTGAATCAGCTGAAAAAGGGATCCAAGTCCTTCCAGGCCACAAAACCCTGCTATGTGCACAACACACTAATTGCAAACTCATTACTATGAATCAATTTACTGGTCCTGATTTAAAATGGATCATTTTTCCCCAACCGTTACATTTTTGCTGTTAATCTTCTTTACCTCCATCACCTTTTCATTAAAAGGTAAAAACACCTTTCCCACAGTTAGCCCCTGTCACAACACACTCGCTGACACATAGACTAGTCTTCTGGTGCCTCAACCCCCAGCAGGTGACAATTGAGGGGTTAAACTAATGACCCTAAGAAGGGTTATTATTTGTTCTGTTCCCACGTGTAGAGAGATCTTAGCTGGGGCATCAGAAAACAGATGACATGGGTTCAGAGTTTAATCCTGATTTGCTTTTGATGACATTTACATCATGTCATCTCGTGCCAGTGACTGATAATAAATCCTGCTTTGTTTGTTCTAAAGTTTTCTCATTTCAGTATATCAGGTTCGCATAAAGATTTAAAGTTAAGTTAAATGCAGCTGCCTCCAGTATGAAGCTGGTTTTGAACTGAAAGATTTATGTTTGTTAACTCATTTTTTCCCCCTCTGTCCTGCAGTCTTCTCCACTTCCTTTTTTTCTTTTGTTTCAGTCTTGTCTTCACACTCTTGGCAGTTCTACCATCTTCTCTCAGACTACTGACAAGGCCCAGCTTCTGGTACTTTAAACTGGCTTTGGTGAGTGTTTCGGCCTCCAACATGTGTCAAAGCAGAAGTTTAGCAGCTAGTATGAAACCAGTAGTGCAGTCAGTCACATTTTGAGCCAAACATTTTGCTTTGGTCGAAAAAAAAGGTTCAAACACCTTTTGATATTTTCCTTTTATAACTAGTTTTTCTTTTCCCTGTGAGTATTATGCAAATAATGTTCTCTCACTGACTACTTTCTCTCAGGTCAATTCATCCCTGGCCTTTTTCCTCTTCTCATATCAAGTCCACGAGAAGTCCATCCTCCTGGTTACACTGTAAGTTCGCGCAGATAGTAGGTAGTAACTTCATAAGGTTTATCTCTCTGCATGACAAATGCCTTGCACCTGAAATTTTCATGAATATAGATTTAATTTCTATCCACAAAGGAACCATTTGGCTTGTCCTCACAGCAAATTTCAGACTATGCCTTGCAGATGGTTGATGATTTGAATACGTGAGCACTTTATAAAAGTGATGTCACCCTCCCTGCTGTTCTTTCAAAGCTGCAAAGTAAAAGTTCTATTTACGTCTAGACTTGCTAACGGAGAGGTTATTCCCCCCTGTCATCACAGGCAGTGCTGCACAGGCACAGACCATTGTTATGATATGTGCTTTGGTATGTGAAAGTTGGGTCATATTTAACAGGGTAAATACAGCACTTTCACACGTGCTCATAAAGGCGTGCGTGTGTGTGAATCTCTTTTTTTTTTCTTCTCCTATATGTATAAAGCTGCAGGAAGAGATTGAAACCTGGGTTAGACTTGACAGCAAGGGATTTGGTTCCTAGATCTGAGCTCATCTATTAATCTAGATTAGAGTAGATTGTTGCTTTATTAACTATTGAGTTATATCTCCCACCTGTCCTCTTAAATCAATCCGTAATGCATGTCCAGGGATTAGGAAAGAATGGTAGGCGGCAGCTTGGGGTGTTGTTTGCGCAGGATCAATTATTGGGCTGTAACAGGATCGCCAAAGAGCACTGACTGTAATTACGGACTCGGGAACTGATGGAAAGTGCCTCTCTCGAAGCAGAGTGTAGGACTAGCGTTGATGTCAGAATCCTGGTTCAATTAACACTAGGCTTATACACAAATGCGCACAGACACACACAATTTGTTTCTCTCACTTCTGGACAATATCTTTTCAGGTCCTAATATTAAAGTTGATTACTAAAACAGAGTTTATAATGGTGTTAGTCAGGGGGGCCAGAGCAAACAGGGTATACTGAGAGCATGGTAACTATTAGGTAGCTGCCCATTCATTATTTTTTTTCTAGTCTTGATGTGAAATTGATCTTAATGTTGGTCACTAAGGAATATGTTTAAGAATGTCTGTATCCAACTTTTTAAATTTATTTTCAGGCCAGTTTGTCTTCTCCTAAGTGACCTCCCATTAATGAGCATTTGGTTCCTGCAGGCCTCTACATTCAGGTGAGACAACTGTGAGATCTGAACAGTAAACTACAGACTAAACACCAAAGGGGAAAGATTCAAATCAAGCTGTACGTCAGTTTTTAATGTTGATTATGTTACAGGCTTCATGAACTTTTCCCCAGTTTAGATTTGTTTGTGTGTAAACCCTTTTCATGACTATTTTTTGGAATAAACTTCCAACACAATAACAAAACTAAACCAAAAATGGATAAATAAACAAACAAAAGCCACACATATTGCCACAAATGCATCACTACTACACACAATCACTACTAATAACTTTTCCACTATTTTGTTGCCCCAATCAAAACTTTTTTAGGACATGTTGCTGTTGTCAGATGAGCTAATTTTTCTTAAAACTAGTACTATTTTTTTGCTATTATCGATAGAATATAAGTGTATAAGATTTGAAGTTTGTTGCAATATGTCTGTATTTACATTTTACAAAGTACCCCTATGTTTTGAAAATGCAGTTGCATGTTGGATTTAATTTGAACAATTTAGTCTTAACCAATTGCGGCTGCAAGGTTTAGTCAATTTCCCATATCCTATAATGGTTGTGGCACCTGTTGTCAATGAAACCATTAAAACCAAAAGTGAGTTTTGGGATTGGCCCCATTATAGACACTGAACGTGACTCCATGGGAAAACACGATTTATATGCTGTTAAATGTAGAAATAACACAAGTTACATTTTATTGCATGATAATTCAAATCTGTGAAGTAAGACATTTCACTTCGGTACTTTTAAGTAGCTAGCATTAGTTTGCAAAATTAAGCTAAATATGGTTTTATAACCAGCAGAAGATATGTCATCTGACTTTAATGAAAAAATGTCTTTGGGATGTCTTGTTGGGACTTAAATAAGATATAAAACAAGCTACTGTCAGATATAAAATGAAGAAGAAAAGAAATCCAGAAAGCAACGTCATTTGGGTTGAGCGGAGCACCATGAATAGAAAAGACAACTAGTGCTGCAAATGCTGGATCTAACTTTGACCAGCTGTTGTTAAATTCTTCCGGCAGCACTAATTGTTGTGTGTGTGGTTTAGTATAAGGATATCTGGGGATTACACGGCATAGTCTGCATGCCTGCTGTCTAAGTGTGTTGTGTAGGGATAGGAGGTCATTCTGTAGCTGCTTCGCTGTACAGTCTGACTTAGACTGTGACATTATTTGGAGTCACTATAGACATTGTCGTTTAAAAAAAATACATCTTTTGTTTGCATAATTGGCTGAATGAATGTTCGAGCGATGGCCATTCTACGGGTGAATGAACCTAGTTTGCTTGAATAAAGGACATATGTATTTTTTAAATGTTAAACATTTATCTACTGAATAGCACTTTATTGTTTGGAGTAAGTAGTTTGTAATGAGGGGAGAGTTTTTATAAGTGGAGGTGTTGTGTGATTTTTACAGAGTCAACTGTTGTTCTTGCTCATGTCTCTGCTAAACTAAGATAAGCTCTGCATGAATGTGACAGTCATCTCTCTTCTGAGGATGAACCATTCGTACAAGTCAGCAGGATTTTTTTTTAAGTGTTGTTTACCTTTTCTCTTCTCTCAACAAACTTGACTCTGAACTGTGTACTATTGACAATAAATTGAATACGTTCTGAAACAGCAGTGGTATGTTATTGTTTTATTGTTATTTCGTCCTCCGAATAAAACAATATATTTCTATGATTCTTGCTAAAAAAAAAAAAGAACCTGATTAAAAGAAATGCTTTTTATGACTGTAAATATCTTACTTTTTTCTCTATCTGTGCAGCATGCTGCCTTTGTTCCTGAAAGATGGCCTGTTAATGCCCTATATTGTGACCTCGGTAGCCTTCCTTTTCCTCACAATCTACCTACTGTCTGCACTGGATCACTGCTCAGTGGAAGACTTGAGACTAACCAACTCCAACAAGCAGTTATTCTTCCTTTCCAGAATGGACCTGGCCTGTATAGTAAAATGGAAGGTAAACAAAGAAAAAAACTATATTTTTACTGCAGAAACTTTTCCACAGATCTGGTTCTGGTTCTTGAACCCATACATATCTATTCGAGGGAAAAGGAGCTAGAAAATCTTCTAGGGTCATATTTTACTCCAAAAAAATGACCTTGTTAAGAAATTAAAACTGTTTATGTTGTCTGATGCCTTTTGTCTCCCATCTGTCATGTCAGGATAAATCTTTACCAAAGTCTACATAATTCCTTCTCTGCAGTGCAGACTCCTTACCGTAACTGCTAACTGCATATCAAAGCAAGTCAGTAGATGAATCTGTCTCATCTATACTATAGTTTAGGGCTTCTATTCACCAGAACTACATCAAGAACCAATAGAGACAATAGAATCTCCACTGGTTCACCAACATTGCATGTGTCTGGACACAAAAGTTACACTTAAGTTATGCAATAACCATGTGAAGCTGCTAGCTCAAGTGTACAGTTTGTACAAGAAGTTCTAACTCTCCAGCAGGGATAGTACATGGGAGAAGGCGGATAGAGAAAATAAAGTGAAAGTAAACAGCCATTCAGAATAAAAAGGAGATTGATAGGGTCTGTGTGTTAAGCAGTGAGGCAACAAGAGACACGGATGTTAACATGCAATCCAGTAGAACTGGTTCTTAGTTAGTTCTGGCTCCATTTGATGCCAGATTGATTCAAAATATATCACTATTAATTCAACCTATTGAAGGATTGATCAAATCTTTTATTTTGTATGTGAGATATATATTTTGGGATAATCTAATTTGTAAGAGTGTACTCAAAGCATTTTTCTACCTTTTTGTCAGCCGTTATCAACCCGCGCTCGCATCTTGTAGTAGTAGCGTGGCTGTTATGTGAGGGGTGCTGATTTCAACATCCTGGGTTAACTTGTATTTTTCAAAGTGGCGCTAGACGGAAATTGCAAACGTGTCAGAAGATATACCCAACTGTATAAATAAATATCATGTGCTGGTGTAAGCTGTGTAAGCTGTCCGGGGATGAACGCCGCTGCCAGCCAAAGAATTATTTATCACTTATTCAAGTTTCCACAGCGTCTGAAGTGGCTACACTGCACACAACCCCCCTTGCGACAGGGGAACTGGTAGGGTGTCAGAGATTAAGAGAAGGTGTCTTTTTATAGCACGTGTCATTAACACAGGTTTGCCTAGATATATTTATTTACACAAGCAGCATAAATAGCGAGTCCCGATGATGGTGATAAGGTTTCATGGGTTTTGGGTGGCGGGATGGGTGTGGGGATGAAGTGTTTCCGCCATCATACCTCCACAGATTTATCTTTGGGGTCATAAAGCACAAAGAAGTGTAGGAACGTTCTTACTTTTACTATCACATCTAGTAGTTACCCAGTAACATCAATAAAAAAGTTGTTACATGGGCCCAAACATTTTAATTAACTTGCAATAAATGATATTCTGCATCTTTTTTTTCCTTTATTGCGTCGCGGAAATGACCAATTTGGTCATTTTTTAAAAAGATATGACAGCTTTACTTCTCTTTATTTTATTATTTTTTCCCGTTAAAGCATTCACTTGTTTAAAATCATAGTTGCATTAAAAATTATAGGAAAAATTTTAGTTTGTTTGTAGCTTATTAGCCTTTTAAACGTTTCACTAAATGAAGTTCCTGAAGCAGAATATGATGTTAATCATCATCATCAAAGTGGTTTTGCCAAAAAGAGCCCACATAAAGAATAGTGGGTTGTTTGTAGTAGAATAATTTGGTAAGCTCTAAATTTTTAAACGTGAATCGCAATCGTGATCTTTTTGACATATAATGATGTGAGAGACCTAAAAACATAAAAAAATATACTGCTAATGATATGATTTAAATACTTATAAAAATTCAAAGACTGTTTTATTCTTGCTGTTATGTCCACCATTAATATGTAAATTCAGCCAAAAAAAACATGAAATAGAAAAATAATACTTAAGTATCAAAGGGAACCGTATATCCATAAAACTTCTTTTGGTAAAGGAAATTTGTTCAGCCTAATTATCATTTTGTTTACTATGATGCTGGGCAAGACAAAACATAACAAGTTAGAAGGAAAAGACTGAAGATTTTTTTAAAGTTTATACTGAAACCCTAAAAGAAACATAACTATCAATATCCAATTAAAGCCATTAAAATATAGTTCATGTGGAATTTCTAGGCAGGAAATGATAACTTGCACCCAGCATGTAATTACAGACCAATTACTATACAATCCTTCTTTTCAAAAATCATTGACATATTCAAAGTTAAACAGCTAAAGAAGAAATCGGCTTTTGCACAGCTCTGCAGAGTTTGCCCTGCATTTTAAACAGAAATATGTTATATCTTACTGAATCCATAAAAGATCCTTGCAGGATGGAAAGGTAACATGAGCAGGGTTCTTCGAGCTGGAAAAGGCTTTGGACGGTGATTCCTCTTCTGTGAAACAGCCAGAATTGTATAGAAATGGCAGCATAGTATTTTCCATAATGTATAAACATATTCATTTATTCATTCATTTTCTATACGGTTTAGTCCAAATTAGGATTGCGGGGAATCCTGGAGCCCCTCCTAGCCATTTTCAGGTGAAAGGCATGGAAACGGCCTTGACAGGTCACCAGTCCATCACAGAGAGACAAACAACTTCTCGTGCTTCTCTTCATTTACTCCTTGGGAGAATTTAAAATGACCAATAAATTCAATTCAGTTCAATCTTAACTATCTGACAACTCTATTGTCTTTATTTGTTCTAGTTCTTCATCAGCATGGCAGTCATGGCCAGTCTGAGTATCCTGAGTGTAGTTCTGGACCCCCCACCACACCTACCTGACTTGTTTCCTGTCTTGGTTTCTACAACTGCTTTCCTGCACTTCCTGGGAACATTTGTATATTTCAACATTGTTCAGTTCGTTGGCCCCCCCAGCAGAAAGAGCCATAAGAAAAATAACTAGTGTTTTTACTCAAGTTTGTGGGGAATATCTGCTCTTAAATCTGATGTTTTGTATCTAATACAGAATTGGGAAAGTGCTTGGTTAAGGTATGTTTAAAATGTTATGTAAAGAAAATCTGCATTGAAGTAAAAGAAAGAGAAATGGTAGCTTTAGTAGGGACCAATGTGTTATGCAGCTCAAGGAAGCGATTTGAGCTTTTTATGTAAAAAATGTAAAAAAAGTTTCTTTTCACTTGTTTTTGGTCAGGCCATTTATACTTCAGCTGAATCTTATCATTTCTGCCTTGTCATAAAAATACATCTGGGCGTTGTGCAGCCTACAGATATCCAACTATAAATCACTTTAAGTATGTGTGTCAGTTGCTGAAGGTGGCCATAATAGCAACACCAAACCAAAGAGGTGTTCACTTCAATCTTACACCCATATTTTGCATAGGCGAATGTATTTTTCTTGTTTTTTGGGAAAATTTTCTATCCTACAGGGCTCAAATAGCAGTGTTGATGATTTTCTATCCAGCATACTTTCCTTTTGTAATATTTTTCTTCTGAACATTTCTATGGATCATTAAAGTTATTTTGTACAAACACAGTTTTTGGTGAAAATAAATCACATATCTCAAACTGAATACCTGTTTTATTGCCACTTTATTAAATGGTTTAATCCAAAGCAGATTCATATAAATTGTCTACATTAGCCAAATAGTCTGCTAAATCACCTCTGAAGCTCTGGCAGAGACAGAGCCAATAATTGGACAGTGATTATATCTTTCCAAGCTTTTACTCAACATCATTAAACATTCATTATGACTCCTTGGTGTTACATGGGTCCTCTACAAAGGACTTGTACATTTAAAACAAAACCAGTGACGGGATAGCCCTTAAAAAGATTTGATGGAAGGTGACATATCTGAACATAATGCTATAAAGTTGAAATACCACAGAAAAAGGTACAAGCAATTTCTTTCTCCAGTCTTTCTTCCAGTTAATGACAGGCATAAAAGAAATCCATTACAACTATAAATGTTATCAGGTCAGTGAGAGGTGCTTGTGCATCTGGGGCTCTGGGCCAGCAGCCAGTAATGTGCTGCAGGGACAAATAGGACTCGGATCTGATTTAACAGTTACTACAATGAGGCATGAACACAGAGGGACACTGAAAAACGGAATGAATTATGTTTGTTTTTTATGTGAAATGTTGATTGTGTTATAAAATGAAGGTAAACAAGGCAAGACATTAAAATGTTTTTTTAAAAATCTGCTTTATGATTAGTCACAGAATATTGCTTTCCTCTGGTCATCTGGTTTATCTCAGCTACTGTGACTTTCTCCTGTTTAGGTGTAAATAATGACATACATAGGACTTTGATGATCCTTCAACCAGTTTGTCACAGTTCTGTCACTTGTCTGCTCTGGGTTTTTTAAAAATTGTATTTGTCATAATTTTTTAAGTTTTTTGTCCTGCTGCTTGGAGAACTTCTCTGTTCTACTTGTATGCCTCTCATTTATAACCTTAGTATTTTTCTTGTACCTTCTTTTTAATCTGAAAAATGGTTTCTTGGGAATAACTTGTCTTCTGGTGCTTCCACGGTTTCCCAGCCTCACAGCCTGCTCTCTCTTTGTCAAGTGTAGATATCATTTTCAACATTTTCAGTATTTTGGTTATCAAGATTTTTTTATGGCCTCAGTAGAGTAATTATGAGGAACAAAGTCTCTGTCACCATCTTACAATTAAAAAGTCATCAAAGAGTTTTCACTTTGTTTTACTAGCTCTGACTTTCAGACTACAGAATTGATGGTGACATAGTGCAAGTAAATATTGTATCATTGCGGCTTAAACTGCTACTCAATCAGGTTCCCCAAACCACTGGACATCGTTGGACTTTTTAGAATGAACTCATAGCTGTAGACTGCCAGCTAAAGTGAAAACCGTTGATACATATACTGTGTATGAGAGATTTTCTATTTTGTTTTGTTGTTTTTCATGCTTGTACGCGGTAAGAGGGTATTCAAACCCTCATGAGTGAACCTCAAACCATCGGCCCTCAAAAAGGACTATATGAAAACATTAGTTTTACTTATAGGCATGCTTGCTTTGTCCTTCACGTGGCCTCTAAGGGCGATAAAGTGAGAGTTACATGATCCACCTTCGGCAGAAATAGGAAATGTTGCTGTGAACACCAGCTGTTGCTTAGGTCGACTAGGGCAGTGAGAGGCCTCGGCCTTCCCAGGCACTGCCAAATAAAGAGACTACTGTGTTGTGTAAGACAGTTCTCCTGCCCACACATTTACTTTTCAATAGGTGTTAAACTGCGCAGGTGGAGAGGATTGCATAGTTTTAGTCATAAAAGGGATGAGGGTTGCCATCTGAAAGAACATTATTTGCACAGCGTTGCAGCTTTGTGGTTAATGTAGAATCAACATTTGTCAGCTGCCAGACCGAGACTCCTTTGGAGAGATGGGGTCTAACATGTTTGAGGATTTGCTTCTGCCATTTCAGACACTTCACATACAGACGAATGACACCTTCTAAGACATCTCAGCTGCACAACTGACAGCACAGATTTCACATTTGTCTCCTGCCTTTTCTTTACGGGATCATATGCACAAGAGGTGAAGAGCAATTCCATTAGCTGTCAAGTTTAGATGCCTCCCTAACAAAAAGCTGGGGAATATGAGAGAGAAAAACGTGATTGTAACCCTTCTGGCACCAAAATCATATTACACAGACTGCAGACTCTGTCAAGACTGGAAGTTTGTGTACAAAATGTGTTTTGCATAAACCAGTGCTATCTGTTAGTAAAAACAAGATGTGCACACACTGTAACCATTTTTTACTTTTCATCAAAAATTAGTTCTTGGAGAAGGATTATTGCACTGCAGCTAGGGAGTGATTTTATCTAGTTGTAGAAACTGAAATTATATAAAAATGTCAAAAGATGGAAGATGCAGATGGATGAAGCAGCAGGGAATTGGTTCTTATGTTTTCATTTTGTTAAGAAATAAGGGTCCTTGAAGAATTTGGTAACCAGTCCAGACCGTACAGAACCTCTCGTATGATAGCAGCTCAGACCGTTCCACTCCCCTGCAATCCTGCATTGCATTAATGGGTAAAGAAAGTGGATGCATGAGTCTTTAGACATAAATTAATCTACCTTCAAAGGTTCACCAGGCCTGGAAAGGCAGGTAAGTTTGTACAGCACAACTCAACAACAGGCTCAAAGTGCTTTACAGATTAAAACAATACAGCAGGTGGTACCTAAACTTTATCAATGAGACGCATTCTTTTCAATATTTCAGGTTATGTTATGGAAGTGGTAGAGAAGATGTGCAGACGTATATGTTTTGCACCCTAAGAACAAAATGTAACGACATTTGTGAAATCACGCCTTTAAAAAATGCATGCTCGGCTATCCAAGCTGTCGATCGAAGGCCACTGGGTTCAGCTCGGACAAAACAGTCTAATATACAACTCTCTCCATTAATTGCAACTATGTGTTCAATCAAAAGGCATAAAACTCCCTCTGCGAAGGTGGCATCTGTCCATGAGTCCCCCCTACGATTGATGTACCAAAGACCAGGAGCTGGCTGGGCTGGCAGCCCACGACCTGCGACACACTCGCATCGCTTTTATGACATCTTAAGGAATCTTTTTAATACAGTCCATTACTGCTGACATACAAATCTTCTCCAATGTGGCCCCATCTATGGCCTGATCAATTTTTACAATGCTGAGCTGTAGCCTTTACCCTCATTTTGTCATCTCAAAATTCATATCATATAGGATTTCCTTATGAGAAAAACTGCAATAAAAATATGTTACCACTCTGATGATATGCACAAGTCAGTACCTGACTCTTACTAAAAATCTTCAGCGAAGACAAAATTTGCTTCAGCAGTAAGCAGAACTGTTTAAATGTTATTTATTTTTACGTTCCTAAGAAAATATATTGTGAAGTGCAGCATTGATTTAGAACATAACCGTGTCTCAATATGGGTTTGAGGGGCTGAATTTATGAATCCTTTGCACAACTCCTTTAATTGAATTTTCCAAATCTCTCACCACACACAAATAATCAATACCTACTGCTGAGGGAAACTTGCTTCAGAATTATTAGGGCCTTTCTTTTTCAATTTTGTAGTCATCAGCAAATACAGGCACTGCAGGTATTTGTAATGCTGCGACTATACCCTGAGGATTTATACTCGCTCTAAGCCTGATTGCTCACTAAAAGTGACTTCTTTAGAATGCTTATGCTGAAACTTTTGTTAACCTTAAAAGGACAGTGGTAAGCGCTTCTCAAAGCTGAAGTCTCACTCTGACAAAAGAAGCAGATTTAACCATTGCAGCGTAAAGGTGGAAACGGGCATTAGAAACAGGAGGGAAAGAGGAATGAAAGACGCTGAAAGTCTGTAAATCTACTTAGCTGGCTTGTCAAGGTAAAGGCACTTGTGGTTAGAGGTTGCAATGGATGTTTGTTTTATTGTACTTTGACATGGAGAAGACACTTAAATTTACTGTCTGTTAAGTGAGATCACTCCACTTTTCAAAAATAATCCAACTTTTAAGGCACACTCATAAACTTGTTTTGTAGGTATGACTAACAACCGCCCCCCCTCCCTTGCTGTTAATCATATAGTTGGAAAACTTTAGACAAATAAGTCAGGGTACTGACTTTCTTGACCTCTACAAGAGTGACTTTAATGATTCACCATGTACCATGATCTAGTAAATGCTGGTTGTGGCGACAGAGAGCATCACTTAGAAAGAAATAACATAAAATAACTACCGTAAGTCATTTAGATTCCAGATGTGCAGTTAAAATTGAAGCACTGCAGCATAAATAGTTTTTAAGTTGTATGTAGTGCAATTTCTGAAGTGTCTTAACTGACTATGCTTCTGAGTTACAGTAACACATCAAAATGGGACTGTGTCAAAGGGAAATAAACATTTTTTATACTTCTTTATTAATCGCATACCCTAGACTTGAACTCAGTTTTCTGATCTTTGTCAGTTCATTTTCTACGTCTGTATTACATCATAACTAACAAGCTACACACATTAAAGGATAACATCATAAATGTTTCCATATATTTGTTACAGTTATGTATTGTTAATGTCCAGACCAATATCTGCATGTTTAGAAGATGTCCAAGTTAAAAAAAAGAGACATTTTAACAGCAATATATAAAGTTTCATTTGAATGTAAATAATCTAAGTGTTTTTAATGCCATGGCCAAAGCTAACTTTCAGATCAGGTAAACTCATTGCAGATCTCTACATATCCTAGAGTTACAGTAAATATAAATGTTTTTTTCTTGACACAACTTATAGTATCTAATGAGTAAAACTGGTCAAACAGTTTGTCTTGGTAGATTTCTAATCCATCGTGACTAACATTACTAATTAGCGCTAATCACTCAAAAAAGTGATTAATACTCTCTTGGTATAGCAACAAAATATAGCAGATGCAGTGAATACACAAGTGAATATCCAATGGCTGAAACATGTTTTACTTGCTTACTGCTATTTTTACCAAAATGGCTAAAATGTTTTTACTTTTTAATTTATCAGAAAGCACTCTTATTTAGTCACTCACTTAAAGTTAAACATAATATCCTCAAGGGTATTTTTTTTAATGTAATCAGAATTGCCAAACCAAGTCGTTGTTAAATGTCTTTAGCAATGTGCAACTAAGTCAGATACTCACAATATACATTTTACATTTTGCATCTACATATGGTTTTAACAGTAAACGCATGCTAACGCACATTTAAAACAATGATCCCCTCTGATGATGGACATAAAATCCTTTGACTTTTCTTTTCTCTGGAATTTCCTGGACTTTCTTAGACATTCAGTGCATGAGCCGAAAGCTTGAAGCCCATATCAGCAAATCTGAACAAACACTTTACTCTGAAGGAGAATCATGCTTCAAGATACCATCAGCATCATCTGTCTAGATTTCATGCTCCCAGCAGATATAGGCCAGACGTCTTCAGCAGCTTTGAATAACAGTTTGTTTACTTAAAATGTGTGTCTCTGTGCACATAGAGGGCCAATTCTGTCCAACAGCTATCTGCTTTAGCATTGTAAGGTCTGTTGTTGTAAGGAGGTTTACACAAAACTGATAAATTTCACGGATCTACCATGTGACAAAAATGTGACATTCCTGGGGTGTGCATCCACAATGTATTATGTATGTTTGGCTCCTTTACTGGAACAAATTAAAATAATTTCTAACAACCTTTTCAGAAAACAAGCTCGCTTCCTGACAATACCCCCTATTCATTTTCCACAAGTCCCCATTGTATGATTGAATCACAAGAATTGCTCTGCTGCAGGCATAATATGTGCCTAAAATAATCAAATTAATTCTTTCCCCTTGGAAATCTACTCATTGACTTGTTTGTGTAACCATAACAAAATGTTGTTTTTCACCAAAGGTCGCAGAGAACACAACTCAGACAAGCATCCATTGATGTTAAGGTTAAATAGCCACAACGATGCAAGGAAAATAGTTAATCAAATAGCAAAGTAATAGCACACGGGGATGTCCGTAACAGTTGAAAAGCCTTGTGACTACATTTGTTTTCCATCATATTTGAGAGTCAGGCACACAATTGGGATAAAATGTTTTCTTTTCATCTTCAAAGGGCTAAGAATTCAATCACGTCAATCAAAAAGCATTAAATAAAGACATTTATTGAGGAGTATGACAAATACTAAACAAAAATTATCAGTTTTTGGCAACAAATAATTACTATGAGTCAGTTGCAGCAGAAAACAACCTGCACATAATACCAATCATTTCCAGATGATAATCAATGACTAATGAAACACCCAAATAGTCAAACTGTTTGTGTGACTTATAAGAAAACGGGTGTTATTTGTTCCTATCGATAATCATTTAGGCCTTATCTACACATAACACAAACCTATGAATCACTGACATGTTAAAGTAATGTGAAGAGATGATGGTGTAAAAGGAGAATAATAATAACATTTCTAAACTTAATAACATTTACTTAATAAAAACAAAAAATTAAAATTAAAAATATATTTGTTCATCTTTTATTGGCATTTATCTTTCACACTCACTTGGGACTTTCAAAATGGCACAAAAAGCTTACAAATAAATAACAAATAAATCATTCAGCATCACTTCAGAAGGTATTTAACAATGAAAGGTATTGTGGACTTACAAGAGTCTAATGAAGCATCTTCGTTCACTGCTGCCCTCTGCTGATCCATTGGAATATGGAAAAACGGAAAACAGCAAACCACACACACAGAAAGAAAGAGAAAGAAAAGTTAAACTGGAAATGGATGACCAAAGAAAAACCACTCACCCCTGTGAGCAACTAATCTGTAATAAAAAAAAAAAAAGCCATGTTAGAGATAATATTCAGCATGTCATGAAAAAACCATCATCTCCCAGTCCAAGGACAGTCTCAAAGACAGAGACATTTCCGCCTCTTCAAAAGATTTAGGACCAAAGAAAAAGACTTTTCACAGAGATTTCCTCCAGCTCTTTCCTGCTCTTAATGAATGTGCCCACTGATCACTGCAGTGTAGAAGGCGAGGCATCCAGTCCGATCCAAGCAGATGAGTGTAAGACAACAAAACTCCCTCTGAAGAAAAGTCTGATCATAATTTCAAAGTTAAAAGATGCATCCTAAAGATCTATATGAAGTGCCACATAAAGATCGCTGTTGGCTAAAAACTAGATACCTGATAGAACCTGAAATGAATGTGATAAATAGATTGTAGATACATTTTAATAATTGGGTGCAACTCCAATTGAAATGAGACAAACAATTATCTGTATCTAACCCAGAAAATGTCTAAGTTAAAATCAGTTTTTTCATTTAATCACCATCTGTAAGAATTTAATATTTACTTTAGCCTCATCTTTTATTTATTGTACCTTCATATTATTTGTAACGACGTGTATACTGTCCTATTTGAGGGATTGTTTGTTATTTTATTTGCACCAAGCAATTCAATATATTTCATATTCAATCTTAGCTTGTGTGCCCTAAATGTCCCTAATGTGATTAAATCAAGTGTTATGAATGAAGTGTAAACTACGTTCATGTTGATGGCAGTACTATAAAATTAAAATCTAATGCTTGTCTTGATGAATGGTCCAAATACCTAATGTCTGCCTTGGCTAAGGAAATGGTTTTTGTGTTAAGTGAGTCTTATACAACTATTTTTAGTGCTATGTAAATCACTGATAATTTGGCCAGTGATAGATCTCCTTCGTTCTGCGTCTCCTGTCATTAAATTCTGATATGTCATTATGACCATCAGGCAAGTGTGGCAATTGAAATATAGCAACTCATAAAGTGGAGTTCTCTGTAACTCTCTGCTTTAAAGACTTTCGGTCTTAGTGTGTTAATAGTTATGAAAGAATACTTTTAATTTGGGGCTTTCATAAAATACTTAGTTGTTTAAATTTCACAAAAGTCCTTATATTTATAGTATCTGGACTCTATTGGAGTTTACACACAGTGCAAAGCATAAACTGTCATTAGCCTTCTTATGATTTGCTTGCATAACTCCTTGTAATTTAGGTGGATTTTTGCAGGGTTTGTATGTTTTTACTAATATAGAATGAACACTGTGAAGATTCAAGAGATGCAGCTTTGAAATGAAAAATAAATATGACTAAAACACCAAAATATTACTATAGAGAGCCCCTATTTGGGATATTATTGTGCACTTATTTAGATCTTCTGAAGCTCCCTCAAGCTGCAGTGATTGTTGTCTTTGTTTCCAAAGAACAGCAAAGCTTTAAGTCATGTAAATGATTCCAAGTATTTGTTAAATGTTTCCCTGTTTAGTGTTGGGACACCTCTGACGCAATCTCATTTTCCTGGAGGTGTGAAACAGTTCAAAGAATTTTCTGAATTTACTATCATATATTTGAAGTTGACAAATTTCCAAGGATGTTGTTACCACCATGCTTTACTGCCGGGATGACGTTCCAGAGGTTATGGAATTGTGTTAGAAGTGGTATTATTCTCAATGACCAAAATGTTTAGCATCCTTGGACAAGACTGATTTGCTACCTGTGTAGAAAAACATGTTGCATAAATAGAGGACAAAAATATATTGATTACTATAAGTGTTTGTTTAAATCTGAGAATATTTGAGGAAACCTTCATGAGGTCAAAGGAAGATAATTGACTGTGGATTGTTTACTTGGTAGTTAATGAGATGTTTGCTTTGTGCTTTACTACTATCCTTACTTAGCAAAGTCCCTTTCGGCCCTTTTACAACAGGCTTGTGTTGTAAATTATAAGATTGTGTGATTGTTATATTACACATAAACCTTTTTAATTCAACCAATTATGCAACTTTTAAAAAATATTAGACAGCGCCACATCTTAAGGGATTTTGTGCAAAAAGAGGGGAAAAAAATGATCATTCTCAATTTATATTTTTATTTTACTCAATGTGTACTCTTTGTGTGTCTAACACACTGATTTCTTGCACACATAGAATATCAATTTCCAATCATGCTGAAGTATAAAAAAAATTGTACCTTCCTTCTACAACCATCTTTCAGAAAATGCGCACATGGAGACTGGACATAAAGTGGAAACGGTCAATTTAGGTAATTCCTCTTGAGATAATAGCTCAAATGTGTTTTTATTTACTTATTTTATTCAAAGATAGTTTAGTGCTTGAACAACGAGGAATAATGTCTGAGAGAAAGAGAGACAATGACAGATAGAGAGAGACAGAGAGACTTTTTTACTTCTATACAAAGCTACAACATTTAATCAATCTTCAATTTTCAAAACATGCCAAAGTTACACCCTCCTTTAGTTATACATAGGTCTGCATAACTATTTCTTTTGGTGCATTAATTTGTTTGACATGACGGGAACGTTGTAACGTTTGTTTCCCCCGTGTCGCATTCCATGCGCACCCCTGACATTTTTTTGTTTACATAGCAACTGGCAAACGATGGTTAGCAACGTTCCGCATGAAACGCACATTTTAAAAGCGAGCAATAGGACGTTTCTATCAACTAATGCCCTTTTGTTAAGTAGTGTGCCATATCAGACTGACTGCCGTTCGTTTTTGACCATATAGCTGAAGCTAACGATAACCAGATCTTTTTTAGTTTCTGTTGCAAGGATGTCTTTTGAGGAGTCACCTTGCCCCTCATACGACGAGGAGGCTTTCTACATGCAATGTAGAGCTGCATACCTGGCTATATTCAAATCTAGTTTGACAAACATTACTTCAAAACAACAGTTATGTCGTGGTAAGTTGGAATAAAGTGTTATATGACTTGCTAATTTGCTAGCAGCTAGCTATCGGGTTCACATTTGACAATTAAAAAGAGAAACATAACTGAATATACGTGCTAATCATTGTATTTACGCACACCATAAAGTATAAAGGTAGCCTAATGATTTTCCTGCAATGAAGTTTGATTCAATGTTTTGTAATAGAGACGTGAATAATAAGGTTAAAGCACTTTTTATGTATACTTTAAGTCAAACTTGCTCTCTGTAAAAAAAAAAAAAAAAAAAAAAAAGAATAGAGTTCCCCTATAGAAACGTCCATTTTTATGCTTGGCAAAATGGGACAATTACAAAATAATTATAATAATGAATGACAGAAAAGCCTTAGCCTACGATTTAATAATAATAATAACTTTATTTGTATAGCACTTTTCGAAGCAAGGCTTACAAATTGCTTTACATTATAAACAGAAGTACCAATAAAACATAAAATGAAAACATGATATGATATATATA
>JBAMHX010000016.1:8084463-8100931 GCA_037177515.1 Pseudomugil tenellus | reverse complement strand
TATATATATATATATTGGAATTGGCACTTACATCAAACTCACTAACTCACTACAGTACGGAAAGGAAAAATCAGTGTAAATTCGGTGTACATTTAAAATAATATCCACATATTACATCTCTGTTCTTATAATCTGTCATCAGCAAAATGTTGAATATCAATCTGAAATATGTGCAATTTGTGTGCTCAGTGAGTAACTTCAAGTAATTGAATGTGGGCTTCTGTGAGAAACCCTATTATAAGAAGGACCTGCAGCTCCACAGCTCAGTGTCTGCTATACAGTGGTTTTTGATGGGTGAATTTGGCCCAAGGTGATTAGCTATACACAGTATTGATCGTACACTCATTGTTTTCACTCTTTTTAGCTTAACCTCAGCTGGTTTACTTTATAGGAAAGGGAGAAGTAAATAAATAAATTTATATATATATATATATATATATATATAAGTTCCTTCCTACATCTATTCTGTCTACGAGTGTGTTGACATTGAAAAGGGCCAGACATCATTGGGGGAAAAGAATGTGTGCCCAGAGATTACCTCAGAGGAAAACTCTGCTCACTATATTGGCTTTTTTATTGTGATTGGCTATTAATTGCAATGTAGTGAGCTGAAACATAGAGGTGTAGTTGTAACAAAGTGTATGTGTGTAACTTGTGTAATGAAAATAAGATTTGAGTATAAAAAAAATCTACGTAAAAAGATTATTGTTTCTCATCCTCAGCATTTTGTCTGCATAGATTACAAAACTAAGAAAATAAAAAGAAGTGTGTGTGTGTGTGTGGTTGGTTCAGTATCCCGAGACTCTATGAAACAGTAAATCAGACCTGTGGCTGGAGCAGGTGACAGCACCTGTATTAGTCTGCAGACTGACCCTCTCTCTATGGGGGCATTAATTCTGATGTCCTTAAGCAGTGGACGGCTGCCCATGGCATTTACCCTCATGTAATATTGTCTGGACAAACCACTGAAGTGTTATGGTTTGATCTTTTATGCCTCTCATAGCCCAAGATAAATACTTGTATGAAATGGCTTTTCTCTAAAGGAGTGGCATGCTCCATCTTTATGGTACTTTCTTTGTTTAACTTGGTGATTTATTAGTCCACTAAAAGGATATATAGCCTATTCCAGACATGCTTTGGCCCTCAATGTCCTCTTTAGTGTGTTCATAGCAACTGTGTTTTCATTTAATGTGTCTCCAATGAGGGGAATGAAAACTTCCCTGTGTTGATGTTCCTGTTCAATTTCAAATTATTACCTCATTTTAGTTGTGCTGCCAGACAAAGGAACAACAGGATTTCAAAATGAGAGAAATATTAGGATTCATAAATATTGCCAAAATAGTCCCATGGCAGTTTTGAATGACCGCTTCCTCAAGATTGAAAAGGCAAAATTTATCAAAGTTAAATGGACTCCAATTTGCTGTATCAGGTTCGAGAAGATTTATTTCAGCCCACAGCAGAAGCTCAGTGTGACACTTGTGCCCTCCACTGGATCAGCGTGAGCATAACATGTGTTTTCATGCTGCTAAGCTTCCATGTGGTAATGAATATGCCCCCCTAAAGAGTGCAGCAGTGATTGTCACAATGATGATTTCTGTTAATCAAGTGAGCTACTTTACTGTTATGAGTGACTGCTTAATTAACTTTTTCATGCCAAAACACACTTCCTCTGTCCCAAGATCAATCCCTCTGTAAATAAGAACTGCAAATTAGTTTTGGTCTCTATTGAATGAATAAATGTATTTTATTGTCAAGGAGAAAACATTTAGTTGTAATTTTAATGTGAATAAAGACCACACAGAAAGAGCTAATTGTGATACACATTACAGAATATACTATTTTTTAAATGTTCTTTAAGAAACATCTTAGTTGGGCTAAAATTGATTAATAGTCATTTTCTCTATGTTTCATAAGCTTGTGTGAATGTGATTGTTTTGTAAATTAAGCAAGAATATTTTCCACCATTGCAGGAGTGGCAGCACTCTTATATGAGAGGATGCTTCTCTGTAGAAGATGATGGAAGTATCAGCTCTCTGCAGTACCAACTCAATATCCCCCAGACGACTAATGCTTACCTAACAATCCAACCACTGAGCCTCAGCCACATATCTGGTGGGTTTGTTCTTTTATAGTCTGATAAAACTACATAAACCATAATAATAATAAAGATACAGCCAAATGTTATTTTATTGCTGGGTAGCTGCTGCATTATTGATCTACTACTTTTAGTTACAGTTTTCTCTGGTTTTTTTTTTTTTGTTTGTTTGTTTTTTTTTAGTTTTTGTCCCTTTGTGGCAAATAAATAAATAAATTCTGTCAAGAGTTTCAAGAATATAATCATAAAGAAAATTAAATAGATTGACTTCTCATGTTTATCATTTGACTGTGGCATCAGGTCAGACTCCGTTCCAGCTGAAGGAGAGTGCAGTTCAGTACCGATACAAGCAGTAGCTGTGATCAGATTGGCTGTCTGAAGATTTCCAGATTATAAAGATTGCATAAATCGTTTTTAATTCTTCCCTAAAATTATTTCTGTTTTATACACATATTTGTTTTTAATCCTATGTGTACTTTGTTCTTGTACAGAAAATGTTTTACATGAACGTATATTTTAAATGTTTTAAAATATGTATATAACCCTGAGGTCTTCCATACTTTTTTTTCAGACAAGTCTTCGCCATGGATGGCAGTGGACACGGCTCTTTTTGTCATGTCATCTGATGACACTAAAGAGAACTCAACTTTAGCATGTTTCACTGAATCAAAAGACAAAGAAGTATGTTTGTGTGTGAAGAGAGGCACATTTACAATGACATTTTCTGAGCTATGAAGCCCATGCCTGTTTTAATTCAGGAGTTTTTTTACGTTAATACTTGCAAGCTACATGGAAATATTTGTTTTTCCTGCTACTCTAATTGAGAGTCTTGATTATAAAAGATTAAGCCACTTCTAATACAGTGAAAATTGATTGGCTGTATATTCTGAGATATTTACTTTGCAACCTTTATGTTCCTGCAGAAGTATGTTTGGAAAGGAGAGCTAAATGCTGGGACATACCACCTACTTCCCTTCACCAGTGGCTGCAGATTAAAGAAAAGAAGCAAAAAGGGTCTTTCAAACAAACCTGTGGAACTTGTCTACAAAACTGATACTGGGGAACTGGACCTTACCAGAGAGTTAAGGTGACCCGTTCTTAATTCTTCTTCAGAATCAAAACAGCATATATCAGAGGTTCATTAACAAATGTCCACAGATATATTCAGGTCTGGATAAAAGTCATACCACAAAGGTCAAATGAAAGTATGAATTTATGTATATACAATATCTGTTGTAGAAGGGAAGATGAATGTATTCAAGATTAAACATTAAGATACTCCGTTTCTGCCACAGAGAGGTGTTGTCTGACATCTTTGATGTTATAGACCTGGATGGAAATGGTTTACTCAGCCTGGAAGAGTACAATTTCTTTGAGCTAAGAACCAGTGGAGAGAAATGTGACAAAGATGCCTGGGCTGTCTGCAAAGGTACAATAAATATGATATTTATTAGAAGGATGGGTTCAGTAAAATGCTAATGCATTTCTCTGTTACAAAGAAAACTTTGACATGAGAAAGAACCAGCTGACACGTCAGGGTTTTATGGAGCTGAACCTGATGGAGGCCACAGAGAAAGATGGAGACCCTGCAGATCTGTGGGTCACCCTGGAAGCCATGGGCTACAACCGTATGCTGGAACTGGTAGAGGTGGGTTTGCATATCAGATTTCACTCTAAAAAAATAACTGTTTCAATATGAAATGACATGATGAATCAAATATACTATATTTTGTGGTTTTGACAAACTAACAGAGACTTCCTTCTATCTCTGTCAGGCATGTCCATTTCAAATAGATGTGTACTGTGAAGGCACTCAGCCATCTATGCAGCCACTCAGTATGGACTCTGGACCCAAGCTTCTGAACCAGGCTATCCAAAAGTCAATCACAACTAGAACGGGAGCCAAAGCACTTAAGGGCCATGAAAATGTCTTTATTTACACCTACAGAGGAGAACACCGGATATCCTCCCTCATTGCTAACAAGGTATACTTTGTTTGAAATGACACTGACACTGAAAGATGCTGCACATATCTTATCAATGGATCCTAAACACCTAAGGACTTATTATAGTATTATTATATCTTATTAAAGTAAGCTCTGTATCCTAATGACTAATTAAAATAAGTCAGTAAGAAGGATTTACGTTTCCTAAGATCTAGTGGGTTTCAGTATCGTCAATTAGTCTGTGGTGACCAGAGAACATTCAATCTATTGTCATTGATATGCTGTGGAGGTATCCGTCCTCTTAGCAACTGGAGCTACTCTAAAAGAATGACCCAAAGCTGTAAAGGAACTACTGAATAGAGAAAATATACTTACCCTGGTTTTTGTGACTGCGTAGCTTAATATAACTTTACCATTTATTTCTGTCTGGAGTTTTTAAACACATGAGTACTAAGCCTTCTCAGTATCTGTGTGTGTTTGTTGAACAGTTGAAATTTCTGCCTTTTTTTTACCAATTCAATTAAGAAAGTTATGTTTCTTTTGCAGACCAATCAGAAAGTAACTGTTCATGTGAACAATGAGCAGAGCAGGAATTGTTGCAGCAGCAGAGGCATGACTGTGTTTGCTGTAGAAGTGCCCGCCAGGACTAAGATGGTAAACAGTTTTCTAAGAGTACTACTTCTAAGAACAGAAGTCTTTGGTTTTGTTTTGCCATATATGTATGACTGAAGCCCTTTTCATCCACACTGATAACTTGAAAACAAAGAGAAGAGATTGATCAATTTAACCTGTGGGAAATACAGCTGGCAGCTCACCCTGAGGCCTACTGTGTGGGATCGGTGTTTGCAGTCTACTTAAAAATAACAAATAAGCCTAAATATATCCCAATAGTTGTGTTTAGAGTATCAGAAATACTTTTCCAAGATGGCCAGTAAAACACAATGCAAGACACACTTGTAATCTAAGCTTTGTGTAATTTCCAGATGCACTGTAGTCCTAAAACACAATTAAGGGAAATTGTGGAATTATCAGGTCCAAATTTTGAAATATATATTTATAAAAAAAAAACCCCGTTGACTTAAATAAGGACATGCTCACTGAACAATATGCACATATCGGCTACAAAACGCACAAAGCAAGCCAGAGGAACAGAGTTGGTGCTAACCAAATGAAACTTGCCTTGAATTAGCTTACTTGGTAATAATAATACTGCAGTGCTTTGAGTTCTCCCTAAGTGCCTCACATGCAGACAGTTATTGTTACAGCTTAAAACAATAAAGTTCCCATGTTTTTGCTTTAAATCCATGAACTCGGTCAAAATTTCTTCATAGTCTGGACTTCACACCATCTTTAAAGAATGTTGGATGAATGGTTGCCAAAAAAAGTGAAAAACAAACACAAGCAAACAAGTTTTTCACAGTGGCTCCGAGACATCAACAGCATTTTTAGTAATTTCCATTTCCAGAATATTCTAATTCAAAATGTACCTGTGTCTCACACAGTTAGGGCATTTACTTACTAAATATACAGATAGACATAAAATTGTAATGTATCGGAAAACTTACTTTGTGCCAGTTCTTGCTATTTGTTACTCATGAACACATTTTTCTATAAAATGCACAGAAGAGGAAAACAATACCAAACTTGCAGCTGATATAGTGACTGTGTATTATTATGTGCCAATGCTAAGTGTATATTTTTTTACTTCTAGGTGTGCCAGCATGTCCTGCCTATAAGTGAGAAGCAGGACTGGACATATAACTGCATGGAGACCGTACTCCCCAGCACATAAAGTTTGCCATCTAACCAGCTGTTATACACAAGCTGTATAAGAAATGAAGCACGAATGTATCACATGTGGTATAAGGATGTTTTATTATTAGTTCAATACCAACTTATTTTATAAATGCAGGTATTGTAGGCTAATCAAGCTGGACACTTTTTACAAATCTGATGTAAAGTGTTAACTGGGTAATCTGCTGATAGTGCTGTTTTCTCAGTCCTCTGTCTCACAGCTACAATCTATTTGTCCTGTCTCAGTAAACTGTAGAACGACAGGCCGTTCTTTTGGCCGTGAATATTCCTACACCCAAATGCAGAATCACAAATCAACGCAGAGGAATACCCCAAACACTCCAATCTGCCCGAGTTGAACTGGTTTAGAGATCGGTCGGTGCCCCCCAGGGCAAAAGTCTCATGACTCAGTGACGTCAGCTGCACGTCCTCTAAATGACATTCTTCTGTAAGAAAACCTGCTACACAACATGCAGGTAATTAAGGAGACAAAGACCGTCTTCCTGTTTTTAGACTTTTTTTCTTCTTCTTTCTGTTGTTGTGTTTTCTTCTTTTTTTTATTTTTGCTTGAATGTCTCTTTAATACACTTAACTTTTAAAAGAATATAGAAAGTGGAAAAAAATGTCTAAATACAATTATTTCTTTTAGACTCTGGATGTTTAGATCATTGTTGTTTAAAATGCCATCATTACACCGCTCTTCAGAAATATTTTATGTTATTTTGGTTTTTGTGTCTCAATATTTAGTAATGGAATTACGTTTTAATATTTTCTTTTTCCACATTCTTAACACAGAAATTCATGTAATACTCATGTCTTTCACATACAGTTAATGCTGCCACAGACTTTTATAGGCTGATAAATGTGTTCAAGAATTTCTGCCCCGGCATCTGCATCTTCTTTTAGCTCAGAATTCCTGAAATATAAGTCTGATTTCTGTCACAGCAAATAGTATAACTTGGTTACAACGATGGGATTTTTGACCTGTAAAATACATCATAACAATTTTATGTGTGCTTTCATTTTGTAGACACAATAACTTCTTATTTCAAGTCTGTATCAACATACAGCCAATATTCTCTCTAACTTCATTTTTGTGGTGTGAGGATTTGGGGGGAGCAATCACATGCATTCCTTTGCATTGCAATCAGGTTTAAACTGTACTTGCCCTTGGACTTTATAGTTGAGCACAGTCTTGACCCCCTATTTATATCTCTTAGGCCATTATGTGACCTTTGACTTTTAGTGCTGAAATTGTAGAGCCAGACACCTAAATGTCACTGTCCTGTCATATTACTTGACTGCTTGCATTAGAGGTTCAGTCTTTTAAACCAGATGGAATTTCTGCTTTGTCATCAAGACACTAGTTTAATAACTACCTGCTTATTGACCCAAGTAAATGCTGCTAATATGGTACTGCAACAACCTCTACATACAAAAACATACCCGATGTTGAGATGGTAGACTTTGCAATGATCAAACAAGGTTATGCAACAAACAGTTTTGCCCCCAAGGGGACTATTTCCCAACATTGCAAGATTCTCATTAAAACTGAAACAAACTGTGTCTACTTTGTTCACACATTTAAAGAAAGAATTAAAATATGTTTAAATTTTCATTAATATTTTTATCTGGAGCGTTGCAATGCTCAGAATACATGAGAAAGAGCTTCTCAGCCTTGAAATATAGGATTAAATATTAGTACAGTTTTTTCTAGCTGTACATTGCATTGTTGAGATGACTTAGTGGCTCTACACTGTAGCTTCAAGCTGAAAAGAAGTCCATACCATGTTTCATGGCTGAACTGGTAACATTAGGCATTATTTTTTAATTTTTTTGTTTGTTTTTTTTTTTTGGGGGGGGGGGGTTCTTCATTTGGTCTCCTGTAATAAAGTGGGGAAGGAAGAAATCTTCCATGGGCGCTACTTGCCCTTTAAACTGAGAGGGCGGGCGCGTGAGGGGGGAGTTGCCCCGCGTGTACGTGCAGCACCTCCGCTTCTACAGTCGCCTCCTTGTCGGACGACATTGCGGAATACACGGGGTGACCATTGGTACTTTCTGGGGGTCAAAAATGGTGAAAATTACAACGGTGAAGACCAAGCCGTACACGGACCAGAAGCCCGGCACGAGCGGTCTGAGGAAGCGAGTGACTGTGTTCCAGCAGAACCAGCACTATGCGGAGAACTTCATTCAGAGCATTATCTCTGTCATCGACCCCGCCGAGCGCCAGGCAGCCACTCTGGTAGTTGGAGGAGATGGCAGGTTTTTCATGAAAGACGCGATTCAGTTGATCGTCCAGATCGCAGCTGCCAACGGGGTCAGTAGGAGAAGCACTTTTGTAGCTCATCCTGTGTTTAGCTAGCTATGTCAACACTCCCTGCCCTGTTTCTGAATAGCATAACGGTTAGCAAGTTTAAGTAGACCTAACTGACAAGTTTGTCAACTTTTTTTCCTTAATATACTCTCTTATGTGTAATACTTTCTGTACCTTCCTTCTGTTAGCCACCAGCATGAATAAGTTGAGTAATTTTAATGGCTTCGTGCTAATGATAACGTCCATTAGCCCTCAAACTATCAATGGACCTACACCTATCTTTATTGCTAATGCAGTGATTAGACCTAATAAAACACAAAATGTTCATTGCTAATGCACAACAAGATAAAACACCAAATGTTAACTTAATTTCCATTCAAGACTTGTGCAAAGACTAAAGGATAGCTAGGAAATGCTTGTTGATACAGTGACGTTATTAAATGTACGAGTTTAACTTGTGCTAGCTAACTAATCTTGTAAGCTTACCTCGTTCTTATGGGACTATTGGAGCGAGATTGGTATTCATTCTTGTCTCCTGTGGCCTGCTTGACCGCGGTGATCTTTTGGATAAAGTGTATAGTGAAGGCCAGTTGCATATCGACTGACTACCTTTGACATTTAAAAGCTTACAAGATGGCTTCATTGCAGCGTAGAGGGGTTTAGCATGTATTTATGATCTCTGAAGTAGAAAAATCTAGAAGTAATGAAAAATAAATCCTTGTTAGTGATGCTAAAGGATACACGGTAGCTTATTTCATAATATGCTGCGGTGAGATACAGCTGCAAGCGGGGGGCGTGACGTTGCTTTGTGTGTAGCTGTTAGCAGCTGCAGTCAGTTGCAGAAATACGTTACTTAAACATGCCATACATTCATTTAAATGAGGCTTTTTCTCATCCTGGCAGCAGATCCTTTTGTTGCAGTTGTATTTCTGGCTGTTGCACAACCAGCCATGTTACTAGACAGGACCATATTGGTCTGTCTCGATTGACCTCTCTTGAAAGAAATGACTGATCTGCCTTTACATGAGTGGACTTGTGCAAACCAGAGTTGCTACATAAAAGGCTGCTAAATGAAAGCAGGGGTGTCTTGCATAAAAATGGTTGTTTTGCGTTGTTTTTGCAATTTTTGATTATTAAGTAATGGGCGGTACTATTAAGATGTAGACACAGAGGCCCTTCTGTTTGCATGTTTACACAAAGCAAACTAAGATTGGAGATAGCATGGTTGCTAAAACAGAAAAGGGTGAAGGTACACGTGCTATTTTGCCTCTCAATTGATCTTAAACCCCTTCAACTTCCCAACACACTACAAAACTCATGTAAAACAGCAACAAACTGTTGCCTCTGAAGATATTTTGAATATTTTATATACACTTTTGTCAGCAGAACATTTTTAAATATGTGACTCATAACCTTAAAGTATTTTGGCATCCTATTAAATGTTACAAATAAATCAAAATGCAGTAACTCCCATTTGCTGCTGTCCTAATAGATTAAACAGATTTTTATCAGTTGATCTTTTTGTGGTATTAACTCTTTCTGGGTCTAAGAATGAAGGTGTGCACTCTTCTGTCTCACAATGTTTTTGCCACAGATTAATCACCTGGTAATTGGACAGAATGGCATCATGTCCACTCCAGCAGTCTCCTGCGTGATCCGCAAGATAAAGGCAGTGGGTGGTATTATCCTCACAGCCAGCCACAACCCAGGAGGCCCCAATGGAGACTTTGGCATTAAGTACAACATTGCCAGTGGAGGTGAGATGATGGAATAGACTTAAGGTTCTGATTGCTGCTGTTCAAGCACAGAAGAATTTTGTAATGGAGACATATTTATATGCACAATCCCTTACTAGCCTTTTACTTTGTCCCCAGGACCTGCTCCAGAGGGTATCACAAACAAAATATTTGAGGTCAGCAAAAGCCTGCAGGAGTACCACATCTGCCCAGAACTCAAAGTGGATCTGTCCACGATTGGCAAGCAGACCTTTGAAGTGGACACTTTCAAGCCTTTTATAGGTACAGCAAAAACATGCTTTCAATAACTGCTAAGTTTATTGCCAGATTCCCATCTGTTTTATTATTAAACCATTTTTTTAACAATCCATTTGTAAAATTACATGGATCAAGTATGAATCTTTTTATATAACTAAAACCTGTGTCTGAAATGGGATCTTCTCCTTCTTGTTTGTCTCAGTGGAGATTGTAGACTCAGTTGAAGCTTATGCTGAGATGCTAAGGGACATCTTTGACTTTGCTGCGCTGAAGGATCTTCTGTCTGGTGCCAGTCGCATTAATGTCCGACTGGATGCCATGCACGGAGGTATGGAACAGCCCGCTACAGGAGTAAAACCACTCCTTTTTCCTTCAAATGTCTTTTGCTACATTACTCATCTCTTTTTAATCTTTCTAGTGGTTGGTCCTTATGTGAAGAAGATTGTGTGCGAAGAGCTGGGTTCTCCTGCCAACTCTGCTGTCAACTGTGTCCCCCAGGAAGATTTTGGTGGCCACCACCCTGATCCCAACTTGACCTATGCTGCTGACCTGGTCAACACCATGAAAGGTGGAGAGTATGACTTTGGAGCCGCCTTTGATGGGGATGGTGTAAGTGATGTAACTTGGTGAAAATCTCTTCACCTTTAAACACAACACAGTATGAGGGAGCGGTGAGAGCAAAACTGAGAGGTTTTTATTCATTAGAATCACCAATATTACATAAAAAAAATTAAGTAATCAAAGTTTTGGACTTGTGTTCCACAGTGAGACTGGTTAAAGTTATTTCTAATGGGAAATTAGCTGGTTTTAGCTGTTCATCAGTAACCACTCTGTAATCGGCATGCTGCTGCAATTGCTGACAATGATCTCTTGCTTTAGGACCGCAACATGGTGTTGGGCAAACATGGCTTCTTTGTGAATCCATCTGATTCTGTGGCTGTCATTGCTGCTAACATTACTGACATCCCATACTTTAAGAAGACTGGTGTCAAAGGCTTGGCACGCAGTATGCCGACCAGTGGAGCTCTTGACAAGTAAAAAAAAACCCACACAACATAACAGTTTATCTAAAGTTATCTTTATTGGTTTAATCAAATGAGAATCTAATTCTCTAATCCAACTCTAATTCTAATACTTGTGTGGTTAATCATGTGTTTTAACTTATCCTAGCGTGGCTAAAGCGCTACAGATGCAACTGTATGAGACTCCAACTGGTTGGAAGTTCTTTGGGAACCTGATGGATGCTGGTAAACTCTCGCTGTGTGGAGAGGAGAGCTTCGGCACTGGTGAGACCTAGTCTTTAGCTTTGTGTAACTAGGACTGCAGTAGGAGACCGCATTGTTCTTCTCCTAACCTCTCGTCACTCTGCAAACTAACCAGGGTCAGACCACATCCGCGAGAAAGATGGCTTGTGGGCTGTGCTCGCATGGTTGTCAATTTTGGCCACCAGGAAACAGAGCGTGGAGGAGATCATGAAGGCTCACTGGCAGAAGTTTGGGAGAAACTTTTTCACCAGGTCAGAAAAGATGCAACAAAGAAGTTTGTGAAATTATAGCGGAAAATAAGGGAGATGGAGAGAAGAAATAAAATGTAAAATATAAATATTATTATTAGTATTAAAAAAACATGAGAGAATATAATTCTGATATTTTTTATACATTGAGAAAACCTGTGATGATGTAGGGTTGTTGGGTTTCCAAGTAGTTTGTAACCATCTAGTGGCAAAAAATAGAAATGCAGCAATTGTCGTTATTTTTATTTCTTTCTTCTTTACAGTTGTGTAAAATATTCTATTATTTAATTTATCTATAGTTTAATCATCTTATGACCAATTGGCTTATGCTAAATAGCCAGATTATGTTTCTGCATCAACATTGTTGGTTCTAATTCAATTCCAGGTACGACTATGAGGAGGTTGACTCTGATGCTGCCAACAAGATGATCAAGGATCTGGAGGCGCAAATGCTGGAGCCTTCTTTTGTAGGAAAGAAGTTTTCATCAGGAGATAAGACTTATGAGGTGGCTATTGCTGACAATTTTGCCTACACAGACCCTGTAGATGGCAGCATATCCAAAAACCAGGTAAAGAGATTGCAGGATGCATCAACAAGACACTATAACAACTTCTTGTTAAGTGAAAACATGTTTTTTTTCTTACACTTCTATTTAAAAAATGTTTGTTCTTTATATTTAAATGCGGTCTTACACTGTTTGATATGATTATAGCAATACTAAGTACAGAGTTCAGAAACTAGGTAGAGAACTGTGACATGCCGTTTTTCATTGTAGGTTCATTTATCATCATGTCCTTGTTGTCTTCCTACTCTTTCACTCTCTCAGGGTCTCCGCATCATTTTCTCTGATGGTTCTAGAGTAATCTTCCGTCTCAGCGGTACAGGCAGCGCAGGAGCAACCATCAGGCTCTACATAGACAGCTATGAGAAGGACCCCCAGAAAATTTACCAGGATCCACAGGTCAGGACAATGTGGTGTTAATCTCAGCTGGCATATGTCCAATGAAAGATTAGATGGAACCAGGACAGTCTATCATTTTTTTTCATCTTCAAAAGACAAGTTCTAGATATTTTATTCAACATGGGAGATGATGATAGAGACACTTGGCTAAATCTTGAGTTGTGGCAGCTTATCAAGGCCTGTGTGAGTAAAAGGGGGAACTTAACACAAGGGAAAAGTAGAATTTGTATTCCAGCTATGCACTTCATAAAGTAGTTATGACTAGTATGGACAGAGAGGTGATGGAAGCAGCAAAGCAAAACAAGTGTAGTTGTCAGGATTTACACAGACAGAAAAAATTAACTCAGTCTTTTTTAAAATTGTCCAACTTTAACAACAGTTTCTGAGTGAAGATGTATTCAGTCAATTGCAGTTTATGAATTCACCACTAGGAGGCACCAAATTTGATAATTTTACCTAAAAATACTCAACACAAGCTGTTCTGTCAGTTTACATACATAGGTGATGTTGCCTATCTTTGTAATACTTTTTAAACAGTTTTACACAGTAAAGTGCTATAAGCTCCACATTGTAAAAACCTATTGACTGAACTGAGCAAGAAGTTTGATTCTTTGTTTGTGTGTGTGTTTATTTCATTATCCAGGTAATGCTGGCTCCGCTGGTAGACATCGCTCTTAAGGTGTCTGAGCTCCATGAGAGGACCGGACGTACCGGCCCAACTGTGATCACATGATTCCTCTACCACACTGCCTCTGCAAGTGCAACGGGATACCTCCACTGTCTCTGGGATGAAGCTGCCCCTGAATGCCGTCTTGGTCTCAATACTTGGTCATCCGTAAAATGCAGTTGGATAAAAAGGGTTGAAAACAAGGAAACACACGAGGAATACTTGATTTTGCATAAATGTTGTCATTGCCCCCTTCTGTTGCGACAGCTGTTGTTTTAGAGAGTTGATTAAATGCCCTTCAGTAATCTGTCTGACATAAAGAGATACATTTGTGTGTTCGACATATTTGTAGGAACATTTAGAATATACATCTTTGTCACCTTACTAATCTTTAATGCAATGTCAGAAGTGGTGGTTTTTTTTTTGTTTCATGTGGTGTGAGGGCGGGACTTGTGTGTCTCATTCAAGACTTTTTTGTTGTTCTCCAGCTTTGTTATCATGTAATGTAGAATCTGCTAAATTAAGCATTCATGTTGGGGCAACTTCACCCTTTCCCTTCACTCTTCTCATAACTACCTGGTGCCTTCCCTTTCTGTGTTCTTCCAAAAACATCGAAGTAGCCTTTCAACCCAAACCATAGTAAATGCTTTGCGATCCAATACACCAGTCATGAATTAAACAGCCTTCCATAAAAGCACTGTTGTCAAGTTTGATTTATCTTTTATACGTTCTGGTTGCACTGTTAAACTAATATGTGTCAAACATATTACAGATCCTGCATTTTAAGGATCCAGCTGGTATTAAAAGCTGTAGTAGGTGTATTAATAGACCAGAATTAAAGCTAAACTTTCACAAGAGAAATGGAGAAACAAGATAGTGTTCATGTTAGCTATTGTATAGTTTGGATAAATCCACTGATCCAACTGGCATTGAGTGAGTCAAGTCTTCAGGAGACTAGCCAAGCGGTACAAAGAAAAAGCCAATGCTCTGCCGAGATATTCCTGAAGGCAAAGAAGTATAAAAAAGAATTATCCCATTAAATCTTTTTGTGTAATGATATTGTCACATTAATACTGATCAATGATTAAGAGTTATGAAGGGTCAGAAGGTCAGAGGAGCCTACAGGTAAATTTAGTTTGTGAAGCGGAGCTGATTTCCAACCCAGAGGTTTGGATAGAGACTAACGAAAATGAAATTGTGAGGTTGGAAAACCAAAAGCACCTCAGAGATCATGCAGGACATGCTGTTTGTGAGGTACTGGCCTCATACCCTGTTGGGTACAATATCCTCTAATTGCTGTTGTGCAAGTCAACATGATTTATTTGATCCAACTCTGCAAAGCGTACCTGTCAGTTAAAACACACGGCTTGTCCAAAGTTCCTGAGCTGGAACTAACTGGTGAGTCTTGCTGGATTTTCATGCAGATATTTAAAGCATTTGCTGTATAATGACTGTATGTCACTGCCAACTATTACTGCAAATTTACATTTCCTGTGATTACGCTACCACAAACCTTTAGACACATATTTCACATGGCATTACAGACTGTTTTGAGCTGGATCTCATTAAGTGAAATCTTTCATCTTTGTTTAAGTTACGTTTACAGATAAACTTTAAAGGCTGATTGCTTGTCTTTAAACATTGAAAAAGGGGTATTTGGGTCTGGAACTGGTCTTAATAATTCATTTTTCCCCTCTAGGGTTAAAAATAGGATGGAAACTTTTTCATGCTGCATTGTTCAGACCCTGTCAGGCTGAGTGTGCAGTGCATAATGGCTTCTTCTTGTTTAGCTCATAATCGCTTACAGGCTATATTTGGATTGACTGTCATCACATCCGGTAATCACAGAGAGCCATACATTAAACTGGCTTCGTCTTTATTTATCAGATATCCAAATGGCTTTTTCTGGTACTGGCATGGAGCTGTGTGTTATTTAGATGGGGCTCTTCAGTACTCTCCTCTTAAAAGAAGCCAACATAGAGGACAAAGAGGTCATTCTTTAACTCTTCGAATAAGCGCTTTGAAAGGAATGAGGGCTTATGCAACTTGGTCTTTGCAGGATTTTTTAATGGTCTTTCGATTGTAGGTATGCAAATGAGCAATAATTCTCTTTTTCTCTGGAATATAAGATAGGCAATGTTTCTGTAAGTTAATGTAGTGAAAAATCTAAGTATTTATCTCATAAAAGCAATGAAGATGATATCCTAAAAACTCATTTACATGACACAACTGAAACTTTCTTGAAAATCTATATGTTTAATGAATTAAGTATTTTTCATCACCAGACACCTGTTATATTTTGCGGTTTTGCCCATTTGGCCTGACAGCCAAATAATTCTGACTTTAATTCAAAGATTTATGTGTAATCTTTGAATCTTTGATTCAAAGATTCATTTGTAATCAATATTTATTTGATTAGATGTGTACAGATTCAGCGGAGCAATTGCATTTCAGATAAAGCTATAAAAAGGGGGGGGGAACACTACCAATAAAGTCAATTACATTGCAACAGTAAGATTAACAGTAAGATTTTCACTTTAGAATTAAATGAACATGTGAGAAGTTCACTAAATGTGTATCTCTCTTCTTTCTATTCAGCCCACAAGAAACAGGGTTATATCTAAAGGTGCAAAGTAATAGCTGAAAAGGAAAAGATGGACTAATTCTTAAAGTCCAGCAGTGGCTCACTTTTAGTGAAAATACCAATGTCACATCTAAAAGAAAAGACAAAATCCAAAAAGCTGGAATGCCGCCATGCTTTTAGGCAAGAAGCAGGAGCTTCTAATGGATTCAGGGTTCATGGTTGCTAAAGGTTCTGTAACCAAACAATACCTAGAAATTAGGTTACTCCGATTTGAGGTCATTTGGATTAATAGTTTCAGAAATATATGTGATAATTCGATTTAGTTCATGCTCTCTATGATATCTATGCATATTCAAAACATGAAAAATCTAAATTAAATAGAGTTCAAGTTATCTTGTTAACATACTTCATTCTGTGATATAATTAAGATTACCATTACTCTTGTGAAAGTTTAGCTTTAATTCCGGGACACACTTTCTTAGACAGACAATAGGACAGATGGACGGATGGGCAGACTGATTGATTGATAGATAGATAGATAGATAGATAGATAGATAGATAGATAGATAGATAGATAGATAGATAGATAGATAGATAGA
>JBAMHX010000016.1:8059398-8073446 GCA_037177515.1 Pseudomugil tenellus | reverse complement strand
GGAGAGGCAGCGTTTAATCAAAGGTTAAGTGCAGATCCTCGCTGGAGACGTTTGATGAAGTTTCTGCCACTGCAAACTGTAGCCAGGCGTGAAAACCTTTTTCCTGCAATTTACTGTCTGCTCAAGAGGTCAGCCTGTTTGCTAGTGGAAAAACTGCCTGTACATGCCAGTTTTCATGTTTAGATTTAAGAATAGGAACAAAATACAGTGGCTTAGGTCTTAATGTTGACAAGACAGTATGTGGATGGTGATGTCGCACCTGAATGAGTGTTTGGAACAAGTAGCTGCAGAAAAAAAGTGTTATTTTTTTTCTCATTGGTACATCAGGGTACATTGATAGATTAAATAATGTTCATTTGACTGAGTGGGACTGTAAATGCATTTCTACAAATTGAAAAGCTTTCTATAAGTTCCATTCAATACTTTCTGTGTTGATGGGTCTCGACTGCTGCCTGGAAGACAAATTACTCCTGCCACATAAAAAAACTGTTCTCTCCTGTACTTTATAAACACAACACAATGAGTCCATTGCTGCAGTTGTAAGGCAAGCTGTAGGTACGAGAGTGTGCTGATGACAAAGTGACACTTTAATGAGTCTAATGGAATAAGCCACACATACTGCATATCAATTTCCCGTATGGACTTGGCACTGTTTTAAGATTGAGGACCACAGGGAATAACGCCAACTTTAAAAACTCTTGATATCTCTGAGCTCACTTATAGGAGTTTGATCAAATTCCTACGTTGCTATTGTCCATCACAGCTAACATTGTCCCGCTTTGATTAACAGAGATCATGCTGCATTTTTTAACGGGGTTTTCTTAAAACCTGTCTTTTTTTAAGATTCTCTGTATGAGTGAGAGTAAATCTTTTTAAACCCTGTTTGTTTAGCATTAAGGACCTTAGAAACTCCCTCTGCAAGCTGGGCAGATTGGTGTTCACCAACAATTAGGTCTTTGTACAACACCACTCTTCCTACAAGGGATTAAATACCTCACACTTTATAGGCTTCTCTGCCAAAAATATCTCTGTTTTTATGTTCCACAAAATTGATTTTCCTTTTTATCAGCATTTTATGCTCATTAAAATGAAAATTGTATTTATTTCTCAAAGTTAATCAAGTACAAGTCATTATAAATTCTTTGCCAACTTCCTTTGCAAGGCATTAAATAGCTTTATAGAAGTAAAAAAAGGACACCCATTAAAGTTCAAGATTCTGAATTAGTTTTTTTTATTTGTATTTGTTAGTTTCATGTTGTTCACATTCAGACGATCTGTGTTCCTTCAGAAAAGTTGAGCTAGGAAATGTGTTTTCTCACACTGACCTACTTTCAGCTCGGTGGAATCTTAGCAGATACTCAACCCTTCAGTCACCCCACCACCATGGGTATGACATAAAATCCTTGGCACCTCTCTTATCTGGTAGACAAACTAACACTGAAGCAAATGCTGGCACTTGCTCCTAATTTTCCCCTTTGCCCTTACTTTCACACTGTCTTGGCGGCATCTTTCTTTTTTTTCCTCCCTGTCTCACACTAGTATATCCCTTTCACTGTCTACAATTCACTTTGGCTGCTCATTGGCTCCTCCACTTGGCCCTTCTTGGCCCATCTGACTGACAAGCTGCTCTGGGCTGAACCTCTTGTGTTTACTCAGCAATAACTGGGAACAGAGTGGCTCCTGCACTCTGCAGGGACTAAAAGATAACGACTCGTACAGGCTTCTGGCAGATGCTTTTCAGGTTGACGCGAACATTTCAAACGGCTTTGGATGACTGTTGGAGGGATATTTAGCCTTGATACTTTGCCGAGGCTTTGTGTGTGTTATTTTTTGGTGAATGTGGTGTTGTGTTTATGCAGCAGAAGCATTGGACCATCAGCTCCACAGAGACGCTCGTATAAACTCATCACTGTGCATTTATTAATAGAACATTATCACATGCATTTTCTTTACTTGTGTTTTCCTACATTACTGTTTCAGCTCCATCACTCCGAGCTTCCTTTTGTTTTGTTTTCTTTTTTGTTTTCTTATGCCTCCACATCAACACACGTGTAGTGTGTAATGTGGAAATTCACTCCTCTTGGAATTGTTAACCCAGCAAAGTTTGCCGTCCAGGAAATTGAATTTTACGGGGCATCTAATGATTTGTGTTCAGACTGAATTAACTCTCTTCTTCCTTTTTGGGTGTGTGCATGTTTCTGATTTGCTTGTCAGGGATTAGCAAAAGCTTTCTTACATTGTTTGCCTTCTCTTGTAGCCATATGGGAAGTTTTTTTTCTGTTTGTGTAACATACAGAGGGAATTGTTTGATTTGGTGTTTGGTCTTCTATTGCTTTGTAATTACATTTAGTCACTACAGAGACTAGCGTTTAATCCTGTTGTAGGCTGCAATGGAGAAATTCTGCCTCATGTAGATTAGTTCCTTCAAGTAGGTTTTAATTTAAAGCTACCAGCTTAATAAAGCTGCTTGCCCACTAAACAGATTTAGGGCTGTGCTAAAATGATGCTAAAATTAAGAATGCCTAAGCCCTTTTTCTACTCTCGTAAGTTTTTAGTGAGATTAAAATGTTTTAAGCAGTCAGAAGCTAAGAACTGAGGGATAATGCTCAATTTTATCACTCTCTATTTTACCGTATGAATATGTTGAAATATTTTAATTCATATTTAAGTTTAGCATTAGAAAACTTTTTAAACAACAGTGCCAGTTCAAACATTATTCTTTTCTTTTTTTTTCTTTTTCTTTTGCAAAGAACCAAAATGTTTTCCCAGCTCTGGGCTTCCTATATGTTAACAATGAACCAGCAGTTCAGCAAAAATTAGCAGAAGTACTCCACTGAATTAGGGAGAAGTTTCTCCTTGCTGCCACATTAAGGTGATTGTTCCCACAGCTGCACACAGACTCACTACCAGGCGGCAATCTCTGGCTGCCAGAAAAGAGCAATCCCCATAGACTCCCATGTTAAAATGTCCGATTTCACCGATGAAATAAACATGTATACAGAATGGGGGGGATTTTTTCTAATTTCTCCATTTCACTCTCAGCTCTACCTTTATATCCATTTTTGGATTTTCCGGTAATGACGAAACACCAAGATGGCGACGGTAGGACCCGCCCGTGGGCTTTAGAAACCTATGGGTAACGTGACGTACGTGATGTGAAGTAATTATATACAGTCTAAGCTCACTACTGATAAAGGTGCTTCAGCTGCTTTCACTTGAAATCTGGCAATGCTGCACAGTCCTGTGCATCTTTGCTGAAGTAGGTATTTTTATTTTATTTTATTTGCACTTAAAATGGAAGCAGTGTGACAAGTTCTTCAAAGTGCTCAGTTGCAGGGGAATTTTCCATCTGGTATAATAAAAAAGGGATTGGATTGGTATGAAGTGTTTCACTGTTTTGACTTTTTTCTTCACATCAGGATAGAAATGTTGCAGACATTTTACTCACATACCTGATCATACTCGACTCTGCAGTATCTGTTTAAGGGACAAACATTGCTATTCTAGCAAGAAGCAAAAGCTAACTGGAAAAACTGAACGTCCTTTTTTTTTGTTTTAATCCATATTGTTAAAACAACTTGTTTTACCTTCAATTCTTCTTCAGTTGTATTTCTGTTAGCTAATACTACAGCTTGTTTCAGCATTTAAACATTCCTGATTTACAATTATTGATAAGAAAACTGGAAAAATGTATCATTTAAGAAAAAATTGCATGAGGAGGCTTACGGCAGTGGTGGTAGAAATGTGCACTTTTAAAAGTTATTTATTTAGTGTAGATTATTAGCATCGGTGCAGAATTGGCCTTTTGCGTGTTTGATCAACTAAAGCCTATGCATTGTTCTCTAACCAAACACCCCACTCACACCAGCAGCCACTATTTACTCAACCACTTGAATCACACAAAAGACTTGAGTGAGCTGCCTTGAGCTGTTGGTGTGATCTCATTGATCTCAGATCTTTCACATAAGCCTGAAGAACAGCCTCCAAAGTGCTACCGACAGAGGTGAGCCATGTAGAAACAGCAGCGCTCCAATTCGCCAGCGTGATTTATACAAACAAAACCTTTAACCGTCCAGCATGCCCGTTAACAGTGGCATTATATGTTCCAAATTACGATTAGAAAAATGGCCGCAAATTAAAAAGCGATGTAGCGTAAATATGAACGAGCACCGAAAGTGACTTGAATGGAAGTCCATGCATTTAAATCTACTAAAGACAGTGACTAAGGAATCTAGAGTGAGTTTTCTGAAATAGCGCTGGTTTATCTACCAAGCCACTGCTGGCTTGTTCTCTGATTTGTTCATCAATAGCTTAGAAATTAATCAGCTTTGGTGATAGAAGTGTTTAAAGATGTGTGGCAGAACCACCTCCTTGTTGAAACGAGAATTCTACCTTAAAGTTCAAATGTCTTCTTTAGTTTTTGGCTCAAAACTCCTGTAAATATGGTGATGTGATTTTCTCAACATGGTGTGTCAACTAATTAATGTTGAGACTCGCACAATGTGTGTCAAGCAAAGTATGGGAGAAACATGTTAAGTACCTGGTTTGGAGTGAATAAAGTGCAGCAGAAAAAGGGTAGTGGTATGCATGGCCACTCTCAATAGAGTCAAGTTTGTGAACTATTTTGTTTGGTCATGAATCCAAGAATTCAGTCATTCTTCTTAAACAGATATGCTGCAATTATTCTCTCATGAAGTTAAGAATCGGTAAGTTTTATTATATTAAAGTGGTAACTAATCATTTAACAAGGGAAATAAATTCTGTGTCCTATCACATACAAACAGCCTTGCAGAAAAGCTGTCACCGTTTTGGCACATCCGCTCACAAATAGGTTTAGGTTTGATGCTCTTACAATCATAATCCAAAGTAACTGGTGTCCCGGTATGATCCAGATTGTGGGTCCGTTTTAAACAGAGCCAAGCTAGCGAAAAGGATGCAGTCGTTTTTGTGCTACTGATTTTCTGGATGGGTTAACCTGAGGTACATCGATTCACTAAGTTTCTGTGTGATGCCTCAGTGGCTGTGGGTTTTTGTGGGGAAATCTGCTGGAATGTTAATGGAAGGGTAAAAAGTAGTTCTAGAGCAAAATTCTGCCTTTTTAATACTGCGATAGAATCAAAGCTACCTTCTTAACTTTTGTCTCCCACTTATTTCCGTTCGCTCATCTAGGTAAACCCATATTTAAGAATCTCTGCAACTGGGATGATCAGGAGTCCATATGTTTGTCCCGTGGCATACCAAACACTGCCCTTGTCCTCTAACTTCTGCCCCAATTTGGAGGCAAATAAACTGATAATTAATTTCCCCTCAATAATCTTTAAGTTTAATACTTAAAACAATCCTCCCATTTTTCAGATTTTAACTTCAGTTATTTCATAGATGTTTATTAAAGCTGACACTGAATTGGAAACAACCCTAGTTTAAATTTAAGTTGGTGGTATAATTGTGCTCTGCATGCCAGCAGCCCTCTCACACCTAAATCGTATTTTCCTGTCTCTCGATATATCTGTCTCAGGCTAAACTCCCCTTTTTCCCCCTCCTCTCAGAGGCCGTTGATTTCAGCAGGGCAGGAAATGAAACTACATTGCCCTACGACTCCCAGCAGGAGAGGGGGAGCTGGAGAAAGAGAGGGGGAGGAGATTCATAGAGTATAAGAAGTCCAATAGTATTTTTTTCGTAAAGGGATGAAAAGATTGATAGTTCGAGGAGGTGAGTTGGGGACCTGGCTCAGCACAGAGAAAACTGAGAAGGCTACGAATATCATTAAGATGAACAAATATTTTTATAAAGGTATTTGACTGACAGCAGGCTTGAATGAACTCACAGCTAGATTTAGCAGCTGAAATAGATGAAGAACTGACTTGTAGAGAAAAAAAAAAAACTGAATTGAAAATGTTGTCTTTATTGCGGTTTGTTTCTTCTCTCCATCTTTAACAACGACTGACCTTGCTCTCTCTATCAGAAGTCAATGATCTTCTCCTACGAGGGGCCTATATAAGAGGCTTAGACCCGCGTGACTCCTCTACGTGTTTGTTTAACCTCTGCATGGCTGCTTCTGCAATACTAAGCTTTCCCCACAAGAGCTCATTAGCTCCCTTTTTTCATATTGTACCCACATATGCATTATTTTCCTTGTTTATGCACTCCATCAAGGCCTTTTTTTTACTCAAATATGATGTTATCTGTAAAAAAATGTTCATGTTGTTAAAATCTAAATAAATTCCCTTTTGCTAAGAATCAACTTTTACAGGGTTACATTTGGAGTAATTGAGCAATGCATACCAATGCTGTTTCCTCGAGGTAGAAAATAGACTACCAGCATTACACTGTCCCGCACTAATCTGTAGTGGAACATAAAATCTGTCATGTCGTTACAGCCATAATTGGAGGAAAGCAGCGATGGCACAGTTTCAACATCTTTCCAGACATTTAGCCACAATCCCAATGCACTTAAACAGAGTATTTATTGAGCTTTTCACTGAGATGTACAACTGTTTATACCATTGCATGCAATGTGCAATGAAGTTTTGCAACAATGCTGTGGTCTGTCTCTGTATATGCACACTGCTGCAAAAAGAAAAAGAAATCCCTTTTTTGTGTATGTGGTTTCCATCTATTATTCCTGACATGCTCAGTTGAGATGTTGAGCAGACTTAACAGTGGACCTGCTGACAGAATTTTTTTTTTTTTTTTTTTAAATGAGAGTTTTAAACACTGACTTGAGTAGTCAGATGTTTCCACTCCTGGTAGAGCTTAGAAATTTAGACACTTAAGGTATATTTTGGTAAAGCAAGAGTTTTTACTTTTTTTTATTTCTGTTGCTCTTCATCTTGATGTTTCTGTTCTTCCTTATCATCAGCAAACCCCTCCAATGCATTGCGTTATTGCTTCTTCAGTTGCTTGTGTCCCCAACCAGACAGTCGTGACCCATTGTCCCCAGCTGCCCTCGCTTTGCACCCTCTGCTGCTGTTAGTTCGTTTACTCTTTAATTTAAACCCGATTTAACTCCAGCCAGCTGGTCAGCTCAAGCTCCGCATGATGGCCTGGAGCAGCAGTGGACATTGTCCTTTGTCTTGAATGAAATGCGTAAACTGATGTGCCCCTTTCACATATTTTTAGCATACTAAAATTAACACATTTCCAAGCAGCAGACTTGATTATATCATTTTGAAAATGATCTGGTACAAACAATTGACACTCTTCAGTTTACTTGGTGTCATGCAAACGGTGCTCTCTTGACAGTCAAGTGACTGTAAGAGTTATAATAGATGAAAGATTTCGGACTCAGACTGCATAATGTAAGTACAGATTGTTTATGGGGGGAAAACACAATTTGTTTGCACTGCGCCCTGAGATAAGAAAAGTTTAGTGATAAAAGCCACAGTTGAATCGCATGTTTACTTTGCCTCCATGTTAGCTGCAGACCTATAAGATTATGTAAACTAGCCTCCATGTTTAATTTGCACAAACAAGCCATTGCCGCTGAGTATACTGGAAGCGTGTAAATGTGTTTAGGAAGTCCCAACACTGGTACTGGGCTCGGTTACTGTTGGGTTGCACGTTCTCAGCAATGACTGTTTGTGCTTAATAAAAAATATTCACCTTTAATTGATTCAAGATTTCCCCTTTATATAAAATAAAAAATAAACCAAATTTCCTAAGAAGTAGCAACTAATAGTTTCATTATTGTTGTTTTTTGCGGCAGGTTACATTTTAGATCACAGCCTACATGTCTACCATCAGCCTGAGCGTACAGAGTAATGTAGCCAGCGTGACGGGTGGTGTGTATGTGCAAATGTGCACACCCTGTGTCCCAGTGTTGGTGGTCTTGGAAAGCCACCAAGATCCACCCGGCTGTTCTGTAATGTGAAAGCAATTAGCAGCCAGCGGTTTTACGCAGTGCTGATATGAGTGGGTTTCCAAAGGGGAATGTAGGTCAGCATTAAACCATAGGTACTCTGTGGCTGTTGCATCTTCTTGGATTGTGTCAATTTTGAACTATTAAGACAATGAAGGACGTGAAGAATTGCTATAGGTGCAGATTATCAGCTAATTGGTTGGTAAGTCTTAACTCCTGAAAAACATCTGGTAGATCACATGTAAAAACACTCGATGGGGACATGCACACGGTAAAATGGAACTTTTAAAGCTTTTCAACTTTCTTAACGAAATGATTCTGAGACTCTTGTGAGTGCACCAAGTGAAATCTCAGGCACAAATAGGTTGTAGTGGGTTTAAAACCAGATTTAGCCAAGCTCCCTGACGACCTCTTTGATGTATTTTGCTGCTCTTTACATCATCTGACATTTAATTTTAATGAGACGGATGCACCACTGATAAGGATCTGCATCTCAGTAAATCTGTGCCACACACATTCACACAGGGCTAGTTGTGGTCTCGTTTGCATGGGATTTTCTTATTTAGTATTCTGTGACCATGATGTGTAGCTCCTGTCACATCTGGCAGCTTGAAATTTTTATTTAACTGCTAAATAAGTGGAAACGTATACTCATAGATGCCCTCTGGAAAATTCTCCTGATGTTGCTGTTTTTATTTTTTCTCTCTTTTAGAAACCCCCTAAAAAGTTTGTATCACACCATTGTTTTTACGGCCCCTATCTTATCTTTGGATGCAGGTACATAACCATGCATACCTGTGTGTGTGTGTGAGCTTTTATCAAAGAAGACTACAGACATTTTGACATCTTATGTTTATGTCCAAAAGTAGCTTCATAAGTCAGCCCACCCTAGGCAGCATATTTGGCTATCTGAAGGGAGCAGAGCTGAAAAGCAGCTTTTATCCCAAGTGATCGTCCGAGACCTCTGCCTGTGCACTCTATCAGCAAATCATAAACTATCCAGCACAATTTGAAACGCTGGAGTGCACAACAAGAAGGCGAGGACTGAATAAAAAGAAAGAAGAAAATGAAAGTAAAGCTGAAAAATCTAACACGTATATAAATGTGTGCACTCTGTTTTGTAGGCTGCCTGATTACTTCATTGTTTTGTAATTCCGATTCACACCATTTACTAGTGTTCTTACCCACACAAGACAAAACCTACCTTAGCAGAGGAATCAGCTTGGGCATCATGTTTATCAAAGGAAGGCTCAAAAGTAAGATTTTGTGGCTTACACTTCCCTTTTAAGCGTTTGTTTCAGGATTTTCCGGTTTTTACTATTCTACTGGATTCTGTAAACACAGAAATACTGCAGCAGCAGATGCTTTCAGGAGGAAAATGTAATCTCATTTGCTTCATGCATATTAAAGTATGATTTATGGGACATAAAACATGTTTAAGTCACAAATGGAGCTTCCTAAACTCAGCCTCCATCAGGCCAAAATAAGAGCTAAAAAGTTTACCAACATGATTTGAAAACATTTTCAGTGCATTAACTTGTGTCCCTGCATACTCTCATCTTGCATGGCTTGGATTGCCGCTCTGACATTTTCTAGGATGTTCCAATTCCTTAGATACACATGGCTGAGACAAGGATTCAGAGATGAGATCTTAGTGTGAGGAAAAATGTTTGAATCTAATTTCCATTGGTTGCACAGGTGTTCATGTCATCATGGACTAAAACTCACACAAACCACAAATAAAAAAAACAACAAGCCCAAAACCGGAGAAAAAACGGAGAAAGCAAAGATAAATTTTATCATAATGAAAAGCTGTGTCTTTCTTTTGAAGCTGTACTTTATTTCATGTTAATTTTGTCCTTTTTAGGTCATAAATCTGCTGAAGCTTTCTGTCCCAAAAGATATGTGTGGCCTATGGATTGGCTGTGTTTAAAACAAATTATCTACAAGTAGCATAGAGCATAAGTCATTAGGGTGGTGTCCTAAATTGAGTAGGAGGCCCCTGTTTAACCACAACTCATTACAGAGGAACCTGAATAAGTGAACATCCACACCCTTCATGTGTCCATAATTAAGACAGTGAATGCCTTCCAAGCCTCAGAGAGGTCATTATTAACTGACACTGCTCTCTGAAGCTCTCGTAGAGAAGAGAAATGAAAGGAGAATTTCCCTGGTGGGATCTATAAAGCAGCCCATGCAAATCGACACACTTCCTCAAAAACTTTCAGTTCCCATAAGTGCAACTAGACCACCAAGGTTTCAGTTGGGGTTGTCTCTTTTAAAAAAAAAAAAAATAGTGCAGAGTTAGTTTATATGATGTGGAAAATTCTTAGACGGAACCGTAACTCAAACTGGTTCTTGTGTTGTCAGTGCAAAATGTGTTCTCAAGATACTTAGTTCAAAGCCCCTCCTTGGAAATGTTTTTCCTCTCGCAAAATAACATGCATGATTGTTTATGTGCATAAACTTTCATGTACAAGGACCGTGCTGAGTTTTAGCAAGCTCATAATGAATTATGTGAGATGTGGGCAATGAGGTTAAGGGAAAGAGAGTTCAGAGGGAGGATGAAGAGATGAGGGAGAATGAAAGTGTGAATGATGTGGAAGACTGATGAAATAGAGCTGGATGGGGAAGGAGGATTGGGGATGAGGTGCAAGAAGGAAGGGTGACTAGATGATGGATGAGTGAAGGGATGGATTAAGGTAGACAGATTTGAAGGAGAGTGTGAGGTGGATGATCTGGTGATTAGAGGTGTGGTCAAGGTGTGGCCGTGCTCCAAAACCAAAGTTAACCTATTACCTTCTCTAGCAGTGATTGGCAAACGTCACGGTACGGAAGTTTAAACATGTTTGACAAAAGTTTCTTAACTTTTTGTTCTCAAACATTAATCAGGTTTACCTAACAAAGAAACAAGAGTTGTTTCCAAAGGATTACGATTTTTGGAACATTTTATAAGAGGAAAAAAAGGTCAAAATACAAGATGACTGTTTACATGATCTTCATCAGATAACCTTTTGGAACTGCAGCTCGATGGACTAATTCACTGTGTTAACAGCTGAAAACATTTCGACTAATCTTGATGTCTTTCATGTGTTTATAGGTCCCCTGCTTCCACTTATTCATGTCCACATGGCAAAAATTGGTCTGCTTTTGCAAATTAGGTAGTAAAATGGAAGAAGTGAGAAATTCACAGAACATTTAAAGTTGCTCGACCCCTATCAGTCGGTCAATGATACATCCAAATGTCAAAGGAAAGATTGACTTCATCTGTGCACTTCTATTTGAATGCTGCACCAAATCAAGTACCACAGAGGGACTTTTACAAAACACCATTTAAAACCAGTGATCCTTCCAGCTCATCTCCTGTTCATTCATGCACTGTGTCTGACGTTTGCTACCCATACAATAAAAATAAACAACATATGACATGCAGACCAGTTTTACAGAAAAAGAGCCTGTGATGTGTGATGTTTTGCTCGTCCACATGAATTAAGACAAGTGATCTGCAGAGGGAAACATGGGAGGGGGAGACCAAAGAAAGGAAGAAAAGGTAAGATCATAGTACATTGAGTTCCTTTCTTATATTGCCATCTGGTTGTGCTCTAAGTCAAAGTAAGTTTCAGTGAACACCAGCAGATGATTAGGAAGTTGGCTTCATGCGAGGTACTTCACTAAAACGAGAGAGTGAGAGTGACAAAAAGGGGGGCAGAGCAAACAAGAGAATGAAAGAGAGAGGGGCACAGCTTTTATGGGTCAGGGAAAAGGTGTGAAAGGAGCAGAAGGGGGAGTGGATGCCTGCGGTTGGTTTGAATAGAAGGACCTCATGTACTATTATATGTTCATTTAAAAACGCTTCGTTGATACACCAGGTAGAAACACAAAGTTAATTGTATTGTGGGAAAGAATTAAATGTTGTCATCACTGCACTAAATGTTGGTGATTGTGAGTCTACAGCACTGTGCAAACAGTTGGCTATAAAACAATTTCTGGCTAAATAACTCCAAACATACAGCACAGTAACATGAGTTATTCAACTGCAACATTTTAGGAGCTTTGGAATATTGTGGGTCTTTGTCTCTATTTTTTCTGCTTTTTTATAATCAAAAATGCAAAATATTATTTGAATAAGCAATTATTTACTGACTTTAAACCCTTTTAAATAAAATAATGAGCTTTTGGTTACTAAAGAGGAGCAAAAATGTTCCTGTTTTGTTGATCTCTGAGCCCAAAAGATGTATTAGTCAGTTGAAATATACGAATTAGTTGAGCTTTAAGAAATGTATGCTAGCAGATTATCTGGGTGGCTGGATTGTTGGGTCCCAAGACAGGCTAAGGAGCCCTTTATGTTTTGGTATAGATGCAACCTTGGGCCAGTGACCCTGTGTATGAATGATGGGCCAGAATGGCTGCTTGGGTAGGTGCAGAGGAGATGGTTGAAAGAGGCAGCTCAAGCAGAAAGAGAGGGAAAGGGGTTAAGTGGAGGCAGGTGTTCCATGACAAACCTTACAAACCTCCCCCCCCCCCACTCCTTTGACTTTAGTTAGCTCTACTAACAGAAGTCTACTGAGATTTCAGAAAACCAACCCATGAACAGACACTTGTTAGCCACTTTGCTCCTTCTCTTTTAACTTCTTTTGTTAGCTCTTATTCAATCACCTTATCCTCCTGATCTAATCTGTCCCCACCAAACTGCAACCCCTTTCCTTTCATCCCAGGTTTCTTTCCACGGTCTCTCCTGTGTGCTCTCCCAGTGCCCGCAGGAGCGCCGAGCTTTGTGGTTTAAAATCATATAAAACTCTGGTTGCTTTAAGCAGCTGAATGCTGTTCCTGCTGTTCCCACTGCTCCACACTGTGTGACCCAGCTGGCAAATTAATTTAAGTAGGATTGACTTCGAAATTGTGTTCTTTCATCGTCCTCCAAAGGTTATTAAAATCCAACTCCAGAATAGAGTAGAATAGTACACAAATCCGATTCTGATTGCTGGAAAAAATGGGGAACGCATGATTTAAAACAATTTGAAATTTAGTTAAATTAATTTAAAACATTATGCGATTACATATTTTGCCCATTTTTTCGACTTCTCATCCAGTGGGTTTTAGTTTGGGCACTATGATGGTTAAAATAATAGTTTGTATTGCTATCAGTTCCAGATTGTTCCAGATGTTGCTTTTAGCATCTATTATGTACAATACATTCACTTTCTCCATTGGACTTTATCTGGGTTTTAAGGATATGTTCTGCCTCAGGCCTCAGCCTTTCGGCATCTTCTTAACTACACATGGTTCATGTTAAAGACAAAGGTTTATGACATTTGACTTAAGTGTGTCTCAACTGATGATGCTCTCGTACAGATGCCACGACTTTTATTTGACCCTTTTTCTTTAAAAAATGACATGTAGCCGTTGGTGTGTGAGTGATACTGGGTACAATCAGTATCCCTGGAATGCTTGGCAGTTGTTATGACAAGTGTGCGTGTTTTAGTCTGCCAACACATGTCATGTGTGTGCACGTGTGGACAGAAGTTTTAGTCTTTGATATTCTATTACTTTTAGTTCTCTTACAACAGATTCATGTTGTGTCCTTGAACAATGTCTGACTGCAGGCAGTGTAAGCAGAGACATCTGGAGGCAAAGCATGCAGCTGTTCTTCACTAAACATTTCAAACTAATGTTTGAATCATCATGCACATACATTCATGCTTCTTTCTCAGCTATAATCTTATTAAAATGCTTAGCTGTTAGTTGGAATTCAGATTTTCTTTTTGAATGTGTTTATATGCATACACTGAAAGAATTAGATGTGCAGTCAGGGATCTGAAACTATCAGGACTCTTCCAATGGAGAGCAGCACTGATAGTTAGAGAAGTATAAGTGGCAGCCTGAGAATAGAAACAACCACAACAGTTCACTAGACTGTTACTGATAAAAAAACAAAAAACAAAACATGCATGCAGATGACGAGCGCCGGCATCTAATTTAAAAAGTTGTTTAATGTCATTATCAATTTATCTGATTTGACCCTACTATGTCAATCTAATTTGACATATTTCTTATTCAATCATTGTATCACTGTCCCTCTCACAGATCTGTACAAACACATACACACACACGCAAAGAAAAAAAAAAAAAAAAAAAAAACAAAAAAAAAAAAAAAACACCCAAACACAAAAAAAAACGAAAAAAAAAAAAA
>JBAMHX010000016.1:8039396-8059298 GCA_037177515.1 Pseudomugil tenellus | reverse complement strand
TAATTTTCCTTTTCCAGAGTTTTGAAAAAACATCCCCCCCCCCCCACCCCCCCCCCCCCCCCCCCACACACACACACACACACAAAATGCCTTTCTACTTAAACACAAGTTAAACCACGATAACAAGGTTGCCACTTTGTGGCAGCTGCACTGACTGGTGTCCATTAGTGATAAAGAGCCTGACTTTATCAATATGTTATCAGCCACAGGAAAAGAGGCAACATGCCAGGCAGCAGCGATTGCAACTGAGAGTGAGGGGGTTGGTATTAGTTATGTTATATTCCATTTTGATTGTATTTTGTAGCAACTTGTCATTGCAGCTCTGATGCAAACTAATTTTCCTCAAATGAATTTGTTCAGTTTTAAATCAGTGTTGCAACTGTTATTGTGTGTTGTGTTTAATTAGCTATACCAAAGCGAAGTTATGTTTTTGTTGGTGTTAGTTTGTCTGTCTCTTTATACTGATAGATTTTTTATTTACATTTTTGTAGAATTAATTATGCAGAAAATAGTTTGTTTTTCATACTACTGACAAGATACAAAAGCCTAGAAAAATTTGACAATTTTCCAGTGGTTGTCAATCATGTCAATGCTGATGATAGACATTCAAAATATTCAACAAGTTGTTCAGATCTTTTTCTACCCTCTGGGATTGAGAATATTGAAATTACTGCATGAAATTTATCATTTTCATTAACATTATCAAAAATTGATGGAAAAAAAAAATCAAAACAAGGCCTAAGCTGCCGGAAGTGACGAATAGGGGTGTGTCCCCGAACACCCCCGTTCTCCTGTTCCCCAATCATCAAATAGACACAATACAATTTTGTAAAGATGCACATGTTCAGTCACAAAGCTCAAACCTGATGTTGAAACTTTTAACCTGCCCGGTATGATGTCAAGACAGTATGCATGCTGAGGTCATGACCTCACTTGATTTGAGGTCAATTCAAAATCTGTTCGTGCATAAAGCGCTACATGGTCGGAAACCATAAATGCAATAATCGTGAAAATCCAATTGCAAATCGTCCCAGAGGCATAGGCAAAAATCTGATATTTTTTTGTACCCTTGGGGACCAAAACAGGTACACAGAGCAATTGTGAAAATTGTTCTAGTTATCGCGCTAACACAAAGGATATCCGGGCGGCAGTGGTCGTGATAAAACCATTACATCCCTGACACTCTACATTCGGGGATATAATTATTAGGAGATGATAAACTAAGTCTTTTCATCTGATCTGACAGTGATGCAGAGTTTGAAGTCAGAGAACGCTGAGCAGGAGGGCATGAGGTTATTGGATTGCTCTGGTTAGCTCCAGAAATGACTTTTCCATGACTCCAGGTATGTGATCCTGACTGAGCCTAGGGATATCCTCTGTTTATGCTCAGGCAAAGACCCACAGATTTGGCGGCCTGGTATTCACCTGATTAAAATGACCTTCTTGTGTAAACTAATCTGGCGGCTTGAGAGCAGCACGCACACACAGGACCTTTTCGAGACCTGGACATTGTATGAAGAATTCTGTCAGTGCAATTAGTGCACACACACCCACACACACACATTCTGAGGGCATGGTGTATTTGAAAAATGGTGAAGCCACACCACTGTGCTAATTAAGAAGCAAGCCTCTGTAATAAAATTAATAACAGTATTATCTGCCACACTTATGTTGGGCTGGAGTGCAGCAGAACTTGTCATCTCTGCTTGTTCTTACAATGCCTTTGTCTTCTTTTCCCTTTGAACAACAGAATGCTTTTTAGTTTCTCTCATATTTACCCCTCATGTTATTTATTTAGTCTTTCTCGCTCCTGTTTTTTTAATATTCTGTGTGTTCAGGTTAAGTACTGTGGATACACAGATTTTTTTAAAGGATTAAAACATAAAACCATAATGCATGTCTGTTTTCTCAAGCAACATATGCTTTTAAGGTGTGAGTAAACATGTTTGCATGCAGAATCTATGTGAATACTATGGTTAATAAATCCCAAATGACAGCTGCTATGTTGCTAAAATGAAGTGTCTTCCTAGAGAGCAGCTGGTTCAAGGGGGATAAAAACACCTGTGGTGTTTTTATCCCCCTTGCTGCTGTAAATCCCTCCTCATATGAAGCTCTTTAACATGTATTTAGTGATTACATGACATTTGTGCCACATGCAATTATTACATGGAGCCTGCCTTTACACAGGAAACACTGATTGTGCTTTGAATCTTTCTTTTTTTAAACAATTGCTACAATACTTTAATTAGTTTACTAAATCAGTGTGCACGTTGAGTGTGCAGTCAGCCATCGTAACATAAGTGTGGAAAAGTTTGGTAAAGGTTACAGTAGCATGACAATGCAAACATCTGGAAAATAGCACCATATTATGAATATTTATTAAGTCTTTGCTCTGTCTCTTGCAACAACTTTAAACATCAGTTTTTCTCAGCCAGACAGGCCCTTTGCCAAGAGGAAAAAGGAAAAATTTGATTGCAGCTGAAGTGTTGACACGAGGTTAGAATATTCAGCAAGATTCTAATAATATATTTAGACCTAATGATCATCTCTGACTTCCACTAAAAGGTATTTATGTTGGTTAAAGTTAAAGCTATATGTGAACTAAAACATGTTTACTAATTGCTTATCACGCATTGGATCTGTTAGAATATGAAACAAGCAGTTGGTTAGATGTTTAAAAGTTAATTTGGTTTGTTGCTATTATGGAGGAAGAGGGGAACATACTGCCTGTACAAACCCAAAACAGAGTTACCTGTAAACATAGAAATGGGAGTCATAGGATTAACACATGTCTGTAACATAATGCTGACCTTTCTTGTAGAGGCCATTGGAAGGAGCACATATTCCTCCAGTTCGAGACCATGTTTCGGTTATATTACCACTAGTCACATATTAGCCACTAGTGTAAAACAGACTCCAGATCAGAGTTCTTGCAAGAACCCCCCCACCCCTCCAACTCGGTCTGAATTGAGCAGGAGTACACCACTGCATGGCTCTGTTTTGGGTTTGTGCAGGAAGCGGATCTGTCGCATTTTAACATGCGGTCCACCAGCATTCTAACTCTCATGGGGGATTAAATAGTTTAATTTAAAAAACAGGTTGGTTTCTTTCATTTTTCTTTTTGTTTTCTTTGAGGAACTTTGTGTCACCATGTCAAGCATTGGGTTTTTTTGGTTTGGCACCAAGCTGCAGAGGACACTGGGAGGAGTGGGAATGTCAAGACAAAGACGACCAGTGGAGAAGGAATGCTGGTGTCCTGCTGAGCTAATCCTCGCTTGAAGAAAAGCGAAAATGTGGAAAGCGAGGGAGAGCGAAGAGACAAAAAGATGGCAATAGAAGGTCCCAGGGTATGGACAGAAATGGAAAGTATTGCTTGAAGAGGAGGGGATCTCTTCCCATTCACTGGGTTTGCTCTAACTTTCACCTGCTTTCTCTCTATGGTCCAAGAGTGTCCCATTGGTGGTCCAACTGGTCTCTGTTCGGTTATCGAGCCGTTTCTAGTTAATGAGACAGCTGTACCATACAAGAGGTGAAGTCCTTTAGATCAGCTTTGCCTAGTGTGCATGGCCCAGCAATTACTTGTCTGTTTGGTTCTGAGGGGAGTGAGTAATGCCACTTTTACCCTTAAGGGCCAATTTTATTGAAACAAACGTCCACCTCGGTCTGCATTGTTTTATGACTAGTCGGATTAGATAGATTTAGAAAATGAACAAAAGACTACATAAGCCCTTTTCAGAATTTTAAAATCGAAATTTCCTGGGAACATTTAGTACAATGCTCAGAAAATTTGACAAATTTGACTAATGGCATTTATTACTTTTATTTACCTTCTCTGGAAAGTTAAGCATACAGGCATGTAAAATGTTTGTTTATTAAATCGTTCATAGACAGTTATGCTAGATTTGTTATGACGATGTACAACCAATGGCATTAAATAACTGGACTTGTTGCAAAAGATATTAGAAAAAAATGTGTATTTGTTTCTGTAAGTGTGGCAATCCTAATAAGGAATATCTTGCAAATACAATGAGATGGTGGAGCCACGTTACATGTATCCACCCCACCACTATGAGAACCCAGCACGTTGCCTCAGTGGTTGAATCCAAACCATTTCAGGTCAGACTTTCTACACCAGGCCTCCTGGTTTTGTTCCGTCTGGCTGAAGCTTGAAGCAATTACAAGTGGCTCAAGGGAAATCGCCTTCCTTTACTGTGTCGTTTGACTCATTCTTCACAACTCCACATCTCTTTTTAAAGTGTTGACAGAGATATTAAACACGAAGGGCTCTATCACTGACAAGTTGTTGGATGAATGCGAGCAAAAAGCGAACCAAAACAAGGTACTTCTTTTAGAGGAGTAGATGGTAATATTCACCCTTTATGTGTAGAACAACAAAAATCTAAATGAAAGATTTGGAGAAAAAAATAATTGTTGGCTTTGGCTTGTGTTTGTATCATCAGCAGAAATGATAAACTATTTAGTTTCAAGCTGTCAACATGTCTAATAGCATAATCCTTTGCCTTGTGATTCTTATAAAAAAGAGAACTTTCAACAACTGTAAAGTAGAAGAATGTGATTCCCTTCTGCGTTTGGTGTGTGGTGACTACTCCAGATGGATTTCCACAGCAGATGGAGGCTGTAGACAGGATTTTTATGATCCTGCTACTTTTTAGTACTCACAACTCATCACACACAGAGGTCAGCCTTTCTTTGTCCCTCCTGCCTCTGATTTCTTAGCAACTGTCTTTTCTTTCTGTATGTTCTACTCTTAGAGTGTGAGGTGGACAGGTTTCAGCTCGAAATATGCAGTTTTTCAAAAATCAGTTCCTTGATGAAACGCACATTTCAGCAGCAGGAAATATCAGAAGAGAAAGCCAAGAAATAAGGAAAAAGAGGGGGGTTGTTCGAGGTTGGAAAAGACTGCAGAGACATGGATTTCATTAGAGCTCCCTGTGTGAGCGTGCCTCCTTCAGGAGAGAGGGCATTGTTCTGCTCTGTGCCCCCAGCTCAGAGTTCCTGCCATGGGCAAGACTTGTTAGAGAGACAGCTTCCCGTAGAGGCGGCTGGACAGGGGTTATCAAAGGACAAAGGGGCCTTTTGGTGTGCTGACAGGCGGACAGGTCAGACACCATGGTGTGTGTGTCAGTCAGAGAAGGGGGAGTATGATGATGTGTGGGTTGGTGCTCTGGCACAAGAATCTGTTTCTTGTGTGTTTCTGCATGTTTGTTTGCAGCAGTTAGGTCAGTGAATGGAAAACTGGTGATGTGTAGCAGGCTGATCAGCTTCCCATGCTGGGTGTGTGTCATGATCGGACCTGTTTGTGATAAAGAGGGTTGTAGGACGTGTTACAACAGTTTTATATGTCACACTGGAGCCTGGAATAACATGGTAATTCTGCTCTACTAGAAAAAAGAGATTGATTAATATTTATAATAATGGATTATACTTGGTACGCCATTGCTAACCTTTTTTTTGTTTTTATTTAAGAGAAAATGCAAGAGTGGCTGCAACCTTAAAATGCCACTAAAGCAAGGAACAAACAAGGATCGTGCAGAAACAAATGACATTTTTTGCTGGTCCGTTACTCTTAATATTAGACTTCTGTAGCCTTATCAACTTAAAAGGTACAATTGTGGTTAATTTCCAGGCATGACCAGTGACTTAATAGTGTTTCCATTATAATTTATATGATCTGCCTTGCTAGTTAGATGTAAGTGATGGAGTATTTCTTGAGTATTTCATGAGTAATTCTCAAGTGTTACGTGTAGGCACTTTGCCCTCCTGTTTCTTTGTTGGTCCTGGCCCTAATTGGGTGATTCGGAGGTGGTTTGGCTCTAATTAGCAATTGGTTCCTCCCTGATTGCTAGAATGAGCTGCACCTGGGAGCCTTGCTTTAAAGGCAGCTGACTGCAATCACACAGGGAGCTTCTCTCCTCACATCCACACTCACGCTGGCTTCTGTTGGTCTGTTGATGACTGGTTCTGCGTGCTGCGATCTCAGGTATGTGGTGGGAGGTTTGTTGCCTAACTATTTGGGGTACCCTTTACATTCCAGCCCTTAGTAAAAACTCTGTCTAGTTCACTAGCATAGCGGTTGATGCCACCCCTTGTATATGTTTTAATGCAACACTTTGTAGATAAGTTAGTTAGGTCTTTTGTTGTTTGTTTTGACCCTTTAGCTAAGTGGTTAGTTAGGTCTCGTTTTGTTATATTTATTTAATTTGTTTGGCTCAACCTTCTGTCCCTTCCTCCCCCACAGGTAACGCAGCTGAAAACCTCTTTTCCAGAACAGTCAATAAAAATAATTTTTTTACCCTTTACCTCATGTTTTCTTTATTCCATGGTTGTTGGTATGTTACCACGTTGGTACGTTGTTGGTACGTTACACTCCCTTGTGGGTTTGTGTCTATTTGGGTGATTAAATTGGGAAACACATCTGACATCTTTCTTTTAAATGGATTGTACCAAAGGAAACAATTAAAAATGATGATTAAGTTGCTATCATGTGTCTGAACTGGCACATATATTTATTAATATCTTTAGCTGTCTGTTCTATTAATGTACATGACCACCAAGTTGAGAAAAATACAAGGTGTGTTGGCTACCAGGCATTCAACTATGCTTTATTTGCAATTTAATGCCTAGCTATCAGTGTTGTGCCTGAACGCGTTAATAAACGGCATTCACTGAACACGTTCATATTTACGGTGAACAGTGAACTTAAGGATTAAGTTTTTATTCAGTGAACATGAACGAGAGCGACGCTCACTTTGACAAGAATGAGCAGTGTACACTAATTTGAAAAGTCCGGTTTTACGACACTGTTTACGGTAAACACCATGACAACAAGCATGACTAATACTAGTTCCCGTGATTCATCCATCCATTATCTACAGCTTATTCCATGAACGAGGTTGTGGGATGGGTGCCTGGAGCCAATCCCAGCTGACATTGGGGTGAGAGGTGGGGTACACACTGGACAGGTCGCCCCTTGATTCAGACTCAGCTAAAGCCAACAGGGCAGATGCTACCTCGTGAAGTGATGATGTTGTTTCCCTCAAAAAGTAAACACACAAGACTAAAACTTAAGGTGAATAACTGAGCTATAAGAAAATGGCAAGAAACCGGTGGTCATAAGCCGATAAGATAATTATCCAGAGACATCACCGTAAGACACAGGGCTCTCCATGTCAACCATGAGTCCCTCCTGTACCCAGCCGAGTGTCTCCATCAGACATGCGGGGTCCCCATTCGCAGCTCTCTGGGTGAAGAAGTTTTGGTCAGTTTCGTTGTTCGCCCAGCTGACTAGATCCAACATAATTTTATCAGGAAGAAGTCTAGAGAGACGCTCTTACTAGATGATTCACATAGACAGACAGTGCAGAGGATCACAGGGACGGGAGGGAAGAAAAAATTATCTGCCTTAATGATCGCACATTAAAATTTATGATCTATTTCAACATTATTTTTCTCCTGGATGTAATAATTCTTTTTCTTCTTTTTTTTTGGTTTATTTGTTTAGTTTTGGAGTGGCAGTGACTTGCCTGAGGAGGCAAGTCACTGCAAGTTGTAGGACGTGACGCAAGTCACAGAAGAGGTTTTATTGAGTACAAATAAAATGTAACAAATAAAATGTAACAAATGAACGTGAACTAGTTCTTTTTTAATCCATATGAACTTAGTTCATTTAAAAAAAAAAAAACTATGAAAGTTCATATTTATCTGTATAATCTTTGGGCTATTTCTCGTTAAGTATGAACTGGCACAACACTGCTGGCCATCCACCTAAACAGGACTCTGAATCTAAAACAGCATTGTTTATTCTTATGCACTTATTTGCTTTTCATCCTCAGGCAAGGAAATGTGTGACTCTTGTGGACCTGCAGGTTTGCTACATGCTGTAATGATGTGGAATTTTGGCTCCCAAAAGAAAACTGAGAAATAAATGAGGTAGTGTAGTATCCTTATCACCATCTTCCACCTCTTTGGCATCCACGTGGTGTTTCAAGGTGATAGCTTGTGACATAAAGGCTTCAGTCTTGTGAGGATGATTATTAAAACCAACGGGGTTTGTCACCTCTCACAGCCCTTTGTGTGTCCAACACGTACCTGATATCTCTCTATTCATCCTGTCTGACGACCCCTCCCACCCGCACTGCCTAGCTGATATGGCTAAGCTCACTTATCCCAATAAAGGGCTAACGTTGTGAAAATACAATCACAAAATACGTTGTAGGTGATCTTATTAATGAAAGAAATAAGTCATAAACAATGCTCTTATAAAGGATGCTAAAACATTTACCACTTATAAACAACATACTAAAAGAAAACTACTGTATGTAAAATGTAAAATATTAATTCAGTGTTTATTTATGCTGTAACAATGATTCATAGTGTGTGCTTATTGTGTTTCCTTGTAGATTCCTCCACAGATGAATGTTTTGCCACCAACAACTTATTAAACCTATTAAAGCCACAGTTTCATGAACAATTCTTGAGTTTTTCTCATAATAATCCATGTGTTATTCATTTATAGACAGTATTTGTTACTTGCCAGACAGGCTGGCCTTTGTGCTAAATGTTTGCGTAATAGAGTATGTGAAAGTAATGAGATTATATATGAAAATCATGGGTCAGACCCACTTCATACCCAACTCTATATGTGCCTTAATCCACAAAGCTTTCATTTGGTCTGCTGCTGGTTTATTAAACCATCTGTGTCTCTAGTGGTTGCAGTCCTGTGAGCTTGATGCTGGGGCACCTTGATGGATTTGGTATGTTATTAGGAGAGACACAGTGTGCTACACCTCTCCCTTTCCCTGCTGCTGCATTAGTGTGTGTGTGTGTGTTTGCATCTTTATGTGTATATATATATATATATATATATATATATATATATATATATGCAAGACCAGACGTTTCTGCCGCATGGATTCTGCTTGGTGTCTTACTCGCAAGATCAAAACGTTTTGAGGATGTTTGATGCATTTGAAGTTGTAATGAATTCTGTTTCTGTACTGCTGCAATTATCCTTTGAATACCTCCACCATTTCCCCCATTCTTTGTTTTTTTCCTTCATAAGCTGTTGCAGTGCATCATGCAACATTTAACCAGACATTACTTTCTGTGGGGCTGCATGCATTTATCTTATTTCAGATATTTGTAGGCCCGTCGCAATAAGCAAGTCAATTAAGTCAATTAATTGCGTGATAAGAAAAAATGAGCACAATAAGTTTTCTGGTCGCAATAAATTTAGTATTTTTTTTTTCTTTCTTCACCTGGATTTACTGGATCGCAATAGATTTCGTTACGGTGCATCATAGTGCATGAGGACAATTCAGAGGCAGCAATGCCTTTGTCTACAATGTTGCCTGCAAGATGACATACTGAAGGAGATGAGACATTCATTCAGTTTTACTCTGCCACCCTAAATATGTAGTAAAATAAAACATGACCCCTTATATGAGCAAACACTGTAACTGCTGACTGGACCCTGAATTGAACCCTGAACCAGTGTCTGAAGACCAGATATGGTCCAGATAACCACACTGATGAAAACCTGTGTAGATGACCGTTATTCCTGTCAAGGACGAGGACACTGGTTTCTTTAGATTGATAAGAATATAAATTTAATGATGAAAAATAAAAGAAGTTGAACATACATTAAAACATACAGACATGGTACAAGGTTATAACCCGGGGAGAATTCCTCCATAGATCTGTTGTCACACAGAAGTCTAGTCAACTAGGGGCAACTTTGTTTAAGGACTTTGGTCACGTGCGTCAATCTGAGGCCTGTTTTTAGGCTTTGACAACAAAACCGAGGTCTCGCCTAAACATTTCCCTGATGGAAGGATGCTGGCCTTGCAGATAGTTTACTAAGATCAAAGTAATTGAACCAATATATGACATTTTCCCAACACCTGGAAGACCATAAACTGATCTGCACATCCAACTCAATTTTCTTTAGAAATTAATGTTTATTCCTAAAACAGTGTAGTTTGTATTATTACTGCTTTATTATTATGTTAGTTGAAAATTGTCTTAAATGATAGGTTTAAGCGCTTAGCGCAATATTATCATTTATCACAATAATTTCTGAGACAATTAATTGCACAGCAAAATTTGTTATTGTGACTAGATATTTGCCCTGGATACTGTTTCATATTTTAAATGGTCCTGTGAGCCATATTATTTTTTCACTGAGTTATTTCTTTATATCTGAGATGTTATTACTTTGTTGCATCATTGATTGTGTCATAGGTAATGAGTGAATGAATTAATAGCTGTCTTGGGGAAAAGGTATCAGAAAATGCTGGCAGCTACACAGACCTGTCCACGTGTCTGGTAATGGAATATCTCTTGTAGGGGAACCTTTAGTTTTTACTTACATGTTTTCATACCTGATCTTTAAAGACTTTGGTCTTATTTAATATAGATTTTTATTCGTTTAATAATTTTATGCTTCTTGGTATAAAATCAGAAATTCTGAGAAGCTTCGCCTCTTTTATCCTCCCTAGCTATGCAATAATAATAATAAAAACAGTCTTCCTTTTGTGTATGTGGAGGTTGTAGATTAGGTTCAGATGTTTAGTTCGAATGATGTGAGCTAAACTTAAAGAAGAGGCTCACATAACACGTTTAATATAAGCAGTTTTAATAACCCTGAGGAAATTATTAGACTTAATTCACAGAGGCAGAAATGCATTGACATGAAAGGTTAAAGTACATTTAGATATTTTTTTCTCCAAACAGAAGGAAATTATAAACCTTTAGTGACAGAGTAGATGGAACAAAAAGGACCACCCAAAGTCTAAACACTCACTGTCTGTCTCAGTGGGGCCATGCAGGGGATTTTTTTTTTTGTGGCATTCAATATCCACATTTGTTAACTGTGGCATTGATTTACACAAGCATACACACTCTGATAAGCCAGGCTGTGTCTAATGCATATAGTAGACATGCAATACGTTCTTTCACACATGCGTGATACATGAAACCCAAACAGAACATCATTTACACAAACATACAGTTGCCTATAAACATCTCGTTCCATATTTGTCATTCGGACGTCTGCTGAATTTTTGTGACTGCGTTGGCAGACCTAGAGCATGGTGTTGCAGCATGACCCTGCATGCAGACATGCATTTCAGCTGCAAAGTTAAACAAAAAACTGTTCTGTTTAAGACTATGCATCAATTCATTATCGCATCACAGCAACACATGTATTCACAGAAATCATGGCAAAAATGTCGTATTTGTGCGCTGAAATCTTTTTTTTTTTTTTTTTTTACTGGGTATCGCATGGAACTGAGTGTCCTCCTTAGTAAGTCTGCTGCTTAAGCCAGAAAATGGAGAAATTCAATATAACACAAACCCAAATATATTAAATTCTCTTTCTTACATAACAGAAATAGAAATAAATCCTCAGTCAAAAAACGGTAATTGAGATTTTTGTTCTACAAATATTGGAAATGATTGAAAATGTAATTGTTTTATGTCTTGTCTCCATTATTAGTTTATTCATTTTCATGTTTTTTATTAAGTTCAAATCTTTTAAAATGAAATCAGCAGAATTAACAATGGTCCTTTTTGTAATACGGTAAGATTTATCGCATCATTTTACAACCGCATTAGCCTGCAGTTGCTCAGTGCTGCCTGTAAATAGCTGGAGTAAGAGTTTATTATATAATTTTCTTTTCATACAACGAGGTATTTATTTGACCCTACAGTTAACATCAATAAACAACCCCAATTCACTATAATTACATTGCAGAAGGAGAAAAACACCAGAGGGGAAGCAGCATCTTGTGTTCTTAGTTTACACTATTTTTCATATGACATTGACGTCTCTTCTCCACTTTTGTTTTGCTGCATTTTGTTCTTTTTGTGGCATCCATTTACCATGAACATTATCTTTAGAAAGTTGCGAGTTATTAGCTGTCAAGCAGAGCTGTCATAGTGTCACTGGGCAAACAAACAGAATACATCAGCATGGTTCTGCTTTGCTATCCATTTCCCTGTCACAAATGTGAGTTCCACTCCCCATATCTTTCAAAATCTGTTTTTTATGGTCACTGTAAGCCATAATCAAGTGCATTTTTAGCTAATTTAAACCATGAGGGGATGGCTTGTGCAACAAGAAATTGACAAGAGGTTGGCGTCACTTTTAAAGCAAATAAAGACTTCTTGCATGAGTCAGTTTCACTCCAAATGCATAATTGTTGTCAGTTGGAGAGGCATCATATTAGTGTTTCAGAAAATTGGTCATCATAATCAGTTGAACTACAGGAGGAAAATGTCATGTGCTTGTGGTTAAAAAGGGTGGCAAAATATTTTTCACATTCCAGAAGAGTTTATCTATGAGCCTGTTTACTATATTTCTAATAGGTTTGTAATTAAAATGATTTATTGATTGATTGATGTTTTTGGTTGTATCGATGTGACATTGTTACTTAAAATTCTCCTTTTTTTCCCTAAATGATTTTAACATTTTGGGAACTACTTCGAATTTAGACAAATTGTTGCAGCACTCAACACTTTGCAGAAGCCTCTTTTATGTGCTAAAGCTTTTCTTAAATTGGATACATTCCTCTATGTATTTTACTGTTTGGTCTCCTGTGTAAGTAGTGACTTAATTGCACAAATTGGTAAAAGAATTTGCAGAAATTTCTTGACTGAACTATTTAACCTCAATGGATGCACAAAATCTGAAATGCTTAGAAACAGCAATGAAGCAAAAAAGAGTCGGGGCCAAATATACTTTGACTGATTTGGAGCTAAACCACCCAATGCTACATTTTTTTGTGTTGCATTTGAATACTGTGTGTACAGAAAAGCCTGAAATAACCCCTGAAACTATTCCAGACAAATTAACTATACTTCAGCGTGAATCACTAATATTTATCCTCATGCAAGAAATTTTGCACGCAGCTGACATTGTGACATTGTGCATGTGAGTACGTGATAATTTACAACAAACCCATCGAGATGTGATGATGAAAATCAAGCGTCTGAAGAGGGGTGGAGGAGGGGGGGTAGTTAAGAATAGGTGGGAAGATTTGCAGATTAGTTATGACAATGCCGACTAATAAAATTGTTGATGACTAACTTGATAGCTGATTAAATGCTTTTTTTCTCTCAAAGCTGCTTCCACACTTTATTTTCAGCTACTTTGTTTGTCCCTGATGTACATGCACAGTAGTGGCACTTGAGGTCAACCATAACATCACCAGAAAAGTTATGCCTAAACAATAGTATTGCAGCAAGACGGCAATGGAGTTCAAGAGTTTGGGAGTATTTCATAAATATTTAGGAGGAGAAAATCTGCAAGGTAGAATTTGGCTTCCATTGCGGTACAGCGACGATGCACGAGCCTCTTAAAAGGAAGCATGCCGCGTCTAATTTCTGACAAACAGGGACACTTGTCGTCTCGGTAACCTAATTGGCTAGCTAACTGCTAACATTTATGACAACAGTGAGCAAATACATATTTTTGGTGGCAAGCTATTTTTTGGTTTCAGGTGCCTCCTTCATTTAATTTTGTAACACCAGGCAATAGTTGAAAATGACTTTAACGGGCAAATGAAGAGTATAAAAACCTGTACAAGCATTTTCTTAAGCCCAGTTACTTATTTTCCATCTTTTACAAGCAGCGAGGTTCATTACTAGTTGTTAAATGTTCTATCATATAAATATTTATTTTAAGATAGTACATAACACTTAAGAGATAAGACTTCAAGCAGGGATCTAATGATGGTTATGCAATAGTACATTGTATTTATATTTTTGTGCAGTAAGCTGCAATTTAGAGCGACCTAAATAATTGGTGACATATCAAAATAATTTATTTATGGCAGCCCAAGTTTAGAATAACTTTATTCTTGGTAAACATGAAACTTAATAATGTACCATATTTTAAATATATGCAGGGAGTTTAGTATCAGAAATCTTTATGAAGGAGCTTGTTAATGCAACCTGCAGTGAGAAAGTATGGCAAAGTTGACCAACTGTAGCTAATTGCTAATAGTGGCTTTATTTGTCATCTTGGTTTATTTCTCAACTTGCATTTTTCTGAGACCTTTCTAGTGTAAGACTACTTTACAATCCACAATGCCAAGTTTCAAAATTGTACATGCAGTGTTCTTAAATACTTCATATGTATAAAATGTATCATTTTTGTCAACACTCATTTAAAATGTTTAATTCTACCTACTGTTTTGGCATCAGAGGAAATTACATAGTTAAGTCAGTAAATGTAATGGGAGCTTGTCCTAAGCTCCAAAAAAGCCATTGCAGAGACATTGCCCAGAGTGCAGTAGATGCACTGAACTGCATATTCAATCTGAGCTCTTTCTGTTTGGTTTTGCATCGTCTCAGTTTATTGACATTGCTGCGCATGCCTTGCACAGCGCAGTGTGCTGCACATTCATACACACACTGCTGTTTTTGTTGGACTCTGAGGTCTTAGACCTGCAGTGTGTCACTGCGAGTGTGGAGGGATGGAAGGAGAGACCAGGTGCATTGTGTCCCTGTATGTTTGTGTGGGAGAGAGGGAGATGGGCCTTACCTTGTATATATGTGTGTGATTTTTCCCATATTCCCATTCCTGTCTTTGTCAGAGAGCATACTGAGGTCTCCCACCTAATTTTTGACTCATTTTTTGGCCAAGACTATAGAAAATTAAACCAGCATTAGTTTACTGTCACAGCATTCTGTTTTATGTCATTCTCAGTCATGGAAATACACTTTTACAAGGCTCTACAGACTATGCAGAGTAAGTGTATCAGAGAGAACTTTTAATGCATCAGGGAGATTTCATTTGGGTCATAACATTAGAATGACATAAACACATCTTTGTCAAACTCAAATTCAATTTAGTTTAGTTTAGTTGGCACCAATAGCACCAATTCAAAGCGTCACCTCTGTGTATTGTACATACAATCAGTTCAATCAATTCACATGGACAAATATTTAGCCTATCTGATTGAAATTAATCTGATCAGAGATTCTGCCTGACGTGTTTACATGGACACTAGATAAAGTGCTTCATTCAGCTGTATTACATCAAGACCCGAATGAAAAACCTCCAGAAGAACCCGACTCAGGGATGAAGGCCATCTGCCTGGACCGATTGGGATGGAGAAGAGGGGATCACAACATGCATCACATGTTTTAGCCAGGGAGACCTGCTGAGACAAAAGAGAAGAAATCTATTAATGATGCCAATACTATCATGAGTTTATACAGAGAAGATAAAAAGCGGAGAGATAAGGAAGTGCTCTGTGCGTCATGAGACACCCCTCAGCAGGCTGACAGCATAACTAGGGGATAGCTAGACCACCCCTGACTACAAGATTTATCAAAAATGAAGGTTTTAAACATAGCCCTGAACTTTGATGGGAAAGCACTTTCACTTGCATACACCACCCATGACCACATTTACAAGCCACTTTAAAAGGGTTCACATACTCCATGAATTAGATGTTGTGCTATTTACTACTACTTATCAGCCCTTGTTTTTAAAACCATCCAACCCCGAAAGCTGAAACTGTTGCAAAGCTAAAACTGTTGTAGGAACCTTTTGTGCACAAATTCCACAAGTTGTGATGAAATAAGGTGACCCCTTCTCAATACTGCCCTTTCACTTTTCAAAGTTGGGTCAAGAAAGTAATGAGTAAGAGTTGAAGTCGGAAGGTTTGCAGTAAAATGACAGGGTAGCAGCGCAGGATGACGGCATGCCGTTTGATAGATGGGTTGTTAATGAGAGGAGAGCACGACTAACGTTTCAGCAAACCTCTATTACTCACATGAGAGAACATGTGAGAGATCAAGAGATCTCAGCCTACGGAAACTACAGCACAGCATAGCAAAAACTGCTCACAGTTCTCAAATCTCAAAAAAGAAGAATATGAAGGACATATAGACATTGATTTGGGTTACGTTCATATCATATGTAGTGATCAGGAAATCTGCTCTTATAATAAAGAATAGTTTATTTAAAATCCTGTTATTAACGCTTTCATTTAAGTGAATAGAAAACCGGAGAGATGCACAGAAATGGAAGGTTTTTGAGCTCACAAATTACAAGAGTATGTTGTTAATTGTGATTTCATTGTGATTAAGCAGATGCTGCATTGGTGGTGTGGTGGTTAGCACTGCAGCCTTACGGGGAAATGGTTGCTGGTTTGAGCCTCAGCATGGACAGTGGCCTTTCTGTGCGGAGTTTGCATGCTCTCTCCAGGTTAAATGGGTGAATGTGTGTGTGTGTGTGACTGTTTGTATGGCTGTTCGTCTCTCTGTGTTGGCCCTGTGATGGACTGGCGACCTGTCCAGAATGTACCCTGCCTCTTGCCTGATGAATGCTGGGATAGGCTCCAGGTACCGGCCACCTTGAATAGGATTAAGTGGTATGGAAAATGGATGGATGTGTTTGAATAGTTTTATTCAGGAAAAAAAGCCCCTTTGCCCATAGATTTCATGGATGGTTATTGTAAGCACTAACTTTTTTTTTTTTTTGGTGAAATGAAAATACCATTTATTTTTGCAGTGTTGGGAGTGTTTTGTTTACAGTTTGTCCAGAAGTAAGTGTTGATGGTCAGAAGTGATGCATGTTTTATCACTAACACATGAATGAGATTTGGATAAAGTATAACGTATGGCTCCTGATTAACTCCCTGACAGTGATTCTCATGGCTGCATGTGTTGAAAAATGCCTACTATAAATCAGGTTGATTATCGGTTTGAATTTGTTTTCTACTGATCATACAAACTTAAAATGGATGAAAATTCCTTTATATTCCTAAATGTTATAAGACTGAAGAAAACAGTTTTCAGTGTTGAGGGGTTTTTTTTTTTTTTTTTTTTTAGGTTTTGGTAACTTCAGTGATCAAAATTGTTGCAAATCTGCATTTGGCCAAAATGGCCTTGTAGTCTAGCTCTCCATGGAAACCAAAGATTGGACCTTGAAGAAACGCAGCAATTTTAACTATATATTTGGGTATTATGGTTTGCTATGTGTCTTAATAAGCTTCCTTATAAGCCTTCTTATAAGCTAGATGAAGGAATAAATGTTAGAATTAAAACTGTTGGTGGGCTGTTGGTGTCCGTGGGCCTTCCTGTTTCAGGGTCTCATTTCTTTTGCCAAGGACATAAATATTCTTTCATGGTTCTGAATTGAAAGCAAAAGACCAAGTTTAACATGGTAAGAATTCAACTGGGACTCAACAGCACTTAACACCTTCTCTCATCAATTGTAAGAGGAATTTTGCTTTTGAGTGTTCCCAAGTTAAGTTATATGTACAATTTCAATATTGTTCAATATTTAAAAAAAACATTGTATGTAAGTAATAAAACCTTTTTTTCTTTTGAGGAAAAATGTTTATTTATTTTTATTAATAGACAGATATTTCTTTGACTTTGTTCAACTTATTACTATTTTCTTCCTGTATGTAACAATTTTATTTAGCTTCAGAGTCTACTAGTTCAGCCATCCTCCATTTTCAGTATTTCCAATAAAAACAAGAGAAAGTTTGTGGATGATTTCTGGACTCAGATTCTCACACTGCATTGTAAAATGTGGGGCAGTGATCAGTTTTGTGTTTTTCATCTTTGCAGGGAAAAATAATACCTTCACAAGGCACAATCCTGGTTTTGTTAATATTTTCCAGATCAGTCTTTTTTTTTAGTTGCTCATAGTGGCATAGAACAACACAGATGTTAAACTCAGAAGCGGGGATGCCTGTGGGAGGATCTGACAGTGGTCTGTATGTTTCCATGGGTTTTGTGGTTTCAGTGTTGACAGGGGTGTCATCTGTCCTCCCGCCTTTCAGAGACCTCCTCTGGACACATTTGTATTTTTTGTTCAACACAAAGTGAACAAAAGACAAGCAACTAAAAGAAAGTCACAACAGCTGAAAAATACAGGATTGATCTATAAGAATCAGAGTTGTGTGTCCTGTCAGTCCTTTTCCAGTAAAGTAATCATAGAAAGTTGAATTATAGCAAAAAGCTTAAAAAATGGGTGCACAGCAGTTGTGTTACTCTCTATCACACAAAGCATTGCACAGATCAAAAGAGACATTTTACCCGCCTTTAGGCACTCAGGGCAGTATAAAGCAACAAGACAAACTTGCATTGATGGACAGCTAAAGTAGGGCAAAGCAAATTAAGGATATTTGTCCTCTCATCTTGTGGCCTGGACCTGTATTTGCATGGCAGTACCAACCCTGCGTTTCATAAAGTGTTCATTCATGCTTGCATTCCCTCTCTTAGCTACAGTGTTACTTCCCTACACCACTGCTTTCCTTTAAACCACCAGGCCCATAGGTGTTTAACTTTTTAACTTACTCACATTCTCTCCATTGGAATAAATTGAGATGATCAGTGTTAAATCAATAGCAATGTATTGTTAAACTCCAGTGTCAACTAAACTTATAAAAATTTCTTCTTGCACCAGCACAATGTTGACATTTTATGGACTATGTTGTACATCCCCCGTATTTCTGCCTGATTGCTTCTCCAGCCTGGGAGATGGTTGCTCCCTTAAACCCTGCAGCCTTCAGAACCATGCGCTCCATCCATTCATCTGGCTTTATATTAACTTTCGTAAGTTTTCTTACAGTAAGCCTGTGTGTCCCGCATTGACTCCCATCTCTGTTTCACTCCTTCCCTCGAAGGATAGTGTATGTAACAGCTGTCATTAATGAGGCTAAATCTGGCTGTGGGTCAGACCTCTCAGCAACTGTTGGCAGGGAGAGTAAAAGTAAGAGTATCTAGTTAGCATGTCAGCTTTAAAGTGCTGAAAACAAGATGGCTTACAAATAGTGTCCCGTATGAAACTTGGCCTACTTCACAAAAATACACACATGTACATGAAAGTGAGTGAGTTTGTTTGTGGGTTGGTAAACAGAGTATTAAATGTGTGTTTGTCTGTGTGTGTGTACTTGTGCTAAGGCCTGCATACTGACTTGCATCATGTGTGACCCACATTCCTCAGTGGTTGGCTCATTTACACACACTGCCATTTAGCAGTTAGGTTTAGCACAGATGCAATACTTCAGCACTTAATGATTCACACAAGTCAAAATTACATCTGAAGAATTGTTCAAGTATATAAAAATACCAATATTGGCATGTGCGTCTGCATCGCATGTGCTGTGGGCTGGCCCATGGGATCTGCAAAAGGCTCAACACATTAGTCAGAGAACCCTGATGGTGCTGGAGCAAGAAATGTCAGACATGTAGTACTCATTAGTTATGGCCCTAAATCTAATCTTTGAGCATGAATGATGTATGAAGGTGTTTTTTCTTTTATCTCTGCTGTTGAAGGAAAATAAATGTGAAAAGGTTTCCTGTTAATTAAATAACCAAAGGGATTAATTAACTTTTTTAGATAGAAATAAGGTGTTTAATCTCAGATGTTTTCTGTCAGTAATCCTGGTCAATATTAGACATGAAACTATGTGAAAAGTACATTTTGACACCAAGCAAAAGCAACGACAGTACATTTATTGACTGAATTAAATCAGTCAGCCGTTTGCTCTCCTTTCCTATTGTCTGTACCGTGGAAGTTCAGACGGCCACAGCTTAACCCTGTCAGGTTATGAGCCAGTAGCACCCACAGACTAATGAGATTTCAGTCACCCACCCAACCGTCTGTAAAGCAATCAATTAGAGATCTCAACAAGCCAACCTTAGCTGCTGCAGGGCAATTAGGGAGCTTCAGCTGCATGCAGGGAACATTCCACAAGCAGGTGGCAAAGAAGAGGGCTGTGCCGAACATGCTAAGTCTTGGTCAAGGCCAGTTAGTGTGTGTGTGTGTGTGTGTGTGTGTGTGTGTGTGTGTGTGTGGGGGGGGGGGGGGGGGGTCTTCGCTTTCCCCCAACCCCCTCCCTCCCCTCC
>JBAMHX010000016.1:7999094-8012713 GCA_037177515.1 Pseudomugil tenellus | reverse complement strand
GACTGTACTGCTGTAACACCTAAATTTCCCAATTTGGGATTAATAAAGTACTTCTATTCTATTCTATTCTATTCTATACATAATGACACAGAAGCGACTTGGCTCTTATGGTCAAACAAAACCGAATCTTTGATAGCACCGGAGTTGAACCAGCAAAGCCCTGGCTCTAACACAGCAACCATTCTTATTCGGTGGAAAGGCTAAGGGTAAGGCGAAGAGAGGGAAGCACATGTTCAAGTCATACAGACAATGAGGCTTTGGATAACTTTTTTTCTTCCTCAGAACATGTGTTAATTATTTAGAGAATTAATTAAGCACTAATTTAGCACAGACATTTGTTGTGGACCAACTGTAAGGTCTACAAGTATATCAAACAATGTGTCCTCTGGTCAGGTACATGAGGAAGGTAACTGCTCTCAATGAATACTGACTAACCAAGTTTAGAGTGTTTTGCACTCGATAGCCATTTGCGGTACAAGCCCAACCTTATTATTGTGACTGCTGTTCTCAGCACTGGTCCCCAGGGTGTTATGATGGGATTTTTCCAGTGTGTGAATTTCTAAGATGGTGAACATTACACGTCTAGTGAGCTGTTACAAATAAACTCGAATAAGCGCGAGGCTTAGAAAAACGGGGCAAACAGTAGAAGCACAATGCTTATCCAGAGGTCCTTATGAAAATCCCTTATCGTATAAAAAAAGCCATGTCAGATTTTCCTACTAGGGTCAGCAAGAGTATTTATGTTTGGCTACCTTTTATTTTTATTGGCGGAGAGACTCACGCTCTGGTTTCAGTTGGGCAGTAAATGCACAGACAGGGTCATTTTATCCTTCAAGAAATGTTGATCTGTGTTTGCAGCCATGACTGGCTGACCAATGATTTTAGTTATTCCTGTTTATGATAAACTTCAGACATTTGATTGAATTAAGCCATCCCTCAACCAAAACAAAACAAGAAATATATATAAATAAATTTAAGGAGCATGTTGTATCATCATGCTGTATTTGGTGATTTGCCACACTGACAAAAAAAACCCAAAACAAAAAAAAAAAAAAAAAAACACGAAACCAAAACAAAGAGCAGGATTTGGCAGCAGATATAACTATCACAGCTGAGGAAAAAGTCAGGTTTAATAGTATACAATGCGAAGCTGGGGCAACATGTTTGAGACATTTCAAGTATCTGCATGTGTAGGGAAGATGAAAATCATTTTGTTAGCCTCAGCTGATGTGTTTAGTCTTTCGTGTTCCCCTGCAGATTTCTGAACTGTAGCTCCTGTCTTTAAGTCGGATTACTGTCATAAATTACAGCTTTGTAGCTCCAGCATTTAAAGTGACGATTTGCCCAAGTGCTGAGTAAATCTTGCAATACAGTGAACAAGAAATAATAAAAGGAGATGTGTCCTTAGTGGATAAGGGCACTTAGAAAGTAAGCATAGAAGATATACAAATAAAATAGAAAATGAAATGAAAGGAAGCATGAAGGGTGTTTGGAGAATCCTGTAGCAATGTGAGGTTATAACAGCTGCACTGTCTGCTTTCAACAGCAATATTTTAGACTAATTTTATAGTGCAGGATTTTTTCTCAATTTATGTTTTTGTAAATATTTCTTACACAAACCGCTTTTTTTAACTATCTTTTATAGCCAGTAACATTTTCTCTTTTCCCCTGTTTAATGAAGTTCCCCAAAATTCTGCACCCAGGTTGCTTTTCTGGTTTGACTCGATCTAGTCAAACATCAGGTGCAACTAATCAACACTAATGTGAGCACTTTTTTCTCTAACTGCACATACATCGGTTCTCCATCGTCAGCTAAAGTCATTGCAAAACAAACATTACAATACCCATTTGTCATGTTTCATTTTAAGCAAATTCACTTTAGCAATGACATGACTTCATCCCTTTGTCATGAAGAGAAACATAAAAACATGGTTCTAGTTTGAAATCCTAGCTTAATATATTGACAGATGTTGAGTTACATGAAACAAAGTGCTCAGCAAACACAACAAGGTAATACTTTTTTTGTGACGAAGCAAACTGAGCTTGAAAAATCAGCCCAAATTAGCCCAAAGCAGTGCCTTCCTTTCTTTACTTATTATTTTTTGCTGTGTTATTCTTGGAACAGATACAAGTGAAGAGAGCCAAGTGAGATTATAAAGCAGGAGTTGAATGCTGTGGATGGGGGGGACAAAAATCTCCTAGGTTGAGCTGGATTTATAGTTTGGTATGCTTTAACCTCTATGTATGGATTGTCATGGCCAATGCAGACTAGTTTACCATTGAACGAAGTGTAAAACTTTAGCTCTTGATAAGATAAAGTAAGAACACAAGAACGATTAAATGGTCTGGGTGATAGTCATGCGATCTCTCATATGTTCTATGGGAATATTGCATCTGAAAGCTCCTGGCGATATCTCTTTGTAACCAAAACTTATTTCACTTCATTTTTTTCTCTTTAGCGCCTCATATTTTCCAGTGTTTTGTCTTTGCACAGTCCTCTTCTCTGCTCTTTCTGTCCGCCTGCCTTGGTTGCCTTCTGAGTTCTCCCCGACCGCTACATGCTTCAAAGACTGAAAGGGCATCAAAGACTTCGGCCCTTAGTGGCCTCCTCCTCTCATCCCCACTGCTTTCGTTCTTCTGCCTGTACGTCTCTGGTGTTCCAGCTTTGTTGTTCCTCCCCTCATGTGTAAGTGATTAGACGACAGGGCTGAAGGAAAACACAGGCTTTGTTTTCCAGGCTGCGAGCACGCTCAGAATTCCTGTGGATTTATAGCAGTGAGGATCTCTCAGATCGTAACTGGTTAAATGTTACTCTGGAGAAGCTGCTATCTACTAACACCATCCAGGTCCACTCCCTTGCCTCTGTTTGCCTTCCTGCTCGTCTACATTAATATTTTCTTCAATCATTTTATCTCCCTCATCATGAATCTAATTTTCCTCTACTTTCTTCTCTTTTAGACCTCGAAGATGACACAAAGCTCTATTCATAGCGTGATTGACTGCTCATTTTCTCATTTCTACCCAGCTGCCTTGCCTCACTGTCACTAGTTCTAATGAAAGGTCAGATGGTCATGGCTGGTATAGTTAGTTCTTTGGAGTCTTTATACACTGTGGTTCGGTTTTGTCATCTGCTCTGTGGAGAAAATGAGTATCGAGGGTCCTGCTGTTTAATGATTTGTCTGTTATGTGACCTTGACAGAAACTGGATTGTCGGTCCAGCTGGCTTGATGAATGTTTAAGGGTTATGGCAGAGTCCACCGACTAAAGTTTTAAGGCATTAAAGGAAAAACAAGGACATGACTAAAATCCCATACACTGTAATCATTGGTGAACATCATCCTAAATGTGTGTGCCAGGGAATCAAGTAAAACAGTGAAGATATTTTACTGGAAACTTTGAACAATTTTGTGATGGTATAAATTTTCCATGCCATCAATAGAGAAAAGGATGTTTGTGGAAACATCCAACTGGCCAACAAGCTGACATTACCATCAGGATAATGGGGCTAAAATTGCTTGGGATTAAACTTGAAGAAAAGCTTATCATTCCTTGAGCTTAAGTTGAAATAATAAACAAAATCGAATTTTAAAAAAAACTTTTTTTTATCACTTAACATATGCATGTTTTTGTAAATGTCATCACTGGCACAATAGTCCTACTTATCAATCCTCAGGTTTGCCACTCCAACAGTAAAGTGTCCCCAGAATAGCACATTTCAAGCATGGATCATAGAGCCGCTCTGGCATGCTTGTGTGTTCACTGTAGAGTAATGAAAGAATGTTTAAGGGCTCAAGTTCAAATCACATTTCATCAAACAAAGGAGGAGCGTTTGGAGAAAACTCTTGAGCCTGCAAGTGATTTAGATCAGGGAGGCTGACACTACAAAGTGGTGCATGTCTGCGTGGGTATTTTGTAGTTTGTTTGTCATTGTGTGACTGAACTCGATTGTTTGCATTGTTGCACATGCTTGTTTCACAGTCATTATTCAGCTTTTTTTTTTTTTTTTTTTTTTTTTTAACAACCTGATTTGTGTGTGAGTGTGAGCATGCACTCGTGCAAAAATAAACACACAACATGTATATGGAGGCCTGGCCTGGTCTACGCAGACTTGCAGCTGGAGCTTTTGGCTGGTGATATGTGACATGTAAACTGTTTTTAGTTTAATTCTGTTCAGCTTCGCCTCCACATGTGGAAGCAATGCTGTGACCAGCTTATTCCAAACATTTTGTAGATGGAGCTTAATGATGTGCAGAGCGCTGGAAGTTTTGACTTCACACATAGTTTTTCAGTTTTGACTTTCAGTGATTTAGGGTAAGCATCAGAAGTGTTTCGTCATGATTTGTTAGAGAAGATAATCACAGTACATAGAAGGGGATTGTTGTTTTTGAAGATTACTCTGAAAATTGGATTTATCATACCACACCAGCTCGCAGTTAAGATTGTTGTTAAATATGAGTTTTTTTAATTAAAATCATCTTGTTCATATCAACTTATAACAAAATCAGCGTGTCTTGGGTGTGAGTGCTTGTTAATCATTTTTAGCATGCGGGTTGAAGGTGTGATCTTGTGTTATTTAATTTTAGGACTGGTTGTCATGGCAATGGATCCAAAGGTCACACCCACTCTGGATCGGTTGTATTTACCACAAACAATCTCTGACATCTGAATTGTATTTTTTCAAGACGTCAGGACAACTGTTGTGAAACCACAAGCTCATTCCTTAATAAAGAAAGTCATCTATAATTATGAGGTGGATAATCAGCTCTTTGATGATGTTTAAGTCTCAGCTAGTAGATACAATTTCCTTTTCTTACCTGCATAACAAAGAACATTGATTTCTTGATTTCTTTTGTTTCCATTAATGTCAAAACAATAAATGATGGCAACAAAAGTAATTTAGCATCAGAGTACAAAGAGGGTAACGGCAAACAATGACTTTTTTTTTTTGCCTTTTTCCTATTTGTGCTTTGCCAATAAGAATTTATTTGACTTTCATTAACTGAATGTTGATGAAATGGTGATCCTAGATTGGCTTATTCTCTCACAACTGCTACAACATGCACTTTCCATTTTAATTTGCCATTCCTTGTAAATCCAAAGTAAACAGGATGAGCAGTGAACATGCAAGCACAGAGAAAAAATTAACGTCTCTTAGGTCAGTATCGCTGTGAAGTTTTGGACTTGCTAAGAGAGTCAACAAGTCAGTCTACAGTAATTTCACAGACATTCATCTACAAAGAAAAGAAAAAAGTTTCATTGCTTCATCGTAAGAGGTGACGTACTACATTTTAAATTTCTAGATAATCTCACTTTGATTTTAAAGTACGCCTATTAAACTTTGCCAGAAGTCGAACATTATTGGTCAGATTTAAATTCGTTATCTTTATCTGAACCTTCAGTGTAGACAGCAGAAGAAGCTAAATCCTGACAGACAGGATTGGAACGCTTCCAAACTTCTTATCTTGGGCGTCTGTATCTCAGGAGGAAGAGCAACCGGAAGGTTGGGCCATATATTCCAGGCTTCCCCTGATTACACGCCGAAGTGTCCTTGGGCAGATTACTGAACCCCAACTTGCCCCTTATGTGCCTATCAGGGTGTGTGTGTGTGTGGGTGAATGGGTGAATGCGCCATGTTGTGAAAAGTGCTGTGAGTGGTCAACATGACTGGAAAAGTGCTATATAATGCCATTTGCCATCCATTATTGACAGTTACTAGAACCCGTTATTTTTAACACCTTTACATTTCATTGTGAAGGACTTAAATTATTGTATATGTCAATGTATTTAAGCACTCTGCATGGCCTTGTTTCAATGACAAAGTGGTGAAAGGTGCACATTAAGAAACAGTTGTTGGGTCCAGCAAAGCTAAAGGCTTTTGAGGTACTTTTTTTTGCCTAAAATAGCCATATGCTATGACTTTGCTTGTAGAAAGTCAACCTAGCATCCCCTTTATACACATACTGAAGAAAAATATACTCACTTTTCTAAATCAGTAACTGACCCGCTGTATTGGAGCCTGGTGATTGTCAGCAGTGGCTGCTCAGTTCAAAGGCTTCATATTCTATAATACCATGCAGACAGATGGAGCTAACAGAGCCCATCCACCAGATGTGAACTATGACACACTTCAGTGTCTGTGCAGTCTGTCTGTAGCCTCTAGACTTCATCCACACACTGAGATACACACTCTGACAACTATCCAACCTACAAATGCGCATTGATGTAAAACTAGAATTAAACAGTGCAGATCTCTGCCACATCCAGAGAAAGTAAATCCTTTTTGCAAATCATTCTGTCTTCATTTTGAAATCCTCCTTCTGTTTTTCATGTACACCAAGGCTCAGTTTATCCCCAAAATGGACTGTTGTAGCTTACTCATCAGTTTAATGCCTTTAATAAAAAGTTTAAGTCAGTGAAATAATTCTGATATTGCATCATCAAAGGCTTTGTGTGAGTTAAGAGATCTGGCTTCATAAACGTCTTAAAATCATGATCAGCATTTTTGTAATCTTTAAATCCTTTCATATTATCTCGATCCAAACTCTTTTTGTGTCCACTTTTGTCAGTGTGCGTCACAAATGGGTGAATTTTCAGTAGCCTAGCAGCCCATCGCTCAACCTCTGTTTCTCTTTGCTTTTTGAAGAGGAGGGAGGATTGTTTATGTTAGCATGAACCAGACCTAAGCCCATCATGACTTTTATTGCTTTGAAAAGGACCCAGGACACGGTGTAATGTGTTTTAAAAGAGAAACACAGTGTACAGAATATTGAATGTTGGTTGGGCAGACATGGAAAATGGGGAATCCTGCTGAGGTAATGATGTGGAACTTCATAGGTTATTTTTTTCTCCTGAGCAGAGAGAATAAATGAAGAATAATTTACAAAACAAAACAAAAAAAAAAAAAGAACGAGATTGCAGTTTTACATCAGAATCCAGAAATATTCCATATGCTCTCTCTGCTTCCACCTCAGTGTCTGTCTCCTCTTTTTGATTCTTCTGCTTGCTTGTTGTTTTATTGAGAAAAACTTCACCCAGGCATTTGATCTTACCGCTGCTTTGACCTTACGATGGAGAGGAGGGATGGAGGAGGGCTTTAAAGCTGCATGTGTCCCCAATTAGACCAGTGAGATGGCAGGGTAATTCACTGCTTTGCTCAGTGACTGGTGGACGAGCCTAATCAAGGCCAGAATCCCCGAGCATGCTGCCAGGTCTGACACACAGACACCGTATACACATGGACTCTGTCAGGCACACGCGGCCTCCACACAGCTCACCACATTGTCTCACTCCACCCTTTCTCCTTCTTTCCACAGCAGGATCATAAAAATCAATAGTAAATACTTCATGTGACATTGGGATTCAAACTTGCTGATGTGCTCTCATCTGCAGTAAACCCTTCTGCATCTGGAAGTAGCCTAAATAATTTATCTGTCAGCCTCTGTGTGTTCGGTTCGCCCTGCTCTCTCGCTTCCATCACTGTTTCAAATGAATTACCAATAAATGTTTAAACAGCCAGCATATATAATGTTATATTTGTCTTCCTTCTAGTTTTGCTTTATTTAGTTAAACCTCATTGTAACCATTTTAGCAGATGCTTTTTTGCAAGGGTTGAAACGGACAGAAATCGTCAATTTTCTGGCTTAAAGGTGAGGCATGATGCGAAGTAAGGAGAGGAAATTATGTCTGTCAGACTGCTGATCTGCAGAATAAACGTCATCTCTGCAAGCTGAACAGGAAATGAGACATTATAATATACATTTTATGCCTGTACTGCTACATCTGTCCATCCTCCTTTTCATCTTTTGGAGTGCAGATGGATCTATCATGACATATGTGTCTGAGAAATTTGAGTTTGTGATGGGTGAAGTGAGACTGTTATGAGAAGCAAGGTGGGATGCTTTACAAAGTCTGCAAAGTCAGTCCCTGCACCCGTCACGACATGAAATGGAAATTACACCCGGCTCAGAAAACAGTAAGAACACCATAGACCCAAAAATCTGCCACAGCAGACAAGGTTGGTCAGTTATCCCCACATTTCCGTGCCCGCCCAGATCAAATGCAGGCTATGTAAATCCCTCATCATTTCAGTCTGCAATCATGTGTTTGGATGGAGGAGTTTTTATCATCAGTGTGTGCAGCTTCAACCAATGAAAAAAAATTTAAGTCTTCACCCAGCTTGTTTATTTTGGCCAAGCACTTCGATTTTTACAGTCTTGGACTGTTCTTAGTGATTGGTTCAAATCACATATGATGGAAAAAACTTGTTTTCACTTTGTAATCAAAGAAATTGAGCAGTGAAAAATCAGGCATCTCAAGCTACAAGGCAGAGGTCTACATGATGTAATAATAAACAATGTAAACTTTCATTCTTACATTTTAAATGATCTGGTAACTAAAAGCTTTTTGCACTTATTTCCCCATCTTTCTTAATGTTATGTTTTTTTCTATTTTTCTCTGCTCCTCTTTGACATGGTGTCTTTTTCCATCCCGGGTTTGTCATCAATCATTCTTCAATTGAGTCATCATTCTGTACCCTTTTCAGGATTTTCCGCTCGTCATCCTTCTCCTCATGCACTGATTATTGCCGACGTTAAGTTGAGGATCTTTTATTCAGTGATTTCATTCTGAGTTTTCCACATTTCCAAGTTTATACAATATAATCCCTAAAGTTCGATCATTTTCATGGACCTGACAGTTCTCCTCTTCTTCATTCACATATTGTAATCCCTTTTTCTGTAAACTCAGCAGATGTCTCCTTTTTTTGTCTCCTTTTTATTTTTCTTTTCTTAGTCTTACAAAAAAGAATATGTAAAAAGAGAATAGAAATACTGCTGGGATTAGCTCCAGCTACCCGCAACCCTGAATTGGGTGAAGCTGTTAAGCAAATTGATGGATGGATGGAAGTTTAACAAATAAATAGCAAATAGCAAAACCAGCTATTTAGCCTTATTCAATGTACCTACTTTTAAATGCGATTATTTCCATTTTAGTACATTTATGTCTAATATTTTTTAAGGTGGTCATTAAAATGCAGGTCCTAGTTAACACCTTGTGCACAACATGATGCAGTAACTTTAAACAGTTTTCTCTTTCTACTGTAAAATCTGTTCATACTAGATTGGATCACTTTGGACGTTCTTGTGTGGTGGTAATTTATCTTAGTTTGTACTGTTGAGGTGAGGTGAAAGTGTTTTGGACACTTAACACTTTGTCTTGCTAGCTAGTTTTCAGTTTTCTATTAGGAGACAAAGATCTCTCATAGCTCTTTCTCACTACTCGTCTCTCGTCCTGTTTCCTCCTCAGTTTCCCTTTCTTCTCATTAGTTGGCTATCTCTTTGTCCAAACAAGGGGAAAAATGCTTGTGCTTATTTTTGTAACCTATGACAAGGAGAAGTTTCCTGTAGAGTACCTCTGTGTGATTGACAGGGGAGCATGCTGGAAACACTCAGAGGTTCTCTGTTTCACTCAGACCATCACTGTGGAGAGCCAAGGCTTGGTCTCTGAAACAGGGCTAGAGAGCCAAAGAATAAGAATAACACAGGATGCTTTTACTAAGTGAATATTTCTTGCACGCTTGACATTTTTCTCTCACTTTCATCTCGCCGTCTTAGTCTCTGCAGTCTATCTTCCTGCCTCTGTTGTCCCACTGCTTGTTCTTTTCATATCTCTGTCTCAGTTTCCCCTCTTTACCTTTCATATTTCTCTCTGGCATGGAATCAGATTTCTTCTAGCAGAGTCTGTCCTTAAACAGATGAGTTGTCACTACAATGAGTTGATGGAGACATGATGCTTCAGACCCAGTTTCTCATCCAAGAATTATAACAACCAGTTCATTATGCAGCTGTAGAAACCAGCAAACAGACTGCAGGATGCTTGGGTTCCATCAGTAGCTCAGTTCAGCAATTAAGGAAAGCGGAAATTCAAAAACCAGTGGTTAAAAGAAAGAAGATAATGATGGAAAAAGATTACAGAAATATTAACAGTACTGCACAGATTTAAGCTTTGGAAATAATGCGGCTGAATAGATTTTTAATTTTAATAAGAAAATCTTGCTCCTACATCAGCCTTTTGATCAGTGCATGTAGCCTTTAACTACCAATGTCAAACAGAATTATTTTTAGGCGTAAGAACTTGCAAATCAGCCTCATTTACGACATCAGGTGGGCCACTTTCTTAGATTTATGTGGTTCTCTTTACAGTCAGTTTAGTTTTTTGTAACACAACTTTTGAGAAATATACTCAAGAAATCTTTATTACCTGTAAATAATTTTTTTCTGTAATTTTTGAGGATTGTCTCATAAAATTTAATTGCGATGTGAGAATAAATTGAGGAACAATTGATGTTTTACAGTATTTCTATGTTTAACCCTAAAAGTTCCTGGTCTACCATGTGGTATAGGCATTTTCAGTCATTATGATTATTTTCTTGAACAAATTGTGGAAATAAAGCTGCCTAAGCCATCTCTACCATTCTGTTTTGATATGTAAAACCCAAACTGTTTGTTCTAACACCACTGTTTCACATTTCCACCAGTTCACTGTCATAATGTCATTAGCTTGCATTTCAACCTTTCGCTAAAACACATTTATTATGATTATTTTTGTCCTAAACAACTACAAAAATGCAGAAAACTTTTTTTTTTTTTTTTTGGACCTTTAAGTGAAAGCATTCATGGCCATGCCCTAATAGATGACAGACTATCGGTGTTCTGTCTAATAACTTAATGTTTTCCAAATGACACCATCACTATAATTGACGAACCATTTCAACCAATCATCCAGCGCTTTCTGATTTCATTCCACCAATATTTTGCAGTCCTTTGCAGTCCTCAGACAAGAAAAAATTTAGACTAGCAAGTAAGGAAAACCAACACAAGTATAGAATCGTTTTGGAATGGCGCCAGACTCAACTGTAGTCACATGATGTCCAAACCCAAGTCATGTTTGAAATCCAACAGCAGATGGACTCTGTTCCCAGAGTCCATCTGTTGGAGCCTCTCCTTTTGAATTTGTCACTCTCAAGGAATCTGGGAATGCCTACAGATAACTTGGACTAGGTTGGTTTCCCTGCCACACTTGAGCAACCCTTTTTTTTTTTTTCAAACATGGATGTATCTTTTTTTTATACCATTAGCACTGTTAGCATACAAAATGTGCTAAGTAGAAAATGCCACAGACAAATCACCAAATGTGATGACAATATTCATCTCCTACACACAGACATGTTGACTGACCTTGGCTTTTGATCTTTATATTTAATTTTAAGTCACTACAAGACATTTCATCTTGGACGGAAAACATGAATCAATGCTGCACTTCCAGTCCCATTATTACATGCAATGATCTGCACTATTTGCACTATTTGATAAATGAACATGCAGGTGTGATGACTCTATTCACATTCCAGACAGACAAACAGACAGGAGACGACCGCTGCAGCGTCTCCGGGCTCAAGTCAGTCGTCTTAAACGTGATCAGGTTTTCCATAGAGCAGAGTTCTTGCACTCACACTTGTACAAAACCTGTCAGGTGAAAACAGATGAGCTGCTCTGTAGGTGGCAACATACCAGCGCGCATTCCTCACCAGTCTGCTTACAGCACTGGTAACTGGAGCTGAGAGGAGGCTTACCCAAAATGGACTCACCAGCTCTTTTAGATCACTATGGTTTCCACTGCATAAACGGCTGGACTAAACTGCATGGCTTTACTCAAGCAAAATCTCTCATAATAAAGCAGATGTAAACAGAGACGGGTAGATTATTATAGAAATTCATAAATCAGTCAGCTCTAACATAAAGTGAAGATGGATAGTGTCAAACCTCACTGCAAGTTTTAAAGCATGCATGGACTTATTTTTTATATTTAAATCGACACATTTTGAAAACTACTATGGTTGGATTTTGCCAATACTAATTAAAAATGTATGTAATTGCTTTTGCATCTCATATTGATGAACGTAACCAGCATGATGAAATGTGCCAGAATATTCTAAACATGAATATGGACCAAAGTGGAGCAAATGTAAGAAGCAGACTACAACACATGTGGTGGAAATGACTCTTTATGCAACACTGGTCACGGTGGAGAAAGGAAATCTTATTGAGATTGCATTTGTTTGAATAAGTGCCGTGTGAAACCAAACTCAGACTGGCTGAATTTTCCAGCTATGGATATGGAAGATGAGTTACTTTTGAAGTTTCACACATGTGCTACTTGGGATCTGATAGAATGATGAAGATTTGGAGATGAATCATAATTGAATAGAATCCATATTAAAACCTTTATGGGATAAAAAATAGACATTGCTTGTCACCTTTAGAGGTAAAGGTCAGGGTCTTAAGCAGATTGTAATGATTCTGTCTTTTTTTTTGAGGGCATTGCGCCACTTGTTCTTACCTGGTTGCAGAGTACTGACGGTTGCCACTTTGATGTTGTGTATAGTTGTTTTCCCAGCACTTATTAACGTGGGTCATATTTAGTTTGTCAACAGTGTGCTCAGATTTCTCTGGCGTGTTGCTTAGAGTCTGGATTTAAACTTTTCTATGAAGTCAAATCAGTTACTATATGGTGATCAAAACTATTTTGAAGTTATATTTTTCTAATCACTAAAGACGCGGTTGAATCCCTTCCATGTTTCCTAACAAATAAAATAAAAACTTGCAATGTCAGGAGGGTGGGCGCTGAGCACAGAGATGTGGGCGGTGGGAAAACTGAAGGTGAGGATGTATGTACATGTGGTCGTGTGGGTGTGTGTTTGAAAGGATGTGTTTGGGGGCGTTGTGGTCAGGTGAAAATGTTTCTGCATATGGGGGGAGGGATAGGGTGTGTGTGTGTGTGTGTGTAAAGGGGGAGTGAGGGGAAAGGTGTGTTGAAAGGTTTAGGGGTGTCTGTGGGTGGATGGCTGGTTCCAGGGATCCAGATGGTGAGTTGGCTGGATGCACCAGCCAAGGGGCCCTTCTGTCCTGCTTCTGACCTTCTAGTAGACAGGGTCACCTGGGCATGTTCATGTTTCTGTGAGCACTTTTCACTTCATACATTCTGCACGTTGACACAGACACTAAGCTTTAGGTTTATTCACTAACAGCCATTTTCCCTATTTGTGTTTACATATGTGGCTCATTCATCTCTGGTGCTCCTGGGATCTGCTGACTTCATCTTCCTGCAGAACCCATGAGATATGCTTCATGTTTATGTTCAGGTGTGGTTTTTTGTCTAATGTGTTTGGTCAGATTAAGGTGTTTCCCTTCTATTGTTTTATTTGCATTCTCTTTTTCTTTTGTCTTTCTGTTCTTTTTCTGTCCTCTCCAGTCAGGTCCAGCACGACATGTAAATTCTAATAAATATTTAGCTGAAATAAATAAAGAGTTCAAACTACCAAGAAGATCTTTCTGCCTGCTTTAATGCTGGACAAGACGAGAAAAAAAGCAATGTCAGATCAGGAGACACAATCAAAATAAAATTTCCTTTTTAGAAAATATGCTGCACATTTTATCTTACTGTTTTTGAAGGAGAAGCAAGAATTCCTCTTTTTAAATAGTGTGTAGAGGAATTTCATGTATTAACTTAATTACTTTGCTCTTAATTAATGTCTAGCTGAAAGGTCTGACTATAAGGCTCCT
>JBAMHX010000016.1:7983782-7998994 GCA_037177515.1 Pseudomugil tenellus | reverse complement strand
TCATTATTAAATTTATATTCTTCTCAATCCAAAGAAACCAGTGTCCTCGTCCTTGACAGGAAAAACGGTCTCCTACAAGTGTTTTTTATGTTACAAACTTTTTTTTTTTTTTTTGCAACCTAAGCTCCTCTGTTCTGTCTTTGTCTTGTCTTGCTCACATACAGAAAGAGCCCAGTCATGCAGCCTCCTGTCATCCACACTGCTCGTATCCCACACCCCTTCCCCACTCACCAACTCCCGTCTATGGTCTTATAAGGTTACAAAGCAAAACGTTCTGAGACCATGCAGCAGTGAGTGAGTCTGGATGTGTGAGAGAGTTGGTTGTTCCCGTGTTCTCTGGGCCATGATGTCTTCAGGTGAACAATCCTGAACTGGGCCTGCTTTTATTATTCCTCTTTACGCCTCAGTTGACCCCAGGAACAAACACCTGCACACAATCGCGCAACCACACCTATACAAGCATGCGTGCACATGCACAAGTACACATCCTCTTTCTACCTCTGTTGTCTTTTAAAGGAATCATTTTCTTATTTTGAGCAGATGTCATTACAGTGGATACAATTTGTAATCTTTTTGAGTAGCTGAGATTCTTATCAGGGGCTGCGTGTTGGTATGGTGGTTAGCTCTACAGCCTCACAGCAAGCTGGTTGCTGGTTTGAGCCTTAAAACTGTCCTTAGGATTGAATGTGTGTGTGTGACAGGTGTGTTGTACTGTGATGGATTGGCAACCTGTCCAGAGTGTACCCTGCCTCTCACCCATTGCTGGGATAGGCTCCAGTTACCGAATAAGTGGTACAGATAATGGATGAATTCATATCAGAATCCAGTTAACCAGAAGGATATCTTCACACAGAAGTTGGCCTCAAACATCCGTCATCATTATCTAAGCCTTACCAACTCTTTAAGATGCTTCATGAAGGCCTTATCACTTGCTCGGAGATAATCCACATTTGCAGCCATAGCAGTGCATTATTGTAAAAGTAAGCCTTCTGAGAGGCACCAGGGAGTTTGGAAAACTGAGGAATTTCAGAACATTTTGCCAACCAGTTAGTGGTTAACATGCCTCTTGAAGAGGTGAGGGTGTCCCACCGCAGCTTGAGTTTGTATTTCTTTACTGTAAGAATGCAAAGAATACCATTAAAGTCTTTTCCTGGTTAAATTGCTTTCCTTCACCTACCAACTGGTTTTGGCAAGTCTATCATTTTACTAACCAGACCAACATTGTGGATGAATCTTGTTAATGGTAAATAGATACAAACCTATCTAGTATTTTCATTTCAAGTGTTTTTTTTTTCCAGATAGTTTATAACAACTTGCTGAGCTATTATGTGTAATACCCTGTAGACGGGATCAGTCTTATTCCAATACTTTGGATTTTTAGCATCAAACAAACATCCACCGAAGTTTTCAGATCTGACATCATGGTCTGTGTTTGAATATTTTACACAACATTACACTTCTTGAGGTTGTTTATGGTAGCTACATTGCTCCATACCTATCCAACATCCAAGTCCTGAGTGTGCCCTGAGATTTTCTACTGAAGCTTCGATGCCTGATTAGGATGAACTGGAAAACTTGTGGCTTGTTTAGAACATTTGAGTAGGTCACATGGTGACATGCTACAGTAGTATTTGATGGTAAAACATGAGGATCCAACCAAAAGCTAACTAAACCTGCAACTTCAGTGACTGATTTTCATAGACAGTTCTTCTATCTTCTGATATTTTTTCACGAGTTTCAAAGATGGATGTGTGACTAGTTAGGCGGCTTACATTGGACTTAAAAATAGTTTTTTACACTCTTCTGTAGACATTAACCTGCAGACCCCAGTTGCTTAGCAAGTATCTTCCATGATTTTTTTTTAGAAGTTTTTATTTATTTCAGAAAAAAAAATATTTTCTCTGCACTTTCATATTTTTCAAGGCATCATCTTTCCATATAGCCTCAGCTTTTCTGCTTTCCAGTGTATTTTTCTTTCACTTAGTTTGCCTTTTCTTCTCTCTTCATCCCTTTTTCTTCACTCCTTTTCCACATGAAAATCTTCGATCCATTTCCTTTCACCGTGACCATAACTTTCCACCTAGTTTCCAGTCTTCATCCACTATAATTCATTACAACTGGTAACTGAAACATTGGTTGCTTCATTCACCCTCTACATAGTCTTGTCTGCAGCATTGCACTATTGACATTGAGACTTTATTTTTTTTCAGTAAAGATTGTCCGATGGAAGTTAGGAGTTACTTTTGTTTGAAGAGGAATTGGAAACATTCGCATGGTAAAGGCATGTCAGTTCAGGAGTAAGAAATAAAAAGTAAGATGATAACTTCATGGATGGAAACAAAGCTAATCAAGCAAATTAGAGAAATAAATAATTATCTTCCTTGAATTTCTTTGCATATGTGTCTTGCATCTTTTTAAGGCAGAAATATTTCGCTATGAAAATGTTGGGTTTGCATTTTTTTTTCCCCAGATAACCCCAGAGTTAGGTCAGTTTTCCAGCTAATTGACTTGGAAGAAGAACCTGGGAGAGGCCCTAATAACAGAGCGGGAGAGCTCATACATCAGTCTCACTCACCACACCAACCACCCTGGCTCCACCGACAGCCCCCAGACCATGTAACACCAAATTAGTTGCTTCAGTATGCATAACTTCTCAAATTGAACATTTCTGATTTGGTTCAGTTTCACCCATAAGGTTCCGCTTGTCTGTCTTTCCTCTAAGATTTTCTTTATTCACTTTCTTTTTCCTCACTCTCAAGCCATCAAGTTTGAAACTACTCAAATGTGCTGATGTCACAGTAACGTCACACCAAATTTCCAGAGCTTTATCATGGTTAAGCTCATATCTCCTCTTGATTTTTATAATCTTGTTTGCATGCAACTTTATGTGGAGATCAAAAGTCCAGACTTCTTAGAGGCAAATGTATTTTAAGCATTTATTTTTTGCAACTGGGGTTGGTTGATATCTGAAAAAAGTTTAAATTTCAGTCATTTGAAACACAGCATATGATCCATAAAGGAAGGTCAATACATCGACCACATCTTTGTGCTTATTTTCATACAAAAGTCCAAGAGAAATATGTTCACAGCCCCATTATCAGGGTTTTAATGGTAAGTCTTTAAAAGTTTTGAAAGGGAAATTATCAGTAACCCGAGACACTCGACACTTTAATAAAACCTCACTTTCTTTCTGCATACTTCTCTAATGGGCTGAGATTGAATCAAATAGTTCTGGAAAACCAGCTAAAAAAATATATACCTAGCATGAAGTGGCAGATGCTAGAAAGTGGTTCTTGACTGGATGGAAGCACACTTTTGGTAAATTTAGAAATATTTAAATGTTAGTATTTTAGGTGCTTTGCTTGAAACTTCATTTGCTACATAGCTATCAAGTAAATAAAGTAGTGCCATAATTAATGTGTAGGTTTCTAATTTTAGACAACGTAAGCACACATTTCTTTAGCAAGTCCTTATCAGAAACTGGGCAATATATGGATATTTTCACATGTATTGAGACTTTTTCACAAGCAATATAGAATGAGGAAATGGTTAGATAGTTAATGTTGAGTTAAAAGTTGTTTTTATTTTTTTTTTCATTTTGCACACCTGGCCGTTAAAGGATTTTTCATCTATTTTGTTTTAGGAGCATGAAATTAAATATACCGCTACTTTAATGTCAGTCAACTTTTCTAATGCAAATGTTCTGCTGATCTCTAATTAACTCTCTTGCAAACGCCTTTGTAATTTTTTATTTGTATGTTTGTATATTTTATGTTTCACAATACTAAACACTTATGTTACAAATATGTTTAGCACTTGATGCTGTTAATTACAACCATCTTTTGGTTACATTACAAAATATGTTATCAAGATATGTATCGCATATTGTGATGCAGGTAAAAAATATTGAGAAACGAATTTTGGTTGATATCGTCCAACCCTGCCTTAACTTCCCTTTATTGCAGAGAAATATTAGATAATCTCAATCAGTGATGATCATCTCAAAACTGCCCAACAGCTCATTGCAGACATTTTAGATGATTGTTTCAACAAAAGAGATTAGTTACTAAATGCAGGGGAAAGAAGCCATCGACAGAGAAAAGGGAGAAAGTGGTCAGCTTGATGGTTGTTTATCTGTTGGTCTTGCTGTTTTTTTTTTTGTTGTTGTTTTTACAGAATTATAAACTTTAAACAACAACATTTTTCTCAAATTTATATAGGAGACCCCCAACTTCCTTCATTTTACCCATGTCATGCTGCAACTTTTGAACTCTCCCCTGACTGCACTCAGCCAGCTCTACACTAGGGAAACTATTAACTAAAGCATCTTTTATTTCTTCTGTCCTTTGTTAACAACAGAGCCCAACAGTCTTTATATATCTAGACCCACTTTGGGGCCCATACTTGGTGTAATACACTTTTATAAAATGTAAAACACTGTGTTAGAAACCTCCTGGAATACAGCAGCGAATCATTTCTAACCTAATATTCAGCACGCTTTGTGAAAACTTGCATCACTGAAAAAATAATGATATGAACCCTTTCCGGGATTTATTGTGGTGCATCGTCTGAGTTTTACTGTGACAGTCTTGGCTTTAACAAATAAAACAAGTTGCTGTTGCAGAGCTTCCAGACATTCACAAACAAGTGCAAAAGTGCTTCTAATTAGCACAGCTTATTTCACAAGCGCCACTTTGTTGCAGTTGTTATCCTGACACAGCACGTGTGAAACGACACATTAACACCCAATTAGTGTGACTCAGTGTCAGATTTCTGGTCATTTATGCCTGCACACTTTCTTTCCACATACAGTACTGTTGCTTTGCTTGCAATAAGCTTTCATGTACTTACATTAACATTTGCAATATCAAATACATTTTTATTTTAATGTGTGAAACAAATAAACTATATTTATTTAAATTGTTTAAATTGTCAATATATTTATCTATATATATCTTTGTATGTTTGTGTGTGCAGTGTGCACAGTGTGCCCACTTTTTTTTTCTTTTGAGCCAATTGCTCATCATGTTAAATGCTCCCACCTTGCAATGAAACACCTATCTGCACATGTTGCTTCCCATGCATGTGAGCTGAGTGTCTTGCATTTGTCTTTGTGCCTTAAAGAATTAGCAGTGATGAAACGGTTTCAGGGTCCTTGTCAGTCCCACATGTTTGGCTTTTAAATTTGTGGGGAATTACCTATGACCAGCAGCATTGCACACTGAAGCCCATTTTCTGTCTCCTCTCTCCGGTAATGAAAGGCAGAGAGCGGCTCTGTCGTCAGCTGGTAATAACAGAGAATTAGGTCTACATGGCTCGTTGACAGGCTCCCTGTTGAACATTCAAACCTTTGATCTGCACCACAATGCCATCACCCTTGTCGTTTCTACCTGTGTGTCTGCACACAGAACTGTTTGCAGAATAATGTCTGCATTATTAATTTCTTTTTGCTATAGAAAGACGCAAACAAAGCATTTCTACAGGTGTCACTGTTAAAATGTTTGCATCACATTTATATGTCTTGCAATCGCAACCAAGCTAAAAATGGGGCTCTGTTTTCTTTGTTCACAGGGTCTGCTCTTCCGCAGGATCCCAATGTGCCAGCTGCCAACTCATGGAACAACACAAGTGAAGGTAAATGCAGGCAACAAACCCAAATATCAATGCCCAATCCTGCACGAACCTTTCTTAAAAAAAAAAAAAAAAAAAAAAAAAAAAAAAAACAACTTTATAGGTGTCAACACATCTGTTACAGGCAACAACATAATGATATGTTCCCAGTGCAAATTATCACATGCAGTACTGAACTGTAGCCCCACATGTGTTTCTAAATTATATCCAATGATGTGTTAAAGATTACACATCTTTAAGAACCCAACCATTGTCCCAGTGTGGGCCACCACAGAGGAGAAATGATGGAACAAATTGCACATGGATCTACTCAACATGTGGGCATAAAGCCACAGGTGTATTGCATTTCTCTAATTTCCACTGACCTACTTTTATAGCCTCTTTATGCAGAAGTTAATAGTGGAACCTTGAAAAAGACCTCTAATGCTTTAGTTTTCTTATCAACGTTCTTTTGTCAAGTTCTTTGAGAGCCAGTAACCATTTTTTCAACTTTGTCTCATTATTGGAAGAGTACAAGATTTGAGTTGTTTCAGATGTGTTGCAGGAGCACAGGACCGGATTGGGAGAAAGCAGGGTTTTCTTTTTCACCAAACATTTTCCATGTGTTCCATCACAACAACTGTTTATTTGCTATATAATCATATCAGATAAATTGTATTACTTTCATTTGTGTTTTCACCCAGCCAGGTAAACATGAATGCTTAAAACAATTGCGTAAAAACTGTTTTGCAAACAATATGAAAAAGTGTAAAGTCAGCAGCTGTCTACTTGCTACTCAGGTCCCATTTACACGAAAACGGCAATGGGGTAAAAATGCAAAACATTTTACCAGATGTCCATATCGTTTAGACGGAAAAGGAGTTTTGGAGGGTAGAAAATGCAAAAATGGCAAAACGGCACCCTGTTGTTGCCATCTAAACGGTTGACAACGCAAAAGTGCGTTGTCAAAAAAACCAAAAACAAAACATGGCAGAACTTCAAATTACGCTAGCAGCAGTAAATGTAATGTAGGAGTCATGTCAGCAATTGACTACATTCATCACACAGAGTCATTTAGAGCAGAAAATATCATTTGAGCACATCGCTGGTGCGCTTTGCGATGTTTTGATTTCTAAAGAGGAAATTTAAGGGGGTTTTCCATTATCACTTAGTCCGCCGTACTCCACCGCCCGGGAAGTGCTCTATTCTGCTTTTCCATTGCAAATCCAGTATAAGTCCAGACGCTCTATTGTGGGAGGGTTTAGGGTTAACCCCCAGCGCATTTTTAGAAAGTTACTGATATCATCTGATAGCGACACGACGCAAAAAAAAAAAAAGGTCTTCCGAGATTTAATAGGCTATTGTTTAATTTGTATAATAAACAATTTTTAACAAGCGTTCGCAGATACCACAGAAGAAGACAGAGACAATACGGAAGGAGGTGAAGCAGCCTTTTACCTGCTGCTCGGGTTATGGTTTATAATGAGTAATAAACTCACGGCACAAATCAGGAGACATCTCCGCAAGACAAGACGACCTGGAGAGGCAGTAACCATTACTGTGTACATCTCTGTGTAGTGGCATCATTCGCTGCAAGCCAATCAGCCTGCAGATCTCACGCTACCCAGTGTACCAGTGTACCAGTATGGTCAGACAAGTCGTAATGGAAACGCTCTAAGGCCGGGTGGACTGGTGTACGGCCAGGTGGACTAGGTCCATGTGGAAAGACGCCAATACACCACTTTCCGAGCAAAACACTGGAGGCTGCCATGACACATTTTCTCCCCTGATCTTCACTTCCAGTCCTCGCTAAATGAATGGAAAGACACATATTTTAGAAGGGCGATTTTAATTCGATATATTCACGGAAATGTCTTCCGGGATGACCTGTGGTGTTGTTGGATACATCCAAAACTCGAGGAAACTTCCAGATTTTATGAATGGAGCTTGTTACAACCATAAAGTCACTCGCAAGATGATGCAGAGAGATGAGGTGATTTCACAACAATGAGTCGCAGCACTGAAGTTAAAACACCCACCAAGAGGATCTTCTTCTGCTCTTATTATTTCGTTGATCATAAACCGACAGAACTGTATCCAGACTGAGAAATATATCTGAGCTACAAACGATCAGCAGCAAATTAGAGGCGAAGGCTAACGAGATAGCATGATTCAGCTGATCAGAAACCTGCTTCCACCTGCAGCACAAAGAGCCTGTAAGTACTCTGATTATTAGTGCAGGTTAGTTCATGAAGTATATTTTATTTTGTACCGTATTTTGATGACCATAGGGCGGATGTAAAAGTGTAATTTTTTGTTTTGTGACTTTGAGAAAGCGGCTTTCGGAGAAGACAGCATGAGAACCGTGTGGAGAGAAGTGTGGCAGCAGTAAAGTGAAGTAAATGAACACGGACGAACAGCTTAATAAAAAGGAAGAAATGGACTATAAAACCATAAATACTCTGCTACAGGATCCTATTTACATTGGATCCCTGCCAGAAACACAGACTTTTTGGCAGCTTGCCAAAGTAAATATCGAGGGGCTGCAGGCAGCAGCAGAGGCTGTAGCTAGCTGTCACTTCAACTAACTAATGAAAATAAATTAAGTTTAAAAAGATTTCAGTGAAACAGAAAAGGAAGCTGGGACATGGAAGCAACAATAGACCCAAAAGAAATTCACATTTTTAACATCCTGAATCCTGATCTCGGTGAACGGAGCTAAACAACCGGAGCCCTGAACTGTCATCTAGCCATTCTGTTAGGGTAGACGATGGGACAAAAATCTCTCCGTTCTGGCGTCTTTTGATTAAAATGCAATCAGTGTATCTATCTTTGAGATTTGGACATTGTTTGAGTAATGAAAATGTTATTTTTAAGTATTTTCTGAAGCAGTATTACCTTTTAAAACAGTACTAGTTTATCATTATTGTTAATGTAGCCGGAAGAGTGAAACAATTTTTTACGCAATGGATTATGGGAACGGGGTCCACCAAGAAAGTGGTGGATAGAAGCAGAAGTTAAAGCATTTGGCTTTGGTGGTGCTCCCACCTACACACTGAGCATGCATACTACAACTGGAAATTGGGAATCTTTGTGTACTTTTGTGTCTCTGTGTGCACGTAGATTTCCCTAACCAAAACAGTTGTGTAAACGTGGAATTAAAGTGAGAACAAAACTCTTGCAAAACTTTTGCATTTTTGTGTCAGATTGTTTGATCTAAAGGTTGGCTCAGAATCCACTGAATCCACTGATTGACAGATCTCACATCCAGTCAAAAGTATCTAATGAAGTGTTTCTCAATCCTGGTGCTCAACTACCACTTCCCTGCACGAAACGCGTGTTTCTACTCCAACATAACTGACTCAGATTCCTGAACTTCCTCATCAAGTTTTTTGCAGCCTGTTCACAAGCCGTTTATTTCATTCAGGCGTATTAGAGTAGAGTTGCCTCGAGAACATGCAGGGCAGTGGTACATGAGGACCTGGATAGGAAAATGTGATCTAAAAGTGAACGTGTTTCTTTTAACATAACTAATATGCTTGCATGTGTAATCACAAAGGCACACTGCAGATACGAAATGTTCTGCTCACCTTCCAGCTGTGGAAAGGATTGCCGACATTATTTATTTTGTGACTTAAGCTTATATGGCAATGTGTTTTGCCGCTGTTTTGGCTCAGGAGGAAGCTAGTGAGGAAGGAGTCAGTCTGGAAGTCTCTGATAGAGGTTTGTATAATAACCTGGTGAGATTTAAGGCAGCTGTTGGTTGTGAAAAACTCTTTGCAAAACATCCTTTTTCATCGATAGCAGTTACTTTTATAATAATGGTTCCCTTAGTGTGTCTAACCTCTGACATATAGCTACATAATGATTGCAGGGTGTGTAAGACCAGAAAGTACATGCACTAGCTTTCTCTAACCTGAGAACCGTGGATAAAAGATTAACTTGACCTTTCAAGCCAGTTTAATCCAGCCTTTATTTAAACTGAAGTCTCGAAGATTGTGCTCTAAACTTCAAAACCTGCTTTGCCACATGTTAGCAATTTGGTTCACAAAATTAATCCAGTTGTCCTTGTCTAATTGGTCGGCTATTACTCAGCAATTAAAGCAATATGACCAAGTTCTACAACAAAAAATTACTTATTTATCCCAGTTTAATTTTTGTAGGAGGTTTTAAAAAAATCTAAATAAATAAATACAATAATGGTTAATTATAAGATGAACAAGAAGATACTTCCTTATTATGGGGGGTGATGACTGGAGGTAGGTATAATCTTGGACACTCCTCTGTGTCTCTTGCTAAACACACTTAGTTTATCTTTTGAGGTTCGTTGTTATGCTGCTCCCCAAGCAGATGCTGCAAAGTTGATTCCATTTCCCGCAAAAAAATGATTCCACAATATAGTACTAACAGGTCTCATGTTTTAAAATATATAATTTTCTAACTTGTTTGATGTTTTCCAAACTTTTTAAGGAACTTTACTCAGACTTTGAGAATCCCTTGTGTTTTATTTTCAAGTTCCATCAATTTTCTGAACTGGAATTTCAAGAGATTGCGTCATTTAAACATTATTATTTGACAGACACTCATCAACAACCCATTTCATCTAGTACAAATCTGGTGGAATGCATGGCTGTATGAATAGCCTATCATTGTAATCTTATGTTGTTTTATAAGTTGGTGTTGTGATGACAGCTGCCTTGTCCTCGAGTTTTCCAGTTTTAGTTCAGAAGTATATGCAGAAGGAGGCATTTAAATCTGCGGCTCTCCTGTCAGTTTGTCATGAATGAATGAGTCAGATCCAGTTTTTTGTTTGCTTTTTCTAAATGGTTCCCACAGTAATCAGTCAAATCTCTCCCACACGTTTTACTTTTCCTCTTCAGGAACCAGCATCCGCCTCAGACCCCACGACAACCCAGACTTAGAAGATCCGTAAAATAAAGCTTTCCTGAACCTTTATTTTTGCTCTCTAATTTTGTCTGCTTCAGTTGATTGATGTCTTGCAAAACCAACACTCCCACAAAATCCCTCCCACATCAGATTGTGTGTACACTAAAAACAGGCATCATAGTCACAAGGCAAACAGTAGTCTTTAAGGGTGATCTTGTAGTTTAAGGACGATAATGATGTTGCCGACCAATCAAGGATGTTGTGTAGATTACAAGCACACTTATGTATAGATCCAAACAAATTACAGCAGCAACTACATTTTTTTCACAACATAAAAAGATGAAAAGCTGCAAACATGGTGTATAAGCGTTGGTGTCATTTTGACTTTAGCTGCTAAAATAACACCTGTTTCTAATCTGCTACACGGATGGTGTTTGTACCACTTGTTTTGTCTGCAGACAGAATGTTTTTGATTGACCAAACACAGAGCATTCAGATAATGTGCCTGTATCAGCATGAATCAGTAGCAGGAAGTTGTCTTGCTGAAAGAGGCTCATTACTGTACTAAAATCAAAGGTGATGATAGTTGACAGAGCTCTTTTTTCCCTCTGGCTGTCTTTAGTTTTTTTCCCTCTGTGTTTATTTAATTTAATTTCATGAATGTTCTTTCTGTTCTTCTCCGCTTGAGAGAGTCATGGCTATAATGAAATGAACCTATCTTCATACCTAGCAATGCTGCAGCCCAGACTCCTGAGTCTTGCTGAGAGAGACATAGCACAGCTTTATCATATGAGTGGAGTCATGTACAGACACATATTCTTAGAGAATACAGTCTCGTTGGTGAAATGTGAGTGTATTGTGTAACATATATTGTTTGGTGTGTTGCGGTTGTGTGGGTGTGTGTATGTTTACATTTATGTGCCTGCGTGTGAGCGTTTTGATTGTACAAAACTACTGGAAGAAAATGGTGGCTGATGACAGGGCACCATTTAGTCGCCTGCCACAATAAATCGACAGTCCACAGTGAGGGTTTGATTTTCAATATGATCCCTGTGCCAAATACCACAACACTCACCACGAGACAATTATGTACAGGGTGGCTTTGTTAGACAGGCATTGGCAGGGCATCTTTCTCTTCTTCACCTTTCCAATGTTGTCCTTTTCTCTTGTCACTCTCCCCAATTCAGTTTCCCAGTGGTTTATTGTCTGCTTTAATAACAGTTAATTATGGTGGAAGATGCTTTGGTTTAAAAACCATTTTCTTATTAACTCAACTAATGAAAGAGTGATAAAATAAGTGTGTTTGACCTTCCTGAGTCTGGCAGTGTGTACAATATAATCAAAGAATTTCTACGGACCTCCATGACTTTGTTTATAGTTTGGGACTCAGTTCAGAGAGAAAAACACACCCTTACAAAGAAGTGAGCACAGACAAACCACCATGTACTCTCATTAAGATGAATGTGTCCTGCAGCATGACTGACCCTTTGATGCTCCCTGCTGTGATTGGTGTCAACACTGCATATTTATTATGATAGATATGTATGTTTTTGAGCGTGCGTTTGTGTGTGTAATTCTCAGCCGCTGTGTAATGTGTTTAGAGAAAAAGTCAGAGTAAATAATGAATGGTTAGTAAAACTGAGTTTAAGATTTGTTTAATTGATTTTTTTCCAACCTGATTTTGAATTTGTGTCAAGTGCATTTATAGCAGGGAAGCCTGCAGGATAGCAGCTTTTAGGACCGAACTGAATACCACTGAACTAGTGTAACAAACCTGTTTGCATACGTTTTGCTGGACTGAAGCATAGATGAATACAATTTATCATGTTGTTGGGAATAAAATCCAGTGATTCTGCAACGTGGGTTTGTGGGTTTTATCAAAATTAACACATTATCTGTATTCTAGAGCTTTCTTGGATTGCTTATTTTTTTATTTAACATTTAACCTTATTTAACTTTTCCGAATGCCTTAATCTATTCTGCTGTATTGCACCACAGAGGACCGTGCTTTGCTGAGTCTGACTTGTTAGACTTCAATGCACAGTACAGTTCTGTCATTTGACCAGTGACAGTATATAGAGACCCACGAGGATTGCTTGTAATTTCTGGGCAGAAGTGTTTTAAGCAAAAAAAGGTCGAAAAATTTCTTGTATATCAAATATACGAGATGATTATGAGATAATAAAAAAGATAATACTTCTATGATTTGTTACATGATATTGAACCCAGTTATTCCTTTCAGTTCAGTTGGTGTGAAAAGTTAACCAGGTGATGACAAAAGCTAGGGATAAATGGGTTTATTACTCCAGCTGAAGCGAAAGCAGTGATGAGAAAGGCAGCCCAAACTGAAGAACTCATCTCAGGAAGCAGAATTAGCTGCCTTTAAATGTTAGATTAGTTATAAATCTTTCAACATCTTTCTAACTGCAGGGTGTGCAAGTTGCATGTGAGACAGTAATAAAGATCTTAATGTGTGTCAGTTCTAACAGGAATCATTGTGCACTTTTTTTTTTTTTTTTTTTTTGCTCGTCCACTTCTTTATTCACAAATCCTGAGTTTTGAGATTTCCTTCATGTGCTTTTTTTCTCTCTTGTTTGTTTTGGCTGGTTTGTGTAACCAGAAGCATTTCTGCATAGCTAAGATGGGTTTTGGGGTTGAAGGAACTTTCCAGAAGATTTTTTTTTCATGACATTAACCCCAATGTTTTCCTGAACATTAAACTCTTAGGTGGCCTACCAGGGTGCTTTTTCTTCTAACCACCTTGAGAAAAGATACAGGAGTTAACTTTGCACAAGTGTTATTCTTTGTGTTTTCCTACACTGTGAAATCCGGTAACGTCATCCTGAGGCTTTGCAGTGGGTTCTGAAAGTTTTGACTCTGAAGTAAGTTCATAATTTGTGTTTAGACTTTAAACCTAAATAAGGGTTTTTGCAATCAATGAATTTATTTGATTTTTGACCATCTTTTCTCTGAGTTTTTTTTTTTATTATTATTATTACTGGGTTCATGCAGAAAAACTGAATCAGGTATCACAACTGTGGCAACCACAGAATAACTTGTAAAACCAGACTATGTGTATCTGAAAACATGTTTTTTTTTTACCACATTTTTGCAGGATAAAATCTGGCCCTGATGTAGTACAATAAGTGTTGTTTGATTTATTGCTTTTTCCCTGTGTAACACAACACTCTCCCTCTCTTTTGTATCACTCCATTTTTTTCTGACTTGGTCTGTTTTTTACATTTATCCCAACTTTCCCATTACGACTCGTATTTCTTCTTTTGTCCTCACGGTTCTTTCTCTCATCTTACACATGATTTCTATGTCTTCCAGGGCCCTTTTTTATCCGTCTTGACGAGCCCATGAACAACATTACCACCTCTCTGGGTCTCACAGCCGAACTTTTCTGCCATGTGTCCGGAAATCCGTTGCCTTCAATCCGCTGGCTGAAGAACGACGCTCCCGTAGTGCAGGAGCCAAGGCGCATCTCTTATCGGACAGTGCCATATGGATCACGTCTTCGTATCCGCGACCTGGACACAACTGACACAGGCTACTTCCAGTGTGTGGCCACCAATATAAAGGGAAGCGTCTCCACAACAGGAGTGCTGTTTGTAAAATTTGGTAAGAACATGTTTCGGTCTAATCTATCACATAAAATCTCACTGACAAGCAGATATCACCTTACTCTGGCAAAATACATTTCCTTTCCTCATCTTATTCTACTACAGATTTTGGCTCCTCACAGCAACATTTATCCCAGCTGATTCCTCTTGTGTCTGGCAGCTTGCACAGAGAAAAATCTGGGAGCAATATTGTTTATCCTGTAGTAAAAGATCCCCTTGTCTTCTTTTCCAGATCCACTCCATACACCTCAGCCAGGAAAGCCCACGTAAGTTGTTTTTCCTTCACCCATTTTTCTCTCTGTCAGTTTATTCATACTGCAGCTACTCGCACAACAGAATGCAGGAAACTTTAGGAGGGGAGATTAGTGAGGGAATCTGAGTGTAAATGGCAACAGCATGTCATTCAACAATTTTTTTTATTTTTGCAATTTAACAATTCATAGCTTATGGTTTCAATATTAAAATATATAAAATAGCAAAATGATGTAGCTAAGGATCTTCTTAATGGCTTTAGCAAAAAATTTCATGCATACATATTGCTAGATGCTTTACAAGATGGTCTTAACACGAGAAAACTATTTGCAGAGATTCCACTTACTTTCGAAATATGCAGGTGTAATTTTCCATTGTATTGGTTCAATGCCCTTCTGGTTAAATTATTATTCAGTGAGATTCTTAATATACTAATTGTTGCTTTCTTTTTTTTATTAGCTTAACTTATTTCTCTCTGAGTGGAGGCATAATTTTTTGCACAAACCTGACAAATTTTGCAGTATATAATATATTAATAATTCTTTCTAATATTCAAATATTCTTAATGCTTTATCAACTATAATTTCCAGATATATTCAGCTTACATGTTTAGTAAAAATGTTTTATTCCATAGAATTACCAGAAAAGGAGCTAAAGTTAGACTGAGAGGTTGAAAAAATGACTTTTCTTCTTTAACAATTAAAGGAGAACCTCGCTTTTTTTTAAACCTGGGGTCTGTTGTCATCTTTCCTTCCATACGTGTGAGTGATGTAGAGATGAGATAGCAAGATAGCTCCAGTATTTAGCTGGGCTGGAAATTAACAGTGCAGCTAATGA
>JBAMHX010000016.1:7953005-7978423 GCA_037177515.1 Pseudomugil tenellus | reverse complement strand
TATATATATATATATGTATGTATATATATGTATGTATGTATGTATGTATGTATGTATGTATGTATGTGTGTGTGTGTGTGTGTATGTATTGTTACCATTATAGCTTATGCTAATACATACTAGCATTAGGTAAATCATGATAAATATAGAGTTTAAAGGAAGTGAAGGAGTTTTGTTAACAGTTTCTGTTTTGGTTTAATTTCATCACTTGATAATACATAAAATTATGACTTTCTGAATATAGAAGCTCCTAATCTGACAGCAGCCATAAACAGATTTTATGCAACACAGCCGTTGATCCTGGAATCTCTGTCCGTGTTTATAATAGGGGGGGGGCTCTCTCCCTGTTTGAAAAGATTAATACTGTTACACCCTGGCTGTCTAAGCTGTTTAAATTTTCTAAACTTTCCCCACCACTTTTCTCTCAGCACTTGCAAAAAAAGAAGCAATTACAAAAATAGCTCCCTTTTTATTTTTCCCTCCACTGTGCCTCTTCCTTCAGTCGACCCTCTAAAAAAAGAGTAAAGACTCACCAGGTTTAATGTAAGACATATTCGCTTTGCTCTTTCTTTTTACTGGATTTGTGTCTTATCTACACTTTCTCCTCATCCTTGATCTTCTCATTCCTTTTTTTTCCCCCAAATCTTAGTTTTACACTGTTACATTCATGGATACCAATTAATTTTTGATATCGTATATTAACATCTACCAGACCTTGTATTTAGTTTTCGTTAGTTTGCAATTAATTTGCCAGTTGAGATCATGTTTGGGTGTAACTTGAAGACTTGAAACGATTATTTCAATCACGTGTGTTTAACTTGGGTATAGTGTAAACACACCTTGAGTACAACTTCTTCCTCAGCTGTGTGAATGGTGAATATGGACCCTGCAGATATGCAACAACCAACTGACTGCAGAAGACTCTGTAATTAGCCAGCTGTCATCACACTGGATTAAATTGACTTTGGAGCAGATCTGTGTCACTGTGCTGAGGATCCAGTTTCACATTGTAAAAAGCAAAAAGCATAAAATAAATTAGATTTTTATAGACAGGACTGTACCATGTCTGTCTCACCCTATGTGATGCGGGTGTTGGCTGACAAATTAGCTTCAAGAAGAAGTTCCCCAAAGTTGTAATGACTTGAAAATATCACACTTAGTTCATTTTAAATCTGACTTAGGCTTGCTTAAATACATTAATAATATACTTGTAAGACAATCATAATATTTATAGAGTGATTTATTCTCTCAACCACATTATTTTTCCCTATACTGGCCGTTTAGAGAAGTGTGTGATTTATTAAGACTAGTAATTTATTAATAAATCAGCCCTGTAGGTGTGTGGTGAGACTGTATTGTGAGGAGACACTGTTAAAGAGTTTATATGGCAAATATCAGCAAAGTGTCCAAAGTGACACCAAGCTTTGCTTGTAGATAACATTCCTCTTAATATCTAGGCCCAAACGCATACCAACAAGTTTACATGACAGAGTACATCTCCTCACAGTCACGGTGTGAAACAATACAATAGAGTCGCACTACTGCTTGTTATTGCTTGCTTGAGCGATGTCCGTTATTATCACCACACCAGGATTTCTGTGCTTGGTTTTAAGTAATCTTACTCCTTTTTAGACTTTATAGAAACATTTTTTGTTTTGTTTTTTAAAGGTTCTGTGGATTATTTTCTTCATAAAAAGAAATGTAAATACCAAATTTCTCTTATTTGCCATATCGTTTTTTGCTTCAGGACTCCCAGAAGTCTCTTTACTGCAAGACAACTTCCTAGCCTTTCTGTTCCCCCTAACTATTTAAGATGGGGCACAAAAGTGTCCTTTTGGGACACTTAATCCAGAAAGAGACCCATTTGAAATTCAAGTCCACCTTTTAGAAACCAGTTTCTTCACCCACTCAACAACCCCTCAGCCCGCAGCATAGAGTGGGTGCTGTTTTGTCACAATAGACTCTTGACTCAGACCTACAACTTGTGTGTGCTTTATTGAGAAACTCTGGATTTTGGTTTCGCTCCTGCTTACCTCAGCGCCAGTGTCAACACTGCTGTGGCTCTCAGATGTTGGCCAGGACCAACGATGATTTGCGCCATACCACAAGCATAGCACCCGTCAGACTGAGGGGGACGACAGGACCACTAAGTTTCTGAATGCACTTTCCTGCAACGTCATGGTCCACTTCAGCACTGCTTTAACACATCAAACTAAAAGATGGGGGCTCTCCAAAGTAATTTTACTTTTGTAGTTCCAGTTGAGAGCATGTGTCTTTTACTTTAAAACCCTTACTGCTAGAACTTGCCAACTCTCAGCCCACACTTTCACTCAGATTAAGAGCAGTAGCTTTTTCAGTATCCCTAAATCACAAAGTACTAAACTGCCAAACAAGCAGAATGAATTGATTAAGCTTTCTGGCTAAAATCTGTCATTTAGAATTTCATTTATGCTTGCATTAATTTTATGCCGAGTTTGGGGTTTTAAAATATGCGTATGTCCTGCAATTCTAAAAGGAAAAGGCATCCTTTTGTCACTTCTTTCCTCTCTGTCCTTAACTTTGCACATCCGGAGTAGACTTCAGCGACTACCCACAAGCTGTGATACAAAGAACTTCATAGTTACTCTAATAAATGCTTTCTCTCACACGTGTTTAGTTAAGTCCTCAGTGGGGCTTAATTGCCATCTTGTTGTGGATTCTTTTTAGGGTGGTGCTGATTGATTGGGGATCAGGGTCCTAATATGGCTCATCAGGGATAGGCCCTTTGACATGGCCTGGTCCCAGGGCATCGGCGTTGTTTGAAACCAGAGATCACACTCCAGCCCCCTCCCACAAGATTGCTTGCCTTTCTGCTAAATGCTGCTAAAAACAGTGGGGATCTCAGCGGCTGCTTGGCGGGGGGGTACTTGAATAGATAGTTCGACAAATGCAAACACACACGTACACTTTGAACTGTCATGATGTGTAGACTGCTTAAACCATTAAAGCAATTTGCATTATTAGTCGTTAGCCAACGCTAAGCCTGCCTTTTACATGCTTTACCACACACAGCGACTTTCTTACACAACTCATTATGAACAGAGCTTTCACACTCAGCTTGGACATGGCCCACTTCCTGTTTCCTGTTTCCCAGATTCCCTTGTGTCAGTCTGTTGGTGATCCTGTTGGCAGGTCTGGTCAAGGTCAGGTCTGGTAAAGTCTGTGGTTTTTAGAGAGTGTGTGCATGTGTGTGCTTTTCTGAATCATGCTTTTTTTCCCTGAGGGCTTCAAGACCCAGACTGGGTATTTGGGGTTTCCCTGAACTCTGGTCTAAACCTCTCATGGACACGCACACTCTTGCACAGAAAAGGGGAGACATACACATGGAGACATGTATGCATTGAAAGTCTTCTTTCTTTCCCGTTAGTGGTGGTGTGTGACAGAAACAGTCAGCCACAGTGTACGTTAAGTATTTCTAGGTATAAATAGAGGCTTTTGTTTGCAGTTGGGATCTCTAACCTGCGTGCTACAGCTAGAGGATATTTAGCAATTTGTAGAGCTTAACAGGATCATTGGAGTTTAATGTTCAGAAAGTTGATAAAGGATGGCCTTTTCCTCTATCAGTGAAGGTCAGTTTATCAATCAGCTTTTTATTTATTAACCTTGGCGCCTGCGTAACTGGATGCACATGACTGCAGGGATTTTGCTGTTTTAATGTATCTGGGTTTTTTTTTTTATAACTAAGGCTACAAATTTCAACAACAGTGGACTGGTCATGCTACAAACAGGTTAGAGTATATCAACACAGATGAGGTTAAACAAGCTCCCTTTTATGGTCCATAATTCATGATAATTTGCAACTGTTTGAGATTGATAATACTCAGTCTATTTAATATATTTGTCCACAATCCCCCTGGGCAATTTCAGCAGTCACAATAAATCACATATGATGACAAGAGGGTATGATGAGGTACAATATGAGCTGCCAGAACTTGGAGACAAAGTGGAATAAATTGTCATTTTTAATGTGTTTTCACTCATAGATGTTTTTCAAACGGAATATATCAGCGTTCATTTACATAAATAGTTACTGATGTAACCTGAATTGGTCCCAAAAGGAAATGTGTGGGTGGGCTTTGCTGTTTGGCCAGTCATATAGGAAGCGGGATGTGCCCGTGTGTTGTAGTAGTGGGTTTAACTTGAAGGGAAGAGAAGAGGAATTTGTTTTAAAGATGCATTAAAACACTAACAACACACAGACATTGAGAAATTATAGCTGTGCCCTGGAAACCATTCGAGAAGTTAAAATATGTATTCCTTTGAGCATACATAAGGGCTAACGCACATATTATGTGGACCACATTGTAAATATTGGTGACAAGTTTGTGAAAGTGCTTTTCTGGCCCTTAAGCAAAGCCAGAAATGTGCTGGTTAGTTCCATTTGTTTATGATAATATAAGACTAGAGTCTTCTCTAAGACAGTGCTTTGAATTTACTGCAGCGTTACAGCAATTCATTACTGCTTCTTATTGGGTTTCATATTTATTGTATTATATACTTAAGTTAAATGTCCATCCGTGGCAGGGAAATTTACAGATTTTATAGTAAGTTGACCAGTAATAGTAGATAGCTTAAATATACTAGCGTAAAACAGTAACTGTTTAAAAGTTATTTAATACATATGACATATTATACTTATGACAGCTGTACATATATTACTCTACATTACTGTTTATTATGTTACAGCTACTTATATTACAGTAACATACTGTTGACCTGAAATATAGCTATGTCGTAATGCTTCAAAAACTGGGTTTGTATCAGTATTTTACTGTATTTACAAAATGGAATACATAAAAAAGCAATCTGTGAATGCATTCTGTAGCTATTCTGGTTATCCTCCCACAAACATATTGCTCTGTTCAGACAAATAATGTTACTAAGGCTGACGGAGGGTTTTTGGATGCATTGTTGGATTTATCTCTTTGTTGTACCCACAAACTTTTAGTTAAGTTTATGTCCTTGAGTTTCATCCAGACGTCTTTTAGTACTTGTCCCACAATCCATAGAAACCTCAGACAGCATGCTCTAAACTCAATTTATATTGCTCAGGAGAAGTTTTTCCAGTCAAGAGAAAGTCATCAGTAATCATTAGCCAGGCTTCCTGTGCTCTTTTTATTTCACATTTAAAAAATGTGAATTAGAGAGGGTGAAAAAAAAACCCTGAAAATAATCCACTTGTGTTCAAAATGAGTGTCTTTGTTCACTTAAAGTGGTTTTTGTTATGAATACGTGTTGATGTGCATTAAGTTGCATCAAAGATCACTTTGCATATAGCCTGGCAAAAATGACAATGACACACCATCTGTCTCCAATATAATAACCTCACTTCTCAGACAGTAAATCCACAAATATTCCTGGAGATGAGACTGGACGTCCATTTCCACTATGGTTGTCATTACTTTTTATTCTTGTTCTGCTGACTTTGGAACACATTTATTGTCCACTATGTGGCAACAGCATTTTTTCTCTTTTTTGTCTGTTTTTTAAAAAAATCACAGAAACCTCGCTAACTGCTCTGGTTTAATTTGAATCTGTCAAACAGAAAAAGTGACAATTAGTATTTTCTTTAATTTGTATAAGAGTCAGATGTCCGACAAGGTCCAACAACATACTGTCAACAAGGCATTAGCAGTTCTGTTCAACTGTTGTTTAAATGTATTTTAAAACTACATACTTTTAAGCCCCTTCTGTTTGTTTTCTGAGTCTTACATCCACCTTAGACAGCAGTGTGTGTAAAGAGGGATTATTTATGGGCTTCTTGGTACAACAATATTTTCCCTCCCCACAGTACATGTATTTAGCAACTCTTAATCACTCTCATCAAGGACTACATGACTTTCCTCAGGAAGCTTCGCTCATGTTTGAACCTGTGTGTTCTTGCTCCTGAAGCATATTCAGTTGCCAGTCAGCCAAAACTTGTGTCCTCCAGTCTTCTTTAAGTGTCTGCCTTTGTGTGTTCAGATTGAGATCTGTGATCTCTCCGATGAGCTGCTGTAAATCGTGCAGGGAAATGTGTGTATGTGTTAAGGGGTGTATAAACGCTTTGTAAATCCCAGAAGTAGCTTTGCTCTTGGCAACTCTGGTCCCTTGTTCTTTCTTTTCTACTGTCTTTGCTTTTCCTGTTATTATTTCCACACTGATGTTTGCAGGCAGCCTGGAGACAGTTAATGCTATTAAGACAAAACTGAGGGAAAGAATTTTTATTGCTGCAAAACGGAAAATGAGTCAAGATTGTCATTTAGGTGGTAAAATCTTCTTATTCTACTCTTCTGGGTTTTTACTGTCAACATTGATACAATTAGTCCAAGCAAAGCCTAACACCTTCATCCTCATGTTTATTTCTTCAGAAGTTGCTTCTACTGTATGACCTCTATGTTCTATTTGTTTATGTGTCTATCCAAGCACCACTGGGTTTATGTTACTTTTCCTTTTTTTTTCTTTTTAAGAAACACATCGCCTTCTTTCATAAGTGACAGGCTGATTGACACCTTTACTCCCAAAAACCCACCCACATCCACACACATCCCACAAGTGATTTCACCAGCTCAGGAGTGGCGGGACTGAAGTAGAGTAGCGTGTATGTGGTTAGTAAAAGTCTCCGGCTTCATCCACACTCAGGACTTCCTGGCTGCTTTTGCAAAGTCAGTTCAACACTCAAACACCAGCATCTATATACAAATGTAATTTTGTGCAATATTTGAGATAAGATAACCATTCAAGTTACTTTAGGTAAAGTGTTAGCTTAGTTAGCTCTGTCAAAGGTGTCAATAAAGTTTTACTTTTTACCGCCCAGCCCCGCCAGTGCCTGCAAAAGTCTTTCCACAGCCTCACTTGACGTGATGCATTTTACATTGCTGGACAATAAAACAAAGCATTTGCTTATTTGAAAACTATGCAACAACTGCATATTTATCAAGATCAGAGATTACCACAATAAAGACAGACCCTGTTCAGACTATTACGGTTTTAAAAACAACTCATTCATTTGAATGATGCGAGTCTGAGTCATGATATTGTCTCTTCTCATTATTTTTTTTATATATTTGATACTGCAATAACTTTCCAGTGAAGTTCTGTCTTCAAAGTCTTATAAGCTTCAACAGAGTTTTGATAAACGTCAAAATGTGAATGATGACTTCCCGAGTCAAACTGGACATTCTTATGGAAATAATAAAACTAAGACTATGATTTCTGAAGGATTTTCATTTCAGAGCTGTCCAACCTATTTTTTTCTCCCCCAATTTAAACAAGAAAAAAACATTCCACCTTAAATCCATCCCTTATGCTTGTTCTTGCTTCCCTGCTTTCTTAGTTTGCTTCTTTTCTCTGACAGAAGCCTCCATTGTTGCTGTCAGGGAGCTGCAGTAACATGAGGACCTGGAGGGCCTTCTCTTTCTCCATTGTATCCTAATGCAAAGCCTCAGTTGCCCTTACTCGCTCTTCATTTCCAGTGTGGTCATGGGCCACCGGCATCCACAGATCCCAGTACACCTCAGCCTCTGGTGGCCGTTTTGGCTCCCTGTCAGTAACAGATCTTTGCACAGTGCAGCCACACCAACAGTCAAATATGAATCACTGCCCTGCCATTGTTGGTTGTTGTGCATATGAATTTAGCCAATTCATTAAAATACCAACAGAAGACGTTCACATCATAAATTAAATAGTAGTCACAGTACTGATTCTGTGGAACCTTCCAAGATTGTCAAATGATTAAATCTTAATTTCCTTTGTTCATTTTACTTTCCAGACCCACATGGTTTTTTTCTGTAGCTGAGAACATTCCCTCTCTATCTTTCACAGCTTTGTTAAAGTGCTGCAAAGTTAATTTACAGCTCACTTTGTTTCAGAACGGAGCACATTTCCTGGAGATGGAAAATATAAAATTCAATAATTCAGCGAAACCACTGAGAGTCTTTAAAATTCAAGTATTTTTGCACATGTTTAGGGGCATCCTCAATCAGGATCCAACAGCTGTGAGCTCATGCTGCCTGCAGCTCATCTCCTCTTCACTCAGCACCCACAGCAGCTCCTGGAAATGAAACCCTGACATCTAAAATGTCATCAGGAACCGCCCCCTTGAGTCCTTGCTCTTAAATCCCATCCTTTCCTTATTTCCCTTCAACAAAGATCATTGAGTTTCACATCCCTTAAATCCCAAAAGGCAAACCCATCATCACGACCCACAGATCCTTGATGAGAACGTTGACTTCCTAAAGTTGTCATCCATAATCAAGTTTTAGCTCAAGTAGAGACTTAAGAAAGCTAAAAGCTGTTTATATGCCGTAAGCAGGGTGGATGCTACACAAGTCTCCTGCTGTTTTTAAGAAGTTTTTTTTTAAAAAAAATGTATGTTTCTTTTTTCTTTTTCATTGTTTTAAACCTTTCAAAATGTCCTCACCGGCATGCTTTCAAGTTTCAAAGTAATATTTAAAAAACATACTGAAGTTCACAACCATTTATAATGCTCTGACTGCAGGCAAGGCAAATGTATTTGTATAGCACCATTCATCACAGGGGGATTCAAAGTTCAAAATTTACAGAACATTAAAAAATATAGCAAGAAAGAAATTAAAAAGAAAATGACAATTAAATGATTAAAATCATGTAAAGTGATAACAATGAAAAAAAACATGATTCAAATCATGATTAATTTAAGATTACAAAACATAAAAGCTTTAGGTAATATAAAAAATGTTAAAAATTATTGAAATGCAGCTGAGAACAGGAAGGTCTTTAATCTGGATTTAAATAAACTGTGTGTTTCAGCTGATCTGAGGCTTTCTGGGAGTTTGTTCCAGACATGTGGAGCATAGAAGCTGAATGCAGCTTCTCTGTGTCTCGTTCTGACTCTGGGAACTGATAAAAGACCAGATCCAGATGACCTGAGGGGTCTGCTGGGTTCATACTGGGTCAAGAGGTCCCTGATGTATTTTGGACCTAAACCATTCAGAGCTATATGAACCAGTAACAGAACTTTAAAGTCTATCGTCTGACGGACAGGCAGCCAGTGTAAAGACCTCAGAACTGGACTGATGTGGTCCACTTTCTTGGTCTTAGTGAGGACTTTAGCAGCAGAGTTCTGGATTAGCTGCAGGTGTCTAATTGATCTTAAAGGAAGATCCGTAAAGACACTGTTACTGTAATCAAGCCAACTAAAAATGAAAGCATAGACTAGTACCAAAATGTTTATTCTCATGGTCTATTTGATGAGTTTGCGAACAGTGTTTGCAAAAGACAACTGATTGATTAGAACATTTTCCTCTCCAGCTGTTTTTCTTCTGTTTTTTTATGGCTACATAAAGCGTATCCTGTCTGTAGAAAGCCTTAAGCAGAGGTGACATGTTGGTTTTGGCTATTCTTTGAGGGAAAGTGGAAAAAGGAACACCTGACATTTTGATCGATTAGAAGTTTAAAAGAATCCAGTTGCTGTGGCTTTGATGCTGATTTCAAACTCTTGTGGAAGATGATCAAGAGCAGGGTCAACTCTTCCATCTACCTTCTCAACTGTAAACTGTCTTTCCTGCCAGCATTAAATTTGTCATCAACCATCAACCTTTGTCTCAGAGATCAAAGCTGTGTCTGTGTGATTATACTGATACATCTGTGTTTATACAGTCCGAAATATTTTCGTCAAGAGTCCATCAAAGGACACCTAACATCGGCCCTTTAAATCCTCGGTAGGTTTTTAGCACTCAGGTTTTTATACTTAGGCATGTGCACATGTGTTTCCTTATGTACAGAGTCAGCCCAGGTTCATGTCAGTGGTGGAAGGATTATCAAATATAATGAATAAATGTATGCTTTTAGAGAGATATTCTACCTTTCTTCTACCATGCTCTCCTGTGAATTAACACAAAAATTGTTACCAAGGCAATTTTATAGTATTTACTCAAAGTGTTGAGAAATGAGTATTGAGTAACTTCTTGCATTAAAATGCCAGAAACTTGCTATTTGGAGGCTAACTTGCTTTACATAGCAAGAAACCAACTTATAGTTACTGATGTGTTACATGAGGCGCCTGAGCCACCATGTTAAGGCATTTAATGTCACCATCTTTTTCATTCAGAACAATTCTTTGTCTTGTTTAATTTCTTTTAAATTAGTTTCCTTTGTGAATTTAGTTGGTAAAGTCACTATTTTTACTTCTGTGTTTTTAAATTGGGAAAAGTTTCAGCAAATGAGTGCTTGTTCTGCCGGGTTAGTGATTGAATTACTGTATTTCTCAAGTTGTTTTGCAAGGACATTGAGACTCTGATTAAGTATTGAGACATGAACAAGTCCAACCCCTTTAAAATCCCAAATACTGGGGTCTTGGTTGGTGTTTTCATGTGAGTTAGCAAATTAAAACATTGCTCGCAACATTTCCAATTCACAAGGTTGAAACAGAATTGAGTGTAGGACTTGAGTATGACATCACTAACATCTCTGTAGCTTTAAGTTATGAACTTCGTTATGTTTATTTTGCAGCATCTTTAGTGTCCTTTAAATAACTCTTAGTTTTATGCCCGTCTGCTTCCTGCCATGTGTTGTTGGTTTAATATTAATCTTTTGATGAAACGTTTATTTTTTGCTTGCGATCTTACCTGTTTCACTGCAGTCTGCAGGCTCGATCAGCTGTTGCAGTTAAAAAGAGCAAGGCTGCAGAACAAGCTCATCCCTATGTATATAAGAAGGGTGGAAAAATATACTTGATATCTTGTCTAGGTTCTGTTCTGAGGCTTACTTTTCTTATATATATCTGCATTTGTAGATAATCTTAGTGGAGAAATCTTTCCTTGTAATTAAATGTTATAAAACATTACACAGAAGGCTTCTGGTGATGGTGTGTAAAACATAAGGCCCAAGCAGTTATCCACTGTTTTCACAAATAGGAATGAACTTGGCTCTCCTTGCCTGGGAGTTTGCATACATTCTCTCAAAGACACAAAAATAAATAGATACAAGAGTGAAGAAATGTTTAGGAAACCCTCAGATGCCTCATATGATTCTTAAATTTCTTTTTTATGTTAAAAGTCATTTAAAGGCACTTTAATGGGCTCTTTAGCCAAAGTAAAGCTAAGCTTATTCGGAAAAAGAGAGAGAAAAAAATGAAGAGCATGGTGGGGCGATTCATGATTGGGCTGAGCTGGGTCAGTGTGGGGCGTTTGGACAGTTATAATTTACCCACAACGATCTGGCGGAATTGCGGTGGATCGTCTCCTCTCCCTTGTCATTTACTTGTCTGTGTGTGGCTTCATGTTAGTGTAGATGTGTGTGTCCACCATTCTCTGTGACGCACTAACCTCTGAGCTGCCTGGACACGCTCCAGCCCTCACTCTTTATGCAGCATTTATTTGTCTTTCCTCGTGCTTCAGCTGTATTTGTTTCAGATTATGGCTCGTCACGGCAACGGCCCAATCGGTCAGCAATCCCTCAAATTTTTCTCTTGCTTCTCACAGTGGTCGCTTTTTTTTTAATTACTATTATTATTACAGATCTTTCACTTTTATAGCTTTAAACTTGAGTTATATTTTGACTCAATGTGAATAACTAAGCTGCTTACCAAAGCAGAAAATATTTAAAGATGAAGCAGTTTGAGTTTGTGGTTTAATGAAGAGGGTGCTGATCCTTCAACAGGGACACCACAACATGAAATTATTTTTACTAATATCAATATTTTAGATGGAAACAGCCATTTCTGAGCATAGTATTTGCTTAAACTTAGCTTTAACTTACATTTAATGTATCTCTGTGGAAGTAGCACTATGCAGACCACTGCTTTATAGGTTTGTGTGTGTACATTTGTGTGTCTATGTCTGGAAAGTCCATTTAGATGTGCACAGTCGGGGATAGGGGGGTAGCTGACCTTGGCCCTTCAGTCACTTAACACTCCTTAGAGAAAGGGAACCTAGTGACCCCTGACTCCCACCAAACTTACAGACCCTTGATGTCACTGGGTCTGTGTGTGTTTTGTGTGATAGTACTCACATGAACACTCGTGCATTTGCATGTGCTTGCCTGAAGCATTGTCACCTTGTTTGCAGACACATCTTTAAAGCGGTTAAGTGCAGTTCTGTGGAGTTGTAATTGGTATAATTCACACATTGTTACATTTCTAGTAAACTCGTAGAGCTTCATCAGCGAAGGCAGCAGGACTGAATGGAAGATGAAGCTTGAAGCTGCAAGAAGTGAAGCAGTGGGTCTGCAATGTGGAAGCATTAGTGAATTATAGAAACGAAAAAAGCAGTGGTGGTAAAATTAACAAGATGTTTCCACTGCTTTTTATTTAGAATATCATTTTATTACAGTCCAAATGTTTAATGGCTATTTTTTATAGACTTCAAACCCTTACAGCTGAAAACTGCATGCTTCCACTATATAATTTAATGTATTTTCCAAAACTTTACAATCTGATTACTTTCAAAGAGTTTGCTTCTGTTTGCTATTATTCAAGCTATGGTGTCTAAAGCGTGAGGATATACTTTTACATCAGCCAATAATGTGTCTATGCGAAGTGGCATCTTGTACACTCCTGTACTATTGTGGTTTTGCTTGGTCTTGGAGCCCCCATATGGTATGACTTAAAGCACATGACTGTGAGATCTCACACTGAGCAAATAGCCAGCTAGTGAGTGTGTGGTTTATATGTGTGTGTAAAGAACAAGAGAGATGAGAAATTGAGGCACAATGAGTAATACGGGGGGTTGGGTAAATGGATTTTAAAAATCCATGAAATTCTGAGAGTAAAGTTGAGTACTGGTGAATAAACTTGTTTCACAATACAGCACAAAGTGACATTTATGCTGTTTAAAGAATAACCTCACAATTACAAATATAATTTTTAATGTAGTTTACATCTGCATAGGGACTCTGATTTCTGTGTGTGTGTTTTACATCTTTGGCTAAAGAAAAACACCATAAGTCATCATAACGAAGTGGTTTTGTGTGATGATCTGACACAGGCTGACACCTAGTGGTGGTTTTTGTGTACTGCAGATTGATTATATCTGTTCTTCCAATCAAGCAAGCAGCACTGATGGGTGTGTTTTTTTTTTATTTGTTGCTAGAGTTCAAACTTTCTCTTCCTCTTGTCTCTGTTTCCTTCCAGGAAGGAATTTGATGAGAAGGCTTCCTGTCTGCCGTACAGAGGAATAGCCTGCGCCCGCTTCATCGGGAACCGCAGCATTTTTATGGACTCACAGCAGATGCAGGGCGAGATTGAGACCCAGATCACTGGTAAGAAAAATACTCCTGCAATGAAGTCATATTTTTATTTTATTTTACTGATGAAGCACCTTAAATAAAATTGTCACTACATTTTCCTAAATAATTGAATATCTTCTCCAATTTCTTTCTTCTTCCTGTATTATTATGCACAAGAAATAAAGTTGCACAACAAAGTTCAACTTAAGTTCAGCATGGCTTCAAATCTGCATGGAGCACACATGGCCCACACACTTTCATTCTGTTATAAATGAGTGTGTCTCTGCTTCTGTTTTTGTTTTGTGTGTTTGCATGTGCATGTCTTCAGAGGTCAGCTTAATGTGAACATTATTGATGACATCCTTGCAGCTGTCTGCTTATCCCCTGAGCAGTTCAGGGACAAAGAAAGGAACCCAAGCTCCTAAATGAAAACTCAAGGACGAGTTCTGAAGATTTATGCTGCCACCGAATCATAATGAGCTTACAGGAGGATTGTAAATCATGAATGTTGCAGGCAGAGCATACATATTAAGCATCTTGACTTAAATGTTTTTTGCAAACAGTATGTGCTGCGGGACATTTGGATTGTTGATGATAACGACAACCAAAGAAAAGCATGTGTTTGCAATAATGCTACAGCTGTGAATCATGCATTTAAAACTACGGTTTTCACCATCAGCTTGTATTTGAGTGTGGGATAGCTAAAGCAAAAAATAAAAGATGCCTTCGTAAAATTCTGTTCCTATTACTCTAGAAAATATTTAGATGTGGAATTATTAGACTTAAATGAATTATCTTGATTATCTATTTGGTTTTATTCCTGTCGATCAACAAAAAATCTCTCCATTTATGTTTTCAGCTGCTTTCACCATGATCGGGACATCCAGTCATTTGTCTGACCGTTGTTCCCAGTTTGCCATCCCATCTCTCTGCCATTTCGCCTTTCCAACATGCGACCACAGCTCAGGTAGTGACAAACCACGGGAGCTTTGCAGAGACGAATGTGAGATCCTGGAGAATGATTTGTGCAAGACAGAGTACATTATCGCCCGCTCAAACCCACATATACTGAAGAGACTGAAACTGCCAAATTGTGAGGACTTGGCTGCCTCCGACAGCCCAGAGGCTGCCAATTGTTTGAGGATCGGGATTCCCATGTCTGAGCACATTAACAAGAGTAAGACCTCTTATCTTGTTCTCTACTTAACTGCTGCTGTTGTACATCATTATTGTCCTTGACAATATGTTTAGGAAAAAAACCCTCTTTCTGCATTTTTAAAATGCAGAAAAAAAAGCATTTTTACCATCTTGGCACTGCAGAAGGTTCTTTTACATCCTCATGGGAAACATCTGCCTCATGAGCAGCTGAATGACTCACTTCTGGCTCCAAAATAACATGCATCTCACATTTTGTCCTACAGATCACAAGTGTTACAACAACACCGGGACAGAGTACAGAGGAACGGTCAGCAAGACCAAGTCGGGTCGTCAGTGTCAGCCATGGGGCTCCCAGTATCCTCACAGCCACACCTTTCTGGCCGTCCGCTACCCAGAACTGAACAGTGCTCACTCGTACTGTCGAAACCCAGGGAATGAACAGAAAGCGCCGTGGTGCTTTACATTGGACGAAAGAGTCAAAATGGAGCTCTGCGACATTCCCATCTGTGGTACACACTGTTATAAATTATATGCATCATCTAAAGTTCTAACTTCTTTAATAAGTTTGAGTGTATGAGATTAAAAAGCATCTCTGTGAGATTTAGATTAGATTGGGGTTTTTTTTCAAAGTTGCACATATAGTTCATACCAAACATTACAGGCACAAATGAATGATTTGAATCAATTTATCATAGTGCCTGGGTCTTTAAAGCTCCCCTTCCCAAAATGTTTATTCTACTTTGATGGAATCAAATAATAGTAAAAAAAAAATTGTGAATGAGAGATGAAATAGTTTAGTTTCTGTTATTTGCCTGATATTATAACATGTGATGATGCATTGACGTGAAACGCTCGTATTATTTCTTTTTCTCCGTAGACCATAAGCCTGGTGGTGGCAACATGGAGATCTTTTACATCCTGGTTCCCAGTGTGGCAATCCCCTTAGCCATCGCTTTGCTTTTCTTTTTCATCTGTGTTTGCCGTAACAACCAGAAGTCCTCCAGGCCTCCCGCTCCACGGCAGCCGAAACCAGTCCGGGGACAAAACGTGGAGATGTCCATGCTTACAACGGCATACAAACCAAAGGTTCGCATGCAACTGGGTCACTATGAACTATGCTGTGCTTAGGACGATTAGATGTTGAATTTTTTTTATACCTGGTTAAATTTAATAAAAAGAGACTAAAATAAAAGAGAGACTAAAATACCAGAAGAATTTCCTGAGTTACAGTTTGTAGAAGCAAAATTCTAACAGACTTTTCTGAGCATAAAAGGTGCTTTTTTAGGATTTTCTCCCTGTAACTTTTGTGTGTCCATTACCAGAGCCAACAGTTTTTTCAAACCCCTAAAGCAGGCCTTGTGTTACTGTTGAGAGTACTTTTAACATGTGGCTTTCAGCACTTAATGTTCTGCATTGGTCAGATTGGACACATCACAGCCTTCCTTATAATAATCTTTTGGTTCCTTGAAAGTACCTGCTGCTTTTGGACAAAATGCAGCTTTAGTTTTAGTCAGCTCAGTCCTTAAATAAGCACCCTTTTTCTGGGTTCATCTGCACGACTCCTGAGAGCAGACTGCAGGAGTCAAAACACTGAAACAGCACGCTGTGTGTTAACTGAGATACATCGCAGCATGCTGGGGTTGCAGGGTCGAGTGTGTGGAAGTGACCTGTCTCAGTCAAAGCTTCTGATCTCTATCATCAGGTCTCAGCAGGATCAGGAATGTTTGACTGCAGCCCTTTTGCTCTGTTTATTTCTCTCCCGCGGCATCTTTTTTTCCCCACACCTCTCCTTTGCACTCCTGCTTTCACTTAATCCATCTTTTTTTGCTTGCTCCACTTATGCCTCTCGCTCAATCCTTCTACTTCTGGACGCCCCCTTTCTCTCCCTCCTCATCCTCTCCCTCTTCACAGAGCCTCTTTGTAATGCAGATTATTGGGCTCTTGCTCTCCCAGCCAACACATAGCTCACATCAGAATCTGTTTCATGTTTCCTTCAAGGTTGCACACTTGGTTGTATCGTGTCTGTTTATCTGTTTCCACATAACTTTTAGTGGTTATGGTAAAGGGTGTAGGATTATCTTGACAGCATGTCTCTTTGGGTATTGCAGAGCTGATGTTCAAGGTACTGTGTATAATATTACCATCAACAACTGAACAGAAAACCGCTAAACCGCTAATTCACTAATATTGCTGGTTTATTTAGAGGGTTTTTTTTCGGTTAGGAACAAGGGTTTCTCTGACCTAAAAAGGGAGTCTCTCCTCAGCGTTTAGATGATGAATTTGTATCTGTAGTAAGTCAATCTTACAGGAGATGAAGGCCAGTTTTTCAGAATTCAATTCAATTCAACTTTATTTGTATAGCACCATTTCACTACAATGTCGTCTCAAGGCATTTCACAGATTCAATTAAAAAAATAGCCTTATATAGGGAACCAGCTAGATTGCATAGAATCTTGACTTCGATCAAGATTCAATCTTATCTCCCATCATGAGCAAGCATGAGGCGACAGTGGGAAGGAAAACTCCCTTGTAACAGGGAGACAAAACCTCCGGCAGAACCCGGCTCAGGTAAGGCAGCCATCTGCCTCGACTCGCTGGGGTCAGAGAGGACAGGAAAGACAGATTTATATACATTGCAGCCTCTATCCTGCAGAGAAAGGAAAATAAGAAGTAAGAGCTGCAAAAAAAGGAAGAAATGAGAAATAAAATCTGCCAAAAAGGAGAAATAAGACCTGCAGAAAAAAGAGACATAGGTTAATGATGCCAGTACTGTCCAATACATGGAAAATAAGCAGCAGATATGTCAATAATTGGAAGTCCTTAGTGCATCATGGGATGTCCAGCTAGACTATCCCAGAATGACAAACATGTCGTCATACAGGACCTGAAATATACTCCAGACATATTAAAGTACATAAGCAGCGCTAAAACTGGAAATACCTCTGCAGAGGTGTAGCTTACAGCTGACTTAACAATGAATAAAACATGAATAAAAATCTTGTAGATAATAGTAATAATCTACAAGACAATTTGAAACAACGTTGGATTTCTAATCTTTTAAACCTTCCTGTAACGAGTAGTAAATCCTCACATATGTAAGTAGATTTTTTCCAAGTTGTGGAAGTGTCTTTCTTTCCTATTCCTATTATCCGCAACTTTGTCTGGGGTAAGGATTACGCTGCTGCCCAGCAGGCTTTTTTTCGGGGTCACAGAGAGGCCACAGTCTGTAAAAATCTGCTTAGACACACATGTGTATACATGCACAGAAACCTGCGGTGGTGTGAAGAGGATCTGAGGGTTTTTGGGTGTGGGGAGAAAAGAAGAGGGTGAAACAAACCCTTAACTGAAAACATCTGTGTTTCTCATAATAGTCAGCAGACACTCACGCCCCCCTCAGAGCTGACCGACCGGTGTGTGTGTGTGTGTCTCCTCGCAGAAGAATTTCATTATTCATCTCAGAGTTCCTGGAATCTGAAAATCTCTGCCAGCCTCTGCTTGCTTTTTATCTTCTCCCAAACACGTGAACCACACAATTTCCCACGCACAGACACGTACACACATTTAGATGCCATTAGAGTTCATTAGGACAGATCTTTAAGTACAGAAACGTGTTTCCTTTTGAGTTCATTTGACTTCTGTTGAAATGATATTTTTTTTTAAAAAGACAACCTTCCTCCTTGTCTGAGCCGTCTTAGCAGGCATTGAAGACTTAAACACAACAAGCATATTTTCAGAAAACCTGTTTAGTGGATTATTCAAGCTCTAAACCAAAATCTCTGAAAACATATATATATATAGAGAATATTTGCTGTGGTGGACATTGTTGCATTTAGCTGGAAAACAACTTTACCTCCAGTGCAGTACTACAATTTAAAGCAGAACTTAACTAAGCTGCTTACATAGATGACAAAGTTTGTCAAACCTACTGACTCATTAATTTATGGTCAAAGCTGATGTCTTATTTTTCTACAGAAAAAGGTGATGGTAAGTTATAGCAGGACACTATGGGCAATAAAACTCAATCATAAAGGAAAAATGAGTTTCTGTCTCTATTTTATTTCTCAAAATTGGATTTTTATTTGTTTATTGTCCCAGTCATGGAACATAGTTATTATGCATTAAATTGGAAATACATCTACACATAAAAAAATTCTGCAATTGAGGCTACATTTTACTGGAGAACGGGCTGATCCTACATGCTGCTTAACCTGAGGGCCAAATCTTATAATATTGCTGCCAGATTTCACAATTTTCCTCCATCACTTTCCAAAGTAATAAATGGGAGTTTTTAGAGCTGATGTAATGGACTGAGTTTGATTATGACAATTATCAATTCTCTAGACCCTAGTTTCTCTTTATTTTACAGCTTAAAATTACATTTGGGGTTTTATTAAGCAATGTGCTTGGATTTAACTGGAAGCAGACTAACTTTTTTCTATTTCTCTTGCTTATACAAGGACAGTTGGGGGAAAAGAGCTGTAAAGATAAATTATCTGACCATCTTTTCTGCTCATCGATACCACTAACGACTACTTTTCCCTCTTCAGAGTAAAGCCAAAGAGCTTCCCCTGTCAGCGGTACGTTTCATGGAGGAACTTGGAGAGTGCAGTTTGGGTAAAATCTATAAGGGTCACCTGTACCTGCCAGGCATGGACCAGGCTCAGCTTGTGGCTATAAAGACTCTAAAAGACGTCTCAAACGTCCAGCAGTGGGGAGACTTCCAACAGGTACAGAATGAATATATTCGCCTGAATATTTATAAAATTACATTCAATTTAATATCTTTGCTAAGTTGAGGACTATGTAAGATGTAGAGAGAGCCCATAAATGATTAAAAATAAATAACAAAGGGTACAATAGCTGTGATGTTTTTTCTGGAGAAGCATTTTGTTGATTTAGTTTGTGTAAGTTAAGTATAATATTGCTAAAATAACCTGCTGTCATAAACTTAAAGAGACTAAATTCTCAATGGAAAGAGCTCTCTCTCAACAAGATTTTGGGACATGTGTTGTTATATTTCCACAGTTGGTGAATGTGGTGGATGCATGGAGACTCAAATTGGCTAGAAATCACTGGACCGTACCTGAACACAGTGGAAATAGTTCCAACAATAAACAGCATGTCCTGATAAATTTAGATGTTGAGGATGGTTGAACAGATGACTTGTTTCAAACATAATTCACACTTTCCATTTAAAACAAAACAAAGGTAGACCTGAGGGAGGTCTGGCTCTTAAAGGGACATTGCAACACAAACATTTTAAATGTGGGATTTTTGAAAAGTGATGAATTGCCATTGTGGATCAGTTTTAGGAAGATGGATTTAGTTTATGTCTTAACTAGTTGAAGAGTTATGCAAATAAAGTCTTAAGCTCACTGTAATTTATCTGTTTTTTTTAAAGGAGATTGCAGTGCTTACTGAGCTTCAGCACCCCAACGTGGTGTGCCTGCTGGGTGTGGTGACCCAGGAGCAGCCGGTGTGTATGCTGTTTGAGTTTCTGCCACAAGGGGATCTCCACGAGTTCCTCATCATGCGTTCACCGCACTCTGACGTTGGCTGCAGCAGTGATGAAGATGGCACAGTAAAATCCACCTTGGATCACGGTGACTTTCTGCACATGGCCACACAGGTAGGAGCTGAAATCTTTTAAATAATAACATTAATATTTACATTTTCTGGATTATGAAAGCATCTAAAAAAATACATCACACTAGTAAATCTAAATCTAATACGTGACGCATAGTCTCGTAATGCCACTGTCATAAAAACATTTGATTTCATTTTTAATGACGCAGCAACATCTATGCATTTAATCTGTTTTTAAGGATAAATTTCTTCTGCAGAAGACAAACTAAAAATGCTAAGCTGAAAACCCACACCTAGAAGTTGCAAACCTTCAAGGCTTTCATGTGCAATTTTCAGAACTTAACGAAAAATTTTCATGTGAGTAGATGTGTGAATCTTAAATGGAACTAAAACAGCTACCTGAGGCTCTATCGTGCATGCCGGCTCTGTCAAAGCATTCACTGGTCACATGATGCAGTGTGGAATCAAGAATATCCACATCCATATAAAACACACATTCATGTATTTTTTTCTTGAAATGAAGGATCTAAATCTGTGATCAGTACAAACCAGACATGGTTCGACCTCATCCATCCATAGCCATCGATTTTATTAATAACTCTAGTTCTACAAATTAAAGAGACATAAAACTTTAAACCCCAGATATTAAAATACATAGTTGCTCTAAGACGCAATAAAAAAGGCTTTTTCAGTTTATTTCCATTTCAAGTAAACTGCAGTTTCTTCACACTACCTAGTTGTAGACTATATTCCTGCCATGTATGTATTTTATGCACCAGAGAGAGAGAGAAGTCTGCAGGTGGGCCTAGATGAGGTGTTAAAGTTCCAGCACTGCAGTGATGCTGCTTCATCTACAAGCTAAGTTGATAGAAATGACAGATCTTTACACATCTGGTCCGACTTAGTACTTGTAAATCACACCTTTTAAAAAATAATTTTACCTAGTAAAAGATAGAGGACACTTTATCTCAGAGCTGTGGATTTTAAAACAGAGAAAGAGAGAAGAAAAAGTCTGAGAACATACATGGCAGTGCAGTGGTGAGGTGATGGGCACCATTTCCTAACAGCTGAAATACAAAAGCAGGACTTTGTAAGAGCAGGACTGAAAGAGAAGAAAACTGGGTAATCAGAGGAGAGGAAGAATCCAAAAGACACAGGACAGTAAAATACCTGAACAGGTGAAGAAAAAGATCCTATTAGATTTAAAAGAAGTATCCATCCATTGATTATCAGTACCGATCATTCCAATGAAGGGTTGCGGTGATCGGGAAACTGTACATGCAATCATAAGAAGCAGATTTAAATATTTCTCACAGTTCAAATCAAAGTTTCTTATATAAGGAAGGAAAATATCAAATATGAGTTGGTAAATGTAGAAAAATGAACAAAATTCGTGGTTAAACTATAGTTTCCCTCAAGGGTAAATAAAATATATTTCATTTCAATGTAACAGACAATTTATTGACAATATCACGACTAATTTCTTCTGTTTTGCTGCTAAAACCACAAAGTTATGAGATGATGAATAACATCTCAAATTTTTCTTATTTTATTGTGATATAGTGAATTAAAAAAATACAAATAAATGACTGATAGTAGACATCTTAATAATCATAGAAATGGACAATTGCACCAATTAAGAGAATAATAGATTTTTTTAATTTCTTGACTATAAAATATAAATAAAAACTGTTTAGTTTATTTTTCCTCTTCGCATAACAGGATTCTCTTAATTCCCCTTTTTTTTGGTTATTTCCTTCTCATAATCTTAAATAGGTGGCTGCTGGGATGGAGTACCTGGCCAGCCACTTCTACGTCCATAAAGACCTCGCAGCTCGGAACGTTTTAGTGGGTGAACAGCTTCACGTAAAGATTTCGGATCTGGGTCTCTCAAGAGAGATCTACTCCTCTGACTACTACTGCATCCAGCCTAAAACTCTGCTCCCCATCCGCTGGATGCCCCCTGAGGCCATAGCCTATGGCAAGTTCACCTCAGACTCAGACATCTGGTCATTTGGAGTCGTGCTGTGGGAGGTCTTCAGCTACGGTTTGCAGCCATACTATGGATTTTCCAACCAGGAAGTTATGGAGATGGTGAGAAAGAGGCAACTGCTGCCCTGCCCAGAGGATTGCCCACCAAGGTATGTTACAGTACAGCTGATTACACAAAGGTAGTAGCGCTTACTCCTCACCTGGTGATGAATAGTTGTCAGTTACTGTGTCCTCATATAGTGTTGTGTAGATTCAGTCAAAATATAAAGATTTTATTGACTTAACATTTGAAGAAGTGATTTAAACATGTTCTTCTTTGTCAAACCCTCAAATGAAGCATGATCTGTATGTAAATTCCTAATGATGCCACCCCTAGATGTGGATTGTAAAGTACTTTTGTGCACAATAATGTAAAACCCCAAATCTCAAATAGTTTTTTTAAACATCAGACTGCTATAAATCATGACGAAGACCTTTTTCCATCTTCCAGATTTTATGGTTTGATGACTGAGTGCTGGCAGGAAGGACCAGCACGTCGACCGCGATTCAAGGACATCCACGCCCGCCTGCGAGCTTGGGAGGGTCTGTCGTCCCACGCCAGCTCCAGCACACCCTCTGGAGGAGGCAACGCCACCACTCAGACCACCTCCCTCAGTGCCAGCCCTGTTAGCAACCTCAGCAACCCCCGCTATGCTGCTGCCGCTGCTGCAGGATACCTGTATCCAGCTCAAGCCATTCCCGCGCCGGGCCAGATGGCTCCCATTCCAGCCTGGACGCCTATGGCTGTGACCCAAACCCACCAGCGCTTTATCCCTGTCAATGGATACCCCATCCCACCAGGATACGCAGCTTTTCCAGCTCATTTTGCTCCCCCAGCTCCACCCACTCGAGTAATCCAACATCACCTGCCCCCTCCTAAAAGCCGCTCACCCAGCAGTGCCAGCGGCTCCACCAGCACGGGTCACGTCAGCGGTGTGCCCTCCACCTCAGGCTCCAACCATGAGGCTAACACACCGCTGCTTTCCCACTGCATCATGCCAGGGAGCGGAGGAGGGCAGGCTCAAATGTATGGACAACTTTGCCAGAAAGGGGGGGTACAGCTGGACCATGTGTCACAAACATCAGCGCTCCTTACTCCTGATTCTGACACGCTGATGTACAACGACTCGGTGATCACCGCAGACCTGTAGATGGACGCCTTAATGCTTACATTTTCCTTCTCTGGACACGTATCTGAGAAATTTAGCCTGTAAGCCGGGGAGCCAGTATCACAGTTGTACTTCGGACCTATTGAGACCCAACAGAACCAGGTTAGGCTTGTAAATACATGTAGGTATGCAAGACCTCCATCACAATTACACAAGTATTATAAACAGCTGTCTGAGTCTGTAATGCCTTCCTGTTTAAAGCAAGTGTACTTACTATCACGGTTTGAAAATGTTATTTTAACCTCTGTAAATACGATACCCAAGTCCTGAGTGAATGAATGAAATACGTAAATATATATTCAAAAGAACTTTTTAAAGAAAAAAAAACTTTAAAGGTGAAGAAGTAGCAGTACCACCTTTTGTCCTTATAAAATGGTTTTCTGATGAAGAGTTGCTGCGCCTGTTAATATACTGTTAAACACAGAATTCTTCCTTTATGTGACCACCTCTAGGTGCCTTTCAGCAATGCTGTGACTTGCTCCTCTTATAGATGTACTAACAAAAGTAAAATAGCCAGCCAAGTATAAATGGGAGCAACATGTATTAGAAGATTGGCCCTGACCTTTTTAATGCATCCAGGTTTGATATTCTGCCCTTTAAACTCCTGAATTGTTGTTCAGTATGTTTGATTTAGCTGTTTCGCCACACAGTAAACAACTAAATATCATCATTTCATATGAACTCAGATGGGTTTGCAGCACATGGGGAGATCTGGGAGAATGCATCTTCATTTTCAGACTAAATCCATTTGAAAATGACAGCTGAATGTTTTTCTTTTTTCATTTGCTTTTGTTTGGTTGTTGTTTTCTGCAGCCTCAACACAACCATCTTGAGACTTCTCCAAAAGGTACACATGCATCTTCAGACTGTTAAATGTATCCTCAAAGCTGCCCAGTCAGAGAAGCCAGGACATTTATTCAGTGGGCAATAAGCTCCTTATTGTTTCTAACTGGTTTTGCTGTACCTCAGATTCATCATTTACCTTCAAAACTGAACAGGTCTCAGGGAAAGTACTTCATCCTACGTGTAAGATCTGGAGTCAGTTTTACTCTCAGTAACCGAATCTCAAATTTCAAGTAACCTTTTGAAATGTTATTGATTGGATGTGTTTTTTAGTGTTTTATTTGAAGGAAGACTTAAAAGATTTTGTAATGAGGGCTTATTTTTCTGCCTTTATCTGCTATGTCCATCAGCATCATGCAAAACCAGCATTTCTTATGGTAAATATAGTTACAATGGTACTTTGTAAGTTTCAGTGGTATGCCGTAAAAAGTCTTGTTGGGTGTCCTTAAATATGTGCCTGATGAGGAGAAGGTGTTTCCTAAAAAAGGATTCATTTCATAGATATGTGCTGTTGTTGCTTTAACTCTGCTCCACTGATATTTCAGTAACATCGGGCAGCAACTGTGTTCATATGTAGGACATTAAGGCAACTAGTAGGAAAAATAGCACAAAAACCTTCTGCATGGTTCATCTCTGAAAGTCTTTACTTATTGTGATATTTATTTGTCAACATGTACAGCATTTAGCAGCAAAGTAATCAGTCTAAATTGGTTGTGTTGACTCCTTTTTTTAAATGAAGTGTGTGCTTGGTAAGAGAGAAACTGCCTTCTCAGTTCATTTTTTTGGTTTCATGACATTAATTATATATATATAATCCGTATATATGAGATTTTATATATACTAAGAGTCATCAATACACAAAGTAAAATTATGTTTATTGAGCTGAAATCTGAAAAGTAAGCCAGTTCAGCACTTGTATGATGAACAATCAAGAGGATTTTAATGGTAACACAAGTGTTTTTGGTTGTGTCCATGTTGCACCATGTTGTCACTGACAATAACTTCAGCTGTGTATCTGACACAAGTTCCCCATCAGTCATTCACTGTAAACATGTGGTGGAGTGTAGATAGTTTTTGCCTTTTTTAACATCTACTGTCTCCCTGTTGTCAGTGGATAAACCTGAACACATTACCTTCACTTCAGGAATGTGGTTGTTTGCTACATGACTGACTTTTTGGTCGAGTATCGTCATTAGAAAAACCTAAAGGAACGGTCTTGTTTCCATCTTAATGGATTTTTTCTAGAATCAAATCTGATCATTTTTAAGGCCTGAAGGCATTTTTAATTTTTTAACATGTTTCTTTTTTTTTTTTTTTTTTTTTTTTTTTTTTTTTTTTTTTCCCCTGCCCCTCCCCCCCTTTCCCCCCCTTTTTTTTTTTTTTTTTTTTTTTTTTTCCCCAACCGAG
>JBAMHX010000016.1:7939183-7952905 GCA_037177515.1 Pseudomugil tenellus | reverse complement strand
TATAATTATCTTATTATTATGTCATTTGAAGGAAACCCACGTGAAGTCTAGTATTGTTGGATAGGAACAACTGTCGACACAATGTTTCTTTCCGGATGACTTTAGAAGGCGTACCATATTAGATCAACAGTCAGCTGACATGAACAGTTTCACTAATTTCATGTGAGGAAAAGATTCACATGATATCCTCACACACATCTGTGCAGCGGAATGTTCTTTTTATGTCCGGAAACCGCAGTTTGCTCATCTTTGGTTGAGCATTAGTAGCTTATATGTCCGTTCAGGTAAAGTGTCCTTTATTGATTTAGAGCGTTAGTTGATTAACAATGTTGCACCATTGCGTCTGCGGCTCAGTCCCAGTTATCCGTATTCATACCAGATGATAACGTACTTATAACAGCGAGGCTGTATCATTTTACTTTTTATGTTAGCAATGAAGGAGCTTCTCAGAAAGATTCACAGCGTCATGTTAAAGATCGCTCTGTTTCCGAGCAGTTTTGGCAGGACAGGTCCGCGACCTGCAGCCTCAGAGGTGTTAACCTGCCACCTGCTGCAGCGCAAACTCCCACCATGGACTTCGTTCTGCGTCCGCTACAGCTCCGTCCACAATGACCAGTTTGGACTGTCCAACTTTAACTGGACCGTTCAGGGATCCAACTACCAAATACTGCGAACAGGCTGCTTCCCCTTTGTAAAGTATCACTGCACAAAAGCACCCCCACAGAACCTGGACTTTGAAGACAAATTTTTCACCATGCTGAAAGTTATTAATCTGGGTTAGTAAGTTTAATTAATTATTTTTTATCTACATATTTGTAAGACACAGATAATACTATGTCTGTTTTCATTGTTGAAACATCAGCATGTCATGTTGTTGCAGGTATTCCTTGTTTGGCGTATGGCTTTGGATGCTGGATGGTGGTGGGAGCAGCAGAGACCGTGCAGACAAGTGTCGGACCTGTCACAATCTATTTTGCCTACAAAGAAGAAGAAGGTGCACAGTACTGAAAGAGAAAAAATGACTACTTTTAATATAAGAGATTGTTGTTCGCCAAGCTGCTATGTTCACTTTACTCAGAGAGTAATGTTCTGTTGGAATGACTTGGAAAATGTGTCATTCCATGTCACAGGTCCAGTTGTGTTATGGCACATTTAATGTATGTTAAATTATTAAATATTTAAAGATGAACTGAACAAGTGAAATATGTGTGTTTCATTAACATATTCAGCTAATATTTACATAGAATCTTCATTTCATTTTTTTCTCAAAAGTTAAGGGCAACTTGAGGATTTTACTTAATGGAGTTAGCTCAATGTGTGGTTTAAATTTGGATCTTTTTGACATTGTATACTGAAGTGTCATAAATAATTTGGATATTTTGGCAGGATTTTCACAAGGATTAGTCAATTAACTAAGATATGTATGATATAAACAGAAAACACTCCCTTTAGTACACGTCATGATTTAAGCACAGCTAAATTTATGTTTAATCTTTGTGACAAATACAGGAATGTGAACGACCCAACCTTATTTATGTAAAGTTAAATTAGTGGCCTCTCTCCACTCAACAGATAGTCAATAGTGTTAAAGAAAAACCAGTAGACAGGACAGCTCTGATAAAATGGGTTTTAATTACCAAAATGTGGCCGTTGCAGGCAGACATGTACAACCCTTCCTTCAGGCCTTCCCTTGTCTTTGATTTCTGGTAATGTGCTTTGCTGACAGGACAGGCTTACCTCTGCTGCAGACTTCTGCTCCCTCTGAGAGGCAGGTTGAAAAACTGCCATATTGATTTCTCCCCTCAGCATCTCCTGTTAATAGCATTTATCAGAGACCTCAATTTTCTGGCCTTGGCCTCTTCAATTTTAGCACAATGAAAGTGAACGAATAATTTCTTGTTTTACATGGAAATCAATGTAGCTTTTGACCTTTTTTTGCATGAAGGGTGCATTTTCCACCACAATGCTGTTCACAAGTGTCCTGTTTTGTAAAGCTTGCTTATCATATGCATTAATATTTAACTTATCTCTTTCATACCTAACCTTGCTAGTACAACAATAAGTCTCAGAAAATGAAAGGAAAGCATTTTATTTAAGAAAGTAAGTGCTTTAATTACTGAACTTCACTGTGGCTGAATATGCCGTGACTTGCACAGCGACTCAGCTGTGCTCCAAGAGCTGTTTTTAATGTAAGCAAAGTAACCTTTGTTATGTGCAAAATGTCTAAACTTCATGCAAAATGCATGACCAAAATCCTCTTAAACAGCGTGATGACACCAGACTATCTCTTTAATCATACTAATTGCCTTGAACAAGGAACATTTAGACACACTTACAGAAAACTGATCCTTGGTATCAGGCTGCACTTAAATCCCCCTCCTTTCATTTCCATCCTTTCATCAGGACTGAAAGTGTGCATGGGGAATGCTCAGGCAACCATGTCTTAATTACTCATTGACCCTTTGACCCACGAGCTGCATTGATAGCGCCTTACAGCCCGACACAATTGCATGGGGTTGCAACTGACTGCAGCTTTGTATGCGGCTATTAAAGGATGATGTGAAATCCAAACTGTGGAGCATGTGAGTACATTGTATTTGTTTTCAGGGCTTCACCTTTGAGTCACTCTAAACTGCAGGGGAGGGCTCCCCTTCAGCTCAGTCAGAGGCTTTGCATTACATATTGAACCTTAGTCACCAGCACTGCAAGTCTAGGGTATCTAGGCTGCGAATGAACTTGCATAAATTTGAGAAAACGTCTGCACATTTAGGGCAAGATTGATACTTTTTAATTGTTTGACACTGTATTGAAGTTGCCAAATTACCCAACACACTTCTAGTGTAATGTTAAGCAAAGAATTAAGGCCAGTTTGTCACATTTAATTGCACACCAGAGCTGGTAATAAGTTTTATCAAGGTGAAATCTTTAAATACTTGTACTGTTTAGAGTTTAGGTAAGTAAAGCAACACAAGTACTGAAATTAAGTGTGTTGTTGCTATGCATTTTTAATGTTCAGGATTGATTTTGCAAATCTAACTGTATAGACTTGTAATTATCCTCTAATTAGCTGATAAGTTTTCCTTTTTTTGTTAAAAAAAAAGAAATGGAACAAACATTGTTTATTTCCTTTTAATAGTTAATGGAGCCACTTTGTGAATCAATTATTTAGCAGAACAATCACACCAACATTTCTTCTGTCATATAGATATATGGTTTGGCAGAAACAATTATATTGCGAACAACCCCTGCAGCTAATGCTGGTGAGGTTATCATCATAAAGCCTGTGGATCGGCCACCAGCAACGTCTCTGCGCTGGCTCCGCGAACAGCAGGGGTACCTGAGCCATCATTCAGATCACTTTAAGGATCACGCTGGAATTATATCTCGATGCTCAAGTGTCAGCCAACATTGTCACAATATTTACCGTGAAATGGCACTTTTTGAATTATAATGTGACGACTAAAACATGAAACTCATTACTTTTCACGTAGAAACATCTCCAGTTGTCAACGCTTGCACACACTGCTTTGAAAGTTTAGTTTTAGTACAATAGTAATATTTTATGACTATAAAAAAAGTTAATATTTGCTGAACTCCAATCAGAGATATTTGAAATACTGTCTTTCCCTTTTTTTTGTCAAGTGGATAACCATTAAGAATCTATTATGTTGTGTTTCTTCACCCCAGGGATAACACAGGGCCTCATTATTCTTTCTTTTCTTTCAGCCTTTTTTTTATCACTCCCCTTTATGAATGTGTGTATAAAGTGTGTAAAGGGGGATGGGGGCATTTGAAAGACTTTGTCCTCTGTGCCAGTGTTGCCAAAGCTTTTGTCGATGGGTCGCTGAAATGTCAGTTGTGGCTTTTTTTATGTTAAAAGATTCTTCCAGCTGACATTAAGACTAAACTGCAACTTATAAACAAATTAAGAAATAAGACAATGTCTAGAGGATTTATACTACTATTAAAGTTCTGGCTAGAATTTAATATGTCACTGTCTTTGCATATAGTGTTTTAAATCAATGGCCTTAAGCTTGCACACTTATCTTTAATCCCATTTTTACCCCCAGTTGATTACTATTTTGCTTTTCTTTCATGGAAACGATGAACCACATTTATACTTAATGCTTACTCTGTTGACATTAAGACAGAAATGGATTCTAATGTTTTTTTCAGGAAAGTAAAATGCATTCTTCCATTTTTATTATATATTATGCAGTATTTAAAGTTTCAGCTCATTAAAACACAGACGCCCTCCACACTCCTCCAGGCTGTCTTTTACCCCCCACCAGCATGCAGTCAGGCTCCTCTAGCCAAAGGCTCTGCTTGATCTGTTTTTCTGGAATCAAAACTGAAATATTCAGAAATATTTATTTATTTGTTCATGCATTTGATGACATCAGGGAATGGCATAATGTATTTGCGGTTTAAACAAACAACATCAGCGGACCAGAATAAAGGAACAGTATATGGTTTTGTTTGATGGATGTAATTTTCTATAGTGCATTTATGTTTTTATCATCCTGGTTAAGTCCAAATCTTATCATTTATAAGTAGGTTGTAAATTAAATCACCATGATCTGCTGGTTTATTTGAACCTAAGATGTACTTGAAATGAACATTTTCAAACATTTAAATAATGTGCTAATTTTGACATTTGCTTATTATTTTTCCTTTATAATAATAGTTGATTTTATAATGCACCAAATGTTTGAGCGTAATGACAGGTCTGGACGGAAGGAGAGTCAGTGTAGAATACAGAGCTAAAACAAAACCATTGTTTTCTGTACTGAACAGGCCCTTCCCTAAAGAAGAGAACATTTCCTCCCCCTTTATAACAAGCTCTAAACCTCGGATGCACCAGTATGTTGGCGCACACACTGGTACAGATTATTTTACGAGAGGCTTTCTTTGTCTGCTCCATCCTTACCTGTATGTGTGCATCTTCAACAGAAGTGTTACATTCCTTAACCTTTGCACTCTCACTACCTGTACACATAGCACCTGTGTTATGGCAAAATAGCATTTCACTATTGTACTTCTGTAGATTGAAAAAGTTTAGAAAGTCTTGTTTCCCGAATTAGATATGTCATCATTGACCCTTAACTGTCATTGTTTTTTTTAATTTGACAGGTTTTTTTTTTTTTTTTTTTTTTTTTTTTTTTTTTTTTTTTTTTTTTGCAGCTGCCTCTTCACCCTGTTCATCCATATTTTTGTTTGTTTGTTTGCTTTTGTTAACAGACTGAGCTACCTTAACTTTTTTTTTTTACATGACCTCCAGCACGTAGTGGATGTACAATTACTAAAATAGCAAAGCAAAAACCACTTGTACACAAGACTGTGAATCTTAATCATGTACTACATATTTGTGTATTTGACTAAACAAACTTAAAAAAAATCATTGATATGCCTTTTTGTTTTTTTATTCTAGATCTTCTCATCAAGACAATATTCAAGTACATTTAGAATTTCAGAAGAGAGTACCCGTCACAGAAGGTTTACATGCATTTGACTAAGAGAAGCTTTGTGTTTGTATTTTGTCTGAATATTTTTTTGCACAGATGTTTTGTATTGCAAAAGTCATTTATTAAATGATGATGTTTGCTTAATTTCTTGGTAATTATCTGATCATTCTCTTTTCTTTTGTTGGACCCAAGTTTGTAATAGCAATGGAAATCCACTGGGTGCCACCAAGTTTCCAGTCTGAAATGAGTGGTGTCATTACGTCTGTTAACCACGTGGTGGTGCTATTTAGCCGAAAAGGCCACGCAAACCTGGAAATGAGTCAGAAAAGGGAAAATTCTCCTTGTAGTGCTTTGTTTTACCTGCCTTTTTGTTTACTTAACTTTTCAAAACATTTTAAAAATCAAAAGCTTCTGAACACATTTTAAAAAGAAGCAGCTTGATCATTATTATCCCAATAAAGCATTAGAGAGATTATTTATCTGTTACTTCATGGATTGGTAAAGATACTCATTCTTTTTCTATGTTCTGTTTTATCATTTACTAAGTGTAATATCATTGTCCAGTCTTCAAAATTGATCATTTTAGCCCTATATGCCAGAACTGGGACCTTCTGGTAGTTTTCCCTCTCGTTTTATGTTTTGCAAGTTTGTGTGTATACAGCATAAAAGCAGTCAGCAGAAATACAGATGCATCCTGAAAGCATCCTCATTATTTTATTATTTCTTCTGTTGATAACAGTAGCAGAGCACTAAATCTCTGTGACTCTCTCATTAGAGACTTTGTGTACTGGAAATTTTGGATGCAGTTCCTTCCAAAGCGAGGACAAAGCCATTTGCCATTCTTTCCAGAGCTGCCAGAGAAAAAGTAAAAGGAGAGCCAGGAAGATGAAGGGGAAGGCAGCTGTAGCTGACAGAAATCCACATCTGTGCTGATGTTAGAGGCCAACATCCTGTCAGAGACAGAGTGTGGCTGACTTCATGTAAGGCATTTAGGACTTTTACATTCAGCATTGATGCTAGTGTGCTTGTGTGTCGCTTCTTTCTTGTACTGGCTGTGCATCTTTTGTTGGTCATAAAATCTCGAGTACATGAGAAGAGGAGACCCAACCTTCCATACACGCAGCTGTTCAGCAGCTTTCTAAATGACAGTAAAGCAGATAACTTTTCTATTAAGTTTTTTATATTTATTTAAGCCTTGAATGTAAAAACATCCTGAGTGCAAGTTACACTTTTACTACTTGACTAATCCCTTTTTTACAAACTACAGTCAAGAGTTGAGAAGAACCACATGCAAGAGACTCATCTTCTTAAGCATCAGCATTCATCACACTTAAAACAAACATGTCAGCCCTCCTGGGTCTCCATTACAGTGTTATGCAAAGAAGTATCTCTGCAGTGATCTTAAATAGATGCTTTTCACTGTTCACCACCTGTCATACACAGGTGTGGAGAAATTACCATCATAAGATGTTTGTCACTAATATACCATAATACCATCAGTGTGTGAAGCTTCAACCCTTCAAAATCTATTTTGTTTACAGCACTATCATGAAATAAACCTATGTGAAATGAAAATGTTGGACTTGGAACATTATAAATCACTAAAAGTTATCGAGTAATGTCTAGTGTTACTTCAACATAAATTAGGAGAATAATAAAGGAACAGTGGAGGTACTGTGGCTGCGAGCATACGTTGCAATGGGAGCCAATCATTGAGAGCTTTCATGGAAAAAGTTCTGTAGTGAATATTTCTGCAATGTATCCCATTGAATGTTATTTCAATGCACTTAAAATGATGAGATGTCTTGTTTGAAATCACTGAAATGCAGCGTGTTGCTTTTGCATTATTCCCTCGTTTCTGATGCAAGCAGAATAGATGAAAGTTCATCTTTTCTTTTAAATGAGTTATGCTAATTCGTGATCTTTTACATTATGTCTCAGTGTGTTAAGACAGGCAGAGGAACATGTGATGAGATGATTAATATCATACATCTTCTTTGCATGAAGGCAAATAAAATATTTATCTTAATCATAAAAAAGCATTTAGCACAATTTCCTTGTGTGACGGTGCAGGGAGGTGGTGGGCCCAAACGCAGGTGAGGAGGACAAGCAGGATGCAGATTAACAGGGTTTATTAACAGCACGGACTACAGCACTGACACTATGACTGACTGACAGACTAACTAATTTAATGATGTGGGGAAAGAAAACCAAGGGTATAAATACACTGAAAACAGAACAAGACACAGGTGAAAACAATGACCAAACCAGGTGAACTAATGAAGCTAAAACAGAAAGCAAAACAGGAAAAACTACAAAATAAAACTGGAAACCTAACCTAAAACTTTAACACCTTGCTTTTTGGTGAAATCTTAAAAACGTTTGTGTAGTCTTCCTCTCTGTACCAGTTTCACATATCAGACTATTTCTCAGGTTACAACCTTTTACAACAGAGGTTAATTTAATTTATGGATAAAACTAAATCTAATTCCCAATCCCTACAAATATTTTCATTGATTTTGATTAACTGATAAATTGTTTTGCATGCAGATTCCATAGAGTCTACAAACTATGAGATGTACAAAAACTTTTCAAATCACATTTTATTTCTAAAGCCCTTTTAGTGTAATAAACAATGCAAAGTGCTTTACATAATAAAACGGTTCATATTTATACATTTAAAAAGCAGAATACAAATTGTACACCTTGTACACATTTTTGGGGGGAATTATACCATGTAATGGTGGTGGGCATCTGAAAATAACTAAAACAAGCTAAAATATTGATCTTAACAGCAGCTGGTCAATAAACAACTTAGATTAAAGTTCAAATAAGTTTATATGCTTAATCAAAATTCTTCTTAGACACAGATTAAGCTTTTTTCACCACCGCTGTCAGACATAAACATGCCAGACCCACTGTCTAAATGATGAGTGGGGATGGGTGTGTCCCATCCCAATGATAAAACGCTTCTGGTTCAATGCCGCAGCGGCCACTTCCCTTGGGCCTGACCGCGTAACCGAGGATGGCCACTCCCTGTTCACAGATGACAGACAAGCCTTGAGGGCACCCTCTGCCAAAAGAGCCTCATTAGGCCTATTGAGTTCAGGATGTAATGGGATGTAATGGGCTTTGAAGGTAGAGATTAGGCATGGGGATCAGAATTGATGCGCCTTTTGCTTAGAGGGGGGATACAGGTAAAAATCCAGTAAATGTCTGATTGAGTTTATATGTTGATGAGATGCAGTATAATGTGAAGAGATCAATATGATGAAGTGTAGATCTTATGAGTGAAGTATTTTTTCTAGTCACTATGAATATGGAATCAAAAGGTCTGGGTAAAGTAGGATTTGGATTTGTCTCAGCTCACTTTAAGCGTCAGCAAATGCAACAAGGAGTACAAATGCATTAATACAATAATCTTATTCCCAACATTGAACACAAAAGTATGAGATGTTGCAGAAGTACTGCATTAGCAACACATTCCAAGTTTTAACGAATAAGCGATGCTTTGACAATGCAGTGACTGAGGAGATGTGCTGCAGGGCGGGAGAAGTTAAAGGGATACAGTTTCACCATCCCCTCAGTCTGTCATGGCAGCGCTAGAAGCTTCTAACAAGCCGCTGATTGTTGGGGAACATGAGCTGTTTTTGTTGAAGGGTTGACAGGCGCTTGACCTCCGCTGTCCGGGCAGCAACATGCTGACCTTGAAGAGGAGAAAAGAAGGGAAGCCTTTGAACGCTGTCAAGTGAACTATCAGTGCCCAGTTTAATTTCCCCTGGGGCCTTCTCGACAGAGCTGCTATGTATTGTAAAGTCTGCTTCATCATTTCTCTATGCCATTTTAATTATATCTTCAATTTTTTTTTCCTTTTATCTGTAAACAGTTGCTATCTTGTGTCTGTTTAAGCTAAAATATTTCCTTTAACCTGGGATGTCTAATAATAATAATAATAATAATAATAATAATAATATGTTTGACTGGAGTCTGATTTAAGCCAGTGGTGATACTTCATATCCATGAAGTCAGCATGACTGAAAACCAATCACACCAATCCGTGACTTCCTGTCTGTAATTTTATCCACTGCAGCTGAAAGTCATTGTTCTATTTTGCATTTGTCTGTCCCAAAGTCCTCTTCTTTTTCAGACAGATACTCATACGGCCTCAGAGTGGGAAAGATGGGTGGAGAACAACAGAGCAAAACATTCCTTTTCTTGTCTTACAGGGTTGAGATATCATAACCTCTTCCAAAAAAGCCAATGTGAAGATATCCCTGAAGGCAACCAAACCAAAATTTGGAAAAAGGAATAATAAGATCACAACATAATTGACTCAAATGAGTACACTTTAGTTGTTTTTTTTTTTATCAATCTTGCACAAAATCGGCTATAAAGTGCAGTCTCACCTTTCATCCCTCAAACTCTGCACCTTTTTGTGTTTTCCCACTCCCTTCAAGCTCATGACAAAGGTTACTTTAAGGCATTACAGTTCATTGTTCCACATATACACTGACTCGAGAACATGACATGGTGGACAGCAAGACGTGTCCCAGAGATGCTGCACCGCTCTATAGGATAGGATGGATACTATAAACTATACTGGACCAAAACATAAATGGCACTTCTTTGTTGCTGCACTGCTACTGAGGTATGAAAATGAATACAATAGGGTATTGTTACGGCTGGCCAGTGAAATATGTGTTTTTAAACAGCCTTTATAATCTTAACAATTCTACATTGAATGTTTGAGTAAATCTGATTGTTTAGTCAAACCAGTTAAGAGATCACCCAGAACTGTGAAAACACCAAATGACCCAATTAGATTTAAATGCACTGAAAGACCACATGGTTTGTTGAATCGAGTGTGTGTTACATGTGAACAAACCTCTGTGAGAGTTCAAGAGATAGATATCTCATGATAGAGCTTGCATTTAATGAAGAAAATGTTATTTGTAGAGGCTTGAAGTGTATGAATAGCAACTAAATTCGGGTCATAAACAGCCTTTTGTGAGTATTTCCCTTCTGGAAGGCAGCATGTCCATATAAAGTATCTTTGTTCCCGGTCAAGATTATAAATAGAAAAAACGTTTCTGCATTCTCTAAATATGGGTGTTAATTACAAACTGGTGATGAACCATGTTTAAAGAAATGTCTTTCTTGTGTTTATGGCGCAGCAACATCTTGTTGAGACAGATTCTAACTCCATTCTCTAGATTTTAAAAGTGGCTTTTATTCACTTCGTACTTTAGGTAGAGATGGTGATACCTCCCCAAATCCTGCAACTGCATGGCCAACATTACTTTACAAGAACAATGTAATTATTCTGCAGGCCTCTTTTACATATGCAAGTTGTAAATGTATGTAAACTTATTGTGTTACTTTTACTTTGATCACAACACACTTGTTCAGACAGTCCTATGCAAGCTCACCATCTTAGTTTTGTTTTTTACTTATTGTTTTTGATGGCTTGAATCTTCTTCTAGGGCTGCATGGGATGATGGTTCGTACTGCAACCTCAGAGAAAGTTGCTGGTTCAAGTCTCTGCTGGGAGGAAGTCTGACCAGTGGCCTTTCGGTGTGGGGTTATCATGTATGTGTGGGTTTTCTCTGGGTTTCCTCTCACCTGCTGGGATAGACTACAGCTTCCCCATGACCCTGAACTGGATTAATCACTATAGAAAATGAATAAATATTTTTCTTTTATAGTGTTCTTGGGTGTTAAACTTAATAAAATTTATTATTATTATTATTGTATGCAATCAACAAGATATATAAATATCTGCTAAAGTAGGTGTTTATAGAAAATCCACTTGTGTTTCATGTGTTAAAGGAGAATAGGTACATTCTTTCATTTTCATTCTTCCCTCACAAGTCTTCATCACTACTCTCACATTCCCACCCAACACTTTGCTATTTCTCTTTTGCTCCCCCTCTAGTCAGCCTCTCTATCTAATAATCCATCCATCTCTTTGGTAAAATGGAGGTCTAATGCTTTCCATGTGTGTGTGTCAGGGGAGGGGCTCCAAGGGCAAGGCCTGCCACTCTTTATTCACTCCCCCTCTCCATTCCAACTCATTTCAAACAAAACCCCTGAGTCTGGTTCCACTCAGCCCTAAAGTCTAAGATCTCGCTCCATGCCGGGGCCCCTCCTGGCCTCAGGCAGCAAGGGGAGGTGAGCCAGGTCGTTGCATGTTTTCTCCATGGATCCAGGAGATTCTAGGTCATGCTTAGCTGAATAAATGAGTTGATTAACCATATGTGCAGCCTTGATTGCATCACAACACATGAAGTATTCTGTGTTAAAGCTGCACAAAAAATTTAATTATCTGCAGACTTTATTTAAGCCATAATTTAAAGCTGGACTTAATCAGTTCTATGGTTGGATCTTTCCTCCTTGAATCACTACTTTTGCTTTCATCATGATGAAGAATAGTTTTCATAATTGTTCTGCAAAAGTTGCAAAACTACTCCACCAAATGAAAATTAACTTGGAAAAACATGAACCATGTACAAAGAAAGAGCCTGTTGAATGTGTACTTAAAAAGTATTAGTATAAATGTGCATTATATAGTAATATTTTATATTATAAAGTATTTATTGATCATGGACTGTATTAAACATACTTTTAAATTAATTTATTTGATTTAATTTAATAATTTTTTTAAATGTTCCATAAATCTTCATTATTCTATTATACTGTATAAATACACAAGAAATGAGAAGTAACTAAATTGCTGCATCAGTCTTTAGTGTAAAAGAAACAAAGGGAAGATTTTTCTCTTATAAGTGAAGTTCTTTTGGGAGGGGGGGGGGGGGCATTTGTTTTGGCAAATGGTCTAAGAAAGCTTTGCATTACATGCACACAGTCTTGTCCTCTTCTTATAGTTAATCTTACACTGTGACCAATGAAGTATTCCAGTGTCAACAAAGCTGCTTGAAATAATACCTCTGAGTGTACAGCATACAGTCAGACTGCTCTCCATTTTCTTGGTAATAAAGCCTTAAAACAAACTCCTGTAATGTTCTGTGTTACGAGCTGAATATGTTTTATGTAAATAATGTCCAGTGTCATTGGAAAGTACCGTCTGTAAAAAGTATAATTGAATTGAATTGGATTTCCACCCTTTAAAGATAAGTTAGGGGTCATTCAATCATTTCAGTCTGTACCTAATTCTTTCTCAACATCACATGGTTGTTGTCTGGGCTGGAAACAGGCATAAGCCGATTTTATAGACAATAAAACCGATTTAAAGTTCATAAAGTAACGTTATGTTCATTTCAAAACAGGCAATAAGAAAAAAAGAACATTGGCGTCATCTCCATGAAGTTATTTGGCAATTCAAAGAAAAATGAGATGCACAATATTCTTTTCGGGGGTTCTGAACCCTTAAAATTCAATATATTTGTATTAGAAATGTATGAGGGAGAAATAAACAGAAGTCACCTCTAAACTGACAGGTAAATATTCTGGTAGACCTGGTAGGGGGGCTTTTCACGGCAGGGGTGCCGAGTCTTTCAGCACGACCCCAATGCGCTGTCAGTATACAGTAGTGGTGTAAGTACCTGCCTAAAACTAGGACATGTGTTACAATGCTGCCATCCAATACCAACATAATATTATCCCCGTTATTTGTTACAACCCACCCCGGTATGTGGAGTAGACTTTTAACAAACAAATACACCTAACTTAAGACATACCATCACTGTTCTGTTTGTTTTATCCACAGACTGGGCTGAACCCAACATAGTGTTCTTTATTGTTTATGCAAACTGGATTCATTCTGTGTGACTGCTTCTGATCCTTGTGTAACTTTCTGCAAAGAAGATAATTAACCAGTTTAGTTAATGAATTCCGATAAACCAGAAAAACCCTTTTCACTCCAGTAAGCAGGAAAACTGCTGTTAGAATAAAATCAATTAAACATGAAACTAGTCCTTAAACTCTGAACACTGATGTCATGAAATTAAGGTTTGAACATCAAGTTGACAATATTCTGTTTCTACACATTTGATTTAGAATTAGAAGCAAGACAAACCTAAATATACATTTCCTCATTTTTTTCCTTTTCATTTCCTTTTTCTTCTCTTCAACTCCTCCCATCTCTTTTGAAATCTTTGGAAACCTTGTGTCTGTACTTGCATATATCATGCACAACTAGCACACATCCAGACATGTGAAAATCAGCCAAAAGGAGCAGGCAGCTTTGTAACCATGTTTGTAGTTTTTTTGCATAAATACTCCACTATATATATATATA
>JBAMHX010000016.1:7891473-7914139 GCA_037177515.1 Pseudomugil tenellus | reverse complement strand
CACTTATCTATGATGTCCTCTACTGTTTGATTTAGTGCTTGTGTTGTTCTTATTCTCAGATGTAAGTTGCTTTGGAGCGTCTGCTAAATGACTGTAATGTAATGTAATGAAATCAGGTTAACTTTGTAACATCACTGTGCACATAAGAAAACTCTTGCCTTTACAGACTGAGTTATTAGCAAGGATAGTTGACGTGGTTTTGTTTGGATTTGCTGTGGGTGTTTTACCATTAAAGAGAAAATACCAGGCTCTTCATTGATAATGTAATTGTAGTCATCTCCACTCCACCCCTCATTCTCTGGCAGATCTGTAACTTGAGGCTTTCCTTGTCACTGTTCCTGAGTCACTAGGTCGGCCTTGTTTGGTCTGTCATTGAGTTACTCGGGGGACATGAGTTGACACTTGGCCTATGCTGATGATTTTTTTTTTCAGTCACGCTTAAATACTTATCTCCAGGGAAGGTTTCTGTTGTTTCCCAGACATGTTCCTGCTGCAGTTGTCCACAGTTGCTGCCATTCTTATTATGGATTAAATGCAAAGTTGGCTTGGGAAACTTCATTTTTTTACTTCTGTTTCACAAAATAGAATTTGTTGGAAACTACAGTAGTTTTTGGTTTTGTGGTCTCACTGTAAAAGAAATTTGTCTGGAAAATCATAAACAAATCATTTAATCTTTTAATTTTTGGGGTTTTTTTTGTAAATCATTATGAGCCATCTGTTTGATTTAGTAGTTAATTCAGTTTTTAATTCAATTTTGTGTTGAATTTTTCTTTTTTTTAAAAAAAAAATAATTTCAGTGTAGTAATGGACCATTTAGTTTTTAAATGATTTAATTTGAAAAAATCAGAGATTTTACTTTTTAGGCCATATCACCCAGCCCTAGAAAACATGTTATTTACTTTTCTCAACTGGCAGCAGATAATACTGCAGGCCCTCCCCCCGTCCAAAAATCATCCACTGGAGACTTGGTTCTTTGTGTCGATTCCGATAACTTCAAGCCTTACATTAGTACTAATGGCTGTTTAACATAAGCCCTTTTCAGACATAGCAACCGGGTAATGTCTGGACATTTACCAACTGCACTTTACCCGGACATGCCTATTCAGACATGCAACATTACCCGGACTATACACGGTAAATTGCATTCAGACATAGGCAGTAAATGTAAGACTGTCATCCGGAAACCGGATGTGGTGTATCATTGTGCGACACTGACAACAATGACAACAACAAAACATATCAGAATAAAATTTACCTGTTGAGGACAGCTCATTTACTTTCGCGTCAAGACGTCTTTGAGTGTCGATGTCTAGTTCCACGCTAACTTCGACATCTATTATGGTCGCTGAACTCGTGGTAATTGCCGCTTCATAGTTTTGAGCTTGTTAATCACTTGCTGTTTGTTTTTATTTATCTGGTGCTCCTCTAACTTGGCTTCTTACATTTTCTTATACTTTCATCGGCCCTTGCTGCCAGGAGTTCTTTGACCTCTTTTTTCGCCAGTTGTTTGCTATTTTCTTATCTCTCGGTTACTCATGTTAGGTTCTACTCTTCTGTGTTTACGTTTTGCAGGAAATTACATCATTGCTTTGTACGGTAGCACCGCCCCCCACCCCTCCGTGGTTCAAGATTTTTGTATTTTTTTTGCCTGGGATGGGCCCCAGTCACCCTCTAAGCCAATTTCGGACTGAGCGGTATAGAAGATGGATGGCTGATATAGGAAATTAAATTAATGCAATAATTTTTTACATTTCTTCTGAGAAGACTATTTTAAAGAAAATAGACCTTTAAAATAATGCATTTATTTTTCGAGTTATTTTTTTTACCTATATTATGTTTTTATTGTATTGTTTGCGTTTTGTTATTTTTGTGATGTTATTGAATTTGAAATTTTACTGTCATGGTAACTCTAGTGTGAACATCTAAATGATGCAAACCCATCAATACAACTGGAGTCACAATCAATAATCCAAAGAATAAGTTTTTGTATGGAGGCTACCTTGTCCAGGACCCCTAATTAAAAATAGATAGTGAATCATGGCCCTTGGTACTTATGTGTAGAATAAGTAATTTCTTGTAGTTTTCTGGTTTGTTTCCAAAGCAACAGAACTTGGACTGATGCTGTTTTTTTTAACTTTAACTAAAAAGTTCAAGTTAAACTGCTCTGTTTTATCCATCTTCTTCTCATTTACCTTCTGCTCCATTAACAGTATTTCTCTTTTTTCTAGCTTTTATATTGAATCTGTTGCAGAGGAGTTGAAAAGAGATGATTATAGAGGATTTGAGGATATACAGCAGGACATCAGAATTCCTGCTATGCTCCCTGCTGTAAAGCTTCAAAGCCCTGTTGCATCTTACCACACTGCTTGCATGACTGGAAGCACAGTCAAGGTTACCATTAGTTTCACAGTCCTGCTGCTGCATCTGGTGCTTCTTTAGGTGTGCATGTCCAAGCATATGCTTAAATTGTTGAAGTAATCAAAACTGATATATAAGCCATGATATATGTGATCCAATCGGATTTTGAGCAGATCTTGTGTTTTAGCTACTTCATACTATCATTGAATCAACCGAGTTGGTAAGTTTAAAAGTTTTAATTCTTTTTCTTTACATTAATGCTCTTAGAAAAAAACAAATTATCTACATTTTTTTCTGATATTTGATTCCCAAATACACTAAAAGAAAGATCCAAATGCCTTCGTAACATACCATAGATTCTGTTCTCTCTCCTGGGATTTCCATTAGATTATCAAGCACTAAAAGGATTTTCCTACCAAACAGATTCATCACCTGATTTTTAGCATTAAATTATGCTCAGGATCATAAGCTATAGTTTTATTGAACCTTTTCAAACTAATGGGAGGAGCCTACCAGTATACCCTGTTTCCATCCATTCCCATGTTTTTTTTTTTTTTGCATGTGTCCAGGCTAACAGAGCTACAGGTGCTTTGCATTAAGTCAGTCATGCATCACAGTCCAGGGGTAGAAATGTTCTCCTTTATGCCTCCCATAAATTGTGATGAGGCTCAGGGATTTACGAGCCCTTGGAGGATCAGCTGAACTATCTGCACCTCTGTTCTTTTTCCATGCTAACTGTTTGTGTTTTTTTCATCAGTTATTGCAGTATTTTTTTTTCATCTTTGTTTTCAAACAGTTATAAAACTCTTGCTCCCAAGCTGCTAATACATTAATACTTAATGTGTACAGTGTACTTGTATACTAATATGTTGTGTTGTATATCTTTTCTATAATTTATGTTTTTTTTTTTTGTTCCATATAGATTAAGAATTTTTGCTGTTTCCTTTTCTGGAAAAAAAAGTCAAGATTTTCTGCCAACACTAGCTGCAGAGTCCCACAGCGACATCTGCAGCGTTTTAAAACTTGGACTGACTTCCATATAAGCTTTGAAAATTCTTGGCTTGTCAAAGACCGATGGAAATGGCGCAGCTCTGTTGACTCTACCTTCATCTTTCCGTCACAGTGCAGGAGACAACAGAACATGGAGCTTCAAATTTATTAAACGTTGGGCTGCTTGTATTCTTTGGCTTGAATCTAGACAGTGAGTAGGGTTCAGGAGCGCCACACATCCAACTGCTTTTACATGTCTCTATTCTCCAAACTTAACATACATCCAAACTTCTTAGACTCAGAATTAGTATTGTCTCATAGGAACCTGATTGCCTCTAAAGTTAAAAGAAATAACATCTTATTAGTCAAATATGATACAATGATGGGCTGTGTCCAAAGACTTTGCTGTGTCATTGGCACAGTTTTTCAACAATAAAAACAGCATTGGTCTAGTGGTGGCATTATCTGTCGCTCTGCCACTTGCGGTAAAACTGAGATATTTGGTAAATGTTGGAAAGAGGTTTTCTAAATTTCCAAGGTTTTCTTTTTTTTCTTTATAGATATATCTTGACATCAGTTGGTGTGTCTTACAATACAAGAGGTACTAGTCTGTCTTTTAAGCATTGACAGGATTTGTTGATTATTGTGTGTTTGCTCTCCATGTCGTTGGAAGTTTTGCATGGTGATTATTCAAATTTATGAACTAGAACCAGACGTCTTTTGCAGATATTTTGATGCTGTATTAGATTTCAGAAAGCCAGGAAAGTGCGAATAAGTGTATTTTGGTGTGATTGACTTGGTGCCTGACTGGCTGATGATGGACTTTTTAGTTAATGTAGTTAATGCTTGAACCAAAGTGTTGGGTTATAAAGCGTTTTGGAAAAAGCGTCTATGTCCTTGTGTTTATTGGTTTCTTTTTTCCTTTATTTATGTTCTAGTTATTTCATGAATTTCCTCCACTGATCAATGTGAAGTCTTTGCTGCCAAACTTTACACATTACTGTACAAACTTTATGCTTGACAAGATTTTCTTTTGACTTGCTTGTAATTGAACATTTTCAAACCAACAGATACTTTAATGTATCACACATATTATTAAGAGTCTTAACTTAATCTAGCAGTCATTCAAACTTCCTTTGCAAAAAAAAAGTATTGGAAAAATTTCTTTGAGAAATTTGGATGACACCGTTATTATTTCAATGATAGTATAGCCTGATTCACCATCTTTTGGCTCCCTTTGCATGATGGTCAGACCGGAGCCTGAAACTGATGTTCTTCCCATTCTGCTGCAGCTGTTGTGGTTTAAATCTTTCTGTACATGTCTACATAATTTATCTGACTGCTTTTTAAATCCTTTTCCCACAAGCTTTCAGTTGAATGAGGGCCTTTCTGTGTTGGCCTTGACTGAAATTGGTTTTGCAGTATCTCTGAAACCTTCACATATTTGTGTCTGGTTTGTGTTCGCTATTTTCCTACACATGCTGATCGGCCCTAAAATGCCAAACACCTGTTAAGAATCTAGCCTTGATGTTTTTTTTTGGCTGCCATCAAAATGCAACAAAGTTAATCATGGTCTGATTGCAGGAAGTAAAGCGTTTTTTCCAGCTATAAATACATAATCTTTTATCAGTTTTTACCTGATTACCATCAGAATACCACTCGCAGTTAGCATGCACATCTGTGTACACATTTGTTTTGTAATCATTGTGGATGCCTATCTGCTGGTAGGTTCACAATTTTGAATTCCAGCAATTCAAAAATAACATATTAAAGATAAAACTGTATATGTCTCCCCAGTCGGCTGTTATGTTTGGGTTTATCTCAAACAAAAACAAAGAAAACAGTGATATCCTGAAGTAACTCAGTGTGTCCATGGAGATCAGACAGCACACTTTTGGAACGGACATGCGAGGTCTTGCTGGTGGTGTTAAGGAAGTTCCTCCAAGAATAAGGGCTAGATTAAGAATTTCAGTATGTTTTATCAGTTACCGTGCTGCTCATTTGGCATGTAGCAGGAATGTCAGTGAATCTCTTGTCTTCCTGTATTTTTGGTGTTTGCATGTTGTTGTCACTGCCAAAATTTTCTCTCTTCTTTGCTAGTTTTCAGTTTTGTGAAAGAGTGCTCAGTTTATTTAATGTCCACGTTGCAAACGAGTGCAGGACAAAGCGGGCGTTAAAGCAGAAAACGAATGTCAAACACAAGCTCATCTAAACTGCTAGTTCCTCTAAACCAGGCAATGCTTTTACAACAGCATGGCCAAGAGTAGCGCAATAAATTCAAGATCAACAGGCAGTGAGACCACCTCTGTTTGAAATGACAGAAAAACACATGTAAAATCACAGTTATGCCAAAAAGCAACCGTGTTTTACGCTATAAAAAAAATTGTGCATACTGGAATAAAACAAGCAGCAACAACAACAATAATTATATAACATAGCAATTTAAACACATACATCTTGCTAAGCAGATGTGTTGTACTTTTCTTACATTTACAGTCGTATGCTATACTGCAAGTCCAAGCAAATCTTTGTGAGCTTTGTCCTGTTGTGCAATCACAGACTGAACATCCTAAGCAACTACTGAAAGTCACCTTTCCAGTCTATGTAAAGGCTCATTTACACTCTGAAGTTGTGTCTGCATACAGACAGAGCCCGCTATCAGTCTTCTGCATCCTTTGTGCATTTTGGTCCATTTTCAGAACACGTTTCCGAGGATACATAGCCCAACGTAGAAAACAGAGCAGTACCACCAGAAATCATGAGGACAGTGTTGCGGAGTATAGCTGACACGTAACCAGAGAAATGAACAAAGAAGAGGAAGCAACAGTGGGTTTAATGGGCACACAGACCACTGCCGTCTTCTGTGCTACCTGTCTAATGTCCTTTTCTGGGACAAGAAAAATGCTTCTGTGGTCAGCACTCCTTAGTCTTTATAAAAATGGTCATTGTCATGTAGACATCACGCAATGCTGATATATATGCATGCCGTAGTTTTAAAAGTTTGAAAACACTTTTCCGTTAGATATAATGGGAAAAATTAGTCCAAAGTTTCAACTGGTACAATTAGTCATGTATTAAAGTAAAAAAAAAAAAACAACTTTTTTTTATTCACATTATCACTTTTTAATTCTCTGTTTTGTCAGACAGATTTAATATATCGTATATATTTATTTAAACTTTTTTAAAGCTCACTATAAGACTATTTGCCTATTTTGATATCTTTTAAAATGTCATATTAGGGTAAAGGTCTTGTCTGCTGTCAATTTTTAGGGGTGAAGGATATTAAATTATTAATAACCATAATGGTATTTAGCCTGCAACTTTCATCATAAATAGTGTTTTTAAAAAATGTGGTTTTGTAAGTTAAATAACCTTTAATCATTTTCATTAAATTGACTTGAATGCTGTCATAAAGCCTAACTTTTCTTTCTTTTAATTTGGTGATTTTTAACAAAGTTTTTAGTGTCCTCTGCTTATGAAGCTGGTAAACTACTTAACTGACTGTGTTTAATCAGCTAATTATCAATTTTTGCGTAATGATGATTTTTCTCTTCTGTTATGCTGTCCCTACTTTATCTCCCTCTCACCATTACTCCTTATCACTTGTCTTTGTTCACATAGCCTCTCTGCCACTAACACACTCCAAAAATGATAAAAAACAAAAACCGCCTCCAATCAGAGAGCGAGAAAGGATCTTTATTAGTAATCCAAGATTTGAAATTCCTGTCAGTGTTGCTTAGTTGGCTCCAACAGGGCTGACCTGGCAGTGTGAGCCAGGAGACCGGGGGCTACCCTTTAGCAAGCGCAACAATAGCAAAGATTCAAAATGATCTCCTGACAGAAAGAATGGGGGGAAAGGGAGGAGGGTGGGGGTTAGTGGTGAAGCAGTAGTGAGCAAAATATCCATTTTGGGGGGAAGAAAAATGTAGGGACTAGCTCTGTCCCAGATAAGCTGGATTTTCAAAGCCCCCATCCCCCTCAGTATGCACACACATGCATGACCACCCTCCTGCTGAAAAGGCTTTGCATTCTCGATGAGGAGGGTTGGAACTCCTACTGTGGAGAAGTAGATCAGACTTTCTTTTTCTTTTCACTGTCTTTGTCTCATCCTGTTGCTCTCTGTAGCACACACAAACTTGGAGTAGTTTGGAGTACTCAGACTTCACAATTTTTGAGAAGCACTTTTGAGTTTCTATCAAGTTGTTCTCGATTTTCTTTTTTTTTTATTTTTTTTTTTTATGCCCGTTTGCATTTTTATGTATGAGTGTTTGAATAGGTGCATTCTCTGGTGTGAACATCTCTGCTCAGATGTAACAGTTTGCTTTGGGAATCGTCCCTACAGTACAGAGCAGTTCAGAGTGCAAAAGAACAAGCTAAATTAGACACATTGGCTTGGAAAAAAAGAGAAGTTAGAGCAGATTGTGTCAGCAGGTTCTCATATTGTGGAGACTCAAACATACTAAACACAGTCACAGCAGTCTTTCCTCAGTCGCCGGGGGATTTTAGCACTTCTCAAAATTTAGTATCACAGGTCATGGAGGTCAGCTCAGTTAGTTTAACAGCCCTTTATAAACATCAGCCTGCTGGAAAACAGAAGTCTTAGATCATCAGAATCTTGAAATCCTCATTGTGCTATTGATATTTAAAAGAAACTTAAGCCAACTTCTCGTAAACAGGCCTGATAGCTTGAATAATGTAAATGAGTTGGAAAATTCATCAAAGCAACCCATGACATAGTAAACCAAGTATAAAAGAAATCACACATATTGGAATCATGTTAAACTTTCTGAGCAGAAGGGAACAAAACAAACTTTTAATTGGTGCAAAACAGACAAACTGTTCTGATTCTGACTCTGTTGTGGCGAGGCTCGGTTTCCTGATGAACTGGCCCTTTTTCACACCAGTTTAACTGGAACCATGGAAGTAATTGTGGAAGCATAGTGGCAGATTGCAGCACTGATACCTGATTAACCAGGCAATGATCAGTCATAACAGCTCAAAGATGGACTCCTCCAGCTCTTCCTTGGCCTGAGCCTTTGGCTGTGTTTACACTGCAGTCAAACATGACTCAAATCAGACTTTTTTTTCTTTCTTTTTAAAAATGTGCCTCATTATTTATCTTTTTATTACAGTCTAGACTGGAAAAATCTGTTATTTTATGTATTTTTTTCTCTAAATCGGTCATAGGTCTTTTTCGCATGTGGTACTAAATCTGATACATGGACTTGCTTTTTCAACAGGAACCTCTGTTGGAACGGCCATATCTTATTTTATCCAACTCACCTCATTGAAGTGAGACTGACATCATACAACACACACAGCCCTTTTCAGCAAATGGCCAGAAATTGCTCAGATGCATGGTGCTAGGAAAAGAACTGATTGGCCTCATATAAAAGACTCCTGCTACAAACAAACGAAAAGAATGTATTCCTGCGACAGGCTACCAGCCTTTATACACTATGGGTTTACTCTGAAACAATTTTCAGACGCATACGTCCATTTTAATGCAAAGTACATTATTTTTTGGAAGTGAGGGAGAAAGAGAATAGGTGTGATCAAGCAAGTAACAATTATTTCAATGTCAACTTTTCTGTTAGAAAAAGATTTTATATTAATTTATTTACTGCAATCATACAAATTCTTTTAGATAAAACAAATTCCCCTGATGGAGTCAGTGATGGAGATGGTCTGTATCTAATGATAGCTTTACTGAGCCTCTTCCACCAGACGATTCTTTTGTATTGAATTTCCTAACATATAAGCAAGAGGTATTAGCTGCTTTAGAGGAAAAAATTGTTGAATTCTTCAGAAATGATAGTCCTTCTTTGTTTCTTTCATCAAAAGTCTGATGAGGTGCTGTCTGACATGCTGCTCCTAGTTATTTTTTGTCCATCCTTCTCACCATCTTCATCGTTTCCTGCCTCCTGGTGTAATTGTGTCCGTGGGTGGTGCTATGTGAATCGTTGTCCTGTGCTTTTTTGTTTGCTGCTGGTTTGCTCCTCTCTGAAGATGAATCAGGAAGTGACCTGGGCTGATTAGTTGAACTTTGGTCTCCCTGCCTCTGTCTCTGTAAGACAAGGCTGGTTGGAAGATGAAAAGAGATGCAGTGTTTCTTTTTCTGGTGGAGGAAATGGCAAGGGGGAAAATCTGATATAGCTTGCTAATTAGGAGGCAGGGAGGGGTGCAGGGCTTTGAATGTGAAATGAAACGCAGTGAGACAGAAAGTGATGCTTTGAATGTTCCAAAATCCCATAAGCATAGAAAGTCACACAGTTTACATTATTGATGTTTTTGCCAATACACACACACAAAATACAGACTGAAACACATGAAACTACACCAGAGTGGTTATAGCTGCGTTATCATTGTCTTTCAGTTCAGATGGAACAGTGGGACAATATCGTCTACTGGGTTGCCAGCAGTAAGCAGAATGTATTTACACATAATATCCATTTGTGCTAGAGCAGCCCTGTCATAATGGTTCTTCATTCAAAGTGGTTTCCAGGCATTTATGTTCCACTGGGATGCCAACCTGGCATAGAGATTACTGACATACAATACAGTATTGTTCTTACTGCATCGTGGTCATTTTGAAAATGGTCCATGTGAAAACATATTTCTTCATGCTTTGATTGCAGTTGGGAACAAGAAACAACCACCATGGTCATTTGTCTTTATTGCTATGATGCAAGATGGGCAGATCTGGCCAGAAGGATGTTCCAACCCACAGACTTTGCTTGTTTTAAAACCCAAATAGAAATACAAATGAATGGGGTGTGCTGTTTTTAGAGGGAGTACAGTTCTCGTTACCTTGTGGTGAACTCCTTCAATTGCTTCCCTGCAAATCTTGTTAAGCTGCACCCAGTTCCTGTTTGCCTTTATCAATCCAGAAACTATTAAATTAAGGATGGACTGTCACCTGTGTCGAAACTGAACCGGATTCTTAAATCAGTGTAGTCTGTCGGTACTTTATTAAGCATTCATTTTATTCCTGTTAACTTTCTACAAGGATAATATATTCACATTTTATCCAGTCTTATCTATTCTTCTCTGGTCCTTCCATGTCCTTAACCATTTTTTTCCTTCCAAAGTTTGTTGCCAGGTTTGGACAGCTGGTGCCATGCCAGCTTTCTACCAGTCTGTCTAGGTCTATCCCCAGCGTTAACACAGTTAGCCAACTGGAGCTGCTGCTGGCAGCCTTTGACAGAAAAAGAAGGATCAAAACACACTTCTTTTTTTCTGAACGTCTATATTCGACTTTCTTTCCCCATTGTGTTAAATGTCTATGTTTACACATGTAGAGATTTTCAGGATTTCTTATATTTTGACGTTAAGTTCACTGATAATTTTTCCTGCTTTCTCTGGTTCTGCTTGACAGAAGTGCACGAGAGAAATTTCCATAAGAAACAATTATTTAATAAATAATAATCATAGAAACAGGCTAAGTAATATTTACTAAATAAAACCAATGCAAGAGGGAATGAAAATGGAAAAATACTCTTAAAACAAAACTCGCTGGATGCAAAACTCCAAAGACTAAAAGTGAGGCACTGTCTTGTTTTGAAAAAGAAGCTTGATGTGACCTTAAGCCAGATGATTTTTCTACTTCCTATCACTTAAAACTTGTTATATACTCCATAAGGAGCTTCCTTTTCAATGGGGTGGGAATCACTGCAGGTGGGATATCTGTCATTTTATGTGCAATGCAGTTAACTCAGTTATTTAGTAATTAATATAGATAATTTGTTTGTGGCAGGGCGGGTTGTGTATGCGACTGTTACCATGTCTCTAAATGACAAAAGTGTTGTAAAAGTTTTATACTTTCATATTTTCTTTATACTGTTCGCTTCATTCTTTTCCGCATTAACCCCACCAACATCAAGTGTCTGACAAATCACACAATACGTCGCAGAGCCAAACAAGAAAAATAAAGTTTTGCCATTTGAAACTGTCCAGAACTGTCTTCCGTTACGCAAGAACAAAACGTTATTTTCTTCTTGGGACCGCAAGAGAAAGAAAAAAGTTCTCGCTTCTTGTGGAGAATGTGACAAGCTTCAGGCAGAGCCAGATCTCTTATCACTTCCAGAAGCAATACTCTGTCGGTGTTACTCTGTCTCCATGCGAAAGGTCTGTTTAAGTGACACTGAGCTCCGTGGGAACAATACCTTGGAAGAATTTGCTCTTTTTTGCCTTCTTTGTGTCCTTTTTTGCCATGTTTTGCACATTGAGTTAAATTTTAATTCCATCATCTTTTGTGATGTTGAATTTACTGGATCTTTACTGGATCTTTCTAATTAAAATGACTCAGTAGGTTGGTGAAAACAATTAGAAAAAGAAAACAGTGCTTTAAGGGACGGTGTCTGGGCTTGCTTGAACCTCAGTCACTTTGGATTACAAGGACTTTTGCATCACTGTAATTGATGCCCATTTTTCATGCAATAAAGTGTCCTGTAGTTTAGTTCTGCTCAGTAAGATTCTCTATTAGAGGCGGAAACCCCTGAAATTGGGTAGAATCACCTGGTTGTAAAAGGTAAAACTGCAGTAGCACAGAGAAAACTTCTGTGTGTTTATGGAGACTTTTTTTTTCTCCAAAGATGAACGAAAGAGAGACGTATAAAATGACTGAATGTGTTTCTCATTACAGTAGTTATTGATTATCTTGTAGCTATGTTTGTAAGAGCTGAAAAGCAAAAAATAAATCTGTTGCGATAACTACTTTAAAAGAAACTGTATTGTACCATATAATGGAGGAAAAAAACACTGAAAAGAGCTTTTAATGTTCATGAAAATTAGATTTAGTGAGAAAACCTCAATGTTTTCTCTATAAAAGAAACTTCATACAACTTTACTAAATGTAATGATTTTTTTTATCAACTTTAATAATTTCTTATAAAAAAAAATAACAGCTTTCCCATTTCAGCCTAGAAATGCACAAACTATTACGTCTGTTTTTGTCATCATTGAATGTGATTCAGTAATGTGAAGGTCTAAATTTGTGCAGGTATGTTGAACTATTGAGTGTGCAAAACAAAAGGATTGTTTGTTTATATTCAGTGTTGGCACCACATGGTAACCTAGCGTCCTAAAAGTTGTGATTAAACAAACCCACCAAAATGACTTGCAATTGCCACATTTATGTGAAACCTTTAACTCCGAATAAATGTTAAATACCCTTTAAACAGATGAAAAGTAACCATGTAAACACCTACTTCCGAGTGGAATTGACAATTCAAAATTAAGCTTAATTCCGAATAAAGTGGCTGGTTTATTCCCATTTTAAAGCTACATTAAGTCATTCCTGTCGTAAACCCTTGATTCTGCCCAGAGTTAATTCCAATCGTACTGCGCATGCGTATCTTCTCCCGCTGCAATGACGCACTTGCACAGTCTTCTGCTATAAAGTAAAAAAAAAAAAAGAAAAAAGTTTGCCTCCTATCTTCAATATAAAAATGTAATCAAAATTGAAGCTAAAACAGTTTTTATTAGATTGTTTCCCATGTTGCTGCTGAAGCTAAAAACAGGAAGAGATTTGTGTATTTCCAGTAGGCGTCAGTGCGTCACTTCTGCCTGAATTAAGAGAAGGTGAATAAACATGATGCCATGTAAACCTTCATTTGGAAAAAAATGTCCATGTAAACTGGAAGAAGAATTTAATTCCTTAATTAATTAATTCGGAATTAAAAGCATCATGTTACTATACCCAATGTGTTCTGGCTGACTTTATTAGAACTGCAGAGTGGATTTCATAGCACAAAAACCAAATGAATACAGTAATAAAAATGAGTCCATAACATAACATCATTTCTCACATGTCACCATTAGGAGTTTTATGCTGGTGTTAAATTAGGTGCCAAGTTTAGTGGTTTGAGTGACCGACTGCTGCAGCAGGAATGCCAAATGGGAGACTCTTCTTTGAGAGGAGCTGTCATGTGTCTTCTGCGCTTATCATCGGAAAAGCGGCGCTTCCCCTCTCCTCGCACCGACGACAGCAAAGCTGTCTGTCATTTACATACCAGAAACTTGCGAATGTCTTTGGGGAACTCTTTCTCTCTTTTAAAAGCACTCCTGCTAGAGATTCTGCACACAGCCGGATCTCATGAATCTGAATAGGAAAGGTTTCCAGTGTTTAGACAGCACAGGAAAAGGAAAAAAAAGGATCCACGTTAGACTGACATCCCCCACAGTTGGCTTGTTCATGAAACTGTACCCGTGAGTGTGTATGGCTGTGTATGTATTTAGTTTGCTGCAGTATAAATAAAATATATTTGTCCATTTTTTAAAGTCTGGCTGAGTTAGGATTGTGCACTTGAATTTATACTAAAAGTCCCATAATAGCATGTTGCGCTATATTGTATCATGTACTCTGCATCAAATTCTGAAAACTTTATTGAGGTGTGTGAATGACAATCAGGGGATTAAAAGTATCTCCTGACTTTGTCATGTTGTGGCTCAAAGCTGCGTGTATTCAGTGGGATACAACCTGACCTGTGCATGTCATGGTTCCTAAGATCCTGACTAACAGTGAGGGGAAAATTTGTACGTCTATGGTATATTCAGAAGTCCAAAGACGTTCATGTCTAGAAGCACAAAGGTTTTCTTCATCCAGAGGATTCCTGGATACACCTGCCAGTCTTTGTTAGGATTTGTGCTGTTTTACATGGTTTTAATTTAGCATGGCCAACATAGCACTTCACCAGAAAAATGCTGGAATCTGAACACTAGCGTGATGCTAAACAAAGTTTATGTGGTCTGTGTTCAGTATTTGATCATTCCTGTGAAAGCGTGTTGCTGTAAACCTTAAACTAAAAAGCTCTGCAAGCATTTTTCTGTTAAATCACTTAGTTTTTTTTAAAATTAACACCATTTTAGAGCTTTTGGCAACGCAAACAAATGAACAAGAATAAAAACCTAAACAAGCAAAAAGAAATCCATAAAGCATTTGTACAATTCCCAATAAAAATTAGCACTTTTCCCTTAAAAATGAACTATTATTTGACTGAATTAATTTCATGTAGCTGACTCAATACATCAAAAATCAGAGTGTCTGTGTGTGTAAAATTCCCAATAAAAATCCTTTTCACAATAATGTTGTTGTAGTTGTTGTAGTTTCCATCAAATAAACCCCTAATTTTAGAGCCGGGAATTTATCTGACATATATGCCATTCATTCAGCTGCATGTTATAAACTTCATTTACTAACTAAGCATCTGTGTACAGGAGGAGAGCTGACACAAAGATACTGGACTAATTAAAAGGCCAGATCAAGCTTGTATAGCACCTCAACTCAGCTGAGCATGCATGGAAGCTTACTGAATGAATATTCTCGAGAAAAAACAAAGATGTAAATGGACATGGACCAACACAATAAGTAGGGAAAATATAATGTGTGTGTGTCAGCCATCATTGCAAATGATCACGTCCTACACTAAAATATAAATGGAGATAAGACTTTACATGTATTATAGGATTTGAAACCGAAGAGTCTAGAAGACTGTAAACACACTTGCTGTGTCCAGCAAAAGCTCTGTATGGTCATTTTGGGAATACTGACCCTGCTTTCGCTGATCCAAAATCAACAGGTGTGCATTTCCAATTTTTTCTTTTGTCTTCTTCACTTTTTTCCTTCCATTACTGACAGCAACCCCAGACAGAAATCCTCAGGGTTTTTCTCATACTGGTGGGTCAATTCCTTAAAAATGTAGTCATGAATTGCAGAATCTTTAATTTTGTCCTTCTCATTTTCAGGCTCTTCTTCCAGTCTTTTTTTCCATCTTCTTCCTTTATCTTTTGTTGTCGGTTTACTCTTTCTGCTCATTTGTACGAAACATAGAATTTTAAATTTGCACTAGCATCACGGTTTCTTGCTGCAAATAAAACGGACCATAAGAAATTCATAAATCCACATTTACTGGCACGCATTAGCATTGCTATCAAAATAGTCTGAAAAAGCTTGCCAGTGTGTGATTTCTCAGGCTGTGTTATTTGTTCCAGCTTCCCATGTCTGTCCATGAATGTGCATAAATCTGCTTATATGTGTATGTTTGTAATTTTGCCAAGCATGGGCTGATGTTTTCCTTCCTCACCACAGCTCCCAGGTTGCCTCTCGCTGCACAGAGTAGCCAACACAAATCCAGCATCCAGTTAATCATCATGTCATAAAGACTAATACTGCGTTGTGTCACGCTTTCAACTTCTCTGTTGAAACGTGTAATTTATACATGACACCATCTTACATACATCTATGGGAATGTGCAGTCTGCTTTTACTGTGACCAACGCAACACTGAATATTTGGAAGAAATTGTCCAGAAACTATGGGTGACAAAGTGTCTGGATAATTCATTTCTGAGTTACTACAAAGATTTTTTTGGGTGCTATGGCTGACTGAAAAAAAAAAAATTCTTCTCCACCTACGTGTGATGTCAACAATCTTATATGTTAAGTTTAATCAAACAGATAAAAACTGCTTGTACGACTGTAGATTTAAATGTTTATATATTTTAAAACTTGTTGAAGATTGAAGATATATTGTTGCATTAATTATCTGATCAATATGTGCAGCTTCTCTTCATTTGCATGTCTTGTATTTTCTGTATCGGTGGTAGCTGTGCATGCATGTCTGTGCATTTTTTAGAGTTAATGTCAGTCTGTGTCCTGTGTTTGGTCCATCCAACCCATTGACTGTATAAATTACTGGACAGCGCATACCATCACGTGACCCATAGGTTTCTGAAGAGCGGATTTGAAGCCAATAGGCAGGTCGTACCATCTTGATGTTTCGTCATTATGGGAAAATCCCAAAATGGATGAAAAGGTAGACCTGAGAGAGCTCTACCTCTATATCTGACTTTTTTCTTTGGATTTAAATTGTCCAATTGAAAATATAAGAAGCATATTATCTCTTCTCATATCGTGTTATTATCTGATCACTCTTAATGTTATACACTTTACTGGTGGCATAAACTGAGACATTTTTCTTAACAGCTTGCATTGGTTTATCTCAGAGCTTCCTGTTAATGCAGAGATAAAACGTACTCATCTGTCTTCGTATATTCTAATGACAGAGACAATGCCCAGTCAGTGTGATTTGCAGATAATATAATGTGGAGAAATTAAGATGAGAAAGCGATGTCTGAAGTGATGTAGACTGGAGGGCAGTAATTGAACCTCTGGATACCAGTTGTGCATAAAATTTCATCATGATTTGAATTGGGGAGATATCCAGTTATAATGCATTGTTTTGGGATTATATGTGAAGCACTTTTGAATGATGAATTAATTTCATGTAGCTGACTCAATACATAAAAAACAGGACATCAGAGTGTCTGTGTGTATCTTGCATCTTGACACAATTTTAGAAATTAAACATTTATTCCAAGATTAACAATATTTTCAACTTACATGTACATTTCTTTGGCACAACAGCATTTGCAGACTCTTCTTTGGCAACATTCAGGCTGAGGTATGTTGCTTTGTAGAACAGTTGTTTCTCTTGGGGTCAATAAAAGGCCAGTAAAGGTCCTTCTGGACAGTACTACACCAGTTTAGCTTTGCAAAGTTGAAAGCAGTATCATATTTAGGTTAATCCTTTCTGCAGAGTGACCCCTGCCTTTATTAATCAGTGCATGTAACTGCCCTAAGAGTACATGAGCTAGAACAAAGCTCCCTGTCTATATAGAGACCTTATAACAGTGGCCAGACGTGATCTCATATCTCGTCCGAAACCAGAGAAGGAGACCACCCCAGGATTTTTTTCCCTCTTTGTCTTAGATCTTTTGCTCTTCTTTATCTCTTTTCCATCTCTCACTTCTGTTCCTCTGACTGCATGCTTTCCCACCCTGTATTCACCTGCTACATGAAATATTAAAGTTCTACCTGTTATGTAGTTTTCTTTATCTATCTTCAAATCCTTGACTCTTGCAGTGTAAGGGTCACCATTCAATTCATCTCTTCTCAGGATTAATTTATTTATTAAGGGATCGTTAAGGCATGTCAAGAATTAAACATCCTAATTGTTTTGTTGTTGTTTTTTTCTGATCTCTCATGTTTGGAACAGTTTTACAGACTTTTTATACACAGATGTTAGAAAAGTACTTGTGAAAGCCCTTCAAGATGAGCCCACATCATAGGAATGTGAAGATAATCATAGATATTTGTGCAGACAGAGCAGGCGCCCCATCTGAGCATCTTTTCACTTGGTTGAGATAGGAGCTCTTTTGGCAAGAAGCAAGCTTTTAGATTTTATTGGTCCGTCTGGTTCTCTCTACCTTTCTTGAAGCAGGGTAGCTGTATATGAGTTTCAGTACTTTCACACAATCTGATACGTTTTGATATTTCCAAGTGCAGCTTAAAAGTTTTGCTCCGGCTAGGGCATAGCACTGGGGTGTGACTGAGATGTGTGATGCCAGAGGTTGCCGGCATGTTGGCATTTGGCTTAAGGTAGGGAGAAACTCTCCCTACGTTTTTGGGAACTGCAGCAGATCAGTTGTTTCACTTCGAGCTACTCGCTATGAGACATGCAACCTCAAAGCTGGTTTACTTATTATCATTTTGTAATATGGACAAAAAAGTTTGTTAAACTTGATGCTTTTTAAAATTATCTTTTTTTTTAACTGCTTAATTTAAGCAAGCAGACTATTAACTTGTAGGCTGCACAGCGACCCCTGGTTTAATCACATTCATTTTAGGCTTCGTCATATTATTTGAACACAGAAAAGCATAATTTATGGGCTTTTAGATAGAAACGTTCAAGGCTTCAAGCATTCCATTGTTGGACTAATTTGCCAGCCACGTGTGAGGTTTTGTTTTGTCCTCTTTCATTGCTAGATTTTATCACCTACATGGAGGCGCTCAGGTATGCAGCTTTGATCTTTGGAACGTTTTCACATTGGCTCCACTTTAGCAGCAAGTTGTTGCTTCAGTGCACTGCAGGTTATTGCTGGTACAAACCAAGTGCACATGACTGCTTTTAATGAAACGTAGAACTTGAAGCTTTAAAGCATTTTTATTTATTTAGATTTCATTCAGCGCTTAAAACTTTAACTTAAAATTATCATTATTATTGTATTAGAATTTGTCTTCATGAAGTTTTATCATCTCCAGTTAGTTCCACATTATTAGCATGTGGTTGCTGTGGCTTGAGATTTTAAAGCCCTTATGCAGTAAAACCGTAAGTTAATGACTTATTCCCAATTCCTCAAACCACAAGCATTTGACATATGCTCCTGGAGGCACTGCCAACAGTTTGTGCTTTGATAATCATGCACAAAAGAGTGACGTGTGTCTTGTTATTGCTGCTAAATTTTAACTTGGAGAATGTTGTCAGAGAAATTCAAACAGAACATGTTACGTATTCTTTGTATAAAAAAAGGTGTGGTGCCTTTTTATACTCATGTCTGTTCCTTCGCACCAAAAAAAAGCCTGATTTGCCTTACTTGCCAGGTAATTTCTCTTATTAGATTCACAATGCTTCAGTCTGGACTCCAGCCGAGCTTCAGTTTAAATGATTTATCACCATCCTTTGTCCTGCAGATAAACCTGATGCATCTTTAAATTCAACTGGCTCTTAAAAACTGCTTTCCAGTGCATTTCTTATTCACCTCTTCAAAACACACAGAACTTTTTTGCTAATTTCGCCAGCTGTCAGTGGTAATTTGCAGCTCAGTGTGCTACTCGAGGTATCTGGAATGTGGAGAGACCAGCGATTGAACTGCCACCCACCTTATAATGACCCATTCTAAATCTGGCCACACAGTGGGATTTTTAGCTGTCTTGTAAGTTCATTCTGCAGCAGGAATCTACTAAATCTGGCAAGCACATCATATTTGATGCATGCAGATGATACCTGCTGAATTACAGAGCTGCAACTGTAATGAGCCAAAGCATCGCATACACTTTAATACATTTTAATATACTGCCACAACCCAGTAGGTTTTGTTTGAACTCTACAAGTTATGTTGAGCGTGTTTGGCACCTTGTATGGGTTTGTTTGGGTTTTTCTACATTTCATCAATGCATTATTCCATTCTCTTTCCAATTGATTGCTTTGCTAGATTTAAGTAGCACAGACTCTGCCGATTACAACAATGTAAGACAAGGCAATTTTATTTGTTTAGCACCTTTCATGAGTTCATCAGTTTAAAGTGCTTTGCATTAAAACATTAAAAGCACTACAGATGTTGAAATAGAAATAAAAAGAGAATAAAAATTGAGGAAAAATCGTACTGAAATAATAACTTATAATCGTTAAGAAGAACATATTTAAAAAGTTACCGTGCAGATTTTATTTATAGTTGGAAGAGAAAAGAAAAGTGTTTAACCTGAATTTAAACATTTCTAAATGTGGTTAAAGTTTTATAGGAAGGATGTTGTAGGAAACATTGTCTGATGTTTCTTTGGTGCGTTTTAATCGCAAGGTTGTAACTGACTGTCTTTAAACTTTTATATTGCTTTGCAGGAATACTGATTTTTAGCTTTAGTCAAATCAATGTCACTATTTTTAAAAAAAAAAATCATCCACATATATTCTGACATTACTGCGATTTGTATGGTGCAGTCCTCCATGTGTATTTATGGGTGAAAGTGTCAAAGTTACTGTGTCATATTTGCAAAACTGCCAAGAACAATGTCAAGAGAGAAACATATTTTCATGAGCCACCCTCGAATAAAGATGAAATTCCATCAGATACTCAGATTTGGTCGTAATCACAGACAGAGAAAACATGGCTGACTTTATTATGGATCTACCTTTGCTCATTTTAAGTGCTGATACCTTGCTCTTCCCTTTACCACTCTCTTCCGACCCCATCCCACTTTTCTTATCCCCACCAATCTCTTCTTTTTCACCTCCCTCACATGTGGAATGCATTATATCCTGTCTGGTGGAGAGGGAGAGCAAACATCCCAGGCCGAGACTGAGAGCCTCTTGGGGAGGCGTCAGGGAGTGCTGGGGAAGTAGTTGGGATCTGCATGCTGGTGACTCTCTCTTGGCTGTGATGCTGCCTGGACAAAAGAGGGTCTTGTTATTTCAGAACCACAGCGCCCAGTAGTTGACAGGCTTCACCCTCCCACCACACTGAAGTGGAGGAGATCCTGGTAGAATGAGGCGAAGGGAGATAAAGAAAACCCAGTTCCAGTTCACCAAAGTACTTGTGTTTGGGCCTCTTTGAACATCAGTGCATTTAGAAGGAATAATATTAAGTCAATGATAAATATCATTGGTGGTTATGAACAAAAGGTATTTAGTTTAATTACACATCATTTCTTGATCTTTAAATAGGCAATATATGATTTTTAATTAGAATTTTTCACAGAACAGGATGATTGGTTTTGAGTTAAAAGCAATTTTGTATTGTTTTTGAGCTTATCTAAATGAATGCAGCACGAAAAACCAGTTTGTTTGCACAATTTACAGATAGACATGTTTAGAAATATAAAAAAGCTAGAATCACTCAAAGCAGCGACCCCCACCAAATTCATACGGCCCCTAACCTGAAGAAAAGGCCCAACAGGTCACCCAGTTAACAATTTTGTTATTGTTCTCAGATAAAACTCGCAAAGTCACAAGCAAATGAAGCCTTTTTGACAGCGGTCATTTTTCTCCAAGTGATTTTCCTTGTATGTTAAAGAAAGTGCATGTAACTTTGGTGCTTTTAGTTTTGTTAATCCATTCAGACATAAACTTTTTTTTCTAACCCAGGGACTCTAATGGAGAACATTTAGAAACCATTGTTGCATATTGCTCACTTTATATGTTGCCCCATACTGAGAAGCGATCATATGTTGAGCAGATTCCCAGTTTCTACTTCCTGTCCCCAAAGCTGGATTCTCTGACAGCAGAGCAAATGCATCACCACACCCTGAAAAGTCTCCTTTGATCACATTGCAAATCTCGCACATAGGTGCGAGATTAAAGTCTGTTTCTGCTCACAGAAGATCCCGTCATGTCTTTTCCCCTCATTGAAATCTGCTTCAGCACAAGCAGTTTGACAATAAGGCAGTATATACCATGCACAAAAATCACTGAGGCTTTCTTTAAAGCATTCAGTGCAACCTGGGATAAAAAAAACCCCAAAAAAACAATCATTACTGTTTTGTCCATTGTAGCATTGCTATGACAACTAAGGTATTATTGTTAAGTACACTATAAGGGCAAGGAATCGTTTCTGCACGTGGAAAAAAAATTCCACGCTGTTCTCTAACTTTTCCAACAGAAGATAAACATCCACACACATGTAGTCCCCCCACGTACCCCCTCCATCACCATGTGTGGGCCGGGGCTTTGAAGCTAATGCCTCAGGTTGTCCGTTAGTTAGATTCAAGCAAATTAAATTGACCCTTGCACCCTCTTGTATACAGAAGCAGGAATTTGGCAGACACTGACAGCCAGTCATTTAATAAGCCATAATTCTCTACTGGGTTGAAATGGAGATGCATTTAATTAGCAAGAGTGTGGTTTCTCTGTGGCTTTATAGCTTTTACCAATCATGTCTTATTTTTTTCCTCCCTTAGGTGCCATGTTAAAAACTATAAAAAATTTAAATTCCTTCTGTTAAATCTGTGTAGATCTGCTGTGCATATAAAGTTAGGCCGGCTTCAACATGCAGGACTTTTTTTTTTTCTAATAAAAATCTAACAATTAAAAATGAAGCCCATTTTAAACAACTTGTACTGTCAAACATCTGGCAAGAAGCAAGAATTTCACTCTCAAGGTTGCAACAACAGGAAAAAGAAGCGGGAATAACTGTGGGGGTGGGCGGGATGTCTGTGCTTTTGTGTGAAATGAGCTATTGGCCTGGTTATTCAATAATTAATGAGAAACTTTATCCACGGCAGGGTGGGCTTGTGTAGGTGACAGTCTGTGTCTTTGAGTGCCACGTGTTTTACACAGTTTTTTAATTTCTAGCAACCTCTGTTAGTTGTTTTAATAAAAATATCTGTTCAACTTTGCATCGGCAAAAATGCGAAAGGGGTAACTTTCTACTTATGTTTTTTTGCATTAACCACGCCCACCTCAAATGTCCGACCAGTCATATTATACTTCTCAGAGCCCCCACAGGAAAACAGTTCTGCTTGGCTGATAGCGTTAAGAACAAGCCGAAAGTTATCCCCGATCAGTGTGACAAAATGAGACAATTTAGGTCTAACATAAAAGTGTTTGATTAAGATTTGGTCTCATGTCAAACAGCTGATGTCGGCTTTCTTCAGCTCCAGTTTGGTTGGGAATCAGTGGAAACACAAGCTCTGGGTGTAAATGTTCCACTCTGTGCTTCTCAAATTAAGAGCTTGGAGACAAAAAGAGATGCAATATATATATATAT
>JBAMHX010000016.1:7877797-7888412 GCA_037177515.1 Pseudomugil tenellus | reverse complement strand
CGTGCGTGCGTGCGTGCGTGCGTGCGTGCGTGCGTGCGTGCGTGCGTGCGTGCGTGCGTGCGTGCGTGCGTGCGTGCTGGCTCTCCTGTCCAGTCCAAATTGGTTGTCTCACTGCTGCTCAACTGTGGCCTTTGAAGATGGGTGAATTGCTAATAGTTACAGGCCCAGCTCAACCCAGCGTTAACTTGCTGCAATCTCTTCTTCCTTCTCCACTTTGCTTCTTTTCCCCTTTATTTATTCTCTTCTTATTCTGCATCTTGTTGTCACTTTTACTATTTTCCTCCTGAAAGCTTACTGAAGGGCGTCCCAGCTCTCCATCCTGCCTCTGCTATTATCGCTCATCTGTTTGGATTTTGTTCACTTTTCCACTGAGAACAAAAGAATCACTTTAAACAAGAAGAGCCTCTTTGCGTCGCTTAGGGCATCCCAAGAGTGCATTGACAGAAGAAGTGGCGGAGCCAATTATATGGATGCTGTTTAGATAAAGAGCATCTTCACTCTTGATATAAGCTGCTGAAACGGGGTGCAAAGAGGAAAAATTGGTAAATAAAAAAAAAAAGGAGAGACCTTTTTTTGCATGAGTTCCAGCAAATTAAGAAAATAATATAATAGAACGTTGTGAAACTTGTGTTAATCCTCCTCTCCCCTAAAAAACAGAAATGACATAAGTCCTCATTAAAAGGCTAAAAAATAGCTTAAATGATCTTGCATGAGGAAGGAGTTCTCTGAACAATCATGGCTCAGCTTTAATGTTGGAAAGCTTTACATTTTTGTATTTAGCTCCATAGATCACAGTTTCAGCTTCCTCTGAGGTTTAGGCATTCCTGCAAACTACCCAGCTGTGGTAAGGATTAACCCCAAGGTAGGTGGCTAGAGAAAGCAGCCTAACGAGACAAAGGCTAGTCCTCTGTGATCAATGTTTGAATGCATTTCTTTGGAGCTTAGTTGTCAGAAAGCTTCCCATTTAAAATTCAGAAGTTTTGTAAGTGTGCCTTTTGTATTTTGCTCCTATTAACTTGGCATTAGAGACCAAACAAAGTTAGGACATTTCAAAAGAGATATTTGGTTTTGTGTGCAAGTTTTGCCTCAACAAGGAGCTGTGTTGTCAGGAAATGTGACCATTTCCACATTTAACCTCTAGGTAGTCATGGTTTTGCCACAAAACACAGGAAAATCTGCCTACGTCAAAGATGAAATCTTTAGATGGAGACCATATGGCTTGTTATGAATGATGTGGTTATGGGGATCTTACGGTTGGAGATTGTTGATGGTTTTTTTTGTCTGCTTTTGTTGGGGACATGATTGCTTTTGATAGCGCTATAGTTTACTATGCACATGTGCACCTTTAAAGAGATATCACAGTAATCATAAGTATTTACATGTACATTTTAAAGCACATGAGCTTAGTAACACATTTCTCTTAACATCAGATTGACATTAATTAAGGATTTTCAGGACAGGTTTTTTTCAATCATGATTACCTTTTTTTTTGTCAGACAAAATCAGCCAGGACTGAAGTGTGTGTAGAGAAGTTCGAATAAGCACTGATATTGGGTAGCTTTGCAGTACATGTGTGAGTTTTTGATTATGGGTCATTGGAGGCCATAGGCCCACGGTGGCCCAGGCAGCCTCAGGCCTCTCCGGTTTCAGAGCTAAGCATTCCTCCCTGGCTGCTCCATAGCTGTGAAAACCGCAAAGCAGTTCCAACAACAAACACTCAAGGCACCAGGGGAAAGACGGCTAACCTGTAGCTAATCAGCATCAGGACTTTTCCTCACTCTTCAGAGGTTTTGTTCCCAATTTTCCAGGATCGCTGGCTCAGTGGAAAAATGTAGTTCTCCTTTCCAGTAACTCTTTCTCCCTTGTTTTGTTTTGTTTGTATGGTTTTAACTTTTAAAAGCGCATGATCCCTGCTAAGTGGTGGCAGCTCTGTTTGTATCTACATGTTCGTGTTTATTTGACAGCTTCACATGTTGGACCTCCTTTTTTTCCACTCAGGAGGGCGGGGAGCTGTAGACTGTCTGGGCTTGGTTTCGTACTTTGCAAATAACTGTAGTGGAATATGCAGCTGTGCTTGTTTGTGTATGTGAGTGTAATGATAAGACAATAAAACTGCTTGTACAGCACATGGGCTTTAAAATAATGAATATTCATTCGCCAGGCGTCTGTGATAATGACTGTGACTAAATGTAGACGATCTGGATTAAATCTGAGCAATTTGTTTAATCAATGTCTGAGTGCTAATGTTTATGCCAGCTTTTGTTTATAGACTGCATTAGACATAACTGAATTGTCAGAAATGTCATTTCATACCCAATCTACCAAATTAGGAGTAATTATGGGGTTTGTAAAGAGATTTCAGTAAGCAGTTGCATCTGTTTGGATTTGTAGTTGCTTGAAAATGCATTGTTGCCAAAGTTTATTCTGACAAGATATGTTTTAATTAGAGATGCAATAAGCAATCAGATAATTGCTCTACAGAAGGGTGATTATCATATTTGTATTTGTCCTGTCCTTCACAGTCACATATCCTGCAAGGAAATGATATAGATTATCTGATTAATTAGGACACAATAAGCACCTACCAGTAATAAAATGGGGGCAGTTGTTATTTCTGTTTAGGAAACTTAAATCAACATAAACTTTTATGATCACAAAAATTGATTAACGTGTACATGTATAACTGTGGCAGGGCAGCGAGTGTCTTTCAAGCTAGTTATATATGTGCAGCTTTTCTGGGACATGGGGGATTTCTGGAATGTGGTTAACAAAAGGTGTAGATAAACTTCAGGAAGTGTTGGAGTGCAGAAACCTTGCAACTCAAGGCTTTGAGTGTGATGGGGAGCTTACAGCAAAACACCTGCCTACCTGCTGCCGTAACACAAACATTAGTTTTACTCTGTTTGTATCCGTCACATCGCACTGGAGCCTGTGTTTAAAATGTCTGAATCTGTGTGTGTGTGCATAACTACGCCAAAGGGAGACTGTGTAGGTAGGTGATGGGGCTCGAGAGACCCTCTGAATAAATGTGTGTTTTTCAGTCTGTGTTTGTGTGTCACAGCAGGTGAATATTCAGGCAGCTCAGAGGTTTTCTGAGCACTGAGGTCACCCCAGTACTCATTTTCTCCATGACTCAACTATAATCCTGCTTCCTATCCCCATAGTATAAGTCTGAAACCACTAAAATGTTTCAGCCTGGAATGGCGAACATGGAAATGTAACATTAACTTGTGAACCTGGCTCAAAAAAGCCCTTGTTCTGTGTAATGGCTGGGCTTCTCACTCTGGTGACACATTTCAAGTTCTAACCTAGAAACCGATGCAAAGAACAGGATTGGCTATCTGAGTCTGTATCCTTTTCTCTGGACTGCTTGATTAAATAGTTCCAGATATACAATTGGATGAGAGAGGAAAGGGAATGCTGCTGATGTTCCTGGTTTGTTCTTGGGGTTGATATTTAAGATGATAGCCCAGCGTTTTTCATCTAATTCACCAAACTTGGTTTGGATGCTGTCAGTTCCATATATGACTCAAGATCTTGTTTGGTTGAGTCTGAAACTACTTTGCTGAGTATATTCACTTACAACCTGAAGAGAGGAGTTTAATAGAAGCAAGTATGAAGCTGTACCTAATAAATTCCCATACATAATGTCAATTTTCTAGAAAATTATATTTTATGTTAACACCAAGCTCATTCAGAGAATCAGCCACTGAAAAAATAAATATTATAGGCTATTAAAGAGCCTGGCTGTCTTTAAACCTGACAGTATATTGTTTTAGTGGGGCAATAATGTGCAGATGCTGGCATTCAGGCCTCATTTGGCAAAAGTTGTTGCCGATTACAGTTGTAACAGAACATGGATGTATGCGATGAAGTTACTTTTCATGCAGTGGCTTTCAGTGTTTGCAGCTTTTCCTCATATTTCTGCACACTGGCAGATACATGACAAAAAAAACTACAGTTTGTGCACTCACACAGATTTTAACATGGCAAATTGGGCATTTAGCATATTTTGCTACTTTTATTTGTCACATATAGTCTATAATACAAAATCTCCTACAAAGCCTTTTTTCAAGCATTTTTATCCCTTCTGCCATTGCTTTGCTGAATAAGTAGCCCTACTTTCATTAATAATTATTGTCCTCTTAGATATTCATTTTTATGTTTGTGATGCTTTTGATTGTTGTTTTTACTGCTTCCTGCATAGCAAGTTACCCCTCATGGATAATAAACACTACTTGAAACTTGAAACATTGTCAAGTACAATTATCAATACATCTCAGGCAAAATATGTTCATATCTTGGTCTTTAATATTGTTATTCAGGTTGTTGAAAGCAATATGACAACAGGGGAACTGATGTACTTTGATTATGTACTTTTGATGATGATGCACTTTTACTGATGTAGTTTGTTGTTTAGGGCTGGTTGTGTTTTATGTAGGGCTTGTGTTTAATTGCATAAATTGTGATTAGAAATATGAAAGCAGATTTAAAAAATGTGGAGGTTTTAAATTTAGACATAAGGATGAGTTTATCTTAAGGCCTGGAATATTTTTTTTCTGTTTTTACAAATAAAGCATTTTAGATGTCTGAGGTAATAGTTAATTAGATAGCATGTATTGGTTTTTGTTGTAACTTAATATAAATAGAAACAGTGGGCATAAACAAAAAAAAAATCACAATAAATGCTGAAGTTAAACAAAAAAAAACAAAACAAAAAAAAAAAAACAAGTTCTCACAGAAAACAAACCTAATTTTTAACCCAAAACTGCCATGGACGAGTTATTAGTTCAGCATCCAATTGAACCTGCATTTTTCATCAGTAGCTTATCAACATCTCCAAATGTGTGTGTATTTCCTGTCTGATAACATCCTAATACGACTGGATTCCTTTACAAATATGAGGATGAACAATCTTAACATTAAATAAAAAGATGCAAAAAAATTTAGCATCACTAAGAAAATCCTTTTCAACTATTAGCAAAAAACAACCGTTTTTGAAGATGTAAATAATCCATCTTGTTGAGGCAAACATTTTTTTTACTTAACATCTGAAACAAATGGTTTCTTCAACCTCCTTCCTGATCTAATCTCACTGTCTTTTCTTCCTCTCTTCCTCCACAGAGGATTTTTAACTCATTCGTGTACACAGAGAAGACATCAAACGGGGAGACAGAAGTGCAGCAGGTGAGTAACGAAAGCCTCGCCTGTCCAGTGTGTGTGCGTGCTCCTACCTGTTGATGCATGTATGTGTCTTGGATGATGTCTGTCTGTGGTCTTGTGCAGTGTTCAATCCAGCATCACTGAACGCATACACCAGGGGGGTTATTAAAATTCTATGGCTGCTGTCTCACTGGCTTTGAAGTTGTTTCTCGTTTCCACTAGTGGTTCTCTTTCCCTTCCTTCCCTTCTGCTTACAATGTGAGCACAGAGCTTCAATCAGACACTATAAAAGGCTCAGAGGAGGGGTGAACACACCACAGTTACAAATGAAAGATTTGTCTTCAGTGAACCTAAATCAAAATCAGAATTTATATGCAGGACTTTGGTTCTACTGAGTCCAGATTTCCTGGCAGCCGGTTATGAAGTCTCACTGAATGTCTGCATATGTCGTGCATGTGTGTGTGTTCTGTGCTGAGGATCTTGGAAGAGCGACAATCAACACCAGACTGGTAAACAGCCACCAGCAAGAACAGACAGGTTTATGTTTGTTTGCATTTCCCCTGTGACCGTGTTTGTTTGAGCGCTGGTGAAGCCATCTATATCAGAACATGGATTTGTGTGTGCAAAATAAAGCATCTGGCAGGTTTTTACCATCCGAGAGGTAGCTCAGATTAGTCTTGAAACATTTCTGTTATTTCTAATTACGTAAAATGATGCGGAAGCCTGTTTCTCCTTTCGGTCTATGTTAGTAATAATGACTAACTAGTACTGTTTAAAAATGTAATACTACTTCAGAAAAATCTTAAAAAATAACATTTCCATTATTCAAACAATGGCCAATTCTCAAAGATGGATACACTGGTGGCATTTTAATCTAAAGAAGACAGAGCAGAGAGAGTGCCCCATTCGTCTACTCTGGGAGAATGGGTAGACGACAGAGTTCAGGGTTCCTATTGTATGGTTCCCTTCTCTGCGATCAGAATTCAGGATGTGAAAAATGTGGGTTTCTTTTTGGTCACTCGTTGCTGCTGCGTTGTAGCTTCCTTTTCTGGTCCCTGAAATCTTTTAAAACTTCATTTATTTTGTTGATTAGCTTGTCCATGGTCCGTACGCAGCCAGTCCCAACCATCAGTCTCGTGTTTTATTTACTTTGGGTCGCTTCCAAGAAGTCTGTGCTTCCTGGCAGAGATTCAGTGTAATGTTCACTCTAAGACTATTTCTTCAGGTGTTTATTGTTAATTTCCTTATTTTATCAAGCTGTTGGTCCGTGTTCATATACTTTGTTTTTTCACCTCGGCCGCACTTCCATCTTACCGTTTTCATGCTAGTTAGCGAAAACCGGACGTAAAGAACAGAGCAGGTGTCATGGCGACGTCCAGTGTTTTGTCCAAAAAATGGTGGATGGGTGTCATTGTCCTGATAAGCCAGGAAGTGAGTTTGGGTGTCATAGTTGCCTGATTTCAGCAGCGTCCTTCACAGAAATTTCTATTAAAAAGGAACTTTGAAATCAGCACGAATCCTGGGGGTGGGGGGCGGGGGGCTTTCTCTGCTCTTATTAACCATTTTACTTCAGGGAGCAGCTCACAGAGTTCACTAATATTCAAACTGTAAGTCTCCTTAGATAGGTTCCAGCTTCATCACATTGTAGCTGGGTTACTTTTTGGTGGGGCTATGTCCCCCAGCCAAGTGGAAGCTCAGTTAGGAGGGCATCAACAGAGAAACAAAGACTGGAAGAAAGCAGAGAAAGAGCTTAAGTGGGGAGTCCCCATCATTCACCACGTTTTTCCTGTAAAAATGAATTATTAGAGGAGATGTGCAAACATCTGTCCCTCACTCTAAAAACATAAGATCACTGTCTTGGTTTTCTTCAGTGACATGTGCCATCAGCGGTTATTAATCATTGAAAATTTTGTCTTTTATTAATGATTTTACTTTGGATCAGAGAATTGATTGTTCTAGCAAACCAGCAGTGGTTTTTTATAGTTTCTCCTCACAGTAAAAACGACTGAATTAAAAAAGAACCGTGGAGAATGCATTGACATGATTGCACAGCATGTAGCAGGTTAGTTGCACCATTAAGTTCCCATAGTTTAGATTTACAGCGTTGTTGCTGTGCAGTCAGTGCTACAGCTTCTAGTCTCAGCTCAACTACAGCCTTTTATACATGGTGACATTTGAAAAAACTGTAATAAGTTGGCTACAAATGATTTATTTTTCCAAATACAAAATCAGATTTAGATTATTTCTCTATTTTCCTGGAATGTACTTTGGCATTTCATTGACTTTCTGCAGGCATACAACTCGGAAGATAAAACTAATGCTTTTAGGACACAATAGTGCAGTTATTTATAGAATAACTGCATATGAAATGTCAATTTTTGTGTTTATAAAGAATAGATAACCCACAATCTTATATTTTCTCATATTTGATCTATTTTATGTTTAGTAAAGCAAGTGTGTAAACACAATTTAGATTTGTGTGTGTGGGTGTGTGTGTGCATAAAGATTTCTTTAATCAAATCCTGAAGAATATATACGTCATCACTACTAGAGTGAACAAAGTCAGTAGTGTTAAACGTCCTCTGAACCTTCTGACTTTAATTGGAAGCAGTACTTCAACTTTTTAGCTCAGTGGGTTTGCATTAATTTAATATTCATCCAAGTATAAGTGCGAAGCGCGCACTGTCAAGTTTCAAAACCGGTATCTGTGAAGCAGACCCGTGTGTCCAAAAGTACATCTGCCAGTGACCGTGGTTGAAGGGTGCCTGGCAAATCTCACAACTCCAAGACAAAACGTCAGGCAACACCCGTTCCGCTCTCGCCACCTCTGTGGCTGAACCAGTCCAACCAGGGGGCTGCAAACCCAATGAGTTGGTTGGATGGGTCAGAGAGCACAGATGTGCTTTTGGAAGTGTGGTTATTCTGTATAGCACAGGTTGGTTTTGGCTGCTCTGTGGCAGACTGTAACCTAAGCTTTAACTTGCAATGCTAGAAGTTTCTGGTTTCTCTGAAGTGACTGTTAAAAGTCAAGCCATATTGTTCTCCCCCCGCCCCAGAGCCAACGTAACACCCTCAGCTGAACACTGGCCCATTTTTCCTTATTTAATACAAAGTTCAGAACAACTAATTGCTATGCAGTGACAGTAGTGTGTGGACAACTTTAGCTTTATGTCCTGATGTGGCTGTGTACACCTTAGGGTCTTGGTGTGTGTGTGTGTGTGTGTGTTACTTGCATGATAGCTCTAATTGTGGGCTGTGCCTCAGGCCCTTGTTAAAACCCTAATAAGAATAGCAGCCGGTTGATTAGGTGTACAAGCGGTCAGTGGGTCGCAGTACTTTTTCCTGTTCCTGGCTTCAGTCACAGCCTTTTTTGCAGGCAGCAGTAATTATGGGATTTGAACAAAGGGGGTCCAGTTACTGTGGAAATAAGCCTTTTTCTGTATTCAAGAAGGCAAAGGAGGTGACTTACAATAGCTACAGAAAGTATTTAGACAGCAGTTTTTTGTGTTATTGTTGTTGCCCTTCCTGCAGATTATAACACATGGCAAGAAGCTATTAGAGGTTTTTCCTTTTCTTTTTAAGTTTAAAAAAGTGATGTAATACATGCATTTATTCATGTGCTTTTTAAAGGGTATTGCTTGGATTTGTACTTTGCTCATAATTATATTTCTTCTGTGATACTAAAACTATCTCATGCTAATTAAAATGGGCAAATCAAACAGACAGTGCTCATTAGCGCTCAAACAGAAACAGAATGCTGGACCATCAACACAAAGGCCATATCATGGCATCTCTTCTTTCAATTCAGTCCCAATATCTGCCAAACTTTCTTGTTCCTGTTGGTCCCAAATTACACATTTTGGGGCTATTGTCCTTCGAGTTCGGATCTAAAAAGAACCAGCTCAAAGTTTAGTTTATTTAGATTGATAGTAAGTGTACAGCTGCAGAAATTGTATTGTTTTTTGTGAAAACCATGACACTTTCATATCAGTGCCACCCATCCTGTTGATCTGACTTAACATGTACTAATTGTTAGTAATGTTCTTTCCAGATTTTGTCTCCCAGAAATATAAAAATATAATATCTCTGTGGTTCACATCAAACAGTAGGTCACCCAGACCATAATACATTGAAAGCATCATCCCAGTACTTTGGGTCCAAAGGGACACACAACCCTGAATATAAATACAGGTTGGACTTCATGCTGTTTTTTTTAACCCCAATGAAACATTACACTCTACCCAAGTCTCTTTTAGTTCTCAGAAAAAAAAACTCAACTTTAATGTGATTTACAGGAATGTGGAATAGATTCACTCCCACAGTGGTGCAAACATTTCAGTGTGTTTTATTTTTGCTGCTGAGACCTTTACAAGCTGATTGGACCTCATCTGTCTTGTATCCAGTCTAGGAAAGTAGATTCTATAAACTCATGTTAGAGAAGAAAATAACAGGGAAAAACTCACAGACACAGAAAAGAAAATACTGATGGTATAACGTTTCATCCATGGTCCTTTCTGACACTTGTATTAATATTCAAGTTGGAAATGTTAAGCTGTAAGTTATGGTATAAAGCGGTCAATCTTTCTAAGCACTCAAAGCACAATGTGTAAAAACCTTCCTGTATGCACTTTTTTTTTTTAACTTACTGCTCACATGTTGGCTATTCGTAAAAAGAATTATTCTTAGGTGCTTTTCTTCAGTGTAATGTAACAAAATGTATCTATGCCTCATCTTCTCATGGGAAGCATCCTTAATACTCCACGTGGCTTATTTTACTGCAAGAAAAAACAGCCTCCATGAGCCACCCCAGGAGGACCGAGCTTCTAGCCTTATGTACAAAACTTTTAATACTGAGGCATCAGCAAGTTTTGTTTGTTCGTCAAATTCTGTAAACATAATTTTTAAGAAAAAAATAGAATTTCCTTATTTTCTGTTCAGAAAAGAAACAATGTTTAGCGAAATGAGGGGACTTATTGCCAAAAACAGAAACTTTTAATCTCTTGCTGTTATGCTGTATTTTTTGATGTCGTATTTTTTTCTCTGTCCATGCAGGGCTAAGTGTGAATCTTTTAGAATGATCTTAGTAGCTACATTATATTGGACCTGTAGTGTGTTGTTTTTTTTATTTCTTCATTTTATTATGTTAGAATTCTGTGTCACCCAGAGTCGTGTCCTTGAGCTTCAACATGCACAATGCTATTCAGCGTTGAACTGCGAAGGATTTTGCACAACTTTAGGCCAGCCTCTTTTTGTAAGAAGAAATCAATGTCTGTTCACATGTGGGAAGAGTTGGTGTGTGTATAAAAAGCTGATGCTGTAACCTTTAACTAGGCTTTACACGATCAGGATTTTAGGGGCCGATCACCGATCAGAGTCCTTAAAAAAAACTATCACCGATCCGATCACAGGAGGAAGCAAATATGTCTATTTAAACAACTTGTTTACCAATATT
>JBAMHX010000016.1:7854640-7869836 GCA_037177515.1 Pseudomugil tenellus | reverse complement strand
ATCTGGTGTGCATTTTGCCAGGATGCTTGGCAAACCCCTCTATGCAGAGTGGGTTGAAGGAGAATAGTAATGACTTTAGCCTTATGGGGCTCTAAATGAGTGATGTTCAAATGCAGCTTGTACATCACAGCAACTGTCAGTCAAAGCGACCAGAGTCAGGTCTGCGAATGAGCAGCATGTGTGCATGTTTACAAGTTCACATGTTTTTCTGTTTGTTGCTAAGCCAGAGGAAATAGAGGGAAATGTAGGAAGGAAGGATCAAAGAAACCAAGCTTGGTGCAGTGCAGAACATCCAGCTCCTCTGCATACCTTCTTTTTTTTGCAGATTGTGAAAACCAGGATTTGCAGTCAACACTGCATTTTAATACATTTCTGTAGAAGTACATGGAATCTTTGTTGAAATTCCACTTTATTACAGATGGGCTAATTGCAATAAGAACAGATTTTTATCCACTACAGCATTTTTAATGCATGTAGGCTGATATTATATTGCAAATCATGTCAAAGACACTGATTAGAGTTTATGGTCATGCATCTATGTAAGTGATCGCAAGTCTTCAGCTTAGGTTTCAACAAGCATGACATTCTTCACATCTTTGTGATGCATCTCTGCCACACTTAAAAAATTGAAAAATTAAACTTTGAAAATCTGCACAAAAAGGTAGCTATGCCCATTTTTATATGCATTTCACCATCAGCTGACCTGACTTTGCTGCCCACCACTATTCTAAATATCTTTTGGAAAAGCTTTAATTGCAGCATATGAACATTTAAATCAGGTTACTCATGTTTCTTGCATGTGTCTGATTTTCCTTTTTCTGTTTAGACTGGCAAGTCCTAGTCAAAGTTTGAATCCCCATCTCTTTGCCCATGACCTTCTGCTGTATGTATCTTTTTTTTTGTTTCTGGTCTGTCCGGCCATCAGCATATAAACACCACACAACTCACTGCAGATGCTCTGACCCACATCTGAAAATCTTCCTGCTTGCACTGTTTAATTGAGTCTCTCTTCATCAGCCACTCGCTTTTCATTGTGGAGGAGGAACCGTTTCATTAAAGATTTCGAATCTGTGACTCATTACAAATTGAAATGCATTTCTGCCAAATAGGCCTGAGTACAATAGAGCTCAGTGAGCGAAGGATTCATCCGTGACTTCCTCTGTGGGCTGATTTAATGTTTGGATTAGTTGATGAGAATGTTTGAAGCAATTTTCTTATTTTTATATTTGAGGCCATCGTTCATGTTCTCCCTGCTTTCATCTCATCATGTTTACTGTACCTCTAGACTTTGCTGTAGATGGTACCCTGAAAATAATCCAGCTGTTTTTAGTGGGCATGATTCTGATTGATTTCTTTATTTAGCATATAAATGGGTATTAGCTGTAACAGTGTATTGGTTGAATTAGGTCTGAATTATTTTAATTTTCACATTTGTGAATGATGAGTTCTTAACTATAAATCTAAAATCTTATTAAAATGATATTAGATAAGAAATAATATTTTTGAAATGAATCAAATGATTGACAACTGTTTTGTCAGTAAATATGTAGCAGTGTTATGGCCCTTTACCAATAGATAGGGTAGGCTGACGTCGTGGCATTTTGGCGCATGAACCGGGAGGCCCCCCGCACTGTTCACGTTTAATTCACCAATAGTTCATGAATGCGTGTCCATCAGTGTCCACATCGACACGAACTGACATGATGAGTTCACGCATAAGTTGCACATACTTTACGTACTTCCCGCATTGGCACGAAGAGTTTGAGCAATTCGAACAGTGTTGTTCCGACTTGGGCATAAAAAGGGGGCGTTCCTTTTTATATGGGTTCTGCTTGGATGTGCACTGGCAAACATTCTCCCGCATCGTACCGACGACTTCATGACGTGGTCACGTACAGTTGGCGCATAGTTCACGACTCGAGTCGTGCCAGTGGGTGCCACAGAATCGTGCAAGTCTCAGGGTGCCCATAGAGCCTTCTCCCTGTGTGTTGTGATCTGTTTTGGCAGCCAGTACAGCCGTGCTTGCATGTTGGAACAATTCAAAAGGTGAAAATTCCTTATAAAGTTTAAACAAAGCTATCTCGATTAATCAGTTTTTAAAAAGTTTTAAACATGTTCTTGTGATAAATGGTTGCATGTATATATAAGTAGTGTGACTGACATGTTAATCAGCAGGAAAAGCATAAAACTGTTGATTGACTGGATTATATGACAATAGACATGTGGTTTCCTTTGGACCTTTCTAATAATTACTTAGTTCTAGTTTGCATTGATATGGATTCAACCAGAGATTTTCACTGCCCAAACGGTATTTTTTTAATTGGCTTTTGCTAATACTTTAACCTTTCTATCTCTGAACCTCAAGTATAGCCTTTTACATAAACATTCACAATGGCATGACCTCTTTTGACCTGGTTTTCTACACTATAAATCCAAAGCATCATTAACTAGACTGTATGAGTGACTTTTTAGATGAATCGCCTCAATATCTGTGTTACAGCTGAACTTTCAACTTGTCCACCTTTTTTCTCCTCTGGATGATGTAAAAATGATGTGAGCCAGGACATTTAAAGGTGTCTGTGATGGGCTTGACTTTCATCCTGTAAACTTTGCGGATAAAGAGTTCATGAGCGGCTCGTTTTTCTCAGGAACACTGAATGAAGAATCCAGTATTCTGCCTGGATTTCCAGCAGAAGTTCCTTCTGCTCATATTGAACTGCAAACTTTAACAGCATAGAGTTACATGCTTCTAGCATTAAAGAAGCAGGCGGGGTAATGCAAGATTTTAACTTTGCCAAACCGCAAACATAGGGACCCAAAATCAGGCTTACCTTTCTGTTTTGATTCATGGTGCACACACCATTTCACTCTGCCTAATTGATGCAGAACTGAATCGTCAGGAATGCATGTTGTGCTTAATAACTGTTGCTTTTACTCTTGTGAAACTAATTAAGGTTTACAAGCTGCTGTTGAGATTAAACCTGAGATACGTGTGATAGAAGGGTTGAAATAAAATATTGGTGCTTAACCAGATAGAAATGTTCAGCGCTGGGAGCTCCAGTATGATACTTCTTTGTCATCTTAAATGTACAACCTTCTAACCTCTTTGCTGCCTAGGAACTGTGTTTAGCTTCCAGTTGGGCAAAGAAAAAAAGAAAAAAAAACTGGAAAAGGTTCCTAGATAAAATCTCTGTCTCTAAATCTGTGTTTGGTGTTGTAATTTTTTGTTCAAAATGACACTGAAGGAATGAAGAGACTAATGATAGAGGTTGTGCTTCTTAAATACATGATTTGAATCATCCAATTAAACAAGCAGTCCCTAGTTTTAATGGTGTTCAAACTATGCGTTCGACAAGCTGGAAATTAAGGCAGAAATTGAAGCTGTTTTTCCATGGAAAGTATTATTCACAAGCAATAACTCCTGCTTTAATGTGAGGTCTGGGCAATAGATGATACAGTTACTAATACAGCTTAGCTGAAATAAAACAAGGAGGCCTCATTAGTTTCAGCAGATGGTTGATGTTATTTCATTAACTTCATGGCTTCGTGTTATTCAGGTCGATCTGCGTGAATAGTTTTTTTTCCATTAAAAAAACATCATTGCCTTAAGGTCAAAGGTGTGCTTAAAACCTGCTGGGTTGCTTTGTATATAAAGTGGTGGAGAGGTAAATCTGAAAGCCAGTGCCGCTTCTCCAACAAATGAGCTGGACATGCTCGATAAATTCTAAAATGCTGGCCGTTTGTGTGTGTTTAGGTTCGATGGAAACTTCAATACCAACGTCTCCAAGACCATCTGCTGTGACAGACTTTCCCCCACCGTCAACAGCCGAGCTTTCAACCCCGGACGAGACCTCAACTCAGGTTTGCTCAGAACACAAACTCACATACACACACTACAGAGTGCCGATCATTTGCTTGTGAATAAAGCAAACTGGTTTAAAACATGAGAACCTTTAGCTTTTTTTCTCTGTTTATAAAACAGGTAACGATAATTTTTTTTTCTTGAAGTCATCTCTTCCATCTCTCTCCTGAAATTTTAATGAAGCAGTGGACGTTGATGTGAGATTAAAACTAGCTATGTGCATCCAGAGAGACATTTTTGGAGTCTTTCATGTACCGTCTTTCTTCTTTCTTTTTGTTTCCTGCCTTTTCAGCCTTTTCTGCAGTCAAGTCTGTTTGACTTTGAAGTCTCAACCCCCCCCCCTCCCCCCAATTCTACTCAATTTATGAAACCTGCTTGATCGAGTAAACTATTATACACCCTCAAATGCAATTCAACTTCTGTGTGTGTGCGTGTGTTATCTCAGCGTCCTCATCGTTATGCAAGAAAAATGGAAAATTTAATGTTATTTTCTTCATTAAAGTTCCAGATGGCATGCACATATTTCTGGGTATTACCTCGTAAAACTCATGTCTGCATCTGATTAAGAACAAAATGACCACTTTTGACTTAAGACAATGCAAAACCCAAAACCCTGTCCCGTACTGGTTTTTCCTGTTCTGCCGCTATCGCTCAGTTAGCTCATGCTGCCAGAAAAGAAATGTCAAACTGCACTGCACACATTCTGAACTCACACAAAGTTGGGAATGCGTGTTTAAATATAAATGAAAGCAGAAAGCAACAATTTGCAAATTCATGAATTCATATTTTATCCCCAAACTATATATCTGATGCCACAACTGAGACATCTGAGCATTTCATGGAAAATAATTGGAAGAGGGTGATGTTTGCCACTGTGTAGCATCCCCTCTTATTTTAGCTACTGTCTGCAAACATCTGGGAAGCGAGGACACGAGTTGCAGGGGTTTTAGGAGAGGAATGTTCTTGTTTGATGCAGGACATGGTTGCTCAACCATCCTGAATTGTCACTGCTGGATTTTTCACTCTTTCTTTGTTCTTTAATTGAAGTTAGCTCTGGAATGCAGGAAGCCCAGTTCAGCATCCACTACAGTGTTCTTGAGAAGCTAATGCTAATTCCTAGTAGAGAATCAGGCCAGTTTCCAATACAGGGCAGCCTGAGGTCCTGGAGATCCCTCAGTGCTCCTCTTGATTCTTTACCCCTATTATAAATGTCTTTTGTTGGCATCAAAGCTTATATTTTCTATCAAATGGTAGAATGTCTTAGTTCTTATGTTGATTATGTTCTACCGGGAATTAAACGTGGGTTTATGAGAACTGGAAGTCATTACATATGTTTTTATTTACTTTTAGCAATCTTGGGGGGATGTTAGAACTTTAAATATTGTTTTTAAAAAACTGGAATTTTAGGTGTAAAGTATGTAAATATTGCATCTCATTCATGAAAAAAGTACAATTCATTGAAAGGGTAATAAAACAAAAAAACTTTTATACTTGTTTTTTGTACATAGAGATGAGGCTCAACTTCTCATCCAAAATAGTATCCAGTTCGTCCTGCCTTCCTGGATAACTGGAATATTTTCAGCTGTTCGCAAATTATAGCTCAGAATTTTGGAAAACTTGAGAACAATAATCTGGAAGGAACACGAGTTCCCAAAGGAATAGCTGAACACTGTACTCTTTCACTGCACCAGATATTTCCTTTTTCTTTGTGAAGCCTCCATCATCATCATCAGTTCATCCTCTGTCATCCCAAAGTCCCCCCCCCGCCTCATAGCTTTTTCCCAGTATCCCCTCTCTGCAAGCCATTCATAATGACTGCCATTCATAACACGTCACCATTGGCGGGTTTTTATTTTCCTTGCAAGCCAGTCGTGGCAAGTTCAAGTTACCCCTTCGCATCCTTCCCCCCCCCCCCACTCCCCGCTTCTAGTCTCTCACACTCAGCCCTCCTTGACCCCCAAACTCCCAGCGTACTCATTCTTTCCCATTTGTCTCAGTCCAGTCTAAACACACTGTTACAAATGGGAGGGAGGGAGTAACTGGGAGAGTGAGGGATAGTTGAGAAGGAGAGAATGATAGATGAAGGGAAAGAAGGGAGGGGGTAGAGCGGATTGAAATGGAAGGATTTTTGTCAAGATTGCATTGTATTTCTTCCGACTTCTGTCCTTTCATCTACCATTTTACTTTTTTTGAGAAGAAAGGGGAAGATGGTGGATATGGAGGGATCAGTACTGATAGCAGCTGGTGGGACAAAATATGGGCTGAGTGCACTTTGATTATAGCACCGGTTCAATTCATCTTTACTCCTTTCTCAACCCTTCCCTATTCCAATCTGTGGTCTGTTTGTTAAGTAACATAAATCCAAATGGTTATTGTTCAACCATCATATATCAGGAATAGTTCCCAGACTGATCATTTAATGGTCCAGTCTGTTGTTTCTTCATCTTCTACCTGAAATGTATCAACAAATGTGATGGACTCACACAGATCTGTGATCATCAGTGGATGAACTATCATGGTTTTTGTGATATTCTGGCTCGACATCTGCAATAACCTGCAAAACAAGTTTGCTTTTATCATAAAATGTCTCAATTGTCAGTTGATATTTGTTACAGTGATGGTTGGATCACCATAAAACTCATTCAGTACATTTTATGATTAAGTATTAATTGTCAGGGATTATAATGTATGTGTTTAATACTTTTTTTTTATCCCTAAATGGATTTGATATCTATAGGATGTAGAGATGGAATATAGGAAGCTATATTAGTGATGGTACAAATCAATAAAATAATGTACATTTTTATTTGTTTTTATTGAAGTGCAGCTAGAGGGGGAACAACTGGAGTGAAAGTGCTTAGCATTGGAGCAAACACGACAAATGTGATCCATGTACAAGTGGCCATTCTGTTGAGCAGGCTAAAACTTGAAAGCGGGTGCTGTGGAGATGTTTGGGGGGGAATCTGGGATGTGGCCCTATGTAAAAAGGAATTTATATCCCCTTGTGACAGAAAGTGATCTACGCTGGGTTCAGGGTGGATCTCATGGGAGTTGTGCCTGCCTGGTTGAATTTGTCTGCTGTGTAAATAGAAACTCGCCCAGGAGTAATGAACCATCACTGCATGGCACAAGGAGCTGGAAATAATTAGTTTTAGAGTACAACTCTGCCATGATCATACTCTGACTGAGAAGTGCTTGAACTGTAAGAATGTAGGTACTGGTTTATTCCCATCTCTTTTTCTGGGATCTCGCTGCTGCATTTTTCACCAGATGCCGGCAACATGGACTATAGGTTGAAGCTAAATATTTAGCACAGGAAAACATGAGGGTACACTTGTGTCACATGTGCAGATGTACTTTAGCCTATTTATGGGCTGATGCTGATAAATCAAAGCAGATTACTGGTAAAGTTGGAGGAAAATGGGTGTCAGGTGGTCGCTATTTCTTGCCTCATTCATCTCTTTCTGAGATTTAAACTTTGTTGGCAGAATAGATCATTGTATCCTGACATGTGTTTATACAATCCTTCTTCTGCTGTTGATGCAGCTGAGTGGTTCCTGTTTACATGAGCCACAAAGATGGATGGAGTGACCGGACATGGTTGATGTGTCTCTATAAAGAGGAGATATAACCAGGATTGCTTCTTTTAAAAAAAAAAAAAAAAAAGCAAAAAAAAAAAACAAAACGTGAGAATACTTTAAAGTTTTGTTAGATAACATTTGTAACACTTGTTTTTGATTATTTTTATTGTTTTGATTATTGAGTATTTTCCTGTGCTAGCCAAGAGGAGAGGAAAAACTGGTCCAATGTTAAAAAATGTGATTAATTCAGCATACCCACATGCCAACAACCACATTTAGCGGCTACGTGAATCCTGCTGACAGACAAGGATTTTGTTTGCATCTCTGGCAGACGCTGTAAATTTAATTAAGAATATATTTTTAATTCCTGTCATTGTTCATAGAAACCACAGTTAGAACAAATAATAAATATTTAGCCAAATGGCAGAATACCAGTTGTGTAATGAAAAGCGTCTAATGACCGAATAAATATAAGTGCTAAGAGTTAAACATGGACACATTTGGGTCTAACCAAACCTTTTTTATTTTTGTGTTGAAAAATATTAAATGTTATTTCTGTCTATTATGTAAGAATTGGAGGTGAGGATTGGCTGCGATTAACTTTATTTTTTGGTAGAAGGAAAGTCATCTAATTAGCTACATGTGCTATTTTTTGTCCTTGTCTTTTTACCTGATTCCAACCTCAGAGACACTGCGGTTCCCTAATAATTTCGATATTTTAAAGATCTGCCATTTAAAATAAAAGAAATACTCTTAAAAAAGCAATTACTTCCTACAGACCTTTAACACATGTTTCTCTATATTGTGCTATTAATGAAATGCATGTATTTCTTTCTTCCGTCTTCGGCAGTGCTGGCTGACAACCTGAAGTCCAACCCAGGCATAAAGTGGCAGTATTTCAGCTCAGAGGAGGGAATCTTCACTGTCTTTCCTGCCCACAAGTTTCACTGCAAAGCAAACTACGAGCATCGCAGCAGGTACACCAGAACAACGTCTCTCTATTGAAATACTTTGTTTTTTTCTTCTTTTAACACCCAGCCATTGGACAGGCGCAAAATAATGAATATGGGAGCAAACATACACGTGGCAGACCCCTAAGACAGATTCATCACATTATCCACCTCTTTCGTTTCATCTCCGCCAGCTGCTATGGTGTGGCCCAGCGGGCATGCTCATGGCATGCTGCTTTCACACTACCAGCACCACACATGCCCTCAGCTGGAATGTGGCTTTGTACCACTAAAGTCCGTTGGAATTTCACACCTCCAGCGTTGTGGGATTTTTATTTTATTTTCTTTTTGTATATCTAAAACAACTTCCCTCTATTGATTCCATCTATACTCCATATTGTCCCTTTTTCTGTCTTTTTTTTTCCGTTTCTTTATAAAATGTGCTTGCTGTTCAGATCAGTGACCTGGCAAATTGTTATGGAAAAAATGATAGTTAGCTTGTTTCTGATGCGAATCAGGCTTCATGAGCACATTACTCCATTCTTTGCCCTGATTGTGATTAAATAAGTTTGACTTATCAGTGATGCTTCCTTCAACACATTATTTAAAGAAATACACACAAATGCATCCTATTTCCCAGAAAGTTAATAACAAAGCTGTTTGCATTCCAAGATTTGTTCTTAAAAGACCATAATCACATTAAAAATGACCAAAACATAGTGATATTTGTTCAATTTTAGCATAATCTCTGAAGCTCTAAACAACTTTTTTTAAAATGTGATGTAAAGAAAATATAATAGCTAAACTATTGAATATGCTAACGATTGTACCGTCCACCTAATCCGTCTACCTACTACTTTGTATTTATTTGTGCGTGTGTCCTTGCAGGCCTGTGTACGTCTCGGCAGTGCGGCCGCAGTCTAAGCACATTGTGGTGATGGTCGATCATGGAGCCTCTGTAACTGACACGCAGCTTCAGATCGCCCGGGACTCGGCGTCGGTCATCCTCAATGCCGTAGATGAACACGACAAGGTTTGTAAATGATCTCCCTCCTCTTCGTTTTCTTCTCATCTCGGAGAAGTGTAACATTTTTATTATTCCTGATCCTCAGATCTCCATTCTATCGGTGGCAGAGGCGGTTCGCTCCTGCTCTCTAGACCAGTGCTATAAGAGTTTGCTGTCTCCAGCTACCAGCGAGACCAAGAGGAAGATGAGCACATTCATCTCCAACATCAAGGCTTCCGATGGAGCCACCCAACATGCAGCTGGTTTCCAGAAGGCCTTCCAGCTGCTCCGCAACACCAGCAGTCTCAGCAAACAGAGCACCAGTAAGGAAAACCGTGGCTTTGCGCTTCGACAGGTTAATTAAAATGGATCAGTGTGATCATTACCGGTCTGATGTCCTCTATCAGCCACAGACATGGTGATCATCTATCTGTCATCTGGCATCACGTCTCGAGAGTCGTCAGAGCAGGAGAAGAGAGCCACTCTCAGCGTGGTCAGAGAGGAGAACCGACACCTCAACAACTCGGTCATGATCCTCACATACGCTCTTGTGAATGGTGAGACGCTCATAATTCGTTGTTTTTCACATACACCAAATGCATAGTTCATTCAGTATTCTGACAACCGCTCGGAATAAACTGCACCACCCGAAACCATCTTTTGTAAACTTTTGTAAACAAAATTTCAGCGATTAGGGAAATGATCAAAATAAACTAGTACTTTTTTTCTGTACTTTGAAAGGAAAAAAAGCATTTTGTTTACATTTGCACATTAAAATAATTTCCTGACTGTACATCACTGTTGGTCATGTATGCACGCCCCTTCTCCTTTCATACTATAATAGGAAGCTTTTCCCCCCTTTTGGCAAAGCTGGGAAATGTTTCTGTGCATTTCATATCCTGACATAAGATATTTTCTGTTCCTTTGTACATTTTGCTCAAGCGAATACTGACCGTAACAAAAGCCCTCTGAAGCCTCAAAGGTTTTTTTCTTTGTCTGAGTGTGTTAATTTGAGGTCTATATTCTTATTTTTCTCTTTCATTGTCCTTTTCCATCTATCAACCTCCTTTAATTCCCACCTCCCTCTGCAGCACACATGCACTCCCCTGCTGAGCATGCATTAGTCCACCATTAATACAAATCATTTTTGCATTGGAGAATGGAAATGAGGTACATCTAAGAGAGGAGAGTGAGACTTCAAAGGGCGTGCTGCTCACTCGGTGTGTGACTGACAGCGGACCTTGGCTCTTTAAAGAGAGATGATGAAAAGGATGCAGAAATCTCTCATTCTCTGAGTTTATTAGCATTGCATATTCAAAAAAACATTTGTTTTGTTGCTGATGGTTTTGCACGATGCTGAAAGGCCTGCCGTGGGGTGCGGGACTCTTATTCACTGCATCGCCTGCCAAATGTGAAGTGCTGATTGTTGAAGGAGATGGGCTGTCTTTGAGCACTACAGCATGCATTTTCATGTGCATGTGCGTGCGCTTCTATATCTACGGCAGGTTTTCGGAGCAAATGGCTTTGTAGTCGTTTAATGATAAAGGGACTGTTCGGAATATTGCACATCCAGAATTATTAAGGGGGGCTGTTTAATTAGAAGTAGAAAAGATAAAGTTGACTTTAAGAAAATGTTGGGAAACATTTCATATCAGAATATTAGAACAGTTAAGACACCTTCTTCCTTATACATGAACATGCGTAGAAACCTGAGGGGCAGGAGGATATTTTGTGATCGCCCATGTCAACGTCACCTTCACTCTTTAGCAGAGCACAATGATAGAATGAGCAGAGAGGGAATTCTCCAGTAATCCATTCAGTGATTGGATGCTGGCAGACAGTCTGCCCTGTCCTTCCCAATAGGCTGTGGGATGCCAAATGTTCCAGGTGACAGCTGCAGGGAGCGGTTATCCATCCATCTATTTTTCCATCCATCCCCTAAAAGACCTTATGATGCCTGGAAAGATGAAGTGTAAATTCATCTTTAAACTGTATATTTTCTTTAGAGCAATAAGGGATTTATTTATGTCATGATCCGTGAGCTTGACAGAAGACAGCTGGGCTCGGTCGGAGCATGGGACTTTATGAGAGGAGCTTATGGAGATCATCTCACCGGACTACGAGCCAGACACTGCATGCTGATCTTTATCGCTGCCTCTGCTGCTGACATATTTTTTGGGCAAATTTCATGTGGCAGCGTTTATTATAATCTAATTTAATTCAAGCTATTTGCTGTTCAACCATGTGAACCACATGAGGTTGATTTATAGTAAAAATAAACTCATCAGAAGAATTGACCCCTTGTTTGGTGGCAGGGGTGTAATTTCTGTCTCAGAGCTCCTTTAAGTAGTTCTCTTCTTACAACCAGAGGAAAAAGGGAAAATGTTGCTTTTTAGAACAGGAATTTGAGTCATGCACTCTCTAGTGAAGAGCTTCTCATCGTCGGAGAACCATCACTTCCAGACTTGTTCCCAATATTCCCAATTTGAATGAAATCAAACAGTTGCTTCGCTTCCTTCTTTATTCATAGCTTAATTTCTGTACCGCTCCTCCCTTCTTCTCCCGTCTCCTCCCATTAGAGGGAATTACAGGCTTGAAGGAGCTGGCCTTCCTGAGAGACCTGGCGGAGCAGAATTCGGTAAAGTATGGCGTCGACCGAATGTTTGACCGAGAGCGTTCCTCTGCCGCGTCCTCGGCCGGATCTGCAGGAGCGTTCATGATGCCGGTGATGAAAGGCAGCATGATGGTTCTAAACCAGCTGAGCAACCTGGAGACGACGGTGGGACGCTTTTACATCAACCTACCCAATCGTATGATCGACCTGGCCCGCTTCAGCCTGCCCTACTCTGACCCGATGGGAGATGGTGAGTATGATCCAGTCCGATTATATCGAATGACTTGTAGTTTCAAAAGAGAAAAAAAATTAATCAACCTAATTTCTTTATCACAAGGATTTATTATGACCGTGAGCCGGCCGTGTTACTTTGGTAACCTGCTTCTGGGTGTGGTTGGGGTGGATGTAAACCTGGCCTACATCCTGGAGGACGTCACTTACTACCAAGACTCCCTGGCGTCATACACCTTCCTCATTGACAACAAAGGTCAGTCTCCGAGGCGTGCACAGATAAATGCGAAGGAGACTTTTAATCCGTCTTCATCTCAGTTTCTTCCAAAAAAAATTGAGCAGGAAATATTTCTAAACTTTCGTAAAACTTTGTAAGAACTTTGTTTTTGTATCATCTTCCTCTACAGCCATTATTTCTTATTAGGATTCATTGACATCTTATAAGTAGTGCTGGCGTTTCTGTGGCACTTCCTTTCTGTTGCGTACGTTGCCGCAGCGCCAAAAGGTTAGTGACCATGTCCGGTTCAGGTTGGTTTTGGCCTCGACTGAGCAGGATTCTGACTCAGCCTCTGCTTCTTTAAAGCAGGAAAGGTTGAGCTGTGCCAGCCGGGAGAGAAGTGATATTATTGGTTATGCTTTTATAGGAGCTTTTGCTTCAGGGTAAAAATCAAGCAGTAAGAGGTAAGAACAACATGGGATTAAAACTGAAGAAAGACAGCATAAATTCCTGAGGCGTTTGGAGGAAGAGTAGGAGGCAAAGTGTGTTGGAATAAAATAACAAAACTTATTTCATGTGGACTCACCCAAAAGGTTGAAATAAATGTCCAACTTGTGATTTTCTCTGCTAAAAAAAGGTGTGAGTTTTGCATCGCTTCACCTTTCAATGAGTCTCTTTTTGACTTTACTATCGTAATAAATGTGCCATCAAATTATGTCTCATTACCACAGCATGCCTATTCATACGGGAACTCCATAAACATGGATAAATAACTCCCACTAAAGCTATTAGCTGGCGCTCAAATCATCTGCTGTCAATTAGTGTTAAAATATGCAGCTGACAAAAGGCGTCAACGCTAAAGAGCCAAAAATAGCAAATGAGAACATTTTGAATATTTCTTGCATTTAGTTTCACTGCTTTTGAAGTTTTAAGGCCGGTTTGCAAAGTCAAAACAGTTTGAAGGTTAATAATTAAATGTCTCTGATTGTTTTCCATACATTTATGAAGGCATGCAGCAACATGCAATGAAGCAAACATGTGTTGTCCTTTGGTATCTGCTATAATTAGCTGCTATGATTAGTTTTTAGACATTTTCTCTCCAGTAAGACCACTGCAGATGTTTTAATCCAAATACAGAACCTGAACATGTTGTTTGCTGCTTTACTGAAACCTCCGAACATGCACCGTGCTGCAGGTTACACCTTGATGCACCCTTCACTGACGAGGCCGTACCTGATGACTGAGCCTCCTCTGCACACAGATATCATCCACTATGAGAATATTCCAGGATTCCCAGTTGTCCGACAGAACATCCTCAGGTGAGAAAAGAGGAGCAACTAAAACAAGAATGTCCCCAAACTGAAATGCACACATGGAGTGATTGTTGAGGGCATTTTGTAATTCAAAGTGTATGTCTTGCAGCCTCCCTTTAGGGAGTCAAATCATTGCTGTACCAGTAAACTCCTCTCTGTCCTGGCACACTAACCGACTCAGAGACAACAGTAAAGACGCATACAATGTCAGCTATGCCTGGAAACTGGTAAGTATTCCTATAGACTGAATTGCATAAATGCTTCTTTAGAGAAGTCGCTAACTTCCTTTCTTCTTCGTATCGCCGTTATGATGCTTCCTTTGACAAAAGATTCAAACAAATGATGCAATGGGATTCAATATTCACATCGCACTGCCAGCAGAGCAGAGTTGGCATTAGCACAAGTGTTTTACCTCAGTAGCCGAGCAAGTGTCTGCATAGTGAAACTCCTGAACAACATCCATTGCTCTAGTTGGAACAATGTTTCTGTCATTTATTCCCTTTCCTTCTAATGCTCTTGATCATTACTGCACTGCAGAAAACAGCGTAAAGATTTCTGCTTTCCAGTTTACGTCTCCACCAAACCCCCACCACATTTAATTAGTCCTCGGAATAAAAGAAGCCACAACCATCAGCTTAAATCTGCTTTTCCTCCGTGGGCCAGAGGTGGAATGTTTTAGGAGCAAATGGCAGCGGGACATGAAACATCACGTCTGTCAGAGACTTTCTTTACCTTTTAGATGCTTTGGCAGAAGAAGAGAAATCACATTTAATTAGAGCATTTTACTCAAACCTCTTTTTGAGTGCTTTTGACATTTGGGGTTTTTCTGCAGACACTCGAGTTTAAACGTGTCATTTTATGTGGAAATTTAACTTCTTTCTTTCTTTCTTTCTTTTTTTCTTTCTTTCTTCCTTCCTTCCTTCCAACAAAAGGCCTAAAGTGTCCACGTTGCAAATAATGTCCAGTTTATTAAGCTGCTTCTTAAATAGAAAACCAACATGAGCTGAGCATTTATTTGTTCTTGAGTCATTGGAGTTTTTCGGATTTGTCTGCAAACTGTAACCCCTGCTCTGCCTTTTTAGAATTGTTGAGACAACAGGGCGGGGAACCCTGGTCCTCCTAGGCCGTCGTCCTGCTGGTTTCTTCACGCGTTGACCATGCATGAATTTTCACCCATTGGCAGAACTCCTCTCACCCATTAAGACTTGTCAGTCACAAGATAGTACTCTCCTAAAACACTCCTTTATCTTGGTAAACCAAATCAGAAGTGGGATGGATCCACTTTTGCCTTCAGTACTTCATGACTTCTCAGAGTTTTTTATCCTTGATATGATTGCATCACACAGTCACTGCAGATTTGTCATCTATCCATGCAGAGAATATAATATTACAAAGATGCTCTGTTTGAGATCTGGTGGAGGC
>JBAMHX010000016.1:7843248-7854540 GCA_037177515.1 Pseudomugil tenellus | reverse complement strand
GTCACTGCAGATTTGTCATCTATCCATGCAGAGAATATAATATTACAAAGATGCTCTGTTTGAGATCTGGTGGAGGCCACTGGACTACAATGAACTCATTTTGTTCAAGAAACCATTTGGAGATGATGTGAACTTTCTGATATTATCCTGGTGGAAGTAGCCGTCAGAAGATGGCGCACCGTGGTCATAAAGGGATGGATTTAGTTAGCAACAATACTCAGGTAGGCTGTCGTGTTTGAACTGTTCTCAGGTGGTACTAAAGAGTCCAAAGTGGGCCAATAAAATGTCCTCTCCTACCCCGTTACACCATCACCAGCCTGAAACATTCCCATGAGGCTGGATGAATCCGAGGTTTATATCATATATACCAGGTTCTGATCCAACTTCTGAAATAAAGACTCATCAGTACAGGAGACATTTTCCAATCACCTGTTGAGCAGTTTTAGCGAGCCTGTGTGCATTGTAGCACATTGGAGTCTAGTTTCCTCTTCTCAGTTGACAGCAGTGGCACCCGGTGCCGTCTTCTGCTCCTGTCGCCCATCTGCTTCAAGGTTAGATGTGTTGCACATTTAGTTTGTAATTTTGTGGTAATCAGTGGTTTATTTTGGGATTTTTATCATCTTCAACCAGTCTGACTATTTTACTCTGACATCTAACAACAACAAGCCATTTTGCCCCAGATTATTATGCTGACTGGATATTTTCTCTTTTTGGTTGTTATTTTTACGAATATCAGAACATCACTTCTGAAATATCCAGACCAGCTCCTCTGGTATTATCTGGAGATCAGTTTGGACTTCTGCAAATTGCCTAAATGTTTTGAGTTCCTGCCATGTGATTGGTTGATTTGTTTCAACAAGCCATTGCACAGGTATGCCTAATAATGTGACCAGTGAGTGTCATTTATACAAGAAACATAATATTATATTATTGAATAGTAGAACCAGCTTAAACAATTAGCACATTATACAAGTATTTACTGGTGAAATGCATGACGTCACATATGTTGCCCCCTGCTGGCCATCAGAAAGAATGCAAATTTAATCAACATGAAAATCAACATCAAATCAGCAAAAAAGATCCTAACGTTGCACCTTTATCCCTGTTAACTAAATGACTCAGAAAACCTGATTATTTAACAAAGTGTAGCTTAGTTTATTCTTCTGTGATATATGTTTCCCAAATGTTCTTAAAAGCAAATATGTTCTTTTCATTATTATGAAAGTAAAAATGAGTTAGTTTCTCACACTTTCATATTAAATGTATGAAGTTTATTACTTAATCAAGCTTAAATATGGTTGTGCTTTCAAAGCCAGGTGTAGAATAAAAGCTGATTAAAAAAGAACAAGTTAATAAACATAAAAGCAAAGTTGGTCATTTACAATAAAATAGATTTAGCAGATTTAATTTCTCATTTGGTTTCAATGTGATGTTCTTGTTTCTGCTGAGTGAAAACATAAAGCTGGTGGATAAATACGTTTCACAGGTTTTGTAAAAAAAAAAAAAAAAAAGGCCAAAGTCTTCTTTCATGGCTGAAAATTTGATGAATTCACCTTTTTTTCCCCCTCATTTTTACCTTCTGTTTGAAAGCCACAGCACCCTGTAATCACAGGGACTTTTCATTTAAAATGAAATTATGCTTTGGGAAGCTTGGCCATTTAATTCTTCTCAACATATGAAGAACTATAGAGCTTAGAGCCGTTGAGAGGTTTAAGTCCTTTAATTAAATTTGATGACAATAACAGGATTCATGTCAAATTTATATTCGGTTTTCTACTCTCCCTGTTTTGTCCTCTAGGTCCAGGACACGTCGTTCATACTGTGCATTGTGTACGTGCAGCCAGAGATCCCAGTGAAGCAGCTGAAGAATCTGAACACAGCTCCCAGCTCCAAGCTGCTCTACCACCGTTTGGACCTGCTGGGTCAGCCCAGCTCCTGCCTGCACTTCAAGCAACTCGCCACTGTTGGTAAGAACGTGCACCAAAAGCAACAGATGGAGGGTTGCTGCATGATGGTGTTGAGCTTTTAGCATCTCTCTCTGTGTCCCTTTTCTGTCTGTTTCCCCAGAATCTCCCACAGTGATGCTGGCAGCTGGGAGCTTCTCCTCTCCGTATGAGCACCTCAGTCAGCCAGAAACAAAGCGGATGGTGGAGCACTACACTGCCTACCTGAGTGATAACACCCGGCTCATAGCCAACCCAGGTCTCAAGGTACATAAGGACAAAAGCCTTTGAACACACAAAGTGTAGCCTAAAGCAAGGACCAGTTTGACCAAGCACAAAGAGTTAACCTTATTTACCTGTCAAATGCAAACCACTTACCTTATCTTGGGCTTAAACACTGAATATGTCTTCATTTCAGGTCACAGGTTGTTGGAAAGATGTTTTTAGCCCTGAATTACATTGGACATGTGTAGCTTTTCAGGCTTCTGGCGGAAATTCTAAAAGGTGAAATGATGTTCTGCAACTTTAAGAAGGGGATAAACCTCCCTCGTGGGTTTTGGCACTCTGTGTGCATTCCTGTCCTTGGGGGAGTGAGAGTTTTGAAAAGCCCAGTCCCAGCACAGGTTCCCAGGCTAGTCTTAAGGACCCCCTCCAGTGACCTCATCACCTCTTGGAGACTTAGAGGCGTGTATGAGAGAGGCTGTAGGACAGGTTTTCAGGGCTTTAAAATCTAATTGAGCCCTAATTCCATTTTTTTTTCCAGTTGGGCTTTAAATTCTTTTTCTCTGTCAAAAAAGATGGATCCACTCATTTCTCTGAAGTGAACTCACCAAAAGTTTCACATTCAACCAGTAGAAAACATTTTCAGTTTTTCTTCCTTCAGCATATTGTTTTATTCCTTAATTCCTTTTCCTACTGCTTTGCACATTTCCCCTTCATCCCTCCATCTTGTCCCCTCTGCAGTCCTCTGTCAGGAACGAAGTTATGGCGACCAGTCATGTCACGGATGAGTGGATGACACTAATGGAAATGTGTAGCCTCAATTGCTACATTGTGCGGCGTTACATAGCAACGCCCAGCGGGGTGCTCCGGATTTACCCCGGATCGCTGATGGACAAAGCTTTCGACCCGACCCGCAGACAATGGTGAGGCTTACTTTGGAGGGTATAAGGGGGTGTGGGGGGATTAGAGTGCAGGTGTGTGTGCACAAACTGTGTTTTGGGCGAGCAAAAGAAACTTTTGGTTACTGATGACATTTTGGTTAGGTTTTATTTTTTATTTCATATTAACCTTTACTTTAAGCTTTAACTGAATATTGTTCCCATTTTCAGCCTTCTATCAAGCCTAACTAGCATTTTAGCAAGCATGCAACAAAGATTTAGAGTAAATTTCAAAGTGTTTCAGCAGGTCTTGTTACGAAGTCGTTTTCTTTTGAGATTTTCTTCAAGAAAATAAACTTCTTCCTGTTACTTGGATGAAATCTGAAACGTTTGTGGTCCTAATTTGATTTCATGTTCGGCTCAGGTTAAAACCAAATGAACAACATTCACTCCACAAGCTCAGTGTAAATGTGGTCTGCTGTGAATTTAAATGCAGAGCCGTGTTGCTCGGTTACATTAGTCAAATCTGAATCTTAAACATGGAGACAAGTTTTTGTTTTACAGTTTGTTTGCTTTGTGTTAAATGGTCTCAGTTTCATCAAGTCATCCTCTGACTGTGTGTAGGTACCAGCATGCTGTGGCTAACCCTGGTCTCATCACCTTCACGGGGCCGTACCTGGATGTTGGTGGGGCCGGCTACGTTGTCACCATCAGCCACACTATTCATGCCTCCAGGTAAAAAAACATTTCTCATAAAAGAAATGACCATCAAACTAAAGAAAACATTTAATGACTCTCTTTTGTTCATTCTGGGCAGCAAGTATCTCCATCTAGAAGATGTGTCATATTGTTTAATCAGTGTTGATCTGCTTGGTCAAAGTCATCTCCATATCCAAGACAGTGTAGTGCTGCCAACTCCTAGTGGCGAGATAAAAGAAAGAACAAATGAGGGATCGAGATGGCGTTTGGACCAGTGACCATTTAGATAATTGAGACATTTCTTCTCCACTGCTGGGTTGATTTGGAAATAATTGAATTCAGCTTTATTTGTATAGCCCCATTTCACGACAATGTCGTTAGGGCGCTTCATAGAGATCAATTTGAGCCAATTCATAGTAAACAGTCTATGTAAGGGAACCAAAAAGATTGCATTGAATCTTAACTTCGATCCAATCTCCCATCCTGAGCTGCATGAGGTGACAGTGGGAAGAAAAACTCCCTTTTAACAGGAAGGCAAAACCCCTGGCAGAACCAGGATAAGGGAAGCAGCCATCTGCCTCGACTGGATGGGGTCGGAGAGGACAGGAAAGACAGATCAAAATATACTGCTATCCAGGAAGACCTGCAGATAAAGGAGAAATATGTTAATGATGCCAGTATTGTTCTATACATGGAAAGTAAGCAACAGAGAAAGTAACAGGAAGTGAAATATTTGTTTTTTGCTCAGTGAGGTTAAAATGCAACTCACCACAATGGCCACTGTACTGCTTACAGCAGCACAATGCAAACTGTTTACCAGAGTTTGCACAAGAATTCTGTATATACACAAACATCAGTGTCGGTGTGTGTGATAAGTCGAGATTTATTTTCTTCCCTGCCTCAGTGAGCATAACAAACATTCTGTCATGAATACAGATTTCAAAAGACCCTGCAGACAAATGTTTGAGCTGTGCTGTTTTGGCATTTTATTCTTTTTTTGTCTGCTGTGTTGCAACATGTATGATCTATTTTTCCTAAAGGTTCACGTACAACTGGGACTACTTATGGGATAACTTCACAATGTGACTGATTCCAAGCAGGTCAACTGAGAAGATTGGCAATTTAACAGCTTTTTGATCTCAACATGATCGCTCTTTTCTCTGTTTTCTGCTTTCTGTAGCTCCCAGATGGCCCCTGGTTATGCAGTTGCTGTAATGGGCATTGACTTCACACTTCGGTATTTTTATAAGGTTCTGCTGGACCTGTTACCCATCTGCAACCAGGACAAAGGCAACAAGATCAGGTGGGAAGATGATAGAAGGAATTGTTGATTATGTTTTACTCTTACTATTCCAGATAAGTCATCCTGCTTCTTTTTTATACTCTTTATTTTTTCAATTTCCCCCTGAATATCTATGCAATAGTTTCTGCGAGTTAAGAGAGGGAGGAAAAAAAAGAGTGGGTAGAGGACATAAGCTGATTATCATGACTTTCCTGCTGGAGACGTTTTGTTGTCACAACCCCTTCTTTATCAGTCCCTACATTTTATATCTGTCTGTTGACATACTTCATGCTCTCTGTTGGTTTCAAGAACCATATAAAACCAAATTAGCTACAAGGGCTTTGGGGACTGAAAGAAGCTGTTTTTGCCAAAATGCTGGAGGAGCAGTGGAATGCTGAATTATCTGAATACTACATGTTTGATGCAGATATGAAACTGATTCAAGTACTGGATGAAAAAAAATGGATCTAAGATGTGATCTGTATCTTAAGTATGTACTTGTATGTATTTGTTTAATCTTCAGGTGCTTTATAATGGAGGACAGAGGCTACCTGGTTGCTCATCCCACTCTAATTGACCCTAAAGGTCATGCCCCTGCAGAGCAGCAGCACATCACACACAAGGTAAAACAGTCAGAGAGAAAAAACACCACATTTTCAGACATGTATGTAACAAAGATGGTTAAAAGCTATGTCAGAAAACACTCTTTTATAATCTATTTTGCAATATAAATCCATTTAAAAATGTTCCGAATAAAGTAATTCAAGTGAAATCTGAGGGGGAAAAAAAGACTTTGGTGTCCTCATCTAGCTCTCATTTTAATTTTTAATAATGGCCACTTTTTTCAATTGCAGGAGCCACTGGTTGCCAATGACATCCTGAACCACCCCAACTTTGTCAAGAAAAACCTTTGTAACAGCTTCAGTGACCGCACAGTTCAGCGCTTCTACAAGTTCAACACCAGCATATTGGTATGATGGAAAAACATGTGATTACTGTATGTAGAAAAGACTTGTTCTGATTAGTGTAGATTGTGTTCTTCTGCACTATCGTGATTTTATGGTATAACGCTGCCACCTTGTGGTGAGTAATGGTGTTGCAACATAATCTTTTCAACTTTTTTTTAAAACATATCCTTTGATTTTGCGTAATGCCATTTACAGATCAGTATAGTCCGGTTGAGAATGTTATCCTGAACCCAATATGTTTTTATTGTGTGAATGCTGTCAAGCATTCACCCAATAAATTAACAAGAATTTACCTTTACATTCTTATTGTGAACATGGATATGAAAGTTTAAGATTCTTTGACTGAGATGATTTAACTTTTCTCTGTAATTATTTTTCTTTCAGGGAGACCTTACCAATCTGGTCCATGGCAGCCACTGTTCCAAGTACCGCCTGACCCGAATCCCTGGCACCAACGCGTTTGCTGGTATCGTAAATGAGACGTGTGACTCACTAGCGTTCTGCGCCTGCAGCACGGTGGACCGGCTCTGTCTGAACTGCCACAGGTTGTTCTTGAAACGCCACATTCATTAGAAATGTACATTTTTAGACAATGGATTTTAGACAATGGAAAAGAATGTGGTTAATTAAGTTTTTACATGACAAAATAAAACGTTAAACATCGATTAAGATGTAGCTTTATACTGCTTAATCATACAGAAGAGCTGCTGTAGAGAATTTAAGCCACATTTTAATTCACATGCTTGCTAGATAACAAATAAAATTACTTATATCTATGTGGCTAATCAGCATTTCTGCAGCGTTCGGGGGCAGAACAAAGTCTTTTTAATTTAAGTGAGAAGTTAGGTCTTGCAAAACCTACAATAACAGTGTTTGTCTCTAACATTCCCTCTGAATGTTTGGTATCTCATTGTTGTTCAGAATGGAGCAGAATGAGTGTGAATGTCCATGTGAGTGTCCTCTGGAAGTCAATGAGTGCACAGGAAACCTCACCAATGCTGAGAACAGGTCAGTGGAACAACTATACATACTGGACATGTTCATTAGTAACGTTTAACAATTTTTTACCATTTTTATTGTTATTTTACTGCTGCCTTTTATATTCCACTAATCAGGACTTGAGTTTTGTGTGTGTGTGTGTGTGTGTGTGTGTGTGTGTGTGTGTGTGTGTGTGTGTGTGTATGTGGGTCTGTGTGTCCCTTCAAACAATTGTACAAAAACAAAATGCTTCCTGTGTGAATCTTTGGGGGTGTTTCCTTATTCTTTTTTCTCTATCTCACTACCTATACAGAGTCTTTTCCAAACTCTGCATTCATCCCCATCACAGCATGTCTCCTTTCTCTGCCTCTCCTCACCCACCTTCTTTCATCAGCCATCAGCTGCCATTGACAGCATGTCAATGTTTCAGAGCGCTCCTTTATCTCAGGAAGACATGTAATTATCTTTTTTGTACTGTCATTTTTCTCTCTTATGGTGTCAGCCAATGTTGCTGTGCTTTTACTGCCAATCTGAAGACATAACTTTGTTTGCGAATGCTTTAATTTCCTCGTTTGTTTTTCCCTTTCTTTTGTGACTTTTTGCTTATTTGCCCCTGTTGGGTGTAATTTTATTTTGTATTTTAACCGGGAAAACATTGCAGCACACATCTGGTTTTTACTTTGTTCTTTCATGGTCTGTTCCACAGGAACCCCAGTTGTGAGGTGCACCAGGAGCCTGTCAGTCTGAATGTGATTGATCCCACTCTGCATGACACTTTGCTCCAGTGTATCAACACCCACTGTAGCCAGAGATACACCAGCAGGTATAGACACCAATTTATATCTGCTCGTACACACAGATCTGCCATCAGACAGTGTGTTTGTGTTGGATTTCCTGCATTGAAATTGCTACACATCACTGACACACTGCCACCCAGTGGTAAAAAAAACATGAATAAACATGAAACTGTAAGGAGTTTCCTGTCTGAGTAGAATAAATTCACCCTGAGAAAGTATTGAATTTCCACTCTGTATTTTGAAAATTGAGTGTGAAAGATACACTAATGACCTGATTGTGCTTGTACTTCTGCAGTTATTTGTTTATTCTCTTTCAGTTAGCAAAAAGAGATAAATACATTTCCTTCCATTATAAAGGTTTATACTAAACATTTTCTCATTTACACCATTTACAAGCTGCGGCCTTTTGAGTTCTATATATATAAACTGATGCATAAAGAGATACAATTCTGCTAATCCCAGTATTTTGGACCACTTTGCAGTGACTGCTTTGGTGTGTTGGACTGTGAGTGGTGCATGGTGGACAGTGATGGCAAAACTCACCTGGACAAGCCATACTGCGCCCTGCAGAAGGAGTGTTTTGGAGGTATCGTAGGTGCAAAGAGCCCCTATGCAGACAGCCTCGGGCTCCTTGGTAAGTTACTATATAAAAGAAGCCAATCGGATTAATCCACCTCTTTGTAAACGTCTCTCCTTTAGTTTGTTTGCATCCATTCATTATGCAGTGCTTCATGTTGTTTTGGATTTATTTCAACATTATTAAAAATTGATAAATAAATACGCTACAGAATGCTTCTCTGCTAGCAGAGTAAGGACGTGTATAAGCGCTAACAAAAGAAGATGGTGTCCCTAACACTACAAAAATATTGGTTATATAGATCATGTCACGGTTCTCTAACATTTTTCTTTAAAATATTTCTGCATTTTTGTCAGTTTTTGTCACCTTCTCAAAGGAATACCAGGTTTTCTGTCTGATACTAACTTTATTTTCTTATTTTTTTAACACATTTTTGTGGCATTTCATAGTAATGTAAGAAAAAATAAAGTAGAAAACATACCAGCATTACAATGAGAGTTAGAGTTGAAGCACAGGCAGTTTCATACCAACTCTTCATGTTTTCATAACACTTCTGACATTCCTCATATGCTTCTCCTCTTTCCACATTGCTGTCTCCCGCAGATGAGGAGGTGGCATCTTTGAACATGATCAAGAGTGCCCCTGTGGGTCCAGTTGCTGGGGGCATCATGGGTTGCATCATGGTGCTGGTGCTGGCTGTGTATGCATACAGACACCAGATCCACAGACGCTCACATCAGCATATGTCACCTCTGGCTGCACAAGGTAGGACATGTGATGGGACGGCTTTACATGCCTCACAAAAACGTGGTAAAACTTTCATTAAAATGAAGTTTCTGCACATTTACTAATGTGTTATAGTGTCTTTTTCAGTTGTCCTGCTAGTATAAAATGTAAGAGCCACTATGTTTACCTAGAGTTTCCACACAAGTAGGCACGCATCATACTGCAGACAGAATATTTTATGCCTGCTTAATGGGATGGCCGCTGGCAGGTGCAGATGCTACTTTAATTGGCTTGGCTGATGTTCTTCCTTAGACAATCTCAACAATGGCCATAACCAGGGTGAATTTCCCCATATCTGCTGCTCATCCCTCATTCTGAGTTGTATTAATACTTGATGTATGACGTGGATATTAACCATTGCCAATAATATGTTACTATCATGGCTTTTTTTTTGTGTTTTTGACACAATATAGCCCAAGCTTACTTGTCTATTTTGTAATATATTGTAATATCCTTTCCTTTTTCCTCTGTTGTGTTGCAGAAATGTCAGTGAGAATGTCTAACCTTGATAATGAAAGAGATGAGAGAGATGATGACAGTCATGAGGACAGAGGAATCAGTACGTATGCTGCTTTTTTTTTTTTACAAGATGCTATATGTTGAACATGTTTTTGTATATTTTACATTTACCCAGAACTGACTGTTTGACTAGTGCCGGGATTACTTTGCAGATAAAGAGTCTTACTTTTATTCTTCCTATACTTTCAGTAAGTAATACCAGGTTTATAGCTGCGGTGATCGAGAGACACACTCACACTCCTGAGCGGAGACGGAGGTACTGGGGGAGATCTGGAACAGAAAGTGACCATGGTAGGACATCACATACACACACAGCTGAACAGTAGCTGGACCTTTTATGGAGAAGTGTGTGATAATGTGTATTAGTCACAGTATTCTGTCTAAAAGCTCATCATCACTGACAAAAAAGAAGAACTAAGTCAGTTTTATCTGAAAAGTTCCATCATGCTTCCTCAAAGCAACACTGAGTTCCTTCTTCTTCCTTTTAGCAGCACATCTATTTGAAGACTCAAAGCTTCTGAAATTTCTTTTCATAACTTTCTTTTATTACTGTAAGAATTTATTTTTTAAATCGTGATTAATCTTATCTATTTGGAGTGTTTTTAGCTTAATCTTCTATCTATTTTGGTCTTAGTTCTGTCCCACTGGCTCTTGACTGGCATTATATCACTGGTTTGGAGCTTTTTGTCTCTTTATCTGCAGCTCTAGATGGGCTGCTCATACTCACTGTTAAAATGTGTTGAAAATTCAAGTCTTGCATTCAGTGTGGATGGATAGTTTCACCCACATGGGCTCTCAGCCGCCCACATATGGCATTGCTTTACTTCCTGACTGTCTCAGTTGCTTGTTTTGTAACTGATGTATCAGAGATGAGGGGGGACATGAAGAGAGGAGAGTGGGCTAAAGTGAAACTAAAATGGTAAAAAGGCACTCACTTAGGTAGTCGTGCTTTTTATCTTTTACACTTCCTGCCTGACGTATATACAGCTATAGCTTTAGAATCAATGTTTTGAGGAAGGGCATCACACATGCTTGCTCATAGTTTCTGCATTTTCTCTCATGATTATTTTTTTTATAGAAGACTGCTTAAAGCAGTACGGATAACTGAACAGTGCAGAATCATGTTTAGTGCAATAGGAGGAAGGACAATGTACAGTACACGTGTGGAGAGATGCAAAGGTGATGAAAGATGGGAAATGAGTGAAATGTAAGGAAATGAGTTTACAGACAGAGAGGAAGATGAGTGTGAAATAGAGAAGAAATGAGTCCATTACAGACCTCTGCAAATTCATGAGTTCTTCTTCTTCTTCTGTTGAGTTTCACGGCGGTTGGCAACAAAATAAAAGTGCAAATTCATGAGTTGAGACTTCAAAGTTGTTTTCAGTGTGCAGCTAGCCTACTAGCTTAATTTAGTTAACCAGTAAAACCGTAATAAAATATTTTTTAAAAGCCAAGTTTAGATGTTTACACAATTTTTGTGTATTTAAAATGAAGAATTTATGTTTTCAATTATAAAATATCTAAACATTTAAGCAAAGCTAGCAGGACCGTTCAAGTAAGTTAGCGTACAGCTTGACCTTTGTTCAGTCTGGATGCTAGGCTAAACTTATAAGTTTAACATGTCAACAATGTGGTATCAATCT
>JBAMHX010000016.1:7819994-7843148 GCA_037177515.1 Pseudomugil tenellus | reverse complement strand
TACAGCTTGACCTTTGTTCAGTCTGGATGCTAGGCTAAACTTATAAGTTTAACATGTCAACAATGTGGTATCAATCTGTGTTTATTCAATGTGTCATTGAGTATTCCTAAGATGGAATTTTTTCATTATTGTTTGTTTCCAGGTTCTGGGATTATCTTTTTATTTGCTGATATTTTTTAAATCTTAAGGCAAGACAAAAAATATAGTTACAACTTGATTTGTATAGCACATTTCATGTACAAGACAATTCAAAGTGCTTTACATAAAAACATGAAAAGCATTACATGTGTTAATACTGGTAAGACAGTTTTATTCTGCTTTCAGAGAACATTTAAATAACACTTAAATTTACTCATAACTTGACATTTCCTCACCTGGTGCTGCTGGATATGTTCAGCAGAATATGTTTTGCAATAGATTTACCTGAGTCACTGGCTCTTTTGGCAAAATGGGAATAAACTTGGCAGATATTGGTGACTTCCATGTCGGGAACTTCTTTGAAGTCTCCATATCCTGTCCTTTCAAGTAATCTGTGTCTTCCTCTGCTTGGATCTGCCTCCCTTTTGTGTATAATTCCCTCCTTTGTCTGCATTTTTCTGTGGCAGCTTTCTGTTGTTTGGTGTCAAAGCCTGGTGAATCTTTAGTGGATCATTTTGGAAAATGTGAGAGATAACCTTCCAGTATGACTAAATTAAGAGATATCAGGGACACATCAGTGTCATTGGCTCATTTGATGATTTTGAGTGGACACAAAGTGCATCATTTTCTCTTTATTTTGTCTTTGGCCTATCACAGGACATAAACACTCCCTGGCTGCAAAATCCAAAAGAAAAATAAAGTTATGGTTTTTAACGGAAAAAATAGGAAAAACCCTTCACTGGAAAAGTATTACAATGATTAATTTTCTAGTTAACAGAAGCTGATGCAGCAATTAGCATCTTATTTCTTTAAAAACAATGCTGAAATACATTTTCTGTGGTGCTAGATTTTAAAATGCATACAATCAAATCCCTGAAAAACGATTAGATTAATTTATCCAACTGAGTTATTTAGCTGTCAGATGTAAAAAGGTAGAGTACCACAAGTCTTTAATGACAGATAAATGTAACTGAAAACACAACATGAAGTGAAAAATGTTTTAAATCGCAAATATCTGAAATGTTTTTTTGTCTTAAAAACATCATAACTGGCATCTGCAGTACGGATCCACTCTAGCCATTAAATGTTAAAATGGTTCGCCACAGCCTCCGTTTGGATGCCACACATACAATCACATGCTCACAAGTCACATTGTTCAGTATATGTGAAGGCTTAATGTGTCATTACATAAAGTGACAGCAATTTTTCTTCAAACGCAATTATAGAAGCAGTCAGGTTTGCAGAGCTGTGTGCTCCAACAGTAATAACAGATTGATGTTCCACTGCAAAGCTTGCTGATGGTTTCCTCTGATGGTAAAGAAGATTGTGTTGAAGGAATTACAAAATATGAGGTTTCTTTTTAGACAGGCTGGCAAGAACATTTTGGTTTATAAAGGAGAGTACAAAAATATACATTTAAAATGAAAACTTAAGCAAAATTAAGAAGCCTGTGTTTGTATGTTTGTAGCTTTATTTAGCACAATTAAAACTGAAAAAATACAATATTCAACAGCTTAACTTTAAAGGTTGTCATAGCATGTGGTTATTTTCAATATGTCCTTACTGATTATTTTTCTCGGTGACAGCAGTACTTCCCTCCCACTGCTCTAGTTATTATATCCTAACAGCCATCTTGGCTTGTGTGTTTGTTTCTTTAGGCTAAACATATGTGTAGAATGTGTTGAGAAGTAATTCTAAATATGTATGTGATTTTTTTTTATTTGAAAATATTATTAAATCCTGCTTTAAGAAACATCCTGACCTAGCTCATAATTACATGAATATTTCTTTTCTATATATCTAGGAGTGGAGGGTTTCATTTCCTTTATCTTTTAATGATTTACCATTTCTTTTCAAGTCAATGCGCATCAGTAACTACACATGTACAGTAAAAGTTAAGTTACATGACCAACCAATCCTGGAACTGCTAATGTTTTATGTGATAAAATGAAACAGAACATAGTACTCAAACACATAATAATACTTAAACAAATGAGTGTGTTTACTCTAGGGTGAGGTTGTTTTTGTTTTTATGTACTGTCACTTTTTTCTTGATTGAACTTCTTTTGTAATGTAATAAATACAGATATTATTGTTTTCTGTCTTTTGTAACAACTATGCAGTTTGGAAACAAACCAGAAAACCAGCTGCTATGCCTGTAAGGACATTTAACATAAAATATCTTGCATTCTTTGTAAGAAAATAAAGTAGAGAATCATCAGGAGCACCTATAAGAAGACAAGCTAAGAAAAACATGAACGACAAATTTCAGTTCTAATGTGTTCTTTGCCTCCATGTTCGAAACTGAGCTTTCCAACTTGAAACGACTTAAGTTGGGAGGTTAAACAAATGTTTTATTTGTTAGAATGATAAAACTACATATCCATTTCAACCTCCGCTTGTTTTCTTGTGTTTAGGCTACAGCACCATGAGTCCACAAGAGGACAGTGAGAATCCACCAGGAAACAATGATCCTCTTTCAGCAGGTGTTGATGTGGGTAACCATGACGACGACATGGACCTGGACACACCACCTCAGACAGCAGCATTGCTCAGCCACAAGTTTCACCCATATCGGCACACGCACCACCACCCTTTACACACACACACACACCATCTGCAGGCTGCCGTGACCGTGCACAGCGTGGACGCAGAATGCTGATCCTTTCAGCTTCCAGATGGTGATGAAACTTTTTTAAAACAATTTTTAAACAAAAAAAAAACATTTATGCTTAATGTTGCAGTGCACAGTGTGTACTGTTAAGCGGGAGGGGGGACACCCCCACTGGACCGTCTCCTGGCCACCGGGATTTACCTCCTTAACTAATGGATGATGTCGTGGCAACCTATTAACGTTGACCCTTGTTTTATTCGACTTGACTTGAAAAGCTGGCAAATATACACACCATATAAGCATTCTCGGGCCAGTACATAAAACCAGTTGGGATTTTTAGCTTTTCTTTTGAAGGAATTAACTCACAAGTAGACTCAAACTTTCAGTTTTGGGCCCATTCATCAGACGGCGTTGAGGAAAGGACACAATTGGTGCCTAAAAGCTTTGAACAGGGACAATTTTCCTGTTCAAGTGGATAATTCAATCAGGTTATCTTTAACAAAGTCTTCAGCACAAAACAGGTAGCTTCCCTTCCAAGCTCACTTGAGGAGAAGGTTGGGAAGGGAACAGAGCACTCCTTATATCTGTGAAAATTGTGAGGCATCGCTAGTGAAGAGTAAATATACTTTCTTTCTTTTTAATGGATCCTACATAAAATCTCTTTCAGCTTCACTCTCTTTGGCGCAGCAGATGAACTCTCCAGAGTTCTTTTTGTTTTTCTTTCTCTCTGATAGTTGCACCCTTAATCCAAAGGAGTAGGTTGCTGTACTCACACAACATGCTGTGGGAAGAAATTTGGACATTTTCATGAATGTCTGTGAACTTCAATGTAGGAAAAACTTTCAACGCATCACATACATGCCAGAGGAAATGCTTTTCAGAGGAAGATATTATTTTTCTACTATTTATTAAAGAGGTAGAGCTTCAAGACATGTAAGTTAGCATCTGCTGTTTGCAACCAGTGCATCAGATTTCCAGCTCATTATTTTTCTTTTAGTTGTTGTTTTCCTGCAAAACTTTTTGCTCATTTTGGATTTTAGAAACATTCATTACAACAGCTGGGATTGTATTTTCATCAGGCTGAAGATTTCTAATCGGCAGAACTTTGGATTTCATTTCTTTTTAGTGTGTTATTAGAAGAAAGAAAAATCTTGTCCCATCTTCTTTAAGGGATCCCATTTACTATTTTCCACACCATTTCTAGGATACACTTTTTCCCACCTGTAAAATCCAATGCAACAGCCCTGCCATGAAACCTGCTTTTCCACTGCTACAGACATGTAAACTTAAATATGTTCCAGCACTGAGACTGTAACTTGCTGCATTTCCTTCCTATATAGTTACATAAATTTCATATTTCAGTGTGATATGGTTAGCAACAGAAATTATAAATAGATATTTAACTTGACATTAAGTAGCACTAAAAAGTGAACACTAAGAGCTCCCATTGCAGGCTTGTTGCATTGCATTTCATTTTATTTACTGGAGTAAGATGTAAAGTTCCAGAAGTGTGTAGAGGAGATGATCTAAGTGGGTAATCTCCTTTCAAAAATGTCTAGGTGTTTTGTTTTCTCATACAAAAGTTATGATGCTGAGCCTTAGTCACATTTTGTGTCAAAGCGGATGGGAGGATGTGTTTTTCTGACATTTTTCTGTGTTTATAGTTTTACTTGTTTATGTAATATAAAAATTGGGAGGAAGAAAGAAAAAGGCATTGTCATGCTGGACATGTCCTCTGCATCAGGAGGAAGAACCTTCGTGTTCACTGAAAACTTCCAGCCTCCTGTAGATGGAGGAAGGGAGACTAAAAGCTAACACCAGCAAAAAGAAAAAAACAAAAGTTTCTGGATGAAGTCACTGCTGGGAATGTCTGGGAGGCCTCACAGATGCCGCGTGTCATCTCGGGTAGAAGAACCTGGACAGTGTTTCACTATGACCTTTTTGCCTCTGAGGCCCAGCTTATGCTGTGTGTGTGTTTCAGGATTTTGCTGGATTTTGTGCAAAACGAGTTGAATTTCCAGCAATGCCTGTGATGCTGTCTCAAAGTCATCACACAGAGAAAAGAAAGGTAGAGATGCTGCTGTCATCACACAGAGGTTACACCCATCTGTTGGTTCCTCTGTGGTTAAACCACTCCAAATGTATTTTCTACATGTGTTTAGTTTAATCTGGGTGTTTGTGTGTGTTTGTAAAAGAGAGAGTGCGTGTGATGAAACATGTGATTATCCACCTGGAATCTTTTCACTGAATGCATTATTTTTTGTAATAGCATTAGAAAATTATAGAGAAAATTATTATGATTGACAAATCCACTTATTTTTATTCTAATGAAGAGTCAGCTTGACCCAATGTGTGTGTGTGTGTGTGTATGTGTGTGTGTGTATGCTTCATGGGTTTGATTGTTCAGCAGGTCAGTGTGGCATCCTTTTTTTTCTCTGGATGCCAAAATCTCTATTGTTCTACAGAAATTCATCATAAATGTAAATACAGGATCACAAATAGCTATTAATGTTCTGTATGCCTTTTTTTAAAAAAAAAACATGATGTACGCTCACGATGCTCAAATGTGTTATTGACTTGTCTGTTTACGGTGTCTCACTATATTTTTGAAGCCTTGGATGTTTCTTTTTTAGGCTTATTTTTCTTTAGGTCCATATTGGATGAAAGTCAGTACTTTTTAAAATAAATACACAATTTTATGTTTGAGAATTCTAGTTTTTAAAGATCTATTGTGTCTTTGAGATGTTTATGAAAACTCAACAAGCTCATTTAGACCTGCAATGTAACAGTAATGACCAAAAACAACAGCCTCGTAGTGGACTATAGGTTACAACAAGCAGTGCTTTATTTTGTTGTTACTTAAAAACTGTCAGCTGTGTTCATTTACAGACCGTGTGGTGTTCTCGAAGCTTTGTGAGCTCATTAAAAATGTAAACTACATCAGTGCTACATCATTTGACTAAGCAGTTTTGTCATAGTACTTGTTCATGTTTCTCAAAGTACTACTACTGTTAAGCAAAGGGGGTCAAATATGCCACTTGTATCTTAAATTACAGAAATATTTACTTGCATCCCCATCAAATCTCTGACCTGTTTCCTATACTTATCACGGTACGCAATTAATCCACATGGAAGAAATAGTTGAAGTAATTGTTGGATCTAAGGCATATTTTCCAGCCGTGTGTGTTGTTGGGTCAATGTTATTTTTCCCGGAGAGCTTTTAAACAGTATTTACCAGCTGTTATAAGCAGATATATATGTGTGTGTGTGTATACAGAACATTCTGAATTGCCATCGATTTACTGAGGGAACATGTACGTCAGCCCCATGTATCATTTAAAAGTTATCAAATTGAGATTTATTGCAATGTGAATGTGATAAAAGTCCATTTTACACTCAAACTGTATGGTGTTTATGTGGTGTTTATTATCCCTGCTGCAGTAAAAAAGAGAAAACAGTACAATAATTGACAGATGACTGAATTGAATGTGAGATAATTATGCATTTGTTACACTGATCTCAACAAACTCAGCTAATCATCGTAGTATGATTACCTGAGTTTGTCATGAAGAAGAATCTTAATAAATGGTCTGTGCTCATGTTGCACGTCAGTTTTGCTTAATTTGTTTCATGTTCACCCAGTCTTACAACTTTCATCTGCTACTGGGAACAACTTGTGTTTTAGTGGCATCTCCACATGGAGGATAGTGTATAATCCGGATGTTAAGGGGGCTTGAGATTGAACCTGATTCATATGAGTCACTGCTGCTCAAAAAAAAACATGCACAAGTTATGACAAGAACTTAATAAGCAACTGTCGTTTGAATATTATCAGATTTATTATTCATGCAATCAGGTAGTCTTGGGGTTTTCTATGTAAAAGGACTACGTAAAACATTCATCATCAGACTAGGACAGAGCGGGAAAGCAGACAATGCTTCTAAGGCCAGATAATAGAAAAACAACTCTTAATGAAACCGCTCCAGGCTGGTGGTGGTTTGCAGTTCCCTTTATTTAAAAAACAGCATTGTATAAGGCTGCTTTTGTAGAGATCAACAGATTTTTAAAAATGTTGTCTACCACTTAATTGTGAATGAATTAAAGAGCATTTTTGGATAATCGGACAATACAATGATTAGTATGTCATTGGTTATATGACATAATTAAGATGCAGGTGGTTTTATCTCTACCATAAGTTTTCATCCAAACAAGTGTTTACTCTTTCAGAAAGAAAAAAAAATCACTTATATTTTGTTCCAAATTTGAAGATTGTGCTTTAAATAATTATCAGAAGCATTTTGCTGTTTTGTTAGATGGCCATGGTCACACACCATCGACCCTGCTGTAAGCTGGGGAGCTTTTGGAAAACCTGGCCCACTATTCACCCTCACTGTTTGCAGAGTAATACCGTCTGATGCACGTCCAGCCTCTCTGATTCATGCACGGACATTTAGGTCACCTACACTCCAAAGAGCTGCTCTTCAGAGGCCTGTTGGCCTTGTTTTGAGAGCAGTGTCTTTAATGAGATGTAGAATTTCTGCTGCTTTGTTGAACTGGCAGAATTGCCAGGCTTCATAGTTGGAGAGGCAATTTGTTTTTATTTTCAGCAAGGATGAATGGAGATGTACAGATGCCAATTTGCAACCCTGCTGGAAGTCTAATTAATAAAATATCATTTGCAAAACTCTAGATGGCAAAAATACAATACAGATGGTAACATAAGGACAATAGAAAGAGAATAGCATTTAACACACACAAGTCCAGTGTTATGACAGTTTAGAGTAAAATAGTGTCAGTACTCCAACCTACACCACAGTATGTTTCAAGCTGCTGGTCCAGCCTTCTGTAAGAGGAGGAAGGATAGCAGAACAGCGTGGAAGACTCAGTTATTTATGAGGCCTTTTCTGTACATATGGTGTTTCCTGCCAGGGGATCTGGGAAACAATCACAGATGGAGACGCAACACAACGAGAGGTTGCTTTGGTTTGGGGGACAGATCAGTTTATAGGTTAAATGCTTCCCTTTTCTTTTCCTCCGAGCTGGAGATGCCCACCGTGAACTTCACCATCTGCTGTTTGTGTCTTACAGCAAAACCAAATGTCCTAACCTAGCCATACATTTGCAACATATTGTGCAGGGATTCAATATGCAACTTTTATAATTCTTATTTAAGTAAAGCGTGTTTGGTGACTCCACCAGAGGAAAGAAATATTGTGAATTATCAGGAGGCTATAATTTGTCTTATTGACGGTACAATAATTACTTAAATGATTTCATATAATGCTTGCAGCTATAATGTCAAACAATTATGAAATGGTTAAAAAAAAACTAACTTGAAAAGAAATCATGAGTAATTTTTAGCATATCAAAATGGATGCTAAGTGCCAACTTGACATTTTGTTTTTAACCTCATAAAACTGATGAATGTGGCCTAATTTAATGGCTGCATGACTGATCATCGTGTTACAAAACACTACTTTGCAGTGACATCGCTGATTGATTGTGGCATTCATGTCGATGGTGCTTTTACACTTATCTCCCTCTTACACATCCCAGATTGAAGCCATCACGCCAGCGACCTCCCCCATCAGAACAATACTCCATAGAAGGAACTTAGCAACAGTTAAAGCGGAGTGACAAAGAGTCCAAACTCTTGGCCTGGACATGAACTCGTCAGATCCCAATCTGACCTCGCCTCTGAACGATCTATCGCAGCTCCATCCACTGAGGCTGCACTTTGCAATGGAAAGGACCTAAATCATTGGTTTGCTCGATCATTCATTTCTATTTAAAGCTTTGTATCTTGAAGATTTGTTTCCTTGCAAACATGTTGACATCCTGATTTATTGCCCAGCAGGCTACTAGAAAGCAGTTTGTCTACTGGTATTAAGATCCATTAACAGATATCTGCTGCTGTAAAGATACTCGGCAAGTATCAAGTAAGTCATTCTAAATGATAAGCGAGACATGCTGGCTAGAGTATGGAAAGGATGTGATTATCAAAGGATTAAAATAGCATCTGGGACCTCACTAGACTTTCTTTTTAGGTTTTCATTTTAATAATGCCTTTTGAAATCTTAAAAAATACTGCTGCGATGTGAATTGCTTCACATTGAGGTGAAGTAGAGACTGGTAGCCTACTGGCTCTTTGTCCAACATGAGCAGAAAAATAGACAGAAAGCAGGTGCTGTCTCTCCATGTCTTTCCATCTGCTCCAATGTCCCAAACGCCTTATCAGTTGCTCTGAATCCATTCATATCTCCTCTACAAAACCCCTGTCTTTGTCTCCTTTTCACTGTCACTGCGCCTCCTCTTCACTCTCGTCTTGTCCTGAACTGTCTGCTGCTCCCTGCAAGGAAAACACTGAATTAGAACACTGAGCTTGGTGTCCAAGCACCCTCAGGTCATTTCAGTCAGTCTGTGCTCTGCCAACTAGTACAGGAGACATGCACTTGCAGCATATTTTTGTGCAGTCCAGAGTTCCAGTTTCCCAAAAGATCAGCTTAAAGCTTGCATGCAGGCAAGCAATTGGCAACACATTGAAATTGCTTTGACATGCACCCTTATTCAATCCTGTCATGTTGATTTTTCTAAATAAATGTGTAAATTGTGTTTGAACACAGCTCGAATCCTGGTTTAAAATCTACAAATGTTCTGTGTTCAGCTCAAACCTGCAACCTGATGGTAGTAGTGAAGTTCGATCCATCCTTTCGAAGGATCAATGCACACCTGAGTTATGCTCTGGTTTAGAGCAGGGAGCACTCTAGTTAACGTAAATAGAACTTTTTCATGACTGACTCACTTTCTCATCACGTTAAAGAGAAGCTTCCCTGGTGGACGGATGGCGAGGTTTGCTTCTGACCACAGTAATTAGGGCAGGGAGCTCTTGTGCATATTGCCCCCATGTGTTCAGGTCAGCTGTTTTTAGTAGGTCACATGTCCTTTCATCTCTTTCCTGGTCATAAAAGAAATGAAAACGTGAACATGTATGTGAGCTCCATACCGGCTCTGAAACTCTGTACCTGATTGGATCACAGCATGAGATGTTCATAATCACACAGCAAAATCTATATGCACATGTGTATGTGCGCGCAAACTCCCCCACACAAAGCACCACTTCACCCTCCCTCCTGATACCTCCTCCTCCCGTTCTCTCCTATCCTCACGCCTACTGAGCTCATCCCAGGTGCCCGCTTTGCCTGTTCAGCCACTCAACCCACCCACGCCCTCACACTCTGAGTCCCAGCGAGCAGCAGCGAACATTTTCCCGCTTTCTTCTTCTCCTCTCTGCTGCCACCCACTCCAAAATGCTATGAATCACCGGCTGACACACTGAAGCACCGGCAGCGCTCTTGTGTTTTAGACAGAAATCAACTAACATCTCGCTTTCCCATGGTTTGTAAAGCATCACTCATATTTATGGATTTGGACTTGGTCATAGGCAAAAAAAGCTTTGGAAGTATGGTTTGTGTAAGCATGTGAGGAGGCCTCAGGCCAACACGGTTGTGCTTGAGCTTGCAGGTGTAACCCTGCAAGCCTCTGTCTGTGAGAGCAACTTAAATGTCCTCTTATGGAAAAGTTGTTTAGCACTTACTGCAGTGATTCATGCATTTCCTAAATCAGCCTGCATGAGTGACAAGCAAGTTCTCGCTGTCTTTTCATTGAACCACAGCTCAGTGCTTCATGTCTATCTATCTGTCTGCAGCAACCAGGTATTTAATGGCAGGAGTTAGGCCACAACCTGACTCCTCATCGTGGTTTTTTAACTATAAAAACACATGTTTGATTTCAATGATTGTAATGTTTTTGGGGCAGAATAACTCTTGCATAAGAAGAGTGATCTGGAGCATTTAAAATTCCAAATTATGACTTAGCTTTGCAGCATGTTTACTATTGCAGAAGCATGAGAGGTGGCAGGCAATATTAGCTTTTTGAAGGTAAAACAAGACAATGTCAGTGGAACACACTTGTCCTTCTTTTAAATAAATAAATAATAAAAGAGTTTTATGGTTTCTGTGTAAATGTATAGACTGGTAAACATGCTGCAGGCAACAAATAGTGTCATTTTTTTGGCCTTTCTAGCCTGATGCAGACTTGGTGTAATCGAAGCATTCAGACAGTCCACATGCAGTGACTGAGTTTCAGTCACACTGCTTCAGTGACTTGGCAATGTGAGATCATTTTCACCAACTGACAACTGCGATTGTCTGGACTTCGGTCTGCCAAGAAACACTCCACACAGATGGCGAGTGAGAGAGAAGATGGAGGATAATTTCACCATCTCTTATAGACCTCGGCATAAATGTGCTCTAAATATTTCCTAAGTGGGTTGATGTGTGCTTTCTTCCTTCCCCCCCCTTTTTACATGTTTGTGTGTCTATACGAGTGTCGATACAGCCTATGAGAATGAATATGTAGTGTGTGTGTGTCTGTAAGCGACTAATGCTGCCTTGCGGAAGCTACATAGGCATTGTGAGGACTCGGTAGGGAGCTCTGCTCCCCTTGTGTTTGCCAGGAGCAGATTTCCACCCACGGCGGGCAGGCAGGCTTGGTTGGCTGCTAGGTTGGCATTCACTGGATGACTTGGGTAGAAAGGAGGGAAGGCACACAGCCATTCATGCTCACATTATGCACTTGGAGAAGAGGAAAGCTGTGGTGGTTTCGATATAGCTATTCTACACTGAAAGGCTCTCTTTTTTCATCCTGCCTCTTTGTCTTAAAAAAGAAAATGTTTTAAATGTGCTGCATGATGGAAACGAGAGCAGAGCTTCCTTTTGTACCAACATATACAAGCTTTAGTACAACCCTATTGCTTTTCATCAGTTGATTAATTTATAAATGGTAATGAACACAGTTTTAAGAAACACTGAGCAGATGTAACATGTGGTTGATTATTCCGTTTGATTGTTTTTTTCTTTATAAAGTCAGGAGAGATTTGTTTACCAAAGCCTACAACCACTGACGCGTTGGAAGCTTTAGTTTTGTTCCTAACCAGTTGCATGAGTCTTAACCTGCTCTGAACTGACGGTTGGGGTCGCCAGGAGCCCGAGGAGGAGCCCCTCCATGCAGAGCATGAAGAGGCATAGTGCAAACTGTTTTATTCTTCTGTTGCTGAACGCATCATTTAAAAAAGAAGATAAAACAAACTAATAATATTTGGTAAATGATCATTTTGTTTTAAAACTATTTTAGTGAAATGATTTAAAAGTTTTTATTTTATTTAAAAAAACAACCAGCAATAAAACGACATAAGTTTATAAAAAAGATTCATCATTGCTTCATAAGAGTTTGTATAAATAACCTAAACAAATAAACAAAAAGTTACATGTTACATAAACATAACCTGCTTTATTTAAACACAACTATTTATTTAAACATAACTTGCTTTATCCACAAACACACGGTCGCACACACCTCCCACCTGCGCGCGCGTACGCTCTCATCTCTCTGTCTCCCTCTCCTTACACTTTTCTCTCAGCTACCCAAGATGGCGGCAGCCTCGTCCATCCAGCCGCCGAGCGTTCACGCTTCTCTCGGCCGGAATAGCGCACTTTCCCCGGAGATGGAGAGCCCCGAAAGCCGCCAGCCGGAGGATGAGGAGGCGGCGGGCGCCGCGGCAGCGCAGCCCTCCGAACCGGGGAGTTGTCTCCGCGACTTGCCGGACCTAGAGCCGGAGGAGATCGAGCGGAGGCTGGCCAAAACTCGACAGGAGCTGAGCAACAGGAGGAAAATTCTCATTAAGAACCTGCCGCCTGACACCACCAACCAGGTAAATGAAGTTCCCATTGGGGAAACTGGAGGAAAAGTAGCTGGGAGCATGTTTTTAGGAGTTTTTGCGCACACTGAGGCGCAGTGCAATTGTTTGGCTGCGCTGTGGTGTAGTTTGCACCGATAGCCCCACTTTATTTAATTTGTACGACACCATCAGGTTATGGGGTTACTAATGAGCTGCTGATGAAGACTACCTAATGCAGGGATGAAGTTTTCCTTATGCTCCATTTATGTTCAAACTGCTCATGTTACTTTTAAATAACTTAAATTACTTACTTTTACTCTCAAATAAACTCAAAGAATATGGCAATTTATTTCTAAATCAGTGTGCTGAGGTGGTTTGCAGAGTCTTATATTATATTCTTCATTGGTTGACCAACATTTTAGGAATGAAATATGTTATTTTACTTACCTTTGCTGCTTCAGACTGCAGCAAAATGCCAGATTCTGGTGACACACGTAGGCTGTGAACTGCTCATGCTTCATCTTCAAGCTTTTCTGTCTTATTTTGGCCCCTTGTGATTTTTAACAGCATATCATTTTATTAATAGCTTAATTTGTTCCACAGCTCCAGCAATAGCTTTAGCTCCTCCAAAAAATCTCATGAGGAGAAACATTAGTGGTGTAAGTTCAAACTTTAGCTCCAGCAGACACGACAGGTGGAATCTATGATTCCTGACTGCAAAGTAAAAACTGTTTGCTCTCATCAGACTCTTTACTGGAAGGCAAAGCAAATCACTTAATCTTTCTTTTTGTTTATTGTACTTGCAAGAACTTTGCATGTTTCTTGTCGAAACCCACAGAGTGACTTCACTGTTTATAACTTCATGACCACTTTTATTTCTCCCATTAAATGTCATTCATCACTTGTGTCAGCATGCAAGCCTTTAGGAGGTGGCGTGTTGAGCCTGCGCCGATGGTGTGTGTTCCTTCAGGCTTGTAGCACCAAACATTCTTAGGCGGGCTGACTGCCAACGAGAGCCAGCACTCTTGTAGAAGTGTCTGCTTGTGAGGAGAAGAGGGAGTGTGAAAGAGTACGACTGCATAGAATGTGTGAGAAATGACAAAGAGAGGAAAGAGAGAGAGAAAAAAGTCCCTTGGATCAGGTGAAGCAACAGATGTGGTGGTTTCTTTTGTATTTTCCACATTTTTCATGTGTCAGATTGAGCGTGGTATGTTATCTGAGGCAGAGCAGGATGAGGTCTGCACGGCAGAACGAGCGGAGTTCTCTTATTTACAGGAGTCATTTTTATTCTTTGGCTTTACTTTGCACAGCGTAGCAATCAATGCAGGCTCAGGCTGGTATTGATCTGTAAGCCTGTCAGACAGAAATAATCATAAAAATGATGATAATCGTGAAGGGAAAGACATTTTTCTTCCACAAAATAGCAAAATAACCCCAATTGGTAAATTTTACAGCAGTGTGTTGTCATTAAAACCATTAACATTCTTGAACAGTTTATTGGAGAATAAATTTAGTTGATTTTTGTCTTCATAATGCAAAAATCTTCAAACAAGAAGGTTTTAGATTTGTGCCAAAGGAAACTTGGTGTCAGTGGGTTTGATAGACTTTGCAACACCCAGAAGGCTCCATCTCCGGTCCCTTCATACCCACTGGCCCATTAGCGAACACTCCACTGCAGACTGGAAACATTGAGTGTACGGTGCAGTGTGTCAGATATATGGCCCCGCTGACAGTCTCCATCTCAGAAAGAGGTGGGGGGGATGGGAAAGATGCAGTTCAAGAAAGATGGGAAGGGTGAGGAAGAAAACAGTGGAAAGGATATGCGAAGAGGGGATATGTTTAGTACGGAAGCTGAGACTGGCCATAAACTTTTTTTTTTTTTTTTTTTTTTTTTATGAGTTAACTGTCGAGTTGATTGTCTCGTTTCTTCAAATTACAGGTAGTTTTTTTTTTCAGATAATGGAACTATTCCTACTGTCTGAAAACAGCTTTTTGACCTAACCGTGATTTAATTTACTGCTGTACATTCCTCTGGCTAGCAACAGTAAAACTGGGTCCCAACCACGGTGGACATTTTTCCATCCATTATGTACGTAGTCGTGTCTCACTTCAGCTATTTTCAAAGCAGCCAATCTTTTTAAAATGGTGACACACACACAATCTTGGCATTAGCTATGCTAATATAGGAGCTAGCAAGCCTACAGAATGAGCTACATGCTGCTGGTGGTATTTGTTTAAACTCCAGGAGAAAACAGCTGTTGGCTTTAACACAGCGAACTTCGTCTTGGTGAGATAGAGTTGCACTTATTCCCTGCTTGTATGGACATTATAATGTTACTGAAGACAAGGTAAAACTGCTTTGAGGTCTGTTTCAGCAGAATAGCTATGGCTTTTGTCGTGTGACTGCTTGTGACGTTGATCAATTTTCATGGAGCATTTTTTAACATTAGCCCCCAGAGGAAAGTTTAATTAAATTTCCATGAATACATTTCCCATTCTGAACCAACTTATCACATCATATTTTCTTTTATTTATTTATTTATTTGAAAGAAATTGATTCAGCTTCTGGTAAATGGGTTCTGCATCTTCAGCATCTTTGCACCTTCTATGTTTTGGATGAGAAGGCGGCTACAGTACCGTGATTGGCTGCCTGATTAAGCATTGCACACGTAGGTTATCCCCCAGTTTATTGATCGGCTGATTGACTTTGAAAAATTTGTTACACATGGCGTTGATGTAAATTATTGTAAAGTTTATGTATTATTTGCATTAAAATAAAGTGTATTTAAGTTATTGGAATCAAAACACCCATCAGTGATGTGAAATTTGGCCGAATGGCCAGATTGTCAAAATATGAACAGAAGGCTTCGATGTTATAAGATAATCTCTTAAAAGTTGGTGTGCTGCTGGTAACATATAAGAAGGAAAAATTTCCAGCTCTCATTACTTTCAGTAAATATAAGTTTTATGTTGCAGGGAAAATATGAGAAGCTGAACAAAAGATTTCCCTGTACGGATGTTAAAGAAGTTGTTTCAGATCCCAGATGTACATGTGACCCATCTACAGATGACCGCTTCAGAGTGAGTGATTAGTCTGGCAGCCTGTCCTGAAAGAGAAGCTAAACACAACCCGTTTTGCTGCCATTTTCAAGTCCGAGAATGTTTCCATTCATTCATGCAAACTTATAACCACTGTTGTTTATTTGGGTTTTGTCCTCAGAAGGCCGTCCAGCATCTATTTGTCCCTTTGACATCAAGATGGGAAAGTCCTGAAAGGAATTATAACTCTTCAAATGTTTAAATGTCACCATTACATCCTCATCTGAAATAAAACTGTGTGTGTGTGGAGCGCCTCTATTCAAGCAGGACTGAGTAAAAAGTCTGCGTCTTTAAACTCAAGCAGCTGGTATGGAAACCTATTTACAGATGAACAGGACTGTAAATAAATGTAAAGAGTGTTTATGTGTGTGTTTATTTGTGTGATGACATTAGACTTTGGTTTTCCTTTTGAATAGCCTGGAGGTTCATGGAGAGAATTTTCTACAAAGATGTGCATGTTCTCGTTCAGTATGAGGAGTCTGTGTGTAGAATCGCATTTGCACAGGTAAAAACAAATGCAGCCGCTGGATTTTCACTTTCTTCCTGTTATTGGTTTACATGCTGTGATGAGTGTGTGAGGAGCAGATGTTTATCACATCTGCCCCTCTTGACTGCGGGTGGTCTTCATCACCTTCTTCAATTATTAGACTTTGTCACCATCATGTTGGCTGTTATTCCCTCCTAACATTCATTACTCTATTTTAGAGATGTTTGCATCACTTGTTGTGACATTTATACTTGGTTGGCCTGTTTGTCAAACCGGAAAAGAAACATTACTCTTTCTGTCTGCAACTGGGTTGGAAATGGAGGATGAACCCTGCTTCTGAGATCATTTATGGCTGGAAAAGAGGGAAGTGGTCATTTTTAGGTCATTATCACTGATTTGGTTAGGATTGATATCAAATTCTTTGTCAACATCATTTTGTAAACTATAATGCAAAAGGTTTGTGTGTTTCTTTATCCACAACTGCACTGAAAGAGGTTGTAGCGGTGCTGAGTGGATAAAAGGTTTTAAAGTAACCTCAGAAGAAAGGCATTGACTGGATAAGTACAGAGGGAATGGAGAGTAGAGTAATTGGATAAAAGGTTACAAGAAACTAATGAGTGTGTATGTGTGTATTTGGAGTACAGAGACAAGGTGGCTTTCTTGGTTGAACCTCGGCAGTTCTCCGTCATTAACTTCCAAAAGGAAATTATCTTTAATTTGTGCTAATTATTTTTCCTCTCTCTGCTTCAGTTAATTGTGTTTGGACTTCACAAGAGGCGGTTGCCTGCTGTTGCGGACCGCTTCCATCACTGTGTGGTAATGTGTCTGCGGAAAGATGCAGACTGTTCTACATCCTGTTGGTTCCTGCATCCTGTATCCAAGTGATGCTTTTCATACATACATGATTACATTCAACCTTTTTGAAGGGGTATTTTTTAGGAGTGAAACTTTTCTGTATTTCTGAACTGCATGTTTGGTTTTCTGTGTGATAGAGGTTCACACTGATCTGAGCCCTCTTATTACACAATGCATAATGTACCTGACTCTGAACATAAGTGTTGTGTGTGTTGGTTCTGTCAGATCACATTCAGTCTCATCCATCTGAGTCAACAACATACAATCCCGTCAGCAGCAGCTCTTCGTGGACAAACTTAATCTTTCACCCCTCTTATCAAAGAACAGAAACTATACGGGCAAGTGACACTGTGGAAAATGTGCTTCATATTTTAGTTGGATTATTCATACTTTCCTCCAAGCCCAAATTAACAATGTGAACCAAACTATGTTTTCATAAATCACTTAATCTCTGTAAAACACAATTATAATACATGCAAGTATTTGTATTTAATATGCTGCCTTGTAAAAAGAAATTAATGATGATATTGTCTAACAAAATCCTTTGGATCTTAATTACAACTTTGTTTTAGTCCTAGCTACATAGCGGCATCCCAAGGCTTGAGGCTTGCAATGTTATTGATATTTTAAATGATTTTGTTTTTCTAAAGACCTTTTACTTAGAAGAGTAGATAATAGCTGTATTTTTTAAGCTGTTGCTGCACAATAGAACTAGCAATCCAACAAGCATCCATTTAAGCTTTATTTGCAAACTGCATTTTTACCTCCATGTTTTAGGCTGATTTAAGCTGATCTTTAAGCTCTTCTTAAAACTTTTAGTCTCCTCCCATTTTAAGTAGGTATTTTTCCTAAGCCTAAAAATTGGAATCATTTTATTGTATCCACTTGATTGCGACGGTTGTGGACAAGACAACAAACTTAAGAGATTAAGTCTCTGGACTGGTCAACTTTCCATAACGTCCCTATCTGAAACTTCAAAGTCTTGCAAAATCGTTTATTGGATTTTCTTGTTTTAAAATGTTTTCTTTTCTTTTTTTTTTACTATACTACGTCTGTTGCTATGACAATTCTGTAATCTTTTACTAAAATGTCATAGTTGTACTTTATTGGCATTAATCCAAAGGCTGCCTGTGGACAAGGCCTTGTAAAGCTGTCAGCATTGTAAAACATTCAGGTGATATAATTAAAAACACTAATATTGCCTTTTGTCTAAAGTTAACTTTAAGCTAACACTGATAAATAAAGTTCAATAAGTCAACACATGGACATTATCTCATATGGAAAACGCCCACAAATCAAAGAAGGCAGCTGAGACAGGATTAATGGATATTTGTAAATGACCCAGTGACTGCAGGAGTGTGATATGTTGGGGGGGCGGGTAGAGTGACTGTTGGCTCAGTGGGAAAAATAACCTTCAATCTGAGCCCTGTCGCTTCAGGGCCCGAGCCATGCAGTGACGGGAGGGTGTGGACGGGAGGGAGGGAAGTGGGGTCACGCTGGCTAACAGCAGACTCTGTCCTGTCTCAGGGCAAGCCACCTGCTACTTCTAACCCACTGCTTTTTCCCTTGCTCTGAACACAGCAGCTAGCTTTCTGAGAGGGAAAACATGAAAGGAGGAAAGTGGAAATGTAAGTGACAGCAGCAATTTGAAAATCCAGCAAACTTGAAGCAGTGCTTTCCTGTAAGATGCAATCCTTTAGAATAGTTTTGTCTCTGATGTCCTGAAAGCAACAAGGAAATTATTCAAGTATGACATGAAATCAAGGAGGATCTTTTCTTCAGAACAATTTAACATTTTGCCTTTTTTTCTAACAAAAAAAGAACAAGTCTGATTAGACTTTGATTAGTACCTGGAAGTTATCAAGGTGTATTGACAATCTACTTTGAGACTTGATGATGGTAATAACTTACTATTTGTGGCCCAAACATTACCTAAATATCTACTCATTTATTTAATTTCTGTTCTGTGACTAATAAGCATAACATTTATTATACACCATTATTTCACCGTCTGTTATTCTTGCTAACTGGTTTAGAAAGAGTGTACATTGTTGAAACACATCAAGGGTTCATGGCAAATTTGCTGCTATGCATCCTTCTATGTCCGATACGTTCCACTTATCTATTGGTGTGTGAGAGTAGAATGCCAATGAGATATGAAACATAACCAGGTAAACATACACCTTTCTAGTTGAACAGGTAATAAGATGCTCTAAAGGACTGAGTGCCTCACCAGCCATGAACCTTCTCACACGTCACTGCAGTGACAACATTACCATAATCACTATTTCCACTGAGTGGTACGGTATGATGTAGCTGATCTGTCCTGGTCAGTCAGACTCGGACCCCTTGGTACCCATTCCTTGGTAGGTGTTGTTGTGGTGCAATGACATCCAATATGACACAACTGATGATAATGCGAGAAGTGTTTGTAGTGCCAGAGCCAATTGGACCTTGCTGTTTTTTTCCCAATGTCAACGAAATGGTGAAGGGAAAATACTAAAGTCATTTGTGGTGTTTGCTTTTGTTGCAAGATGGGGTGTTTGTCTGTCCTCCAATCAATAGACTTTATTGTAACATCTGTAGCTCCACTAATGGTGCTTTTCCATTTCTACCTACTCCACTTTACTCGACCAGCTTAGCTCTACTCTAATAGTTTTCCATTATAATTCTGGACCCTCCAATGTCGGAGAGGTCCAGCATCTAGGAGAATCAAAATCAGCATCTTGCCTAAAAGATGTCCAGAGTGCAGTAAATTCAAGTAGATGCTCTTGCCCCTTAAAATGTGACATAACTTCTGTCTGTTCTGAACTTCCACCCGGATTGTTATTTATAGTGACCCAAAGGGCTGACCACTATTATGGCTTGTAGTCACAATTTGAGTCAGACTCTCCTTGCTTGGAGATGAAGTAGGTTCTGCAATATCTATAGTGGAAATACTCTGAAACCTGGTAGAACTGAGTGGAGCTGGTTAGAGTAGGTACTAATGGAAAAGGGGGGTTAACTGGTCTTAAGGGCTTTTTTTTAATGGAAACCCAAATAGCAGAATAAACAGCTTACCATATTTTACCACACTTTGGTAGTGTGGTGATAGAAAACAAGAAGCTTGTTCTGCTTTGTCTAAGTCAGAATTTTTTTTAAACTCTAACAAAGTACTTTTGTTGCAAGAATATTACAAAATTTGAACATTAAAAAATAAGTAACAGAAGCCTAAAAAAGCTGTAGAACTGGACAACAGATGAGCTTGAATCAGGGTGTCGGGGTTGAGTCTAGTGCTTTGATTGGCCTTGGCAGAGTCTCTGCTCTCTGAATTCTCTCCTTCACATGTTCACGGTTCTATGTTGATGCCAGATGAGGGGATAAGAAGTAGAAAGGACTCAAAAACAGAAGTGTTGAACACATAATTCTACCAAGTGCATTTGTAGAATGTTGCATAAATACTAAGTGTGAAGATGGTGAGATTGTGTTAGAGATAGAAAAGAGGGAACATGCATGGCTGTGTTTGCATACTGGTCTGCTAGCAGTGTTGGTGTGTGCTTTTTCCAACGAGGCTCTCCTGGCAGCCATTTGAAGGGCCAGCGATCCGTGCTGTGCGTGGTTTGAGCCACCTGTCACACACACACAGACATAAACACAACTCTCCGTTCTTACCAAATATGGAAAATACGTCTTAAATATCTATTGGGGATGCATGGTAATGATATAAGCAAATCACATACTTTTAAACTATCAGTTGTGACTGAAGACAGCTGCTTTACATGGCTCATTCATTTAAAGGTAAGCCTTAACGGCTAGGGGTGTACCCCCAAATACCCCCAATCCTCCTCTTCCCCAATTCTAGGCACAATACAATAAAATAAAGCTGCACTTGTTCAGTCACAAAGCTCCACCTGGTGTTGAAACCTTGAACCAGCCCGATGAATGTGTAACTCTGTAGAAATTTGTCATTATATCCCAGAATGCTGAGTGTCTGGGATATTATGGTAAATGGACTTGTACTTGTATAGTGCTTTTCCAGACATGTTTACACTGCATAGTTCACATTCACACACTCACTCACACCCCGATAGGCACATCAGGGGGCAACTTAGGGTTCAGTGTCTTGCCCAAGGACACTTCCACATGTAGTGAGGGGAAGAGTCAATCTCACAACTTTCCAGTTAAGACTACTGCTCTTCCTCCTGAGCTACAGCCGCCCATTATGGTTTCATTACGACCGTCTGCTGCCGCCGGATATCATTCGTGTGAACGCGGTAACGCAAACAATTTTCGCAATTGGAGTTCGATACTTGGTATACCTGTTTAGGTCTACATGGGGACGGCCTGTATTGAATATCACGATTATTTAATTTATCGTTTCTCCACCAGATGGCATTTTATGCATGAAAAATCATATTTTTAGCTATATCTCTGAAACTATTTGTCTCATTAACTTCAAATCAAGTGCAAATTAAAGGTCATAACCTCAGGATGTGTCCTGTTCTGATGTCATACTGGGCTGGTTTAAAGCAGCATAGGCATGTTTTTTACAATTAAAGTTTTCAATGAATTATAAAAGTCACATTTGTTCAATTAAATAATTCTCAGGGGTATCGCTGCTTATAGATGGACTCATTTCTGTGTGTTAAGACATTGATTTAAAATGATCACGCTATGTTGTAGCATTAGTTGAATATTTTACTGTCTCTTCCTGCTGGTAGAACTGGGCTCTATCCATTGCAGTATGCATCACTCCATCAGTAGGTCAAGGACGTAGTTCCTGCCAGTAAGGAGGCCATGCAGAGTGTGTTTGTCCCCTAATCCCCCTCATCTTTCCCTCACGTGGACAGAGCTGATAGCCCACTGCTGCTTTTCTTCAGTGGCCCTGTTTGTGGTGTTAGGTTATTTCATGTATGAATGGAACGGGTGCCACAGTGAACACATATTCCTGTTGCATCTATCATCTTGGTTTGGTGGGTGGGGGTCTTTCTTACTTGCTGTTCTCACCTTATGTTCTTCTGTTGGGTTTTTCACTCTTACCTTGTGAAGTGTGACTGTCCTTGGAGTGAATTACATGCGACAACAGGGAATTACACATACCTCAACTGGTAGATGTAAAGAAAAGAAAAAGAAATGGGTCAAATTGCACCCAGACTATTGGAGAGACACCTTGCAGGGACATTTGCAGGAAATTAAAGTTATGAGTGAAAGGGACATTTCTGTCAAATACACAAGTCATGGCATTACGCATCATGGATGTCACAGTAATATTGTAGCACTTTATTAGTCCACAAGGGTAATTCTCCCTCTGAATTTGTCTGTTGGGACATTTGAAGAAGTTAGTTACCATTATAGATGTTTTGTTGCAGATTCATGATATTGTTTAGATACAAAATCAGGTTAGATCTGTTGGAAAGATGCCCATTTTGCCCATTTCTCCAAACTGGTTTCTCACAACTAAACACTGTTATGAAGTTCTAAACACACTTCTCTTTTATTTCAGAACAGTTGAGAAAAACAATTGGCCACTAAACAAACAGGTCAAAAAGTGGTTTACTGTTAGAAAAACAGAAAAAAAACCCTGCATGACTGCAGACCTAATCACTAAAGAGGTGAGACTACTTTAGGTATTCTGCTTACTTTTATTCCACATACCCAGCACATTGTTACTGATAAATGGGGGAACCTTAATTTCAGACGTATTTACTTATTTTTTGTGATTGGCTCGGGAGATTCAGGCACTGTCCAATGATAGCAATTGAATCTGAATCAGTATCAAATTGAATGTGGATGCAGAGTGTAATCTGTTTAATTAAAGCTGTGAACACAGATAAGGAGTCACAGATCTCAGTAGTAAGTCCCTCTGTTTTCTGCAACAATGTGGCTCTGCTGGAATAACTACTCATTCCTTAGTCAATGCCCTTTGTACTCTTTCTTTTCTGAGGTTTTAGATATCATAATACATTGCTCTGCATATTTTGGGGGGTTGGAATGGTTTTGGTACTGTGGCATGCCATTTAAAAGGCAACATATTTTCACTGTAAGGTATTCTTACCATCTCTCAGCAGTTTGCAGTGGGCCTTGCAAATGATGGGTCTATAAGCAATACTCTGCAGGACTATTAGTAAATTAATTTTCTTCACTCTCTCTCTTTCTTTCTTTATATATATGTATATGTGTGTATATATATATATGTGTGTATATATATATATGTGTGTATATATATATATATATGTGTGTATATAT
>JBAMHX010000016.1:7794053-7806423 GCA_037177515.1 Pseudomugil tenellus | reverse complement strand
TGAACACTTCGGCAGGGTGACTTCTTGTGGAGTATAAATGCCATGCCGAACAAGAACTTTTTTTTTGTTCTTGCGACATCAAGAACAAGAACAAATTTCTCGCTTCTCGTGGAGTATGTAACAAGCTTAACTTGTGCTTAAGGTTTAATGACGGAAAAACACATTTTGATTAGTTGCTGTGTGTCCTTGGAGCAGAAACTCTGCAAATGATCTGTTATCTTAATAAGATGTAAATGAGGTATTTTTTGTGGTTTTACGTTTTTTCCATTTCAGTCATAAATAATAGAAGGTGCTCTGGCTGAGACTCAGAAGTTATTACATTAAAAATAATTATTTGAAAATTGTTTTCTCTTTTTTGAGTGATTTGTGATGTAACCACGGAGATTGTGGCCCTAAAAGATCAGTTCTGTCTAATTATTCTCTGAAATGTTCTCATAGATCTTTCTGCTTTAATAGGAACATTGTGCAGAACAGCTTTGGCATGCATGCTCTTTACCTCATGACCATGATGGTTCACTGAGCCAACTTCTAACATTGAACTTATTAGGTCATTCTGATGGGAGTGTTTACATCTGTGCACATATCTGTGGGAACGTGTGTGTTGAAGTGTATCGGTTGTGGCTCTGATGCATTGGCTGCTTCTTCTAGTCAGATAATTATGTTTTTCTTTTAATTATTACCTTTCAACACACACACACACACACACACACACACACACTTTCTTTTCCAGACACACATGACAAGTATAACACCTGCTGCACTGTTGGTCAATCTTTGTCCTGCTTTTATTTTCTCCATTCTTGGGTTGACAGTCTTCCCTCAGAAAAACTGAGCTTGTCATTTCCTTTGGATCCTCTTCTTCGCCCTCCCAGCTTCATTAACTTGTTCTTTTTTCTGTCTAAAATCTTTTTTCAGCCTTAGCAAAATGGAAGCAGTTTCAGATCATCTTGTTAGCCATTGGGAATTTATAAAGGAGCGATTATGATTGGTTTCCACACTTATTATTTGGTGTGATAGACTTGCCAGTTCTTGATGAAATTTGGCATTTTCACATTCCAGCTTGTCCTCAGTTTTTTTAGCAAGTCATTGCCAGATTCTGGGTTGCAGTATTGGTAGGTTCAACCATGTATATTATACTTGATTAAATGTCCACACTTGGAATGAGGGCGACACATTATTTATTTCCAATTTTCTGCCATTATCTTTAATAATATGTCATTTCATAGATTTGGCCTGTGATTCATCTTTAGTTTGACTCAAGTATTCATTTCTTAAGTGATTTTCAATAGAAAATCTTGTTGTTTTTCTTTTTGATTTAAAGAAAGGCACACACTCCAATATGTTTTCATTTTTTGAGTAGTTTTTCATTATTCTACACATTTACTATGGAATTATATGGATTAAACAATTAGGATCTTGTCTTAACAACAGGAAAATTTTAGGCCAACTTTACTAAAACAGAATTTAGAAAAAGAGTTTGAGGTTTGTTTTGGTTTGGGATTCCTACTGCAGAGACGATGTCAGATTGTCGGAATGGCAAACAAGCAGCTCGAAAGCCACACAGATGCCCAAATTTACATATGGACCCAGAGACAGACTGATGAAGCTGCCTGCCTGTCATAAACATCCATTCATCCATCTACTAGTTCACCCATCCACTGTAAGCCTTCAATATGACCACCCGTCCAAAGGTATGTGTGCTAATTCGGCTCTGCTGCGGAACCAGGGATCTGCCAATACAATAGTGAGTGCTATCCTGGGAATCCCTGCTTTTCAATGGCAGCCTTTGTTCTCATTGCTGGTCTGTCCAGTAATGAAGCTCATAGGCCTCTTGCTTTGTTTGTCTTTGTGTCCCCATCAGTGTGGATCCAGTACAATAATATAAAGGTTGGAAGATTAGTATGGACTCAGCGATTTGCCTGCAGTAGTAACCATCCATCTCTCGCACAGTTAGAGTTGTAACCCTGTCATTAAGCTGCTCATTGATATTTTCTTTGTTTGCATTTTATTTTTTACCATCCTCTTTGTCTGTTTCCCCATTATCTTTTTTTCGCAGAGGTTAATTTTTTCGTATTGTGTGTTGTTGGTTTTCTGCGATAATGATGGTGTTTGTGTGTGGAAGGGTGTAAGCAGTTTACAAGCAGCAACAGGAAGGTTGACAGCTGTGGTTCAGTGCCTGGGGTTTCTGCAGATGTCTTCAAAACATTAGGCTCTTTAAAGACTGAACTCTGGTTCTGTACTGGAACCAATCCAAATAAATCTGATTTTCTAAAGTATCTAAAAATGTAGTATTGTTCAGATATGTTGGACGTGTATGTGGAAGCTTCAACTGCAGGTTACTTGCATGCTTTTTTTAAATATCCAATCTCTAAAAATGGATAACAACTGATCAACAACATCTAAATTCTGCATTTTTAAATATTTTAATTGTTTAAAATGTTTCATGTTCACATTGTACATTTATGCCTTTTATGCCTCACATTGTACATTTTTGATTGTTCTATGTCAGAATAGTGTTTGTGGATTTCCTTGCAAATTGGTTTGTAAACTTAGCAACCTGGGCCTAGGAAACTCACTGTGCAGCTGGATCCTGGACTTTCTGAGCAATAGACTGCAGAGTGTCAGGATGGGAGGTACTACATCATCTACTCTCATCCTTAATACAGGCACTCCGGAGGCTGTGTTCTTAGTCCTCTCATCTACATGACTGCCATCCATATCACCACCATGGTCAAGTTTGCTGATCACACTACGATTATAGGACTGATCTTAGACCAAATGAGTCAGCCTATATAGAAGAAGTCCAGCATCTTGTACAGTGATGCACTGACAATAACCTGAATCTAAACACTTCAAAAATAACGAAATGATAGTAGACTTCAGAAGATCTAAGCAGACGCAGCAGCCTGCCTTCTGTATAAGGGGAGAGGAGGTACAGAGGGTTAATAATTTCAAGTTCCTTGGTGTTCTTATATCAGTCAACCTCACGACGTTTTTTGGAGTTATAGGAGACACTTCTGGTGTTTTGGTGACTGACTTTAAAAAACATATACTTCTGCAGTTACTGTCACAAACGAGCAGCGAGAGCCTCCCATCCTGTATCACTAACAGATGATCAGTTTTGCAGCATTGCACCCATGGCTCCAATGCTCCACATACGCAGTCAAAATGAATAGTGCAAGCGTAAATCTGATGGCGATCTAACAGAGCGGGATGTACACAAGTTTTTCCCTGTCAGGTCACGCCAGAAATATAATTACACTTTTTATGACACCAGCCTCAGTCACTTGCTCACATTGTCCACTGTGTGTGTGCCTCCCCGTCACACATGTCTCAGTCTAAGCTGTATACTCAAAAGTACAGAATGGATCGGGAGTCAAACCCGAGCTGGCCGAAGCCGTTTATTAGAGATGATACAAGGCGATTAAAATAAATAAATAAAAAAAAAACACCCAATGCAGCTCAAAATGCATCCAAAAACCTAAGCCTTTAATAATGCCTTTGTTTCTCCCACAATGTTGTTCCTCTCCCACAATGTCCATTATATTATGTGATTACATTTGCAAATTAGGAATTTAGCCATTTCTAGCGACTTTTAGAGCAGCCAATAGCTATTTTCTATACTGAGGAGTTGGTAGTGTGCGGTTGGGGCAGATGATCAGGAGAGACGCAGAGCAAGCAGGAGAGATGTAGACCCAGGCTTTCACAGTTCCAGCTAGAAATCTCTCATTAACAAATAAGTGATATGGCAAAACTATAGTTTGGTATATGTTGCCAAATGCATCATATTATCATAGATGTGCATAGGATAGACTGTAAGATGGCAAATATAGCGTAATATGGCCCCTTTAAACTTGGTAATGCTGTGCAGAGCACTTTTGTGTGAGCAGTGTTCTTAGAAGACTTGAAGGAAATCAAGGGATTTCTGCTATTTTGCTATTAGAGCAATTATTGAGATTAGGGCAGTAAGTACTTAGCTACTTACTGGCTTTTTAACCTTTTGAGACACTTGATGTGGCTGGAAAATTATGGCAAATGTCGCCAACCAGACATCAGAATTTGCGTGTTATGTTTCCACAGTGTGCTTTTCAGCTATTAGCCTACCTGTCTATCGTCTCTTTGTGTGTCCAGGGTTGTTCTCCCAGGATTGCACAACACCGGCTACAACAACAGTCAAACAGACTTTTCCTGTGGTTTTTTTTCTTTCATTCTTTTTGTGCTCCATTCTCCTGTCTTAAGTGATAAACAACAGTATCAGTCTAATTGCTTCCCTGGACAGCAGCTTGTCAGTGCTCTCCCTGCTTTCTTTTTCTCCTCCATCTCCACGACTCATCTGTTTCTCCTGTCCATCTGCCTGGTGAATCACTTGAAAATGCAAATCAGCACCCAGGTTATGCAAATGTGATTCATCTGTTATCTTTCATCAGACAGACACACACTGTATTACTGTACATTTTATCTCCTATTGTTGGTGTGTTTTCCCATTTTCATTCCAGTTATGTAAAGATTGGATTGATTATGGCCTAAATGTATGTAATGGAGATTGTAACACCTGGGTTGTTTGAGGGGAAACACAAAACTAAACAAACAAAAGATATAGTTAATTATTTTTGACACCCAGAGAGAGGATGATGAGGATGTAATGGTTCTCTTTCCAATGCCAGGTCCGATCACCAGTACTACTTATCATTTCATTTTTGTAAATAATAGTGTCCCAGCTGGTGGTTAAGAAAACATTTATTCCCAGCTCTCAGATTGGTCAATAGTAGTCAACTTCATTTGTTTTCACTGTTAATCTTTTAAACACACCAGCTTTTGTCAATTTAGATAAATGATCTGTATAAAATGTACAAGTGGAGCAACAAGTCAACCCAGCTGGCATCAAATTTGTGGCATCAGTTCTCACTGCTAAACGTGTTGGACTGGATTTTTCTTACCACTTTCACACCATTTTATTGTCCCATTGTGGCAGCATTTCAAGTTGTGAGAAATCAAACACACTGTTAAGACTACACACCTGACTTACATCCTGCCACTGACCTTTTACGCTGTAGAATAATACGCAATGACAGCAACTTCTAAGTGTTGATCAAAATAAAATCCACTCAAAACATGCAAATGGGCAATACCACTGTGCAATGACTTATAAATGGAGGGCTAATAATATATAAAATCCTGAGACTAAAGGGAAAGGAGTCGTATCAAACATTTGATTGAGCCAGAGCTGAAGTTTCTTTGATGGTTTTAAGGACCATCGGTATTACATCTCTCCTCAGAGTAAGGAGTCCAACACTTTGAACAGCTTAAAAAGAAGCGATCAGCGGCTGCTTGGAGGGAGATTGGCACAGAAAGAGAATGGGTCTAACTGTCCAATCCCCTTCCCTGTGGTGAGGGAGGTGTTCCCAGCAGAAGGTCTGTGCAGAATCCTGCACAAGCAGTCAGGCACTCATATTGCTTCTGTCAGTGTTAACCCATTTTTATGCGTGCACTGGAGTCCTGAAATGTTTAACCCTTCAAACCTGATTACCACTGCCCTTGAGCACCGCTTTTATTATCAACAATTTCCCAAGAACGGTAGCTTGTAACTCTGTATATTGGGATCTATAGCTTCCCCTTTAGGTAGAAATTTATACCATGTTCTGGACGTTTACGATCCAGCTGCAATATATTCTTTCTAAGACTATACAGTAAATCCACAAATGGTGAGAGAAATAATCAGTTTCATTACAAAAGAATAAAAACTATTTCTACTATGTTGCTAAGAGACCTATATTTTTACCTCTGAATGAAGATGACTCCACTTTCAGTCAAACCTTTGACCCATTAGATTTTTCTACTTTTATATTATTTGATCTGAACCTCCTCTGGCCATTGTTTCCTTTTATAGCCAAAAATTCCTCTTCAAGGTAAAGTTCAGATCTTTTGCTCATTTAGCAACATGAATAAAACTCACAGTATCTCACATTATGCTTTGATGAAAAAAACAAAAACAAAGAAAGAAACAAGGCTTATGCCGTCGAGAGGAAAGGCTAGGGGTGTATCTCTATCAAATAGACACAATACAATAATATAAAGGCGCACATGTTCAGTCACAAAGCCTCTCCTGGTGTGGAAACTTTGAACCAGCCCAGTATGACATCAGGACAGGATGCATCCTGAGGTCATGACCTTTTATTTGCACTTGATTTGAGGTCAGTGAGACAAATGGCTCCAGTGATATAGCCAGAAATAAATCACGTGCAATAAAGCGCCACCTAGTGGGGAAACCATAAATTCAGAAATTGTGGAATTTGATAAAGGTCGTCCCTGAGGTCTCGACCTTTCATTTGCACTGAATTTGAGGTCATTTAGACAAATCAGACAAAAATCAGATTTTTCGTACATTTTCGCCACCTAGTGAGGAAACCATTAATCCCAAAATGGTGAAATTCGAGCCAGGTTGTCCCTTTCAGGACCTAAACAGGTATAGTGAGTATCAAAATCCAGTTGTGAAAATTGTTCGAGTTTTCACGCTCACACGCAGGATATCTGGTGGTGGCGGTGTCGTGATAAAACCACAATATCCCCAACACTCCGTGTTTTGGGGATATAATAACTGTGACCAAAAGACTTAGAAACGGATTACATTACATTCTTAAAACAGACTTTCCTTGTGGGTTAGTCATAGGAAATATTTTATTTATATGACAAAATAAACATTTGTTGAAAAATCAAGTTTGTAATGATCTTCCTGTCTGAACATCACATTGTTCCCATTTAACATGATCATGGCATGATATCAATGCCTATTAAACATATAAGCAACTTGTGTGGACATATCTATTTCTCATTGTTCAGTGAAACATGACAGATTAAATCAGTGGATGAAAACTTTTATCTATTTGTTCCATTTGGAGGATTTCATTTGTGAAAGGACGTCTCATCAGATGCTGTCGGCGCATGAGCGTGCTGCACTGTGGCACAGCCCTGTCAGGTATTTGACTTGTGTGTGTTTTCTGAAGTTTCAGTCCTTTCGGTTCCACATTCAGCACCAAAACAACGTTGCAGGTGTCTCATTATCTCATATTTATTAGTTGAATGATCAAAGATGACACGAGCAGACTTTCTCTTATCTGCAGCTCGCAGCATTGCATATGAGGACACTTGACTCATAAACACATATGGACACTCATGAGTTCACGCTTTTGCTTTGAGACCTTTGCATAAATAACACACTTGGAATGCAGGTGACAATCGTCATGCAGCGCATACACAAACTGTTGAGGCCTGATAGTTCAGGTCACCGTGTTATCAGGGCTTCCAGCCTTGCTGCTGTTTTTGGAGCTCAAATGCACACAGAAGATAAGAAGAGTATGAAAAACAAGCTGACCACAGCAACACAAGCAGATAGATATTTAGCACTCAGTCTGCATCAAAAGTGCACCTAGCGTTGGCTCTTTGAGTTGATGCACGTTAAAATATTTGCTTCCTGTTTTTATTTTCCTGATACGTTCTTTTTGACAGATCAAACCTGCTATCAGCATCGATTTGCCTATCGGGGTGTGTGTGTGAATGGGTGAATGTATACTATGTAGTGTAAAGCGCTTTGAGCGGTCAACATGACTGGAAAAGCACTATATAAGTACAAGTCCATTTACCTAAATGCCATTCATAAATACCTATTTAATTTCTCCCCTTTCCCTTGGTTTGTAAAAACACCCAAATGGAGGAATGGATGTTATGGAAAGAAACAGGATAGATGAATAAAGATGGAAATAATCTTGAAATGAAAAATAATTTTTTAAATAAAGCGTGGACAGAGAATGTCATGACAGAGAGAAATGAATGAGATGGAGTGATATACCAGAAAGATCAATATTTGATGAATTGATGAGTGGCCAGAAGGAAAGGCTTGTTTTCATGATCTAAACTAATTACCAACATTGATTACTGTTTTTCCCAAATGCAGGTGGATATTATGGCTGCACTGTATTTTCATGGTTCCTCAAAATTTTGGATACAAATCTGAAACTGTCGACATGGTTCTGGGGTTTATTTCTGCCCTTCGGATGCGTTGAAATGTAGATTTCTTTACATTTACTTCCGTGTTTGTAAATGATCTTGGAGTATTTATCCATGTTTTAGAGTGAAATGTACCAAAGAGGGACAGAGCAGCTGAGTGAACAATGTCATTGTGGGAGGAAGAGTGGGCGGCTTGTTGAAAAGATGCCGAGTGTTAGATCTACTCAGCACTGCCTCTGATGCATCTCATCTCCTCATTTGTACTCCTGCTTATCCACATATACATCAAACACTATGCCATCAACCTCTTGTACAATTTACAGCCATAAACTGCCTCTTTATTCTGTAGAAATACTTATTATAAAAGTAACATGTTACATTTTACTGATTTTTATTATTTTTTTTGCATCTTGCTCCAGGCTTTGTTGCAGCTTTTGTTCCTTCTCCGTTTGGTGTTGCAAAACAGTTGTGGATGAGTGGCCTCTGCACAAAACATGATTTATACATGCTTATTTACAGTGGTGGTGATGATGTGTTAAAGGACAAAGGGCTCTGAGGATGAGTGGAGTGCCACAGAGAGGAGAATGCAGCGCCTCTAAAGGGTTTTGTAAAAGTGAAAAGAGAAGTTGTGAGGAATAAAGTCACAGAGATGCTAAAGGTAATTAGAAGTAATTAGTGTCACAGAACAAAGAACCAAAACCAGAGCTTGTCTAATATATTAGTACATAATGGTATTTTGCCACAGGTGGTTTGTCAGAACAGTTTTTGTGACAAAAAGGTCTAAAAATCCCTTTTTCTGTGTTTCAGACAGAGAAAATGGGTGCATGATCTTCCAGATCTAAGCAGTTTTCTCCTTAGGGATAGTGTTGGGTGTGATCTGAGGATGGAAACGCTTTGCAGTTCAGCTCAGTCATCTTTGGGGATTTCATTTTGATAATGATTCAGAGGAGACTCCTAACCCTGTCTTTGTGTGTGAGAATAAGTTCATCCTCTTCAATCTATCTAGTTCAGACACATTAAGGAAAATCTTTTTGTTTAAAATGGCAGCGATGGTGTAATGTCTAAGCACAGGCTTGAGCAGCCTTGATTGCGCTCATCTGCCTTTTAAATCATAATATGACATAACAAGTATGAGAAAGTACAGGATGAGTCATTTTAAAAATTAGCGATTAATCTCACGAGTGTAAAGGAAATTAAAGATAGAGGTAACATCCAGGTGAAATTGACCTGCTTTTAGGCCAGTTTAGCATGCAGACTTAGTGATGTGGCCATGCGGCTGTAATGAAAATTACAAAACATTACATTATTTAGTATAACATAGCATACCATGACTCATCGTCATCTCCTAACAGCATAGGAGCGAAATAAAACTGCTAAAGTTTATTTTTTTGCATTGTTATATTTAATATAATATTTGAGTTATAAAATAACTTTTTTTGCATTTTAAATTGTGCATTATTTTTGCTTGAGAAAATTTTTAAAAAGCAAAGCTTTGTATATAACTTTTTGGTAACAGCATTTTTATTAATTTATGTTTTATAATTTTATGCATTCAGGGATCTCATAAATCACTGCAGCAACACAGCCGATACAAATGACATTAACATTAATTCATTAACAGACCTAACAGACAACAAGAACGCTTTAGTTTGAATCAGGTATGTTTCAGTTGGGAAACATTCAATACCAGCAGGCCACTGGCCCTTGTTTACCGGATTTAGAGATCCCTGGAGATGATAATTTCTGCTTTATTTATTACATTTTTTATATTTATATTATTTAAAAAAAAACATGCAACAACAATGAATAATGTATGAAATTATGCTCCATTTTAAAGTATGTTGAGGAACTTTTGTGACTTGCTGCTTTTCCTGTTTATTATGAACTTGTTACAGCTCAAAGTACCTTTCTATTTACATTATTTGAACTGCTTGGACTCATTCAAGGTTGTTTCTGCATTCTGAAGTTATTTTGCATACTTATTTAATACTGACATCTTTGCATTTTGTTTGGACTTTGACATTGTGAAAGCCAGCATAATAAAACAATAGTTGTAGATAGGGGAAAAAAATCTGCAACACTTTTTTACAGCTCACTAAATTGTTTACAATTGAGACTTTTCACTCCATGTTAGAGTTTCATCTTGGCCTCAGGGTAGAGATGAAACAACAGGGATCCCCTTGCACACAGCATGAGAACCAGCACCTTGAGTTTCAGGGTCCGCCGTATCGCTCATAGCTCCCCTATTCTTAATTATCTTATTCAATGGGGGGAACATGACAGCAGAATTGCAGCCTATGAGGTAATTTCTGCTGAGGATTTTTCTCTCTCTCTCTCTCTCTTGCCACTATACAGGCTTCATGGGGAATAATCGACATGTTCAGAAGCGGAGACCCATAATTAAGTAGCTGTGCTTTTAGGGTTTTTTTTCTTTTCATGTTTTCTTTTCTTTTTTTTTACTTTTTTTTTTTTTTGGCAAAGTTCACTCGTTAGCCCACTCAGTGATTGCCAGGTTGTGAATTATAAGATTATTTGGTAAGGTATTTAAGAGTCTCTGTATTCTCACACTCTGCAGGAGAAATTATTGAGCAGGATTTGGCGCCAACCCCCACTTGTCAGACCTCAATGTCATCAGAGGAAACGGAAGGAGCGTTAGCATAAAATCCAAACCATATTCTCGTAATGCCCTATGTTAGGTTAGATAGCATACTTAGTGGGTTAAAACTAAATTAGGCTTTCAGACTATAATAGATCCATTACGAAGTGTGTGCCTCTGTTTCATATAAGAGTATTAGATGGACTTTTAGAAATTGATTTGGATGGAGATGATATTTGAACATGGACACGGGCAGATGGAAATGGAGATGCAGAGAAGGAAGTAGTGGGAGATTGAAATACAGAGACAACAGATGTGTAGTCTGTATGGAGTAAAGTGGGAACCACAAAAAGACAGAGATCATTAGAGATACCGATAGAGTCGGGGAGAGACAGATGAAAATATGCTGGCTGAGGGATGAAAACACAAAAACAGATTTATGTGTGAGAGAACGATCCTGACTTGCCATTAGATCTGCCTACAGTGATGTTTAATATACAAACTAAAGGAAGCCTGCTGAGCAGATGTCTCACTTGTTACTTATTTTAACATTTCTGGTTAACATTTTCCACCTGCGGCTTGCTTGCCTGAACTCCAGATAAAACCTTTAGTTTGTTGCTTTATAGCATCTTTGATTTTTTTTTTTTTTTTTTTTTATAACCCAAATATTGTGGATCCAATGTCAGAATAACCATTTCTTTTAGGAACAGGGTAGTATTCAGGTACCTCCTGATGCTTTTATGCATGATGAAAGATGTGGTTGTGAGCAGCTCTCTGAGGGCATCATGCAGCGCTTTTATTATTTTATTTTATTTTTTTTTTGCCGCCTCTTGATCTTCTTTCTACTTTACATGTTTTTGTTGAATGCATTTTGATTGGATGTCTTGCACCTGAGTGAAAAAAGAATAAACAGATGACACAATCATCAAGGTGATATTCAAATATTTCAACCCTGCTCTCTGCATTCTGGGCAGGTAAATAAGACTTGTGAATTGTTAGTAAATAAAGCATCTGTAATCTTGCTTTACTTAATGTGGGATGACTTGTGTTTTGCTTTTGGTCTTTTAGGCAAAATAGAGTAAATCTGGAAATAATTTTGTGATGTGGCACATTAAATTATTGCAGTATCAAATCAAGGACACTTCAATGTGTTTACTACAGTTTTGAGATGCACTGTTATTTGAAGGTTTGCATAATCCTCTACATTTCCATTAATAAGGATCTAAATTACCTTTACATTTTATGTTAATCAAAGAGAGAGAGAGTAAGAGGACTTTTACTCAAAGATAAGACTTGTAGTATAACTGGTGTAACCTTGTGCAGAAACAGCACATGGAGGAATATCCTTTTACTGAGCAGCTACAACTCAGGGATGTTTCTGTGCGTCCTTGCATCAACCTCTATGCTTTAGTTTTTCCACAGTGCAGCTGGAATTTTCTAAAAAAATGTATTTTATTTATTTAGTTTTCAGATTCTCATGTTCTGGGGTGCTAGTCCTTTGTACTGGGTTGTGCTGATCAGCCATGGGAATTGAGCGAACATATGTCACACTACTTCCAAGCTTGACTCTTGCTGTAAAGGTGTAGTCTGTCTACTTTTTTGGACAAGGAGATTTGTAATGACATTCAAATCCTCTGTGTTTACACAAAATGCAGATAATCATGAACGTTCGATTTGTGCTCTGTGGGGGCCATACCGTTTTGTTGGAGGGTTTTTGTCTTTTGCATTTCTCTGGTTGTTTGTTGTAGATCCAGACTTTGCATCTTGTTTTTT
>JBAMHX010000016.1:7775630-7793760 GCA_037177515.1 Pseudomugil tenellus | reverse complement strand
TATGTATGTATATGTATATATATATATGTATGTATATGTATATATATATATGTATGTATATGTATATATATATATATGTATGTATATATGTATATATATATATGTATGTATATATGTATATATATATGTATATATGTATATATATGTGTGTGTGTGTGTGTGGTCATTTGATTCTTTTTTGTATATTTAAGAGAAACCTTTTCTATCAATTTACATTGATAATGGATTCAGAAAGTTAGTTTTAATGTATTAATTTATGATTAATTGCCCAGCCTTGGTCAGCCAGCTCCTTGATCATGAAAGTGTGCTGCATAAACACCTAAAAAATTTGTAGTGCCTAAAGATTGTCCATAACACGTGTATTTATATCTAGATTACGTCATGAAGGGTCCATTTGAACAGTAGGCTATATTCACACCAGCTGTACTGGATATGGATTCACTCTTTTACCATTAGTAATGGAAGACAAGAGCTACAAATGATACTCAACTAATCCTTCACATTTACAAGAGTTCACTTTCCCTCCAATATGCAGCAATATTTAAGGAAAGCACAAAAAGGATACCTGGGAAACTAATCCTAATCATACAGCTGGTTTGAACTGTTGGTGAAATAAAATGGTGTGATATAAGAAAGCATATAGTTGTCATTTTATTTATTTATTATAATTTTATTTTATTTATTTTATTTTATTTATTTATTTTAATGTATTCAATGGATAATGATGGTCAGATTGTAGGAAGGAAACTGTTGTACAAACTGCAGAGCATGCTATTTTAAGAACAAAAGGCCCATGGCCTAAGGGTCACAATCAAACAGGTGAGGCTGAAGCTTAGATGAGACACTGGTTTATGTTCACATAGGGCTGCATTACCACGGCACAAAAAAGACTGTGTTCCTGAAGCACAGCAACTTTTTTGTTCATTTCATCTGTCTTCATTTGTTGGATTTTCACTATAGAAACCAGTCTACCACTGAAGCTCAGCTAAATCTGTACAATCTGAGGCTGATTCTAAAATATTTGTCAAATATTTCATTTGACAGTTTTAATAAAAAATTCAGAATTAATTTTTTGGGTATTTTCACTATTTACTACCATGTGATAGGTCAAAATTCTTGCAGTGTAATCTTCTGCTTACTGGTGTTCACCGGGTGGCAGGAAACCAGTATCATATGGTGAACAACAGGGTTTTCAATCAAATTTAAACTTTCTATCGTAAAGTGATGCAAAACTTTACGTATCACATAAGATACGGCTTTATAGCGTTAACACAGGGGAGCTCAAATCCGGTCCTCGAAATCTATCATCCTGAAACTTTTAGATGCATCCCTTCTCCAACACACCTGCATAAAATAGCTGAATTCTTTCTTCTGCATGTCAGCTCTTCAGAGGACTGGTAACGAGGTATTCATATGATTCAGATTTTTTGGACAAGGCTTGTAGCTAAAAGTTGCAGGATGGTAGCTCTCGAAATGTGAAATGTAATACAGGCCATAACACATCTACAGTCCTAAAACAGTCCTGGAACAGTCTGGATGCCACAAAATTGGTGTTTAGAGATGATATTTATTTTATTAAATAATTCCACGAGGTCCAAAACTTCTCCTGTACTACATGTTTCAACACACCTGTTTGAAATGAATGATTTGAGGAGAACTTGATGAGCTGTTTAATCAATGTAATTTGTTTGGGAAGGAAATGATCAAAACCTGCTGGACTGGAACTCTTTGGCTTCTCCTGATTTTGGCCTACATTTGTCTTCAAGATGATATGATGATATCTTTTGTTATAAATGTCACATTGCATCGCAGCAAAGTAAAAGAAAACAGAAAAAAAATCCTAACAGATCAGTTTTAGATTCTAGGTTTGGCTGAAAGATGCTTAGTAAAAAAACAAAAGCTAGTTTTACAATATTGAATATATCTCAGATATTAAGATGGTTCTACCCTAAAGGAGAACATAACTCACTCTAAATGTTACAATCTGGAGATTTATATTCTTTTTATTGTCAGTAAATGCTTTATTAGTGTTATTGGGTTTCTCATTGATCTGATTGGTTTTAAATGCAGTAAGGTGTGTATATGTGTGTCACGGTGGATTCCCCCCATATACTAGCTCCCTACTGGCTCTCTAGCTAATGTGTTGTCTTTCTCTCTGTGTATCTGTCTGTTTTATGAATGTGTGTCTTTGGTTTTCATTATTCCGTCCCTTTTTTTTCTATTTGTCAAATGTGGACTTCCTTTTGTTTTCTTTGCTTTTCATGTTGATCTGAGCATGTTCTTTGACCATATGTTTGTTTTTGAGTGTGCTTTAAATGTATGTTTGTGTTTTTCTCTCTATCCCCCTTTGTCTGTGCATCTCTTTCTTTGTGTTCGTTCCTCTCTTCGTCTGTCTTTTCCACTTGTTGCTGTCTCCAGCCTTTGTGACTTTGCTGAACGGGGACCAGGCTCAGGATGCCATCCGCTCCCTCCACCACAGCACTGTCCGGGGACGCTTGATTAACGTCGCCTTGCAGCCCACCGACTCCCTGCTCTGCCTCACCAACCTGCCATACACCTTCACTGCACAGCAGTTTGAAGAGCTGGTGCGCTCTTACGGAAACATCGAGCGCTCCTTTCTCGTCTACAGTGAGCTGACCGGCCACTCCAAAGGATATGGGTTTGTTGAATACATGAAGAAGGACTCTGCTTCAAGGGCTCGCTCAGAACTCCTAGGACGACCACTGGTAGGTTGGAGTAAATTAATCTTTTTCATGTACAGGAACAAACGAAAAGAAAATTACCTAAAAGTGATGGAACATGTTTTTTCATCGGTGCAATGGACGACTTCATTGGTGCTATTCAACTCAGTCCCACCTGTAACCCTGCTTCAGCACACCTGAACCAAATGAAATGGATCCAGCAGCCAATGAAGTGCTGCACAGCAGCTCATTCATTTGAGTCAGGTGTGTTGTTGCTGGGATACGTAGTTCGGTCCTTGTGGGACCGAACTGAGTAGCCCTGCAGTCAATGAAAACACAGGCAATCAGCATAATCACACATTTTATATTTAGCCAAATAAATCCGAGTCCAGTTGTAAAGTGAGAATAGAGAACAATGAATAGTTTTCTTGTTGTTTAAGTTAATCCATGAAACTTGCTCAGCAATCATTAAGCTTAATTGAACCTGGCATCATTGGAGAAACAGATAATCAGCACACATTTGCCAGTTGAGTTTGGTTTTAATTTATTGCCCAACTAAATAGTCAAATTTCAGCTTAAATACCAGAATTGTATTTGGACAAAGATTCTGAAAACAACAATGTCACATCCTCATTTTGGTTGACAAAGATTTTACCGCTGTGTAAAGTGTCTGACACTTTGGATTGAGTTGTGAGGCAGAATGTGCAGCTAGAAAATACAGCTCAAAGCTTTTTATGGCTGCATTTTACAGCAACAGCAGATAAACTCCCATAGATTTGCTGCGCAGAGTTTAGATGTGCTGAATCTGATTTGGTCCTACATGATGAAATGTTGTAGGGGGATCGCTCATTGATGGTGCAGTGGATGGATGTCAACCAGCTGAGTCAAGAAGAGAACCTCCACTCAAAGTGTCTGTGTGTTGACCGACTACCGCTGGACCTGTGTGACTCTGAAGAACTGAACCAGCTGTTCTCTGAAACCTATAAACCCGTCTTCTGCCAGGTAATTCTGCAGTTCTTTCCGTCCCCCCGCACTCAGTTAAATGTTATCATTCTTAGTATGTTATGACTGTGAACATCTCAATCAGAAATTTCAATTTCACATCATCTTTCAATTTCACACCTCCTATATGTAATATCTGTAAGGTGGTGCTTTCAAGAAGCTGCATCTTGCTGAAGGAAGCAGTTCACATTCAAACTGTACGAGAGGATGTTTAAATAAAATGTTAATCTTTATTAATGGCACACAAGCAGTGCAGCTGTAGCTAAGCCTCACATCTCTACATTCACATTTTCAATTTCAACACCACCATGTGAAGGGTCCTGATGTAAAATTATACGTTCACCCCCTTAATTGGCCAGCCTGGCAGTATTACTATGCCACTGTTGCCATGGTGAGGTGTGGCTGCTGTGGCACCACCCATCCTCCCACCCCCTCTGTTTGGTTCCTGGCTCTTTTTGCCTGCTCCTCTACCACATGTCCATTTAAAGTTCACTCAATGGATATATATCATCTACTGCATTTCCAGTTTTAGCTCCACCCCTCTGCCCCACTCCTACATAAAAATCAATACACCCACATCATCCTGGTCCCATGATGCTTTGTGGGTGTTTAGCTCATGTTGCCTCACTCTTGCAGAGCCAGCAGGCTTGACCTATAGTTCAGCATTTTTTTATGTACAGTGCATTATGTGCTTGTGAGTGCGTGTATTACTGCTTTTTAGTGCTTTTGAATACTTAATACCCAACACACTAAACGATGTGCAGAGGCAGTAATTACGGGAATAGAAAAGAAAAAGAAACTAATTATTCAGAAGAGGTGTCACAGTTTGTTGTTTGGGACAGGACAGCATTTTGCATTGACTTTTATTGCATAACGTGTTGCTATGCAGAAATTTGAAGTACATTTTTTGCTCTAACAGGAACTCAAACCGTATCAGGAAGCAGAATGGTTTTAGGAGCTACTTTTCCAACATCCAAAATTTGCATAAATCTTTCAGCTATTAGTTTTTTTTCACTCTGAACTGCTGCAGGTAAATCATGTGTTTCAGCAGCACTGTTCTAAAACAGTGTGAAAAATTGAAGCACATCAGGCTGTAGCTTGATTAAGTGGCTTGTCTGCAAAGTTCTTATGTCCACATATAGACTCACAGAGTTCAAAGTGTCCACTGCAAAATTTGTTGCCCAATTTAGCAACTTTTCAGAAAAGCAACAAGAGAAAAATACAGGAAAATTTTATGACTGATTTTCTCTGCTCTGCTGTATTAAAACAAGTTTTCTTTCTCACTTTGCTTCCACTTGAGTTTAGTTCGTGTCCTTGTGTTTTAGGAAGTAGAGTGAAAAAAACTACTTCATGTAGCCCTGTTTAGAGTTGCCAAAACTTCACCACAGGTGCCGTCTTAATCTTATGCAAATGTTAATTTTTGTTAGATGCTGTGGTTCAGTAAAAGGATTTAACAGAGAGAGGCATCAGTCTTCAGAGGCTTTCATAGGAACTGTACGTTAACACAGTTTTTTTGGACATGTTTCAGTCACATTCTTTAAAAAACTGTCACAATCTGACACCAAAAGAGCAAATGATGTGAATAAAAACAATATTTTCTATGAATTGGGCTGTATTGTCATATAAAATTAGTGATCACAGTATGTGAGACAGAATGAAATAACATAAGACAAGATAATGTTAGCATGATGTCTTTAGGAAAATAAAGCTGATGTTGATGGAAAAACAAACAGGTAATGTAGTTTATAAGCTGTTGTAGTGAGTGCTATTTCTGTATCATTTTGAATTTTAATAACATGCTTCAGAGTGCAGTATATGTCTGAACTTGTAGTGCTTTGAGCTGATAAAAAGTTATTTCTAGTCAAGGCCGAAACTAATGATGCATTTTTTTCATATTCAACATCTTAGTCTGTCCCTTAATGTGCCAACATTTTATAATCAGCACCAGATGAATGACTCAAGTGATCATAAATTCTTTCTGTTCATACTGCATATTTTGTCTAGTTTGTCTAGTATGGCTTCATGAAAAAGGTTTCAACCTGTATGGTTGTGTTAGACCTTGTTGAAAAGATTAATGATGCTATTGAACAGGCAGACTGTGGAGTCGGCATATCTCTGGACCTCCTGAAAGCTTTTGCTTCACTTTATATTAAAATCTTATTGGGTGCGATGGGACGGCTCTAAACTGGTTTTAAAAGCCATCTTGCAGAAGATGAGTATAAAAAATCAAAAATCTCAAAATGAGGGCATCATAAATGGGGTCCACCAGGGAATTCTAGTGTCATTTTTCTTTATAATTTATATTACTCATTTTTCTAAACTCTTCAACAATGCTTCATATGATTATTTATTATTTAACTGGCTTATTACATGTGTTTGTCAAAGAGCTGAATAAATAACTTCTCATGAGCTATTCTTACTAGTGCAGATTGCCATATAAAGCTCTATTGGTGCAGTAACATGGGCAGCTAGTGGTGTTCTGCTGCTGTATTTATGTGTCCTCTGCGTTTTATTGAGTGCCCTCTGCAAATATGGCACATTTTTCTCTTCATGGAAAACTGAATAAGTCTGAAGTGACAATTTGTGGCAAATATTTGACTTTGTTTCTCTAAAACATGAGCATAAATTTGACCATAATCAAGAAGTCATTAAAGGGAAAACAGGCTGATTGAATTTCTAGATGGTCGAGATTTCATATTTTAAAGCTTCGTTTTTCTATTTTTACTTTTGTTAATTCTCCACACAGTCTTTTAAAATTAAACACCTAGCCTTCACATCTGTGTTAAGTTATGTAGGATCGTGGTTAAAGCTGAAGCATGGTGGCTGCTTTTACTTTTTTCAGACCACTTATTCATCAACTGTAAGAGAATATTAAACACTGAATTCAGCTCAATTACAGATATTGTGTAAGAAGTGTCACTCTTGGAGCTGCAACCCATTTCCATTGTTTTTATCTATATCCCTCTGGTTCGCTTGCAGTGTAAAAAAAAAACTTGAATTTGATTATTGCATTGCTAACACACACTCAAACAGATTCAGTGTGAACAAATGTAAACTGGTCATTTTTATCAGCTGCTGCATTTTCTTTTTAGGTCCTTACTGTATGTCCTGCTGCCTTGAGTTCCAGTTAGTCTTACATAAACAATGTTCCTCCTCCATGCACATTGGTAGAACTCAGCCCTCTTCACGCTTTTCTTTCATTCAGAGTGCACTTAACCTGCGGCCTTGCCCTTAGTGCCGTAATCCTGCCACCCACGAAAGGGTCCTCTAGAAAGCACTTTTGCCTGAGTTAGTCTGTAGAGATGGAGGGAGGACACGATAACAAAAAATGTCACCTTTATTAGAGGAAAGTACAGCCGGATGGACGCATTGGAATGGATTACAATGAAGTGAGAAGTTTCAAAGTAGATGGAGTGAAAGGCGATGATTGACAGTGTCTGGCCTCATAGAAAGGTGAAATGTGAGGTGAAATGATGTAAGGCATGAGATGTCAAAGTAAGATTGCTTGCCAGTATGTGCAGCATAAATGTAAAAAATGATGACTTGGAACAAGTTACAAACCATTACTGGTAAGCTCAATTAGGAGGTGGAAAATATGTCAATGGTGATACGCCAGCACGTATGTAAAAGGTTGGACATGTTGATGCTGTAAGGGGAAACGTATGGAAAGCTGGACGTCAGCTTGAGACAGATTAATGAAGCAAAGGGAAATGCATGGTCTGTACTATACTGAGACATTTAAAGTAATGTGGCTCAACAAGACTCTTTTTCTACATGTTCTTTAGCACATGATGACACTACACAAGACAGACACCACAAAGACATGCAGAACATGATGTATAAAATTTGGTCGAGCTCTTGCAATTCTGCAGTGTATAATTTATTATCTTATAATATACATTAAGGTGTGTAAAACATGTAAAATATAGTTTTTATACAAATATAGCTATTAACACTGAAAATCATAGAGGTATGGAAAATTTTCTTAAGACTGAAGTCCGCCCAGTACCAGTTCCCCATTAGGTAGTGTTATCATATAAATTAGCCCTCTTAATGCTCTACTAGAAGAACCACAAAGCCCCTCAGTTCTAACTTTAAGCTCAGGTCTCAGGTCAGTTTTAGTCCCATTTGGCTTGCTGATGAGGAAAACATGTAATTAAATTTATAAGTAAAATAAATGTGGTAGATACTGTGGACAAACATTGGCTGAGGTTACAAACTACTGAGTAACTCTAGACTTTGAAGAAGTTGTTTCTTTTTTTCTTATATTGTCCTGGCCAGCATTATTGAAGCAATGGTGGTACTGGTCTGGCTGCTGTTTTTTGCTGGACAAATTTTCTTTGCAAAGAAAAGCTTTATGGGTATAAGGCCCCTCTTGATAATGTAAGTAGTATTCTATTTGTTGAAGTCTGACCATTACTGAACTGATATATTAATGCTAGACCAGACAAAGAGGGTTAGCGGAAAAAGAAAGGTGACAGTAAATGGGGAAAGAAAATGAAAGCAAAGACAGGACAAAAAATAAGAGACAAGGATGAAGCAGATAGAAATGAACAGAATGAGATGTTCAGTCTGAACAGAAAAAAACAGAAGCAGCTGGTACACTGAAAAGAAAACTGAAAACTACCTTTAACGTGCAAGATAACAAAACGACAATTATGTGGAGAAACTTATGCCAAGACAGACAATCTGGGAAGGAAAAAATATGACAACAAAAAACATCCTCAAGATGAAAACAAGAATATAACTGTAGTTGGTGACTAAACCCTCCGTATGACACTGACTGGATGAGGATGCAGGCCAGTAAACTTGGGAATGACTGTTGATTATTGACTACGTAAATGCGACTAGACCCCCATTTAGATCAGAGGCAGACCAGGAGGAACATGGGACCTGTGGGACCAATTCAATTCAACTTTATTTGTATAGTGCCATTTCACGACAATGTTGTCTCAAGGCGCTTCACAGACATCGGCCAATTAAACAAATAGCCTTATATAGGGAACCAGCAAGATTGCGTCGAATCTTTACTTTGATCAAGATTCGATGCAATCTCCCATCCTGAGCAAGCATGGGGCAACAGTGGAAAGGAAAACTCCCTTTTAACAGGGAGGCAAAACCTCCAGCAGAACCTGGCTCAGGTAAGGCAGCCATCTGCCTCGACTCGCTGGGTTTACAGGGACAGGAAAGACAGATAAATATACATTGCAGCTTCTATCTAGGAAGACCTGCAGATAAAAGAAAATAAGAAGTAAACCAGCTGACACCCCAAAGTGGGTGACTATGTACCTGCCCAGAAAGGCAGCAGAGACCACAACCAGAGTCCAGTGATAAAGTGCAGCCCCCCCACCCCCGAATCAGACAGAGTTCAGCGCCACAGGGGCCCAAGAGCAACCCACCACCCTTTCAGGCCAAGGTGTATTTACTGTATTTTCTGAGGAATTTGCTCTGTTTACAAGAATATGTAGAGGGAGCCTTTAAAAAAGGGAACCAGAGAAGGCTTCACAATAATTATATAATAAAAGTTTGCTGTGAGGAATAAAGTTGCATTTTTTGTTCAATATGTCAAAGAAAAGAGCTCATTTGGGATATGTAAATGCAGTTTACGCAGATAAATTTGCTCCTTGCTGTAATTGCCACTCATTGTTTCATCACTAATTGAAGTCTTTCCAAGTACAACCATAAGAGTCCTGACACAGTTATTGACCCCTTTTGTAAAGTTCTAGTCAAAAAGGAACACCTGAAAAGCACCATGTTTTAAACTTGTCTGATTAACACAGGGATAAAAGATAAAAGCAATTATCACTTAATCTTTAGATATCATTTATCGTTTCAACGTCTACATTGAGTAACAAATCGATCTGCTCTGCATCTTTCTCGTCAGCATGTGCACATTGTAATCCTCAGTCTCTCTTTATACAGATGTGTACACTTAAACTTGTCACTTTGATGGGTCACATACATTTCTCCACAGACGGCTCTGACAGGGCTGCCGTGACCCTTTCACTCACTTCAGACTACTGACTTGGCCATTTAAACTCCCTTCCACCCTGCACACACACAAACTGATGGCTGGTCCTCTGAGCCTTAGCCCTGCCAGTGATGCAGTCAGCATCTTTTGGCCACAGATTCGCGTTCAAGAGCTGTCACACATACTGATTGCTACCTTAGTATGTTTGTTTTTTTGTTTTTTTTTGCACAGAAGGCACACATGCTTGTTTCAGGAAAACACATGTTTTGCTTTTCAGTCTCAGTGCATGACTGAGCGGTAACATCAAAGATTTTCTGCTTGTTTTCTCGTAGCACTGGAACTTTTGCCGCATATGATTCAATAAGATTTGGATGTAGCGATAATATTAGAGGTCACCACAAATAGCTGATTTAATTAGGAGGATTCGACTGCCAATCCCGCAGTCGAATTGCAGCAAAATGTGGTTACAAAACAAAAAATCATCTACCATCCTGGCAATGCTGAACATCTTATTTGACATATTTCTTTCTTCCTCAAATAATTCATGATATTAGCAGCTACATAGCAGAATGAATGAGAGGACCTTATAACTTCATGAGAGTAATAAAGCAACATGTGCAGTAACACACCGCTATTTTCTAATTTTCTAATTTTCTAATTTTCTTATGGGACATTACAAACTTTACCTGGAGACTGTCCACTGTGAGTCTCAGCAGTGCAGTATAGCAGGTTGCTTTTTTTAATTTTGCACTCAAACTTTTACTTTACTTCCTTTCCTTTCTACTTGGACACGACTCGCATGTAAATTTCCAGGCTATTAAGCGCAAGTGAATATAAGCCTTCACCGATCTGCAGAAGCTGTTTCCTTCTTCAGCAGCCTTCATCAGAGTTTTTAAACAAATGATTGAGATAAGAAAAAGATTGATGACATGTTACTATTATTGTAGTAGAGAATAATATCTAACAGGGTGTCTAAGTGCATTCCACTGGGAAAAAAATGCAAGTATAAGATCATGAATCAATGAGGGGAAAAACATTATTTGACGATTCTTTTGATGAATCAGATTTGATTATGAATATTCTTAGTTATGCACATCCCTATATAATATCTACATTTTGCTTTTGCTGGTGTCAGTCAGTAACATCATAGTTTTGTGGCCTTTTCTGATCTCAAAATGTTCAATATGAAATTTTATGCAGGTAAGATATTTAAACAAAATCCTTCTGCACACTTTCAAGGCCATCCACAACCTTGCCCCCTCTGTAAGACTTTTTACATATTTCCACCCCCTACCGTTCCCTCAGGTCATCCTCCTCCATTCACCTCACTGTTCCCCCCCAATGTCTCAGCACCATGGGGTTGAGAGCATTCAGCCGTTCAGCCCCCCATCTTTGAACACCAGACATCCGTAATATTGACTGTTTAGATCTTTTCAAATCACACCTCAAAACTCATCTGTTTAAAAGAGCATACTCCCTTTGATTACTCTGTCCTGCGGTTTTATATTGTTTTTTTGCTATTTTTACTATTGGTTCTTATTGTTGTTTTAATCTTGTTTGTAAAGTGACCTTGAGTGACCGAAAGGCGCTTTTAAATAAAATGTATTATTGTTATTATTAATGCTGCATCAGCTACTCATCAAGTCTCGGTCTAGTCCTAATCTTTACTGCAGTCAACTTCGCTGTCAGATCCGACTAACTGAGCCAGTCTGATTCAGTCTTAATGCCAGAACATTATAATGAGTTGGGCAATTGATCGTTGTGGGCAGGACCTTATTCTCGAGTGAAATTTGACTTTAAAAGATGACAAATTTAATTTAATATTTCAATATTTGGCTCAAATTGAACCATATTAGGCATAGAATACCATTAAGATGTGGTGTTTTCCTCTACTATTTAAAAAAGGGATGACATTTATGTAATTTCTTTAACGTTTTATTTTTTACGAAATGCAAAGACGCTTTCTTAATCTTATTTAATAAGCACAATTTATAAGTAAAAGAACAACTTGAGACTGAGATCAGTTTAAGTTCCTAAATTTTCTAGATACTTTCAGGATAATGTGCCATGTTAATGCAAGTCAACAAAAATACTATGAGCAGATGCTTTTGTTATCCTCTTGCCACTCAGCAAACTTCTACATCCCATACAAAGTGGAGGAACACTCAGTACAATTTCAGCTATCAGAGCTCTACCAAGCAGATTCCATTTCAAGTCTGTAAAAGATTAAGGAAATATCTGGAGCAGATAATAACCTGACAGCCCAAAAATACTCTGTAAAAATGTGATAGTGAATAAAGGTGCAGATGAAGACAGAGGAAGATCAGAAGGCAGGACATAATTCCCTCCTCCGTTTTAAATCCTAGAGTTCCTAACAGAACAACGAATGTTTCCCTAATTACAACATCCCTACACAACCATCAGGAATTTAACTAGAGAGAATAGAACTACTGGTGAATATTTGTCTAATTATTTATCTTAATCCTGATATTTTAAGCACATGAATTCATTTTTTGTTATCTTAGGATGGCAGTAACTTTTCAGTTTAAGCCAGGCTATCTTCAGATAAGACAACTATTATCGCAGGAGAACTGCCTTGTATTTCTGTACCAATTGGCCGGTTATGAAGAACTATAGAGAATTCATAAATCAAGGTATAAATGTTCAGATTTATTTGCAGCCCTCCCCTTGCCTCCAAACCCCATAATTTCTTGTTGTATGTGGCTTTGGCAAAAGATAAAACATTGACCAACACCCACTTCTCTGCTTCCACAAGCAGCAGCTGAGACAGATGCAGAGAAAACAACGGGAAGTAACGTTTCATCGGATAAAATTAGCTCAGTTATTTCAAGATAATGATGAAAAATAAACTAATGATCATGAGATGACAGCAATTAGAAAACACTTTTTAAACAGCTATTCTGGGCTTCAGTTGATTTTTCATGACTGATGCTGCGGATGCAAGAAATTGATTGCATGATTAATAAAGAGGCTCCCCAAGTTTATTAGCCTAGCATGTGTAATTATATAATGTTTGCATTCAGTATCATTTATACCAAGGATTACAATATGATTGCAATATCTATGATTACAGTTTAGACTTAAACCCTGTTTTGATTCAATCCTTTTTTTATGTACTTGGGTAAACATAAGCAGATTAATCTGTAACACCAACAGAACTACCTGTTGGCTACAGCCTGAAAATGTCTTCTGTTAATTGGACAGAAATTGAATAATTGAAAACTGCAGTAGAATAATTTCTTCTGAGTAAATATGTTGTTCATTTGTATTGGGAATAATTTAAAGAATGAGACATTTGGTGCCAAATATACAGTTAATTACTGGTTAAATCCTAAATCTTACTTTCAGGACATGGTAGAGGCATACCTGGTTAGGATAAACAAAATGCCAGTATCACTGAAAAACATCCACTAAAAGATATTTTCTCTGCTTTTGTGACTGTTTTCTGACTGGTTAAAACAGAACAAGAACTAAATACATTCATTTGTGCCCAAAGAAGTTATACAGACAGCTAAATGACAGCTGGCTTTTACAAGAGTCCATTCATGCATACGCTGTATTTACATGACTGGATAAAAAATTGAGCATAGTTAGAGGAAGCGTTGAAGAGTTGAAAAAAGCTCACTTTTATGATTTGTCTCTCATGTTTCTATCTTTCTTTGCTTCTTTTCTTCTATCCTTCCTTTCTTCCATAAAACAAACAAACTAGTTAAGTGGTTATTTCCATGAAGTTAGCTTAATATGAATAGATATTTGGCCCATCAACTCTTTTATCCACACGCGTGAGGTTATTTTTCCCCTCTCTCTCTGTCTCTCTGTCCATCTGCTCTCTACAGAGGGAACAACAGGCAAATGGCAACTGTGTGCAAGCTCATTTGGTTTTCTGCAAAGTATTTGTGTGATCTTGTTTCATTTGTTTCCAATATTTATATACCGGTATATCTTTTTGGGTGACAGTTTACTTTTATTGCATAACTGGTAAGTCAGTAGATGCAGTGGTGGCACTGCATATATATGTATAATGATTCATTTAGTTTTTTTTCTTCTTTAAATTAATATTTATCTGTATCTAAAATTGTCACACTACAAACACTACAAAGGTATTCACTATTTTTTTCCTTCTAATATTTTTTTTATCTGAAGGTTAATTTGCAATGAAAACTGAAAATGAACTGTCACCCAGATTAAAAAAAAGATGGTAAATCGGTCATTTTTTCACAATATAATATAAAAACGTATAGTCTGATAAATTTGATTGTAAAAAAAACGTAAAACAAAATACTGTATGCAGATGTTGGGAGCAAAACACTGCATGGAAATTATTCTCAACAAGCAGAAACATTTCAGTTTTTGATGTAAAAGATTAATTGTTCTCTTATTTGTTGTCGTGCATACAGGAGTGTGGGTCAGCTATGAGCAACATGCCACATGTGCCTGCTCGCAGTGAGATGGTGCACGTGTGTGTCTGAGTGTGTGTGTTGCTTTGGTAACATGTAAAAGTGGTTACACCTATGGCCTTGTTTTCCTTATATTATTAAAATTAAATGTTGGTTATTTGCACAGGTTGCAGACATGAAGATGTAATCCTGTCTAGTTTAAAGGTGTAACGTCTATAGCGAGTGGACGCTGTCCCTGTGTACTGAAATCTTGGCCAACATTGACAATTTTTTTTTTCTTTTTTTTTTCCTGGACATGACCGGAGGGGACAGAAAAAGAATAAGAAGACAAGAAAAAAGGAAAGAGAAAACAAACCAAACAAAGAACAGACAGAAACACTGCACAAAGGCCGCTAATTATAATCAACATTTTCTGTGGGTTTTATGAGTTTACTGAAGTTGATTTCAAGAAAACAATCCAGCATGTAAGTTTCAACAACCCATTTAATTGAAACATCTGAAATGTCTTAACTGTGCATTAGCTTAAAAAACTGTATTATTCACAAAAAAAATCTTCCTGCACTAATGGTTGATTAATCTTTATGTAACTCTCATTCCTCACATCATTGCACAACATCCGGTGTTAATGCTTCATCCAGCTGCATTTACTGTTTTTCCACCACCTTGGCAATCTGCTCTGATATGCACCTATAAAAGCCTGATACATTTTGTGCAGTCACATCTCTGTACTGTTTTGTACCAGATCTGCCTTTTACAGCTCTGTGAGGAGGGGGTGGTTTATTGCTCTGAAAGAAATCCCTCATTTGTTTTGGTATTCATTGACTGAGATACCCCTCAGGAGCAGAGACTATTGTCACAATCAACAGTTATAGAAATGAAGAGTAGAAAAAGGGATTCCCCACTGCTTCTGCTGTAAATATGTAAGGTTTTTTTTAGATTCTTGAGCTGAGTAGCACTTAATAGCAATCTATAAATCTATAAAAAAAAATCTAAAAATCTATAAAAAAAAATAAATAAAAAATGTGCATAAATTTAGATTAATCAGTTTTATCTTGTGGAATTTTTATTTTCTTTTTTCCTCTGGCTTTTCAGGCTTAAAGTATTTTGGCAGATAATCTATTACAGTTACTGTTGAACTCTTGAACTGAAGCTACTTTAGTAACTTTAAACCACACAAAATGTTTGAAACCATCTGCATATGTGCACTTTTTAATCCACTGAACAGTTGATTGTACTTTGCTCTAATTTAGATTATTTATTTTGCACACTTTTCAGACTTGTTTGATTTGTAAAACTGACTCTGTTTTTAGTTAATTGTACAATAACATGTTCACATAGTTTCACTTCATTTATAGTCAAATGACACAGTTGCAATCTACTGCGTCCTTTTCCTGCTTCACTTGTCATCTGTCATGAACAGACATTAAGTCACGTGGTTTCCTAATGTCTCATGTTCTACTAAAACCAAATTTCCACTGTGTGTTTGATATTTCACATAATTTTTTTTCTGTGCGTCTTAAATCACATTTGACATTTAAACTTCTAGAAATGTCACAAAATCACTGTTTGTTGACATTTGAATGAACATAAATGCCTTGGGAAACACACTTCTTATGAGCAAATATTATCCTGAGCAATGACATCATTCAAGTGAGTAAAGAAAGCAACATTTTAAATGGTCTCATTGAGTTGACACGTCTTTCCGTGTTCCCCTTGTGTAGCTTCTTCCAGAGTTTTGTTTTCACCGATAGATCCAAGTGATGGGTTTGAACCACACGCCATTAGCTTTCAGCCATCGCCATTAACCAGCAGCTTCCATTAGCTTTAAGCCATTAACATGTCTGCATTATTTATCTGCTGCAAGTTATTGAACATTTTTGGCAGAAAACTCCTTCTTTTGTAATCTGATCGGTCTTTGGTACACACGTCTTGACAGAGATTGATTGATAGTGCATGCAGATGGGAAAACATTGTTCCAATAACATCATGGCCTGGAAAAGCTCATTCATCACTAAGTATGTGGATAAGATCTTTATTTTGTTGTGAACATAATTTATTATGGTTGAATTTACATAAGTTTAATTCCCTGGATAAGTGTAGGAACGCAATGGGGAGATGTCATTCACATCGACAGTGTTTTTTACTTTATTTTTATTTTCCTTTGACAAAATATGCTGAGACAAGTGCTGTCTACATTCACTGCAGCACACTATCTGTTAATTTACTTTTGAAAGGCAAGAAATAAAAAAAGTAAAAATTAGTAGATGATGTGTAGACATTTTTCTTACAATTTACAGTAATTTTCATAGTTGTTATATACTAAACGTTTCAGAAACTGACATCCAGGTTTGGTGCCGATTTACAGGTACTTTACCATATTGAGAGTTTTCCTTTTTTGTGGAAAGATAGTGTGTTGTCCTTTTTAACGTTAGCTTCTAAAACACTCTTGGACATATTGCTTTCCTAGATGCTTCCAATAATGTGGGGCTGATGAAAAAGCAAGTTTGTATTCATTTGCTGACCTTGGCGGTATGTTAAAAGATAAACTAAGGGGCATTCATACCAGGATAGTTGGGGGAACTGGGTCCGATTAGGGAGAGATTTCTGAAAGATTTCATACCTTCCACTCTGCACTTAAATCAATTGAACCAAACCGTCTGGCCATATAGTTAAAGCAGCTGTTTGCTAATGGATGTTGCTGCAAAGACACAGTTTTACAGGTAAATATGACTGATTTAATTTCATGAATGCAGATATTTAATGTTTGCAGTTCATGGCTTTCCTTTTGATTTCCCTTTTGCTTTTCATTTTTTTGGACATCAAATGTGTGCAGGCAATGGGGCCGTCTTTATTGTGAAGCCCTGCAGGAACATTTCCGATGGAAGGTTCTCTGCATAAATCGTCCTGTGCAGCCACTAACATGTTTTTGTGTTATGTGAATCAAGATTGTAGAACACAGCTTGTAACGAAGCAGTGGCCCGTTACTTGATTCAGACTTTAATTATATTTGCATATTTATTTTACATTTTCAATGTCTGGATCTCCACTGACTTTGACCTTGTCTTTCAGAGGCTGGAGAAGGCAAGGAGTTTTATATTTGTGGACTCTATCTGGAGTTTTTAAATGTGTGTATCCATATTGCTTTTAAGGTTGGGAAACACCCATGTGGAGTAAAATGGTTCAGTCCAATCAGCAGCTGAGAATATAAAAGAGAGCCAGTTGGCTCATTATGGAGGTTGCTGGTGGATGCTGTGCTGCTCCGCAACAAGCTGGTGAAGTCACTGGTTTTTATAGCACCAAATAAAGATTCTTGTATTGGAGACATATTTGGTGGTGTCCACTGTTTTCAGCCGCTCTTTACGTCTGCTGCCTTACACAGCTGGACACAGGGATGGTGGAAATATATCTGCTGTTTTTACAACCTCTTAATGTGTGGGTCACCTTGCAGAGTTGCACATATAGAGTTGGATCTGGTCCAGATTCCAATAGGACATATAAATGGGTTGTGTTTGTTCATTGTAATTGATTGGCATCAGAAAAAATTTGACTCACCTAGGACTCTGGTATTGGAGTTCCTAGTTTTACTTTGATGCACGGAACTGTTGGTTTATTTTTTCTCTTATCTAAACAATAATGTGGATCACTTCCTGCATTCAAGTGGAGTAATGTTCACTTCTTTGGCCCAAATCAGAGCAAAGTTGGTGTTCTTACTGCTCCAAACGATCAGTCCTAACCCTGGAAGTGGACTACAGTACTTTTCTAGAGCAGTCTAAACAGCAGAAGTATCAATGTGGAGTTTCCATGTATCAGAAGCAAATCTCCATTTTTCCCAGTTAGCTGTTTTCTACCTTCACTTCTTGCACAAGTTTTATGTGCAAACTTTTGCACAAGTGGCCTACTGTTTGTAAAGTTTCATGTGATTGTGTTAATGCAAAGCAATTTTTAATACAGGTTTAATCAAATTAAAGCCACACTGTAACATACCGTACCGTCTTCTTCCGCTTATCCGGGGTCGGGTCGCGGGGGCAGCAGCCTAAGGAGGGAAGCCCAGACTTCCC
>JBAMHX010000016.1:7759200-7775530 GCA_037177515.1 Pseudomugil tenellus | reverse complement strand
TGGAGATCACGACCAGACGAAGCCAACAGAACCACGTCATCTGCAAAAAGCAGAGACCCGATTCTGAGGTCACCAAGCCGGATCCCCTCTACGCCTTGACTGCTACTAGAAATCCTGTCCATATAGGTAATGAACAGGATCGGTGATAAAGGGCAGCCTTGACGGAGTCCAACCCTAAACAGAAACGAATCCGACTTACTGCCGGCAATGTAACTGTAACGTAACATTTAATTAATGTTTCCACGGAGGCAGAGCTGTTAAGGTATTAATTGACTACAGAAGGTATTTTTCTCCTCTTGTGAAGCACAAAACATTTTCTTTACACAGTATGTAAGAGTTTGAAGCGTGAAGGCGACCAGCAACGGTTTCTAACCAACTATAGATGCTGTATGACTTTATAAAATATCAATTACCATCATTTTCTCTCTTCTAGCTTGCTCAGGATGAAGGGAGCCCAGTTCGAGGCTTTGGTGTGGTGGAATATGAGAGTGCAGAGCAGGCTGAGGCTGTACTGATAGAGATGGACCGCACCCTGGTAGGAGGACAGGAAGTTCGTCTGTCACTCTGCACCCCCGGTACCTCTGGGAGAAGCACTTTGGCTGCACTCATTGCTGCCCAGGGTATGGTGAGTATATTGAACAATACAAAACAGCATGAGCAGATGCAACGGAGAACAGCAACAACTCACAAGATATTTCCTCACCACCATCCCATAAATACAAGCCTCTGTTAAATTAAGCCCTTAATCTTTCATCATTACTAATAATAGTCTTCTTAATGGGAACTCCTTTTGTTTTAATATCATACTCATGTATGCAATGAGGTCATTTAAAAGAGCACATGCATCATTTATCTTAATAAAAAATTCCAGTTATTTAATCTCACACATTTTCTTTTTCAGTGTCAATCTTTAGAGATTATCTTACTTTAAATCATATAATTGTTATTATTATTATTTTTATTGTTATTATTATTATTTTTATTGTTATTATTATTATTATTATTGTTATTGTTGTTATTATTATTATTATTATAGTTATTATTATTATAGTTATTGTTGTTGTTAATGATAATAGAAAAATGTTTAAAATCTTGCATCTACTTTTCTGCTCTGGAATGCTACAGTAAATTCCACAGAAGTTGTTTATACACAGCTTTTACAATAGCAAAAATCCACCATAGTAATAAGGAAAAAGGACCTGAGTTTGTTTGATCAGATTGAAATGCATGAGAAATAAGAGATGCATGTTGGTGAATTTTTTTATAATAGCCACCTGGCTGTATAAAAAATTAAACCTCACTATCATTAGCTTATCTTTTACAGCAAATTTAGAACTACCTGAGCTGTTCTGCTGATTCTAGCATGGAAGTAAAATGCATTGGTGGGACAACAACAATGTAGTAGTTAAATTACAGGTTTTTACACATTATATTTGTGTGTGTGCTGGTGTGGGGTTGGAGTGGATGGATAGGGGGTTGGTTTGCTTTTAAATATGTAAAGTTTTATGAGATGTTCTTAATTGAATTTTGATTTGATTACATGTTGAATGCAAAGCTAGTTTGCTGGCTGGCTTATGTGCTCTGCTGCTGTTTTTATATCATCACTGGTTCTTACTTTTTCGCATATTGTTGTGTTAGAAGTTGGGCCATGCAAAACTCTGTTTCCTCAATGGGCTCCAATTTGTAGCATAGGGAAAAAAACTGCAATAGTTATAAAAATCTATTTACACAAATATTATCATTTGTTTTACATAAACTTTAACATTGACCTACAGCTTAATTAACCATTAAAGACAAACTATTAAAGATGAAGGAAAATGATGTGCACAATACATACATTCTTGTCTTTAAACTTTAAAAAATAACTCTGGGGTTAATAAAAAATAAGTGGATTCTGAGTAGCCTTGACTTGAGTAACAAAAACACCACCGAATCAGGTAAAATTGAACTCAAACTACCTCTCGACATTATAGCTACTTCTCAGATTAAAGTTGTGTAAATTTAATAAAGGTGGCATAGAAACATTAACTCTTATCTGTAAAAACATATGCTGCATCACTGAAACATCAGACTTCCAAGCAAACACGCAGACAGGCTCACTTCTACATCTAATTGCAAATCCAGTGCCAACTGGTTATTTCACATCTTGCGTTGAGATATGCCAGCGGTTTGACATGGAGCACATGCATGAACACCCTCTGGCTGAGATACTCTTTGTAGCTGCGATGTCCCTCCTACACAGTGCTGTGGAAGCACACAGGCACTGACATGATAATTATAGTTCAGTGGACTGATTGGGCTGTTCCACTGTCTTCTGTCGCCTGAAATAAAACCAAGTCACGGCTTAGCGACACAGTAACATTTCTGTAAATATATGCATTCATACAGGTTAGATGCACAACAAACTAAATAAGGAAGCCTTCACCAGTGCTTATTGGAGTCATATCTGGACTTTTTTTCATATTGTCATCTTTTTAGACCTTTCTTGACTATATTGCATTTTATTTTAGATGAATTGTTTCCAGTTTGACTAATTTTTAAGCTTTCCAGCAGACTGCATTGAGAATTTTCTCTGTGACCTGATTTGGACCCAAAAAAAAGCTGGGAAGAGTAATTCATTTTAATTAGATGAAATTTATTGAATCCAAAATATTTTCTAATTTTTTATATATATTTTATATAAGAATTAATGAGATTTAGCTTATTTATGTTTTCTTTTCTCTTGACAGCAGTTCCCACGTGACTTACTGATTCTTGGCGAGATCTTAACATATGTACACAGTTAAAGGGTTGCCTGTGTGCCAAATTCAGGTTTTTAGAATAACCTGTATTAACCTTCATTTTTGACACCTTCTGATATTAATTTTAAGTGTAAGGCTGGAAAAGCATAAAAGTAAATAATTAAAAAGGATGAGTGGTTTGTGGTGGATTAAGTTCACAACTTTGAAAAGGTACTTATATTCCCTAAATCAGCTTATCTCACAGAGATCATGCCAAGTTCAATAATTTTCCCACTCACCATTAGATTGCATTTACCTGTTAGCTATTTAGCAGCATATTCCCTCCCAAATTAGCAACTAATGCAAAGACTGTTGGCTCTGCCATGTTGATAAACACAGAATGTCGTGAAAACCACAGCATAAACTAGTAACTGTGAACAATGACCTTTAAAATAAAAAGTATTTGAGAAAAATGTATGTAGATGCTTGATATCAGATGTTAAAACCAGACTGTTGCAAGCAGTTAAGAACAATCGCAGCTGCCCTGAATGTTCGTCAGCAACCTTGCTTTATAGCAGATCTCCAGCAGGGAAGCAGATAACCAATCACAAGCTTGTTTCCAGCCAATCGTAGACGGGTGATGGCACAGGCGGGTGTGTGCGAAGAAACCAGCAAATTCCCAGTTTGTTTTAAACACAAACAAGAGGCCAAGCTCTGAGACTATAAAATCAGATTATTATAGTAATCTAAATACTCCGCATATAAGATTTTGAAGTTCATGTGAACGAGCATAGTGTTGTACAACTAGCTACTAGTTACATTAAATGCAATAAATATTCAAGAAAAATAGGAGTTTTTACATAAATATCTGTTAATGAATTGATCACTGAATCAAAACTGAATCACATCAGATTTAAATAAAATCTAACCAGATTGTTGTAGAGTGAAGCAAGTCGATTCGGGAAATAAGTGGCGATACCATAGACTGTATATAAGAGGGCGATACCCAGCCCTGTGTCCTGAATCAGTTCACTAAACAAATTTAAGCCAGTTGCAAGTTACCAATGAAGACATTTCATATGTCAAGTATGTTGAATGAACCACTGAAATATAGTTGTAGTGCATAAAAATTAGATATTTTATTTTACCTCTTTCCTAATGAAGAGGAAGATAGGAAATGAAATTATCTTGAAATCCATGTTTTAATAGCAATTCTATCAATGGTTTCATCCTCTCAAAACTATTTAGATGCTGCCGCAATGTGAAACTAACAACAAACCATGGGTTGTGCAGAAAACACCACTTATGACGTGTAGACATCTGTCATCACTTCCTCCATCTATCTCGTCTAACAGTTGCATACTTATAACTGAGATAATCACATCAGCTTCATCATCTTAAGTCACCAAGATGAAAACAGTTGAGTGAAACCAACAGCGAATCACAAGTCCTCATTGTTTTCTTCCATTTGATACAGTTGACTTACTGCTGCTGTACACCCTTTTTATTATCTTCAATTTGTTGTATCTGTTCTACAGCACACAAAAAAACACATTTATTTTTATTTCTGGTCACATTTTCAGTCATAACTTGCTTTTTGTTCATGCTTTTTTGGGGGGGATTTAAAGCAGCACTTCCATGAAATTAAAATAAAAACCTATAAAATGGTTGAACTAGATTATCATTTAATGAGAGTTAATATAATTTATGGTTTAATAATTGCGTTAGTGGTGCCAGTCTGTAGCATACAGCACAGATAAAACAGATAAAATCAGATTTCTATAGCAAAGAAGAGAAATTATTAATCTGAAGGCACAAAAAAACCAATCTAACTTTTATAGAGAAGCCAATGTCTTCCTGGGATGAATTTTCCATGTATTTGAGACACTGACCTGCTGTGGCGCTGCTTTATTTCCTCTGGAAGATGCGTTTAATGGATTCAAAGAAAGATGGACTCAGAAAATCACACAGGATGTTAAAGCGAAAATTTACCAATTTTCAAAAAAGAAGGTTTAGAGTCAGTCGAATTTTTCTGCAGGACATCACCACAAAGTGCACATTCAACAGCACAAAAAAACTTTTAAGCTGACCTGCAAAATGTCTTGACCTAAATCCCATTTAGAAATCTTTACAGAGTGCTGAAATCTGCCATTAGGAAAAGATAGAATCCCAGCAAACTTAAAAGCTTGAGTGCATAGAGCTGGAAGAGTGGCAGACACTACCAACAAACAGATGAAAGAAGAAAACTGAAAACCAAATTAAAACTAAAATTTCTTAATTTTAATCCCATTAAATGTAATTTTATGTATTTCTTTGGCCATTTTTTTGTTATTGCCACGTAAAGCTTTTTGCAACTTTGTGGCATCACTTTGTTGTACCCATGAGGACAAACAGAGTTCTGTGTTTGTAATTCTGGTGTTGCTGTGATTCAGACCAGCATTATACATAGCTGGTTATGTAAGGCATTTATTTGCACTGTATTAATAACTCAGCAATTGTTTTGCATGCTGTAATCAAAGTTTAAAATTATTTACATTTTCAGTTTATTTATGAGTTGCAAGTTATTACAGCTTCTACTTTAAATATTTCAGATTGGGCTTGTGAGCTGATTGAAGGCAACACTTAAACACGCCCTTAATGTCATGTAGCATTGTGTTTAGTAGTTATACTAACACTGTGCAATTTCCTCTTGAAAATCACATCTCTTATGGTGTATGGTTATTTTTCTCTCCCCCTTTCTGATGGTTTTGCAGAACTTGAATAATAGAGTGCAGGTAAAAATGTAGCTTTGAGGAAAGGACAGAAAATTACAGCCTGAAAAGCAAAGCAGTTACAGCTTGAACAGAGAGAATGACATTCGGAGAAATTGAAGTTCAAAAGATGGCAGAAAAATGAAGGAGAACGAAGAGCCAGAGGGACGGAGAACATCAGAGTCTGGGAGGACTGTGGGGTTAAACCAGTAGCTGGGGGCTCCTTCAGGATAACTGTGGTGAATGTGAGCAGCTGGAAAAAGAAACATCGGACCTTTTAGAAAGAGATCAAGACCTACTCCTGGCTATAGATCTACTTTGAGGCGGTTCTCTCATTTCTCCAGTTGGTCGAATATGAGTGTGAACGCTGAGGACCAGATGGCCTCTTCCTCCCTCCTCCTTTCTTTTCCATCAATCCTTTTTCTTACTCAATGCTTCACGCCTCTCTATCTTCACAGCTTCCTTACCTTCCTGGTGTGTGTGCGTGTGTGGGTGTGTGGCTGGATTTTGTGCCAGTAGCCAAACAGACTGATGCATGCTGACATTTCCTCCAGTAGAAGAAAAGAAATGAGAGAGCTCTCCTCCTCCTCCTTCCCTCCTCCTCTCTTCCCTTGAAAGACGCTGTCAGCTACGAGTGGCCTTGTTCAACACCACAGCAGACACACATGCCAGCTCTCCCTTCTATACAACACACAAATACACATATACAGTACTTGTGCAGTGGACTTGCTGACAGGATGGAGTCAAACCCACTCTGTCCCTATCCGTAAATCCATCTTTGAGAGGAAAAAAGTGGAAGTCATGCTGTAGCTGAGGAGCACATGAGAAGGAAATATCACCATAATGCTTGCCGATGTATTAAATATCCATGTTTTTGGGTTTGCCGGCTAGCACTGCTACCTGTCACCAGCTTTTCTGACTGGGTCCAATTGAATTAATTGAATTGCCTGGACATAATAAGTAATTGAATTGTTTTCCAGGGTGCCAAATGTTGCATATTGTAGCATATCAGTCTACTTTGTTGCTTTTAAAGTTGGCTATAGTCTGTATAAACTGTCAGTCGCAGATCAGTTAGCTGAAACTTGTTCAGTTGAAGATTAAAGGAGCTAATGCTAACTAGCTTCTAAGCTTTCTGTGATGGTTTCTCTGCCATTTACTGAAACCAGAACAGTAAATAAACTAGAAGACGTGACTTTTCTCTGGAGAATTCTACACAAGACTGAGATGTGTGCGGTGTCATTAGCACTTCGAGTGGGAGTGTTTCGTACTGGGAATCAGTTAGAGGCGGGGCTGACGGTTCAAACTAAAGTGTTGTCCTTGCTCATGGTTCAAAACTGTGCAAAATCATATAGCTCCTTTAATTCAGCTCCTTTCAAATAGAATATAAGCTTTACTGTTAAATGTTTTTCATTTCAAAGAAACAGGAATAAAATAAAACTAAGTACGATTTCTTTAAAAAAGAGATGACGGGGGTGCTGCAGGTATCCCTCAAACCACTGCTTTTTCAAAAACAGAAGATTGCATGAGCTGATATGCGTTGGTGTAATTTTAAAGATTCTAGCCATTTTAATAAAGGCCTTTTAACTTTTAACCACTTTAATGTGCCTGGACCTGGATTTTTTTGGTCAATTTTTTGCCAAATCACTCCTAGTTTGTAATTTTAATTTATTTCAAGGATGAAACTAAGTACCCATTTGGTGTAAACAAATGTTTCTTAAATCGGGGTAGGCTATATCGGGGTCGGGTAAATGCAGACTTCATGTGTTCTCGATCACCCATTTGATGGGTGATATTGTTTTTAAATGCTTTGTAAATCAATATGGATAGATGGATTCCCAATGTGGTATGTGTACCCCTTGTGGTTCTTGGGGACACTTGAGTAGGTACTTGAGAAAGTAACAAAAAGTAACTTGTTTTATTGTTGTTCAACAATAATGCTGTTGTTTTACTGGTCGGACCCACTTGAAACTAGATTGTGATGCATAAGGCCCCTGAAATAAAATGCAAAGTTACACCCTTGGTTTAAGGGGTACCTGGCTAAGTAATTATTCTGCAGGGGGTGCTATGTTCTAATTTGACTAGGCTACTGTAGGCAGCCAGCAAACTAAGATGCAGCTAAAATAGTTTACCATAGTAGTTTACTCTAAATATACGTCAAACTGTCCATTCAGGTTTATAGATATACAGACCAGATGGTAACCAGACATAAACCTAATATATAATATAGGTCTTGTGGGTAATGGTGAGTTTGTACATCCCTGTCAATCCCAATATAAGTGCTAAATAGACATTCTTCTCTCTCTGTATAAGAGCCAAAGAGCCTGTGTCTAAGAACTGTAAATATGAATGATTGATCAGCTGGTAACTGGGATTTTTCATTCCTCATAATAATGTTCTCATGAGTGTTTTGGGAAAGTAACACAATGCGACACCAAAGAAAACTCCCTTCACTTTCTTTTAATTGAGAGAAATGGGGGGTATACTGCTTATTTTTGTCATACGGCTTTACTGAAACATCCCAGTCAGCTGGAATAGTCTTTTTAGAAACCAGTTGGCTGCCAATTTCACTTCCCATAAAACCTTTAATGTCATGCTGTTATATTTTTTAAAGCATTTTTTCAGTGACCACAATTAAACGTTTTGAACATTTGTGATTATAAACCACCATAATAAAACATTTGTGATATAAATCAAAGACAAACGCATCAGCAGTGTAAGACACTTGTTTGTGTGCAAATGATGATTTGCATAGGTTAGTGAGAAAAGTAGCTACGGGCACTGCTGTGTGCACTCTTGCATTTTTCTTTTCAGCACTTAATGCATAATTAAACAAAACCATTCTGAAAATACACAAATTTGAGCTGCTGAACTTTTGCTTAACATTCTCATATACATATTTTCTTTTTAAGCATCTCTAGAATATTTTTTATTTGTTTTTTTCATAATCACTGCAGTCTTTTTTTAATCTTCTGCAGCCTCAAACACCTCTGCCTTGAAAAATACAATTTTTCTGTACTTGACATTTGTTGATTATTAGGAAATGAAAAATGTAAGGAAACATTAAAAAAGACAAATTCTTTTAAATGTAACCAGATAAAATTGTTTATAAATTAATAATCTATAGATTTGGCAAATAAACTTGTTATAAGTATTTAGGTTTTATAGGTAAAATATTTGGTCTTATGGGGCCACAAAATTGGATAGTTAAAAGTTGGTGAACTTTATACTACATGTTTATAAGTAGTAGAAGAGTTTATAAGAAGAGTTATATCAATCAAACAAATTCAGAGTTTAATCTGTAGTTTTTTTTCTTCCAATTTTTTTCTTTTTTATTTTGTTTTACCTTTTTTTCTATACATGATCCTAACTTTTGAAAATGTCAAACAATTTGACTAAATATGATTGGGAGGCTTCTGCATTTTTAAAAAAATGTTCCCCTTTTTTGTCCCCTCTTTACATTTTTTTTTGGTCAAACCTTTTGAACCCAGTGCCTTATATTTTGTCCCACAGCTCAGTTTCTTTTTTCCTTTGTCTTAGGCTAACGTCCCTCTCCTGACATTGCAGACAGATTCTCATGATGTAATACAGTGTAATGATCACTGCAGTCATTGGGGACTTTAAATAAAGATCAGACACATACTCTACAGAACACACGTTAATACATACACCACAACTTTTCCTCTAACTTATTCACATGTTTGTGTTTTTTCTTTTTCTTCTCAAGATCCTGAGCAGCAGAAAAGGTTTGTTACCAGAACCAAGCCTGGCTCAACTGTTAACAAGCATGACCAACCCAGCCGCCTTACAGATCCTCATGAGGCCGTACCACAATGGGAAAGGAGGAGGTAAAACGAGAAAGCAATCCTTTTTCCTCACGTGTCTTCCTGGATTCAGTTTAGCTGTCCTCACAAAGAGAGGAGGTAATGATATTACTTGAGAAATGAGAAGTGACAGTAAAGACCTGAAATGGATATTTGAAAGGAAGAAGCAATAATTCAGATCACAGCTGGAGATGTGATGAAGCCACTTGAAGTTAAATGCAAGGTTAGAACAACCAGCCCGTCTGCGCAGTGAAGTTAAGGTGGAGCGACTGTTGGAAAATATCAGACACAGTAAATGTTATGCTGCATCGAGGATTTTTATCCACCTGTAAAATTATGGCCGAATACAAAATTAGCAGATCCTGTGAAATAAATGAAATTTTGCCAAATACAGAATACTAATTATTTTATTCTCTAAATCTTTGGTTACTTAATGTTACAACGACAACTAAAAACATCTAACTTAAAGTTCATCATTTAAAATAAAATAAACGCAGCAGATTTTATATATTTTCAAGACGTTCAGTGTCCCAAGCTCTGTTCAGCAGTCCCTCTATTCCTTTGGGGCTTGACTCGTAATCAAATTTCCACTATCTGTCTGTTAGGAACTACTTCACACGCTACTGTAATCACCTCATCTTCATTATTTGATGAATGGCTAATCAGGTATTAAAATGAAATCGTGTGACATTAGCGGAACAAATGAGAACAGGAAGGAGATCGGATGGGAGAGGTGGGGGAGCTCTCTTAAACAAGAGCACGCACAATTAAAGTCTAAAATTAGGGCCCTGATTAAATGTTAAACTTTCTGCACCTATTCTGGCAGAACCTACCATTAGCACTGACGCATACATTTATTATGAGGAGTTCTTGTGGTTCAGAGGTAACAGGTTTGCGCAAAAAAGTCAAATAATAGGTGTGTTTCTTGGGTTAATGTTGGGTGAAGCTTACGCAAAAGTCAAAAAAGGTCCGGTGGTGTATTTTTCTGAAAGGAAAACCAAGCACTAAAGGTGACTGAATGTTATAAAAACCTCATCAATTTAATCAAATGCATTAGTTACAGTCATGAGATGTTTGGCATTGCAAGTTTGTTCTAGCAAAGTTTGCTTTACAAAGGCAGACGATCAAGCAGAATCTTGATTTTATTACCTGTTTCATCCTTCCCCTCTGATAGAACAACCCTTATTTAACACAAAGTCGTGATTCGGATCATTTAGATGCAAGTAGTGAATGATAGATGATTAGTTTACTGAACCCCTTTCACATTCTGTACACATTAGCTGAACCACATGGCACCAAACTGCCATTTACCAGGCCATTCAACTGACTAGTGGGAAAAAAATGATGGTAATATAGCCTTTTACATATGGAGTTTTTTTTAATAACCGTGGTAACACTGCGGGTGGAACCTAAAATGTTTAACCTTGGTTAAGGAAGTTTACAAATGGGAAACCCAAAAAGTAAAAACTTTAATACAAAAATGAAATTGTAGACAATCTGATATGAAATCTAATATAAGTCTTGTCTTACTTTAAAAAAAAACTGCAATGAGGTTGACCCTTATAAAAGAGATGAGTAATCATTTAATCACAGATGTGATGATGAACCACAGAGAAAGTTAGAGGCAGCATAAAGTCCTGAACATGCTTTCATGCTGCATTATCATGCTTTACAATGCATACTTCACTCAATAACTGATGCATATTTGGACTGCAATCATGATGCAGTTAAATGGTCAGTACTTGCCCGTTTATGTAGTAGTACTGAAAATGTAGCAAATTCCAAATCAAACACAGTTATTTGGGGGCGCCAGTTGTTCAGGGGGGTGAGCAGTGTGCCTCAGGGTAGCAGTGGCTACCCATGTAGCTTACCATCACCAACGTAATGTAAAATGCTTTGAGTGCCTTGAAAGCACTATAAAAATGTAATCTATTATTATTTCAGCATATATAATGGCTAATTTAAATCTTTACAGTACATGAAAATATTTCTATACATTACCTGCTTCTTTGATCCATTAACAGCTGTTTTGCAACTAACTGATATCATTTAGGGAAACTGTTCAGCCCAAATCAAAGACTTGTTTCTGTTGTTTCTGACAAAACTCAGTAAAAAAATGAGGGGAAAAGAAGATGAGAATGATGACAATATACCATTTTATAAACAAGTGTTGCAAAATGCTTCACACACCAGTTGTTATAAACAACAACTTAAACAAATAGGACTTATAGTTATATCAAGAAAAGGCTCCCTGTTAAGTATGCCATAAGACCTCTTAAAAGAAGACATTTACTCTGCTGACATAATGTCCTACGGCTGCTCATTCCCGAGTTTAGGGGCTTTGACAGCTTAGTGCTCCGTCACCTATGATCTTATACTGAGTTTCCAGAACAAGTCTTCTGCCAGAGGATCTCAGACTTCTTACAGGCTCATGACGCCAGACAAATAAGAGGGTGAAAGACCATGACGAGCTTTAAAAGGAAATAAGATCATAAAATCAATTATTCAACACAGTGGGAGCCAGTGCAAAGAAACCATAACAGGAGTACATTATCTTCCCAGCACAGGTTATGAAGCACGTCTGCGTGGCTGCTTGTGCTTGTGATGGGGGGGAAGTTTTAATTTGAGGTGATGCTCAACTATTCTATGAGTAGAGATGGAATTTAAAAGAAAGAAAAGTTTATATTATTTTTTTTTCCTTGTGTCTAGGGAAATATGGGCATCGCACCAGCCTGCCGTTCCTCAGACCACCCCTCACTACAGCGCTGCTTACACTGGGAAAAGCCCACCAGGTTACACTAACAGCCCATCCTTTTTGGTGTTTTCCGGGTGTGTGTTTGTGTGTATGTTTGATGTGGAAATGTCTTCTTTCTTTCACTCTGCAGAACGCCATGGTCGGTAATGGACTTGTCCTCCAGAATCTGTTGCACATGCAGTTGGCACAGCAGCAGCTTCTCCATATCAAAGACAAACGCATCAGCAGTGTAAGACACTTGTTTGTGTGCAAATGATGATTTGCATAGGTTAGTGAGAAAAGTAGCTACGGGCACTGCTGTGTGCACTCTTGCATTTTTCTTTTCAGCACTTAATGCATAATTAAACAAAACCATTCTGAAAATACACAAATTTGAGCTGCTGAACTTTTGCTTAACATTCTCATATACATATTTTCTTTTTAAGCATCTCTAGAATATTTTTTATTTGTTTTTTTCATAATCACTGCAGTCTTTTTGACCCTCAAACACCTCTGCCTCGAAAAATACAATTTTTCTGTACTTGACATTTGTTGATTATTATTTTATTCAAATTTTTCCTCCCTCGATTCTAAATGCTAAATGTTTTTGGGTAACGGCGCAGAAAGACAGACTAGAAGGAGGGCTGATTGTGAAGATTGTGTTTTTAGTTTTGTAATTCTTGTCTTGCATAGTGTTTTGCTCATTTGTATGGAAGCACTTTAAAATGACATTTTGTTTGATCTGTTTTTTCTTAAAGCTGAATGTTGCTGTTCTTTCCCACCTTAATTCTCTGAATCCTTATATCTTTTTTTTGGCTTCATATTTGTGTAAAATCTTTTCTGTTCCTCCCGCTCTTCCTTAACTTCATCAGGTTTCCAGTCTGCTGGGAGACCCGTCCAGGCTGCTGATGCAGAAGGCTTTGTCCCTGCGGCCTCCAGGCCTCGTCCCACTGGGGAAAGGCCTTCTGGGAGACTCACCTTCAGGTGAGATGATTCCCATTGGAGGCCTAAAACAAACCTTGAATAGTCACTGTAAACAAAAGAGATGACTTTGAAACTTATTTTTGGGGTTGTATAGTTTTTCTTTCTTTTCTTTGTATAGTAGAGTCTTTCCAATTAATTCAAAGCAACACATTCAACTTCTCAGAGCTGTTCAGCTTCTCTGTGATGGACTCTATTTATTCTACTACAAAATAGTACATATTAAGATACCATTATTTTAGTTCAATGCATCATGAGACGTTTCCCTGAAGTCAGTCTACTGCAGCATAACTGAAAAAGGTGGGATTAAGAGTCACCTAAGGTAGCCTTAACTATAAATTAAAAGTCTAATCGCAAAGGTGCAGAGGGAGTCTGCTTGCCAAACCCAAACTGGGAACTGGTCCAACACAGGGGAGGATGATAACTGAAGGGTCTGCCTCCCGTTCTACCTTTATAAACTTTATGAACTGCATGGAAATCTGCAGACTGAGAGTACTCTGTTTGGAGATTTTTAGCCACAGTAAAGACCGGCTGTGAGTTTTATTCAACATGAAGCTTATGAAGACTTTAAACTGAAGAAACTCCACCATTGATTCTATTCATAACCCTCAATGCGGCATTTTGGCTTTTCATTATATTTTAGAAGAGGTTTTCACAATACCTAAGATTAAAATATTTCATTGCATCATCTTGTCAATATTAGCTGATAAATAACTTTAAGAATGAATTTATTTAGTGGTATATTGTTCTGGTATATGCAAGCCCAATTTTTTCCTGGGGCAGGTCAGTTGGTTTCAGATAATTGGAACACATCATTCTCACACTTTGCAAAACTTTCAGTGACTCCTGGAGCTTTATGCGTTGGTTAAAAGGTTTCTGCTATCAGGAAGCATATGTTAATAAGTGTCAGTAAATGTTGAATGTCTGAGTTGTCAGGGCTCAATACCTCAGTTGTACATTACTGTACAAAAACATCCCCAGGAAGCTGCAGTACATTTACAATTCAAATGTCTAACTGAGAAAAGCCATGTTTTTTTCTAAATGGAAACAATATGCACCATGTTGTACGCAAAGCGGGTACTCTTTAAGTGTATGTGCATTTATGTGTTTGTTGGTCTGTCCCACTTTAATTGCATGAGTATGAGCATTCACATTTGCGTGTGTGTGTCTAATGTTGGGCTTTTATCAGCGTCTGATGGGAATGTTAGCTTAAGGCTTGTTAGCGCTGATTCTTTTATTGTTCTATAGAGGCAGTTTGTCACAGCATTATTGGATCTGTAATAAGTATAACTGTGTGTGTGTTCACCTTTAGTGTTTATGTGTCTAGAAAATATGAGTTGTATTTTATGCTGTGTTTTATTTGGGTTTTCTTTGTGTTTATGTATGTGTGTATGTACTTGTGTTATTAAACCCTGGAGTGTGCAGGAAAGTGCTGAGCTGTAAATAAGCATAAATGATGATGTATGAGCAGGAAACCCTCTCAAATATTAGAGACAGTCGGGCTGAGCGTACAGGTTCCAGCTGTCTGAGTGCTTTGTTTCTGTCCAGAGGAGACAGACACCAATAATCAACAGTAAAAGTCATAATCCTTTGCTGCTCCAGTCAAATGAAGACTTCTCCAAACTGTTTGAACAATTGCTAAAAGCTTTTTTAAAGACTTCCTGCTCTTTGATTTACTACAGTATTTTTTTGGTTGTACTTGCCTTTCTCTATATTTCTAAGTTTTTATTTACGTATAAAGCATTTCATTAATATGTTAATGACATTTAAATTTTCTGACAAAACATAACTTTATTACATTTAGGTATTTTGCTAATATTTTAGCGTTTTAAACATTTTAAATGCAGTTTAAGCTTCAGATTTATCCAACTCTAAAAGTATCCCTGCAAAGATTTCAGCATCAGGCCATCAGTAGTTTTAGCATTGCAAGTTTTCTGGAACAGCAAAATCTTGATGTTACTGTGCTTCCTCTCCCTCTTATTGATTTCCTTTTCTATTTTTATGTAATTCACTTTTCCTGTTCTCTTCCAGAGTTGGGCCAGGAGACAGTTCTACCTTCTTCCCATAATTCCACACTAGTGGTATCTGCAGCAGGTGTGATGCCATACCTCCAGGGTCGAACTGGAGGAACAAGAGACCAAAACATCACAATGCCTTCTGCTTCCTCTTCTTCCTCAAACTCCTCTGACAGGCAGCCAGCCCCCCCAGGGACGATGGTGAGCTCCCAGCCGCAGGGACAGAGCTATTCCTTGGGAATGAGTAACTCCGGCCTTGGCCCTCCTCCAACTAAACCCCCTGGAGGAGCGTATGCATCAACAGGCCAGCACATCAACTCAGATGGCAGCAGCCTGAGTAACATGGTGAGCACACACCCCAAAGCCCACATGTATAAATCAAAAGGTGCTGTTGCCCCTCTCTCCTGCCTTGAGTTACACATCTCTACATATTAAATCAGCAACATAAATAACATATTGTGCTTAAATACTTTTTTCAACTGTAAATCATCAAACTTTTGGCATGTTATTTGTACATCATGCATAAAATATTTTAAGATATACTAAGCCGTTCTTTGTAGGACATGCATAGAAAGTATATTATTACTGCAATATCAACATTCACAATAATAAAATTATAAAGACAAATGCAAAATGGCAAATGTATTTTACTTAAAACAGCACAGGTGTGTTGGGGATGGCTGCATTCGAATTAGAGGAAGTTCAGATAAGTACAATGCACAGGTAAAATGCAGCCCTCACTGACATATTTGCCATATATAAGGGTTTGATTTACATCTCGTGTCATATTATTACCCTATTATTCTACAGGGATATCCATATGTTTTCATTGTTCTTTGCTATATCACTACCTAAGTCTAAATATATTAACTTAAGTTTTCTTTTTTGTTTTTGTAATAAAGTAACACTGATTTCAGGCCCTGAGGCGCTAATCAGGAGGTTCCAAATGATTCCCGGCAGGCCTCTTGCGCATGTGTGCCGGTCAAAACAAAAATTAAAAAGAGAAGTATAAAGAGAAGGTCTACAATTTTATCTAAAAAGCTATCTGAGCTTTCAGGATAGGTAGGGACTACTTCTTCTTCCGCCTACTATAGACATGTGAAACAAGGCGATGTGTCATGTTGTAGCAGCGTGCAGTTCACTCAGTTCTTCAAAGAGCAAAGATGAGCAGGTGTGTGTGTGTGTGTGTGTGTGTGTGTGTGTGTGTGTGTGTGTGTGTGTGTGTGTGTGTGTGCGTGTGTAATGTGTGTGTGTGTGTGGGGTGTGTGTGCGTGTGTGTGCTTGACCTATCCTTTCCCGTATCAAATGT
>JBAMHX010000016.1:7735142-7755267 GCA_037177515.1 Pseudomugil tenellus | reverse complement strand
ATTTACCTGCAGCAACAAACCTTAGTGTAAAAGTGTGTCCAAACTTTTGACTATATATATCATTTTAAAGGAAATTAAATTCCATAAGCTAATTAAAGGACAACTGAGGATATTATGTCTTTTAAGAAGTAAAAAGAGAAGATAAAATGCTATCAAGGTTTGTCGAAAAAACTGAAAACATCAATAGAAACTATCAATTAACCGTCTTTATGAAAGTTAATATCATTTTTACATTAGACTCTTCAATACTTTGATCATGATAGATTAAGATAGATTTTGGATTTGACTCCGCAACCTTTTTGTGTTCCAGACTCCTGCAGCAACGTCTTACGGTGACTACAATTCCTACATGCAGGCTGTCACTCAGTACTACACTCAGCCTGCAACAGCCAACCAGGCCTACACTAGCAAGGTATGCATGCACAGATATACAAGCCAGCTTCTGAGGTGTTCCCATTTTGTTACTACACTTCAACAGTAGTTGGCTTTCCATCAGTACTTTTTGAGATTGTGAAAATTTAATATTAAAAGAGATGGTTTGATGTGATAAAATTCAGAAAAACTTTGCAAAGCTGAAGGTGTTAGTCTATTTCTGAAGAGTTCATGCAAATCAGGTCTGAAATTCATGTTGCACGTCTTATAACATTATTAATTTTATTTATCCATTTCTTCAGAATAAATAAGACCAACACACACTGATATGTAAAAATAACACCAACAGTCTCAGTTTTATGTAAGTAAATCTTGGTTTCCTCTAGATAATAATGAAATGATTACGTTAAGGGCAAAAAAGACAGTAAAACCGAATTCTGTCATCTGTTTTCCTATGGGTTTATCTTATCTTGCAATGTCCAAAAATGTTTATTGCCCAAACATGGAAGTTTCTACATGATTTAAGAAGTTCAAGATTCTACAGTAGTGGTAGTACTTTTTTTTTATGGGCCCTGCATACTCCATCTGGCATTCACACTGGATTTGTCTGCATGTTTATTTGCAGAGGATGACCTCCCTGTATGACACTGATAGCCTCTTAGAGGGAACACATCACTCTGCACCCAGCAACTGATACCAACCATCTCCACACACAGCCAAGTCCAAGTTTATCTCCTGTGTTTGTGTACACTTGGATCACCAATGGTGTAGACTCACAGATCAGTTTACAGTCACACTACATTACTTTCCAGCCTTAAAACTCAGTGCTTCTGACTCATTTTTATGGTATGACAAAATTCATTATGTGCATTGCTGGAGCCATTGTTCTCCTGCCCTCCCGAGGCTGAGAAACTGCACTTCACAGCCGGAGCATTGCTCTCCAGCAGCGTTTTGCTTTACCACACCTCACCACATGCCAGCAACTGGATAGCAACACATTCAGCATTTTGAAAGCACGCTATGGCTGATTCATTACAAAAACACATTATCAGCGTAGCGAGGTAAAGAATACAAGAGAAACTGTAACATATAAAACAATAGTCTACATAGGACTGATTTTTAGTGAATAAGAGGGCTCCGAATAGAGACCAATGTTAAAAATTCTCCCTAAGTTCAGTAGTGTCAGTAGTGTGGCTTCAAAATGTTTCATCATGGGAATATGTGATTTTAATTTTTTTTTTTTTTTAAAAGCTACTTAAATCCTGACTATTAGTTTCTTTTTTAATTCATTTTATTTTAATTAAAGTTGAGGAGATTATTGACTGAACCTTTACAGGTAATTGTTTTTCTCATTGCAGCCACTAGAGAGCAGAAAGGTTGAAAAATAAGTAATTTAGAGAACGATATCCTCCTTTTGATGCTGATGCCATCAACAATAATTTGCCATCTGAAAACAACACAACACAACTGAAACTTTAATATTCAGAGATAATATTTTCCTTTTGGGCCTAAATAACATGTTTTTTTGCATTGCATTGATGATTTGTGTGGGTGGATTTCTTGCAGGAGGTAGATGTGTGTAAGCCTCTGGGAGTTTCTCTGCATGCGGTGAGTAACGGTGCAGCTCCGCCCCCGGCCGTCCTACCAGCCGCCGCCGTGCTCCCAGCTTACAGCACCCTGCCTTTAATGCCCGGTTTCCTCGGGGCGCCACACCCAGCGGCAGCCGCACCAAACCCGGTCACACATGCACACACTGCTGCCACAGACTGGAACACCTACTACTATGTGAGTTACAAGAATATTTGTTGCTGCCCCCCCACCCCCCACCCCCTCCATAATGTAACCACTTAAGTGCTTCAGTTTCACCCACACTACTGGTTGTTGACAGGAGGCATTTGAGTGGGAATTATTGGTCATTGTTGAATTGATACTTCTTCTACTTTGTGTATGTGTAACGGCTCATCCTCTTCCAGATAATAAACATGAATACAGATGTTTTACACAGCTGGGCAGTACGGGTGTTCAGTAGTGGCTAGGACATCGATGTTTGCTTTGAAACTAAAATTACAGAGAATGTGACTAAAATTGCCATTTTTTTCCCTCTGGCTGCTTCAAAAGAAAAGCAAACAAACCAGAGAAAAATGGTCTGAAAATGAAATGTTGTTGATGTGAAGCAGCAAGAAGCTTATCCAGTGTGCGTTATTACCACAGATCATGAGACTTTAGCAAGCGTCTGTTTGCCTGCAGGGAGAACCAGGCCTTTCTCTGAAAGCTGCAGTGTGTTTTATCACATTTTGATGCAACATTAGTGTCATTCTACCTTTTCTGCTACAGTTTTATCTTGTTTTTGAAAAGGTAAGACAGATGTTTTTTCCCTCTCTGTAACTCATTAGGCTAAACCAAAAGTGCATTTAAAAACAAACCCTACATGTACTTATGTTACGACCTTACGACCCAACTTGCTAGGGCCAGGGCAGCATGAAATAAAGATACCAGATGAAAATTTAGAGTAATATAGGGAATGTATTATCCCAGGTGAGAATTGACACTGAGCAGAGGTGTAATGAAATAATAATAAACAGTTAAGCCAAACAGAAAGGATTTACCCATTTACTGCTCTAATCACAAAACAAAAACACAAGTAGAAACACTAACTAATAATAAAACAAAATAAATTATTAAATCTCGAGTAGGAATGCAAGCATGCAGCATGTTATAAAGGCAGTAAAAATCAGTCAGAAAGAAAGTGGAGGACATTCGCAGAGAGCGAGTGTAATGACACAAGCCGAGCAGGTCTTTCTGGAGCTTAGAGCTGTTTATTCTAAAACAAATTTGCGTTCATGCTAATTTCCACAAAAATAGTTTGATTATTTCAACGTTAATGTCTTTTTTTTTTTGCTCCTGTTTTTATTTGAAAAGTAGATGATGTGATATAAATGTTTCCAACATTATTAGGTTTTTTTTTTATTCTTTAAAAATATGAAACAAAAGTTTCCATTAGTAACTTTACAGCTTCTACCAGCAAATAGAGGATGAAGGTGTATTTTTTTAATATATACACTATTAAAATTATATTTAACCTTCTCTTTCATCAAATCCGTCTTAACAGAACCAGACAAGGGGCCTCAAGAGGGAGTATCCTCAGCTGGCAGTGCAGGAAGTGCCATCTTCAGAGGGTACCTACATCGGACAGCACTCCCAGGGCCTTGGGGGGCAGTACGCAGACTACTTCAAGAGGAAGAGGCTCTGAACGAACCAAACCACCTTAAAGCCTACAATTTCGGGAGGGAGGCACAATCAGCTGAATGTCACAGCTCCCTCTAGTGGCCTTTCTGTGGCTGCCATTTTGCATCCCAGCAGTAGGTACCGAGTCAAATCTAGTCAGGGTTGCAAATGGCTAGTGAAAGCAAGCCATAGTGCTCTTTGATTTAGGCATATACGTACATACAGTGTTGCTTTTGTCCTGTTCAAGCCTTAACTATTTAACTTAAACTGTTGTTTCTAAGTCGGTGTATTAACTGTACCTAACTACTATTATCTTGTACATTTTCTTTTCTAATATAATGTAAACTAAAGTATATCGTATCTGTATGTATAAGCTGCTTTTGTATTTGCAAGCAGGTGACCTGTCTGCCCGCTCAAGATGTCTTAGGACTGGTCTTAACAGTCAGGACTCTCCCTCTCCGCCTCCCTTTTACAGAAGACTAAACATGTCTGATGTTGCACACTCACGCTTTGAGTCCTCAGTCAGACTGACATCTGTTTGCTCCCGCTTCACTGCCTTTTATTACCCAGATTCCTCTTAAATCTCCCAGCTGAGAATTTGAGCGCACGTGTATGCTTTGTGTGTGTTGCTATGCTGTATCTGTAGGAACTGTCAGCCATGTCAATCCCAAGGTTTGGGGAAATACAAATCAGGAAAAAAAACGGGGCTTGAACCAATCAAAGCCCTTAATTGTGATAACTTACAATAACTTCCCGCAACAGACGGACCTTTGTGTAAATAATGCAGTGTAATATAAAGTATATGAAGCCATGCTTAACAGACATACATTTATAATGGCTGTTTTCAAGCTCCTTTGTGTGTGTAAAACATAAATGGAGAAGAATTATTAGATGTCATATTTGTTTCTTTTGCTCAGTCTACAATATACTGTTATATATTTGTAATATAATATTATCCCAAGCCAATCCAAGTAAAGTGTGGCTAGAGTAATAATGTATGGGCTTAAATGAATTCAGTATTTTTTAAAAACTAAAGCCAAATAGTAAGATACAATCCTCCTCCTCCTCTTTTATTTTATACTAAAACGTTTGGACCTTTTCAGACACTAACAGGAGCTTTAACTCCACATGCAGCTGCCATTTTTCCATAAATGATTCACTCAGATTAGAGCACAAACTCATTTAAAGCAGGTTTTGAGTGTCTTTGCACTGTAATTAAGTCTGTACACCAGACACTCAATAAGAAAAAAGCCTTTATGTGTTTGCTGCTGAGATAAAATAAAGAAAAATGAGCACATAAAAAAAAACATATTTCGGGACGTTAAAAAAAAGACAATTCAGCCGTTTTGCTGTGACATTTAATTGACATTTAAAAGTCCCAGTCTGATCACATTTGCACGGTGCACATATTGCATAATTTCCTGTTTTTGTATAATGGTTAGAATAGATTTGCAACTCTATTTTCAATAAAACAGTACCATGAAGGTAGAGTGGTATGAGATTCAAAACAAGTTTTTTTGCAGTGATGTTTTCTGCACATAAGATGCTCTTCATGCAGTATAATTTTAAATAAGGAACTTCCAACTATTTATCCGTATCTTATTTCTACTACTGCAGTTATTAATATTAGTGCACAGTCAATATGTTTGTGTTTGTCACAGGGGGGGAGATGGACTGTTATTTTCATATCATAGTTTGGTTTATGTGCACAAAACTCATATCGAACAAAGCGGCAATAACAGAAGCTCCTACTGAAGTAGAAAGATGCATATACACGTTTATTTTGTAACTGAAATGTTTTTAGGCATGTGGTACAGAAACATGGGCCATGGGGGAAAGCTTTCTCTTTCTTTGTACCTTTATCTTTGTGTCTTTGCATTCTACTCATAACTATGATTTATACATCTCCGTGCAGAATAGTACATCTCCATGGCAACCGCACTCTCACTGTGAAACCCAATATCATGTGAGATGAGATAATGTGTGCACGTCATTTTAGTTCAGATAAGTGGTGTGACTTTCTTGGGACTGAAGCAGCAGCTTGGCTGAACGGGATGGATGGGATGTTCATGTGCTCACAGTAACGGGAGATTATGTGAAAAGTGATAATAATAAACATAAATTAAATTATTAACTACTAAACTAAGGGCAATAAACACTCACACACACACACAAAACCTCTGTATTTTTTGTTACCTTTTTTATTTACAGTCACACTTCATGATTTGACTTTCATGGTGCTGCATTTTCTTTCAGTTAACAATTAAAATATAAAAACTACAGCTTATTTTCTAGCGAGCATCCGGGAAGTTTTTCATTTCTGGACAAGTCAGAGGAAAGGGGAAGCAGGAGTCGAACTCTGGTCTCAAGAGCGGCTATCCTGCAGGGTTTTGTTGCTTCCCTGCTTCAACACTTGATTTCCAATTACATGGATCCAACTTCTTCACAGTCACGCTTTCTTTTCAGGCAGGGGAATCTGCAGGATAGCGGCCCGCTAGGACCTGAGTTTGACACTCGTAGAGATGAGGATGGGAAAAGTCGTCCAGAAACAGATTTTTATGCCAGAACATAAAACATAGGTAGATGCATGTTTTTTAAAGTGCTTTATCTTTAAGTTTATTTTCTGTTTTGCAGGCAATCCTCTGTATTTTTGCTTTATATTCTTGAAGTAACTTGGATTCCTGTCAGGCTGTGTCTTTACTGGTTTATTATATCCATAAACGTGGAGTGTCGGGAATATTATGGTTTCATCATGACCCTCACTGCGTCAGCTGTCGCCGAATATCCTTCATGTGAACACAATGCCTAGAACAGTTTTCACATACTCTGTGTACTTATTTAGGTCCCCAAGGGGACCATCTGTATCATATTTCACGATTATCGGATTTATGGTTTCCCCACCAGGTGGCGCTTTATTCGCAGTAAATCTGATTAGGAGGATTGGGGGCGTTCAGGAATATACCCCTAGTGGTCGCTTCCGACGCCATAGCCCTTGTTTTAGTTTTTAATTGCTTCCCCCAAAGCTGCATACCACCATTATTATTATTATTATTATTATTGTTATTATTATTATTATTGTTATTATTATTATTATGATTATTTTTCATATATTTAGTGTGTTTTAACAAATACCCTTTAACTCATCAAATGTTTCTAAATGTGCCTCCAGATTAAGCTTTTCCACATTTTTATTTTTCTTTTTAGCTTTATCCATGATTAATAAATTCTACATCAGGTTTAAAATTTTGTGTTTTTTTTCTAGTAAATGCATGAAACTGAAATGGTGTAGGTTAAAGCAACACTTCTGAACTTTGGAAGGATTTACATTTTTAATGCTTTTGTCACAAATCAGTAGAAGCGCCACTACTAAACTATGGCAGGTTTTCTCAAGTCTTCAAATCGTCTCGCTCCACAACAGCTAATACGGCATCCATCTTGCATTCTGTCTCTCCTCTGAGCTCTCTCCAAGCAGTAAATGTCAGTCCAGTGTTGACTCTTGCTCTCTCGTTCTTTCTGTTCCTTTTTGTTGCTTCCTGTCTTTTAGTGCTGATTCTGCTATAGTGCACATTCACTATAACAGAATAAGTAAGAAGTGTTAAGGTTGGAAAGTGATGCAGTGGTGTTTTGAAAAAGACAAAAAAAGGCTTAGTGTATGCTTTAATATCTTGAAGAAAAATGTTGTAACAGCTCATTACATGCTTAGATATTCTAACGTACCTGAATCAAAGAGCCCTACTTCATCAAACACTCCATCAAGCCTACTTCATTTTTTCTTTCTTTTTTTAATTAATAAACTGCATTTCTGTTACAGACTGGTGGGGAGGTGCTCCGTCTGCCTGGAGAAATGTGTTTATCGTAGTAAAATCTGCCGTTTGATGACCTCCCTCGATATTTGGCTGCTCGTCTGCATTATTCCCTCGCTAGCATTTCTTAGTGATTTTCATCCTGTGCTTTCATCATCCCGGTTGCTTTCACCTCCACTTCGGTGGAGTCTGTTCTGTTTCTTCTCAGGTCAATTTTTTGAAAATCTTTAAATGCAGCCACAATTTCCAAGTATTTTCTGTAACTACACAAATTTGAAAACAAAGCAGAACTATTATTGGACCTATCTGCCCTGTAAAAACATCACGTTTCCCTATATGTTAGGCTTAAAGAATCCACATCAGCTTGTGTTATCACATCCCAGATGTTTTACGGTCAGAGAATTTTCAACCCTGTTGTTGCTTTCTTTCTCTGCTTTCTGTCACTCGTATCGTTCATTAGTCCCAAACCATCATGCTCCCTCCGCCATGCTTCACAAAGAGACCATCACGATACAGCACATCATATTGCGATGTTAGAAAAATTAAATATTGATCACAGCTGATCTGGTTGCTTTTGCAAATGCTTGTAATATTTTTTTAGCGTTGTGCTTCGTGGAAAGCAGCGGTTCCTGTTGTGGTGAAGGTGATTTGTATTCGCCTGAGTCCAGCCTCCTCTATCGCTCTTGCAGGTAGAAATTTCTGCAGGTCTTGTGCTCTTGGTGCTCTCACTAATCTGTCATTGGGACTTATTATTTCAGACTGCTGTCATCCTAAAACTATTGGTCATTTCATGTAGTTCCTGAATTCTGTTGTGGAGCTGGTTGTCTGCAGTAATGTGCATGAAACTGTGGGTAGAAGCGTATTTGAACAATTCTCCTGATAGTCTTTTGACTCTGACGGTCAGGTGGAAATGTGTCTTTATAACAACCTTTTTGTGTCCACATCTGGATTAAAGTGTTCCCTCTAATTCTGTTATTTCCTGACTGCTATGATGCAGATAATGAGAGTATGTTGCTTCCCCTGGCAGTCTGAGTTTGCTTTCTGTAAAAATGAGCTTCTGGCAGGTTTCTCTGTAAGAAAAACAACTCCAGCTGCCCAACCTGTAGGGATTTCTCTCTCTCTCTCTCGCCTTTCTCTTCTGTCTGCTCAGTGAAGTGTTGGTTATGTCTGTCAGACTCCTGCATGTTGCAGGCACCTGTAGAGCTGTCACACACACACTCAAACACTGGAAATAGGTGTACTCACAGACATTTCAAGCTGTAATCCAGATCTTTGTGAATTTATTAAGCTCATTCTTTCACACTTCTTGTCTTTCCTGTTGAGTGAATCATCCCTGTGCTTCAGTGTCAGCTGAGGAAATGATCATATTTATCAAAGGTCAGCAGATAGATGTGATTCCTGCTAAACGCATATTTCACAGCAGTTTAACTGAAATGGCACATTAGGAGGCAGCTTAGTCGTGGCAGCCTGAAGTGTGGCTTTGTGCAGAATAGTCCTAGCCGCAGATCTGAGTCAATAATTATTAATTATTTATTCCGACTAAGTTCTCAATGTCTGATTTTTTTATAGTGTCTTTTCAAGCCAATTAAAGCAAATCTGCATTAGAGCAGTTTAAAATCACTATGTTTAGACCAGGTAATTCATAAAAATAATAGCCAACCTAAGGAAAACCAACAGATTTCACCAATCTCCTCAATTTAATGCCCCATCCTGAGCATGCATGAGGAGGCAGGCGACAATGAAGCTAAAACTGGAGAAATATGTCGACTGCTAGCACTCATCCGCATCCTCACTGCAGGGTTTATTGCAGAATTTTCAGGTCGCATTTGGGACAATCCGATAATAAGGAATTGCAATTGTCCAATCTTAAAGTAACCGATATATGGATGACATTTTTTGGATCAATCTGTGACAGAATTTTCCTTATTTTAGCAATAATTCATCATTTATATGCTTAAGAATTTATACTAAATGTTACATGAAAACTGATCCCAGTTTTACTTTCTAGAAGTGAAATGATCTCCCTGGTCTGAAGATGCAGAGTGGCAAAATACGCAAAACAAACAAACAAAAAAAAAAAAACAGAAGAGGCTCTAAATCTAATTAGTATGTAGATTCCACCTTCTGCTCCATCTTTTCCATTAAGTTCCCTCTTTTCCTGATTGTCTTGTTTTCATTAAGTTTGTTTCAGTCAGTGTTGCATTCTAGCCGTACAGCTCTGTAGTTTTCCCCAGTTTCTGTCTATTAACAGAGATGTGTAAATATAAACATGTTAGCGTATACAACACAAATTTGCAATAAGCTTGGCTTGTTATAGCAAGATTGATGTCCGATCTATTCCAGGGATTAGTTGGCTCTTCCAAAGCTTTAAAATAGGTTTGTGCATTTTTACAAGAGCCACCTGAATGCACCATAAGTGCTTTGTGATGCTTCGAGAAGCTTGTTGGAGGAGAAATTGACCTGCCTTCTGACTTAAAGTAGAGAGACAATTGAAAACTTCAGTCTTTATTCATTTCACTTTTTTCTGCCTCTTTTACTTGATGTATAACAGCGGTATCGTAGTGAGGCCACATCTCGGAAACTGAGATGGAAATTTTATCTCATACTTTTTTGTAAATATTTATGTATATGTTATCAACTTTGGAATCATACTGGTTTCCTTCATGCTCTCAGAGTTTCCCGGACCTTCACATTTAGACGGTGCTTTTCCAGATGTGATCCTGTTTCATTCCACAAAGCACTGGAAACAGCCAAAGCAATCAAAGGATCTTTGCATCCGTATTTAAAGAGATCAAAGTTGTCTTCTTAAGACTGTTTTGAAACCATTTCCACACCACTGTTCTCTGTTCTTCAGAAGACTGACAGCACGATCTATTTCGGCAAAATGACAAACTCAAATTCTTGCATTATTCTGACCTTTCTCTGAAAACCAGCTGTAGTTTGCATCCCAGATACTGACTCTCGGTGCCATGTTATAAACTTTTCTTCTTGGAAAATGCTTGTAAATAGCAGAACAGAAGATGTGATGTCTTGCATAACTGCATCATGCAGTTCAATAGGTTTGAGTTGAAGAGAAAAAAGGGCATTTCTGTTCTTCAGCGCTTCAGGGTGTCTGCCATTGTTTTTGTATGAATCCTGCATATTACACATGTTGAACTCTGCAATAGTAAACGACTGAATGGGTGTGTTCACCACTGCTTTGCAATACTTACTTTTCAGATTTTCTGATACAATGATGTACATAATTTTAGATTTGCAGTGTTTATTGCGCTCTAAACAGCTTTGGCTTTACACGCATGTGTTTTTTCTGAGATTACTTAGATTTTGTTAAATTTTATATTTCACAGATATGATTTTACTGTGAAGGTATTTCTACAGCCCCTTTAGCATGCTTATATACAGCTGTATAGAATCTGTTTTTAGTAGTAATTTGCTAGACTGAGGGGAAAAAAGCAGCAAACATTTTATTTATTTTTTCATTGTGTATTTATGGATGTTTTTTTGAAAAATTATATATTTCTTTTATGTAGAGCAGAAGGAGTTGTCTTTTACATTCCTAAATAAATTGTGAGCTGAAGCGTGTCTTTGTCCTGTTGTCCTCCACCTTTACAGTCACAGAACCAGCCTCCACACAGCAACGTGTGACCAGGTAAGTTGCTAACTTAAACCCACCAGTGGTCCAACAACAGAAACAGACTCATCTCTAACTACATGCCAGAAAAAGGCACAGCAAAATAAGTAACATAACATGTTTCTTCAGAAATAAAGCAATACAGGTATTAATTTTCCTCCACTCCTCTCATATAACATCTTTGTCTTTTCTTGGTATAGTACATCAGCATAGCTACTGAACTTGTTACGCATGTAAAGCTCTAGAAGCCCTCAGGTGTCTCAGAAACCTTTAATATTGAGTACACCAATGCACAATAAAAGGAAACAATGTTTAAATTCCTGTGCAAATGCAGCTCAAACAGCTTCTCTACAGAGAAATTCTTCTTTAAATTTATTGATGGTCAATAAAAATCCTAAATATGGGGGAAAGGCTCAGTTTAATTGTATTTTTAAACATCTTTAGCTGGCTCAATATTCTCACATTTACAATTCAGTATTTGTGAATGTTTGCATATTTTTGCTTTAAAAAGAAAATGTTCAATCTTTAAACATGATGACTGCAGAGGAAGGAATACAGCTGACTGATTACTGGCTCTGATTTAATGCCACTTCTCAGAAGCTGCATTTGCACATAACAAACCGAAATAATCTCTTAGAACATAAACAAATCAAATTATGCAATTGTTTTTTTTTTAAAACAGGAGCGGCACGAAACCAATGTCTCTGTTGTCTCATTTTCCATATTGTGTCCATCCAGGCATTTCGTAGCCCAGATCTGGGAAAAACTGTGTGAAAGTAAAGCATTCTTGAACCGTTTTCGTCGTCCCGGCATCCATCAGCCATCCATTCCAGCCAAGCAGTTTCTGCATTTTCCGCATGCTCCTTATGTCCATGTTAGATATTCAAATTGCATCTAAGATATATCATTTAAGAACAACAAAAGCTACAGGGTTTATTTAATCCAAAATGTTCGCTTGAAGCCGGCTATATCAGGATATCATGTCTGCCAAAGAGAATATTGTGTGCTAAAATAAGACTTGGAGTACTAAGGAGCAAAGTGCTGTATGTCTCTCGCTGCACAAGGAGATGCTAATCCGAGGTTCTGTTTGGCAGTTTGCATCTGATTTTAAGCAAGATGTACTCCTACAACTTCCAACAGCAGGAAGTTTACTGGTTCTGTTGCAGCAAGGTAAGCTCTTCGATCAAACGCTTGAAGGTGATTCTCATCTCAGGCTTATCGTGCCAGCACTTAGTCATCAGCTCGTACATCTGGAAAGAAAAAAAAAAGTCAGATGCACTCTGTAGAAATGTAAAACCTGACGGACGCGAATTCTGATGCGAGACTGCATCTGCTTGTAAAGAGGCAAGATGAAGAGATCCCTTCCGTTACCCAAATTATATTTGTAAACACTCCAGCTATGTGTTTAAGTAGGTTTCTCTTTTCAAATGGAACATAAAGGTAATTAATAGGAAAAGAATTAAGTCAGAGGAAAACTTACAGGTTCGGAGCATCCAGGGGGACATGGAAGCCTTATCCCTTGATCGAACGCATTCACCAAGTGGAAGACGGTCATCTGACCCTGACATTTACCAATTATGTTGAGGAGGGACTGTGAGGTGAAGACAAAAAAAAAGGTTACAAACACGTTTCTGTACCAAATCTCTCATTTAGATTGAAAGATGGGAACATAGAGTGAAAAAGAAAACACACGACTGACGCAACTCATCTTGGTAGCTTCTGATACGACTGTCAGAACGATGAGGATGATAAAGATTTTTAAAAATGCCTTTCAATAAAAACAGGAACAGCAAACGATAATAAAATTCAGATGTAAGACACGGGGACAGTGCAATAATGTTATCTTGAGCAGGGGTTTTGACTGGATTTAAACACCATCTTTTCTGATGGGAGCAAATTTCAAAGAAGCGGAGCAGAGCAACTAGTGACTAGACAAGACTAGTGGTAACATGCCTGCTAGTTAAATGCCTGGTGTAAAAGCTGTTTAGTAAACTTATCTGCCACATTTAACACACTGAAGCACTAAAAGTCACATTACTTTTTTTTAAATGAATTAAGGGGAAAAATGCACACTGACCGTCATGGGGTTCTTGGAGGACTCACAGAAAGTGACAAGTTCATACATAGTTACTCCAAAGGACCAGACATCTGAAGCCAGGTAAAACTTGGATTCCCTCAGACACTCTGGAGCATACCTGAAAGACAAACACCATCAGAGTTTTCACTATATCAAGGTGTTCTCCTTTATACCCATGGAGCAACTTCTACTGACTTTGAACTGCTCATGATCAAGTAAGACTTTCTCCTACTTGACTCACCAGAAAACAGGGCTGTCGACGTTTTCTTTGAGTTTGTAATATCCCTCGTTGTCTTTGATGCTCTTGGTGAGACCAAAATCTCCAATTTTCACCGTCTTCTCATTTTCCACCAGAACATTGCGGGCAGCCAAGTCCCGGTGGATGTAATTTAGAGATCCCAAATAGTCCATGCCCTACGAATAAAAAAAAGGAATGAAATAGTTTATTAATCCCTGAAGGGGACTTACAGAATGGATTGAAATATGGTAATAAAACGAGCCATCGCCTTTTTACAGATCCAGAGTACATTTAATCAAACAATAGCACTGAGACAAGAAACTCTTACCTTGCATATCTGAATACAGTAGCTGAGCAGAGTGCTGAAGCTGGTCTCACTTTTCTTTTTGGGCAAATAGTCCTTTAAGCTGCCCAGTGGAAGAAACTCCATGATCAGCTTAACAGCCTGATCACCTACAAACACGATTATGAGACATCAGTCAGAAACTTCTTCTACACCGTGGCCATGTTTGTGCCTCTAATTCACTACTGATGGACAAAAGTCACGGATGCAAACATTGGAAAACTGCAAGATCCTTTCCTTGCTAAAGGCAGAAAAAAACCTCCACACCATCAAGCACACTAGGAGCTCTGTGTCTGCACTCAGTTTTACCTTCCTCTCTGCAGATGCCTTTGTATTTGACGATGTTTTCATGGTACAGAGCCTTCAGGATGTCGATCTCTCTGGACAAGTTGTTGCTCTGCTCCTGACTGTTTTCAGGTTTCAGTGACTTTACTGCAACTAACTCGCCTGTTCTGTCTCCACGTGGATCATAGCAACACAGCTCCACTTTCCCAAAGTGACCCTAAGGTGGAGAACATTAACTAAATGTGTTTAAACAGTACACACACCAACAATGTTCATTCATATGAATTTGTGAGCAACGCTACCAACTTTATGCTGCTTTTAGGGAAGAAACATACCTAAAAATCACAGCTTTCATAATTGAAAACTTAATGTTCAGTTAAGTAGAGTTACTCCTTAAAATGCACTTACAAGAAAATGCATTTTAAATTAAATTAGCCAATTTACTAAATAAACTACAAGTAAAATCAATTTAGCTTATCGGCCACTTAAAACGCTGAGCTTAGTTAAATGGAATCAAACACATAAAACTGGATATAAACACAGCAGCGGCTTACTTCTCCCAGTTCTCTGATCTTCTTCAGGAATCTCTTTTCAAACATGGTTGGGTCGAACTCTGTGGTGGCCTTGGGTTTGATAGATGGATCTAAAGGATGGAAATGGGGGAAAATAAATCTAGTGATCTGAATGAAACGTGCCTTCGTAAAAATAAATACACTTGCATCATAGGAAGTCGATTGTGGTTGACCCCGTTACAGTTTTCTGCAGAATTTTCATTGGTTTATGAGGCTTTTCACATGAATTGGTCTCAACCTCTGCAACCATTTTAGAGGCATAGTATTACTTGAACAAAGCCCACGATGTATGACTGCTATAAAAAGTCCAATAATGCTAAGAAATGTTAATTTTTTTATGTTATTTTAAATCTTGAAGTTATTACTTTTAGTCACTGATACTGGAACTTATTTCACATTGATTATTTTTTATTTTCATAGAATTGTCAGTGTATGATAATGTTTGATTTGACACAACTGCAGTATCCAAAACATGTCAGCAGGTGGAAGAAGTGAGTATGCTTATGTGGCCATGGGGCCCAGAAGAGGGGCAGATCTCTGATAATGCACCCACTGAACTTCCTCATGAACATCCGAGCTGAGTAAACAACTCTGTCTCTTTGTGGGGCTGCTACAAGGTGAGAAACAAAACATTCAGGTCAGTTTTCAACTATAAAACAAAACCCAGCTACTTTTCATTTGTTCCACAGAGATGTGCAATCGCACGTCAATCTTTTTACACGTTTTTAATCCCATCTTGAAAAAGCTTCTTACAGCTTAGAGCCAAGTGCTAATGAATCTGCTCAAACCAAATGTTACCTGTTGAGCAGTTCCTTACATGTAAACAATGTCAACACATTTCTGCAACATACTTTTTTCCTCCAACATGTCGATGTCTCTGACGATGGCCCTGAAGAAAGGTCTCTTCTTAGGATCATAGTTCATGCAATGCGTCATGAGTTTCGCCAGCTCTTTAGAGTCAGGGGTGGCCAGCTGGCACTCCAGTTCATAGAATCTCTCTTTCTGCACACAACAGAAGCACAAAGACATACGATCAAATGAGGAAATGTACAAAAAGAGAGTAATGTGATCATTTTGTGGGATGGACAAAGCAGCAGAAAGAAACTAAAATAGAGTTTAAACTAAAGGGGGACTTTGTGTGCATGTGATGTGTTTGTGCGTGGAATTTACCTCGGTTAGTTTCTTATCTTTGAGAGGAACCTCCCCATCATAACAGATCTCCCACAAGGTGGTACCAAATCCCCATTTATCAGCAGCAACACTCAGGTTTGAGACATTCTTCACACACTCTGGAGCAATCCATGGGATACGACTCACACACTCTGAAGACACAACCAAAGTTACCTTTAGAAAAACACCTTAGACGGACTGATGAGGAGTATCTGATGGCAGCTTCAGGGGATTGCGTGGCTTGATGATCGACCTGATATGAATGTTACCTTATGTGTGTAGTGTGGACGCAAAGCAGTGAAGTTAAACCCATTTTAACTACTGAAATGGCCTCAAGACAGCAATGTCTCCCAAAAATGAATATTTAGACCACTTTCTTTCAATAGATCCTAATTTATTTTTTGTCATATTTAAAAGCAATCAACACAAATAAAAAGGCTCTTGAAGACATTGCTTTTTCCATTTGGAAACTGTAGATCTAAATTATTTCCCATCTTTCCAGTTGGGAAGAAAACTAAAATGTCCGTTAGTGACGGGTATGAAATCTAAGATGCCAAAGGAGATCTATGATACTGCATCTCTTTTGGAAGTGATGAGCTCAGAAACCATCATAACTTGAAGTTCTCAAAATAAAAACAAATCACGCCATGCCAGTCGGTGTGGTGAGAGGTAATTCCTAAAGCCCTTACCCTGTCCTGACTGAAGTCACCTTGTTGCATGTAGTTGCACTTTTCATGTAGCTCAATATAACTTCCCCACCTTTAAACTGTCTTCTTGACTTGTTTGATGACAACTTAATTTCGCTGTTTATCCTGAGGCTGAGACACTGCGGCACAGTTACGCTAGTGTCACACGTTAAATGTCATCACACAATAGAAGAGGACATTTTCAGCATAAGAGGAAAACGAAGAGAGAAAGGCACAGAGTAAGTGGTAAGACAAGAGTTAGCAGCGGACTGAATTTTACAGTTTACAGTAAATGTTGTATGCAGGATGGATGCTGAAATTACTGTCATTACTGCAAAATCTGTAAAATTTCCGAAGGGCATTCGAATCACAAGCTTGTCCTATCCTGCAACTAATTTCCAGGCATCTTTAAATTAATTTTCTTTTAAAAAAAAGAGATCTCCCTCACCACTTCACTAGATTCCAATCTGACATTCCCAGAAACAAACTTTAAGATGTAGAAATGGAAAACAGTCACCTCATACCTTCTACCAACTATATATATATATATACCAACATTTTACTCGCAATATCCCAGATCAGTCAACAGTACTATTGTCTCTACTCTTACAAAATAGTTACCAAGACATGTAATTAAAAAAAACAAAAAACAATTAAAACCTTTCCCTCCCCACATTCTACATACGCAATAACAAATCACCTCATCATTCCTATCATTTTTAAATACAAAGAACTGACAATAAATCAAAGTGCAGCTCAGAGTGCGTGAGAAGCCAACATACCACTAACTGGCAACGACTTGGCAAGAGCTGCCTTAAATATATCACTCTGACTGAAAAACAGGTTAACTATTCGACCACCATGTCTGTCTTTGGGGATCCACAGATCCATAACATCAAATAACGGGTTGCATGTAAGTAAAGGCGAACAATAAATCAAAGACAAAGGGAGAGCTGAGTTGACACAGATGGAAGGAATTGAATGTTGGGACTAAAGAAAAAAGAGAGAGAGAGAGAGAGAAGAATAGATTTCAGGCTTTGAGTAAAGCAATGAGATTGCTGGGAAGCAGAGAAGAGTGCTCCCAATGGGTTTCAGAGCACTTTATGCACCATGTTCAATCAAATCTACGTAAAAGGACATCGATATTTAACTGGAAGATCAGCAGTGATAGACACAGAAGAAGAAATGTTAGAGATTTCTGGGAATAAAGCGTGAGGACGGGGTAATCCCACAAGTATGTGGTGAGGTGCATTTGCACAAAAACATTTCCAGTGGTTTCCAGATCCATCTAATTAGCCAAACTGGTCTATACAACAGCTACTTACTTCTATAGATACACAACAGAAACACGACGCTGCCGTTTGAAGGGAACTGTGCAATCTGAGACGTGTTCCTGTTGTACTGTCTCCTCTAAACCCAGAACTAGCTTTTACGAGCCAAATAATGACAAGATGGAAATGTGCCCACTGCTCTGCGCACTGATAATGTGAGAAATATGGTTCCTATAACCGACTCCATTAGCTTTTCTATACTGTGTTGTGTGGGAAGTCAAAAAGAGGATAATATAAAAAGTTTCTTTATGCTCTGCTGTGCAGACTTTGTCCAGCTGTTTGAGTCTCTCTTTGACAGATCAAGATCGGTTGGTATTAGTGTCTACAAAAAAAAAAATCCATAGAAGTAAAACATTCATTTACTTTCAGCTCTGATTCATGCAATCTTAACTCTTACATTCAACCATGAAACAAGGTTTTTCTCTCATGTTCATTGTAGCAGACAAAATGGAAACTGTTGTGTAATATTCTATGGTAGCTACTTTGTAATCATTTCAGTGGTATTGTGACACATTTCAAATGAATTTGCCTGTACGTTGCACTCACCCTTTCGGCTAAGAACTGTAATTGGGATTCCTGGATCGCTCAGCTTGATAAAGGGTCCTCCTTCCTCTGCATCCAGCCCGTCTCTGGCCAACAGAATGTTCTTGGCACACACAGAACCATGGACCAGCTTTTTATCCTCCTAAAATACACACAAAATACACAAGTTCTTAATAAAGATATGGTTTGAATTTAAAGTTATTTATATATATATATATATATTTATATTAGGTTATATATTATTATATATAAAAATAAATAAATAATTCCATAGCTGAACCCAATTTTTGGCTGTTTGTACTTCGAGTTATAAAAAAATATCATTCAATGTCATTTTTCTCATCTTGCTGCTTTAAATTTTTTACATACAGATTAAACAAAATCAATTTTAAAAAGTTGATACGCCTATTTATTAATTTCATCCATAGTTTGCATGGTGATCAGACTCTTTTTGTGCTTATTTTTGCTTAAACGTTTATCACCCAAGAAGAAAGAATCATGAGGACTTTGGTTGAATGCAATCACCTACATCAGGCAGTAAGAGAGGTACAAACAACTGTTTTTAAAGAGTTTAAACAAATTAATAGCTCCTTGTTCTTCATGCATGAAGTGAACCTTACTTTGTGGTGTTCCAGACTCTGTGGTCTTGCACAAATTTCACACAGTTACTGTATCCTCAATTGGGCTTCATGAAAAAGAGGTGAATGAATGTGCATTCGCCACCTTTAAGGAGTCAGTATTTCTGCATAGATTTGTGAGTATTTATGATTTCCTCTTACCAAGTAGCTCAGAGCTGCAGCCAGCTGCTTGGCCACCTGAAACTTCCATAATGTGCTGAGAGGACTCTGTTGTCTCCGCATAAATACGTCCAGTGGTCCTTGTTGGACAAACTCCTCCACCATGATATCTTGTGATGCCAAAAAAGGAAAGGATGTGTCAATGTGTCTGAAACACAGTATTACATCCTCGATTACACATCTTTCACTGTGCACTTACTCTCCTGGTGGCGTACACATACTCCATAGAGGAGCACAATGTGTTTGTGAGACACTTGTTGCATCCTGCTGGCTGTTTCAAAGAACGCCTGTCGATGGAAACACAGACATGAGTCATTGCATACAGCAGACAGTTTGGACTCAGTAACATTTGTTAGTAAAGTTACATGATACAGAAAGGATAAGATTTTACTAAATCCATTAAAGAAGAGGAGAGGTTATATATCTGTCTCACCAAGGAGATGTCCCGGTGTCCAGAACCCAACACTTTCAGGACCACCTTAAATTCCTGGAAGGACGTGTAACCTGCATCCTCATCCTCCTCACTCTTCACTTTGAGCGTGCCGGAGTAAATGTTGGTTTTTGTTCCCACACCAAGATGCTCCTCCTATTTAAACAGCGTAGAACGTCGATAAGACAGCAGTTTTTGAAAACGACACTCAAAATTTGAGGCTATTTTTACAATTAAAAAGGATTTTTTTTATATATAAATTATTTCACTATGTAAATAATAAAAGAAAACAGAACCTGATTAAAAATTTCCATAAAGTCAGATTTGGTATTAAAATGTTTTTATAAAACATCCTGAACTTAACATATTCACCAGTGTAGAAAATATAAATAAATGGTAAATTGATAGTAGGACAAAGCTATAATGAACAAACTGGACTAAGATCCAGTATGCCATGTCTGCATTTTATTTTTGATTGAGCTATAATTCAAGATATTTGTTTGTTGACTTTGTTTTACAGGCTGCACAACAAAATGAACACTAGAGATCCACTGGAAATTAAATTGCAATGTAAAAAAACATCTTGAATTATTCGTAGGGCGACTTTATATTGTCTGATTTT
>JBAMHX010000016.1:7719259-7731137 GCA_037177515.1 Pseudomugil tenellus | reverse complement strand
ATTCCTTCATTACTCCCACACAACTCTGAATGGTACACTAAACTCATTTTTGGATCTCTGCTTACGAATTAAGAGTTTTTTTCCCCCTGAAGTGCAGTTTTGATCCTTTTTGATTCTTGCAGCTTCCAAAGAAGAATTAAATTGTAGTGTCTTTTTTTCTTTTATTCATTTTTTATACATGATAACAGATTCGCTATTTGATAGTCGGGGATCGACGCAACTCAGGTTCTAGTAAAAATGTGTAAAACTCAACAGCTACATCAATCAAGACTAAATTTGGGAACTCTTGCTTAATTAAGACATCATAAGAATACTAACAGTACCTCAAGGCAGACCACGGTGATGATTATGTACTCATAATCAGTACAGCTCCAGCGTAGGATATAGGAACCCTTTTCATTACCCTCCTGACGGAGCTTGTGAATGGCATACTCCGTACTAGGAAGGAAAAAACATTTTAAAAATATGGCAATTTTATTACAGTCAGGTGAAAAAGGCAACTTAATCAAACAGACCATCATTAGTATTTCCCATTTCCAATGTGTAAAGTCAAGAACATGCTTTACTGGTGACAGGATTGACATTTTAAAATCAGAGGGGCATATTTAGCTCTCATTAAGACAGATTTAAAACAGTGGCACATACTCTTTCCACAGTGAAAGGAAATTGTAAATGTAAATGAGGAACTTTAAAGATGCAAGTCAAGATTTCCACGCACACACTAATTCTACTTATAATACTGCTAATACAAACCAGATGGGTCCATGGCAACCATTGTTGATATTGTCCACCACTGAAGCAGGCGCCACCTCCTTGCAGAGGTAGTGGTGAGCATCCACAGTCAGCCTGAAATACCCATCCACAAGTGCTGCAAAGGACAGAGCCTCAGCCCTGTTAGACATTTCCACTTCCTGTAAATGACAATAAACAATCACATAAAGACAAGCAAGGCAGTGGAGTGACCACATAGGCAAGTATTACCAATACTTTATAATACTCCAGACGTTCGATGATGGATACTCCAAATCCATTATATTAGGGTGTATGGTATGCTTGCAATAGCCCATCTTAATGATCAAATGTTGCTATGGTTACATAAACTACAAATAACAAAAGCATCTACTCAGTCATCAAAATGAGCTGGAATTATAAATGAATCAGGAGCTACTATGTTTAGCATTTAGATTAAGGAAACAATAAATATGCAGCAATGTTGCCAGAATCTTTGTGGTTTCACACAAAATACCAAAATTGTTTTTTAAAAGTTTTTAAAATGTTATTTTACAATTACCACTAGAGTCTGTAATTACATTTTATACTTGAAATAGTGCTGTATTAAAATGTAAAATATAAAAGATTTCTATCTCACAGACTAGACTCAAAGTTTATTCTATGCTGTAATAGTTTAAGAGTAAAAACTATTTAAAAAAATACCATCAAGCCATGAATAAATGAATGAAGCTATTACAAACAAATCTGCATCTAAGTGACACTGAATTAAAGATAAAGGTCTAAAACTGCTGCATCCGTCTCACCATCTTCTTGTTGTCCTGTCTTTTGATGGTGACCATTGCCTCCTTGATGACTGTATGTGTGATCTCATGGAAGTCGCAGAACAACACCCAGCCTTCACTTGCTTCTTTGTTTCTGCCATTTTTCTGCTTTCCATCCTGCTTGCCCTTCTTTGACTTACTCTTTTCTTTCGACATCACAGAAGCCTGTTTCCAATACAAACAATGCAGACATTAACAACCTTTTATCCCTGAAACTCAAATTTATAACATAGTAACAATTTCAGTTATTCTGTAGCTACTTCACAGATGGAAAATTGTATCAAAACTGAGTTTAAGACTGGTTTGTTTTTCCTCGCTGGGAGTAATTGAAATTCTTTGTCATTTAATAGTCTGTTTGTACCAGTTCATGTAAAAAAATGTCTGCTGAGTGTTTATTTATTGTTTTACTCACGGCAGTTGGTTTCTTCCTCCAGGAAATACCAGTAGTACCAGTGACAAGAACCTGCATGCCATGGCTTGTCTCCAGGTTTTGATTCTGGGTCAGCCCTTGACTCTGATTAGAGTACCCTGGAACCATCAAGTAAACACAGACAGTGTTTTAGACAGATTGTTGGAAAAATATGTTTGTTGGGTTGTTCAATAATCTTTTTCCACAATGAATATGCATTCTGGGTGCAACCTGGAAAATGTTGCCGTAGCATTGACTTCTTTAAGCACACATTTAAAGAAACTGCTGATCTTAACCATGTCTTTGTGTTTACATAAACAAAAGCAAACACATGATTAAAATACTGCACCGCTACCGTAAAAAAAGAAAAAAAATGCTACTGTGCATTTTTTTTCTTTGCTGTTTTGTATTAATTTCTCTGCTTTGGATTCCTCTGTTGTTACAGCCTCTTCATTCTTACCATAGTATCCCATATTGCAGGGCTCTTCCTCCTGCGTTACACCTAGAGAGACTGGCTCAAGCAGCTCGATCCCCAGATTGCTGGTCAACCCCTCCAGCGTGGCCAGGTACTTGATCTTCAGGTCATAGGGTGTGATCTTGCTCTCCTTGACCGTGCGGTTGTTGAATTCACTGAGAAACTTCTTGAACACGTTGTTGATGCGGATACGTGTCAGAAAGTTGCGCTGCTTAATGTTATGGTTCAGGGAGTTGGGGACGAAACTTTTGTAACTGGCAGGGTTGAAATAGAAAAACAGATTAAATCTTTTGCTTGTCCAGGCAACTTTTATAGACATCTGTACCATTACTTGCATTCTATGCTCTGATTTTCCAATGACTGACACATAGAAAGGGGCATGGAGTTCAAATTGGAACGACGTTGTACATAAAAAATGTCCATATTCTCACCAATATGAAAAGATTGTGGTGTTGAGCAATTAAAAAACAAGCTTTATAGCTATATTGTTGTTAAGAATAATCACAAAGTTATCCAAAGTTTAGTTCCTCTACAAATGTGTTAAAATTTCAGCCTAATAAATATTTTTAATACAAATTAACCATATATATATATATATATATATATATATATATATATATATAAACAATATTACAAGCTAATTGCTTTCCTTGAAGAAAGTTGCACTATGCCTATATTAAATAGTGATGCATCTCCAGAGTAACTGGTTTAAAATTTACTGGTACAGCAGGTTGACTGGAGGTTACTGTGTTGTTTTTCACTGAACTGTGTAGACTGTGGTCGATCAGAACCATTGACTGTTGCAGTTGTTAGTTTTGTTTTGGGTGGCATGAAATACGTTTGGCTGAATGTACTGTGGTAATAACTAAACTCACTGATTCAGAGAATAAAGAGTAACTTCCTCTTCCTGATTTCTTTGGCAAGGTAGTTGGCAAACAACACTGTGATTAAATTTACACCATCAGCTGTGATGTAAAACAGATTATAAATGAAACCAACTGTGTAATTATTTTTTTAATGTTGATGAAAATGTGACTGAATTTACATATTTTGAACATATTAACTTTGCAAACACTGCTCTCACAAAATACACTATATTTAACAAATCACAACATTCTGCTGTTGGTGAAAAGGTTACGAGTATATGCAAGTTTCTTAAATAATGATTTGAACACAACCAATATTTTACTATCTTTACCAAACATGGAAATGTAAATATTGTTGTCCCACTAACTGCGCAAATGCATGGAATTTATATTGAGGAGTTGTTTTAAATGCCATGCCAGCATGCTTGGACCATTCAAGGAAATGCAGTGTAATCTGTGTGTGTGTATATATGTGTGTATGCATTTGTGCTTATTACCTGATTTCCTGGGAAGAGGAAGGCATTTCCCTGTTCAAGTGAGTAATAGCAAGCACAGCCATGCCCAAACACTCATTTTCTATCTCATGTTGCTCTGCCTCAGACTGGGACATTCTCAGTGGAGCCATACCGGTATGAAATTCATATTGGCCCTGTAAACAAATATTTACAGATTCAGTTTTAGAAGAACTAAAACAGAAAAATCTTTGGTTGAACTCCATAATGACATGCCATTCATATGAACTTCAGAAATAACTTGATCAGTTATGATTCAGTAATGCAAAGTAAACTAAACTTTTATCAAATCTTTGTACTCAAATTGACGTTGAATTGTAATATTTGGATTTGGTTTCTGGTGAAAAAGACCCAGAAAACTAAATTAATTCCTCCATGTTCCAATGACTTCCCTTTTAAAACTATTTTAGTTCTGCATGTAAAGGAAAAAAAATATCCTACAAGTTCAAACTGTTTTATTAAAATCTCTCTTGAAGAAAAAGACTTTGGATATCAGCACTGGAATAAAAAAGAAATAAAAGAGGCAAAACTGTGCAAAACTGGGACATTTTCACCATTTCCTTGTAGCCATTTTTTCCTTCTCTCATATACAACTCGGCTCAAAATATACTGTACAAAGACATTTTATAAAAGTGATTGCAATTTTCTGCTTCATTTCATTGATTAATCAATTTCTTTCAACATTTGAATATAATTGTAACTGCAAGAAACCCACATTCATATGAATAACCTCCCAACTTTGACCCAAAAAAATTAAGAAAAAACCTGAAGCACATACCTGGTAGAACAGATAGTCCAAAGAACCGGCGTCAAGTAGAGGTGTTCCCTCAGGTGTTTTCTGTCCTCTGAGTTTGCTAATGCAGTGCCTCCAAACTGGTGACTCTCCTTCAGTGGTCCCGTGCCAGTTTTTGAAATAAAACCTGACAAAAAAAACAACAGAATCAACAGAGGCAATAAAATAAAACCTTTTCTTCATGTCTAACAAATATTAATCTTGACTGTGTCAAATTTAACGTCGCGTTTATTTATTTTTCAGACCTATCAATATCACATCTATTTATATTGATTAGTTTATGAATATGTTAAACGATATGCTGGATGAGGCTAAAATTACATGAAATTAAAAGTGTTTAACTCCCTATGTTGAGGAGGAACTTTGCCTTAGCATAGGAGTTCAAACAGACAGAGAAAGGAAAAAGTGTTATTTGACCCTCTGTATTATAAAAGAAGATTGATAAAGTGTACAAATGTTTAGGGCTAACATTTGACTGCTCTTTTTCCTTTTTTTTCACTTCTAGTTGAAATTTTTCCAACAAAACTGCAATGCTTTTTGTAAATGTTTTGACCTTACTTTTCTCTACAGCAACATTTTTTTAAAAAAGTGAAAATGATTCAGACAAATACACGTTATCAATTACAATTAAGTAATGGATAAAAACATTAATTACAGCCTCACCAGCAAGAAAGTTTCCATTGTCATTTAGAAGATGTTAAGGGGGAGGAAATGAACACAGTTAGCTGAGAGGAAAAAAAAAAAGCTACATGCTTGCATGATGTGGTTTTCGCCTGTTCTAAAGCAGGCTTGATCCACATTTGGCTACACACAGGAGGTTGAAACAATAAGCTCATATACAGGAGCAGACAGAACAGGCGCCACAGTTGTGCTCTGTGCACGCCCAATTTTCTCTCGTTCATCTATGTCAAAGCAAAGCAAAACACAGAAAGAGGAAGTGTGACTGACACCGCAGTTTTTTACTTGCATAAATTCTGCCTACTTGTATATGTGATTCTCTACAGAGAACTTGATACTTTTCAAAGTAATTCAGTCAAACAAAAACATCAATTTGCTCACGTCACAAAAAAAAAGGTCTTTACATATATTACATCAAGTCTGAAGCTGGACTTTAATCTTAGTGACAGTCTGGGGTTTGTTCCTTAACCTTGCCATTGCTTACCTGTGTGGTGTTTGCATGACTGTTTACATTTATTTCACAGTCAAAAAGTAAAACAGCTACCTTTAAATCGAGCCTTTACTCATTGCATAGGAAAGAGTAAACTGATCACAATCCCAACCTGAGGGTTGTTTGAAATTCTACAATTGACCACCGATCATGTCAGCCATGACATCATTCTTACCTCATGCGATAACGCAACTTGATGCTGTTTTCAGTTGTGATGTCGAACTCGTAGCTGGGAGGGAACCAAATGGAATTTGTCTCATCGTAAAGCGCAAACAGGTTATGGCACAAGGGAGAAATGGCTGAGAAAAGGGAGAGAGAGCAAATAAGTAAAGGAAAAAATAAAAGGAACAATAGACTGCTTAAAAAGATCAATAGACTGCTTAGAAAAGATAAACAGAGCTTGAATCATTACAATTAGAAGCAGCGCCTCCAAAGACAACATTTGAGAGATCAATCAGTTTATAAAATAAACATCGTTTCAGAAAGATTCTGGTTTTAGAGGACATTTGCAGCTTTTTTGTGTAACATTTAAGCTTCCATATTTCTTTCTAATGAATTAAAATAACACATTTTGAAAGAGTAAAGAAAAAGCAAGATGTCTTAGAGCCTCTAGAGTCACCATTAGCCCTGTTATCGAACTGTGATTGATCTTGTTTTACTGAAGAACCACATACAACTATATTACAAAAGGTGAATCAATACATTTCTAAAACCATCTGTTTGGTTTCAACACATTGTATATGCAGAATAGAAGTCAGCATTTAAAAGGAACTGGAAATGTTCAACTGCAATTTGATCCACATAACTAGAGAAACAGAAAGAATCTATTATATTTTGCCCAACTCTAGAACAGGACAACCACATAATAGTTTATCTAAAAGATGAAGAACTGAGAAGATCAATTTTACAAGTAGTCTGATTATAATTGCTTAACACAAACATAGCAAAGATTTAACATATTTTAACATTTTCCAGAGTTTGTAATAATATTAAAAACATCTTTCAATCAGTGGTAATCAAAAAAGAATTGTGAAAAAGTGTTGCATTGTTTGCGATTTGGTTGATTAACTGTATATATAATGTATTAAACTTAACAAGTACTGAATTTCCCTTCTAGTTTTTGACAGATGAGTTACTCACAGCAGCTTTTGGCAGCAGCAACACAGAGCTCTTCAGCAGTGTAGCACCCTTTCAAGAACGTTAGTGGTTGTATGTCTGGAACATAAAAGTGGACTTCAAGGCCCGAAGGGGAAGTAGAAGTGGAGTGGAGCTGGGCCTTCCTATTTTTCCTCATCTTTAAACAGAGCTGCCTGCTCAACTCCATGACCCATAAAGTTGGCATTCAGATCCTGGTAAAGAGAAATACAACAAATTAGACTGCGATAATACATTTACAACCTAAGGTTGTGAGTGCACCGACATGAGCATCAATATGTTTACACTTCATTTTACATTTTATTTGAGGAAGGGACATAAAAAATATAAATATATGGTGAATGGTAAGATAGAAAACTCTACAGAATTTATATTCAGGGTTATCTCAAACCCTGACAGCAAGACCATAGCACCATAAGTTTACTTATTGTTATCCTCCCTCTTCAGTCCTAATTAAGTTTGGTTGAAATATCTTTAAATCTGGGAAAGAAGTTTGCAGGATTGCTTATTATTTTATTGCATAAAACGGCAGGATTGCTTATTATCTAGCCTTCAAAAGTATCCTGCTGTTGATAATACTTGTTTTCAACTATGTCAGCTGGCTCACCAGTAAAGTTAGATCTGGTGCCAACATAAACATGTGTGGGTTTATTGACTGTTTTGTGGATAAAAATAAACTTCTGACAACTTTGGGTAAATTATAAAGTTTTTTTTTTCTCTGCCATCAGTGCAAACAAGTAAAAAAACTACTTACGGGTATCTAACAGATTCATTTTTACAGCATGAGTTAGTTCAGTAATAAGATTTACATTTAATTTGCGTGCTATAATGTTAACATAAGGCTGCATAGAAATATTACAAGTCTTGGTCACATTGCGACAGAAAACCCCATCGGCAGCATGTCGAGAATGTGGAAATATTGACAGAAATTCAGTAATACCCTTTGTGAGATCTGTTTATTATATTACACAAGCCAAAGTAAAAATGTGATCTGTATTTGCTGCCATCCTGTAACACATCTGCATCTCAAGAAATTTAACATTACATAAAAGTTTAAAAAGAAGACTATATAAGGGATCGTCAAAGTCAAAATATTGTTATTTATAAGAATAACAGTGTTGTCAGGGTCAATGTGAAATGCATACCAATTGCAAATACACTTAAACTGGAATTAGCACCCCATCAAAATAGCTCAACCGTATGTTTAACAAATGATAAGACATCAGTAAATATACACATACAAAAATAGAAGCACCACAATTAGTCAGAACCCAGCTTACTATATACAGTGACTATGAAACATACTGAAAAGTTATTGTTTGTCTCTTTTTAAAGAAATATTCTGGCAGCTCTTGCATTCTCCTCACAAATGACAACAAAAAATGTTAAAGAAAAAAGGCAAACCTACCACAAACAATGCATTATATATATATTTCTTCCACCAACAAACCATATGTTGATCATTTAACAAAAGCCAGTGTTAAGTTTAATTAACTGAATCATGTCACATTATTTTTCAAAATTCTTCAAGGAAAGCACTCATCTCTGAACAGCGTTCCTATAATCTAGATTAACGTTCATCACAATAGAGTTCCACATAAGTTAAAGGTGAGTCAGCTTTTCACCAAATTAATTTCAACAATTCGTGTAACTCCTCTGCAAGTACATCGAACTAAACAGGTCTGACAGTCTCTAGGTGTCATTTAAAAGTTAAAAATAAAAACGATTAAGAAAAAAAGTTGAAAAAATGTAGACATTTGTTAAGATAGATTAAACGAATTCTTCTTAAATGATTTGGTGAAATTTTGGGACACCCATTCTCCAAGAGTTGAATTTCTGTAATGACTAGCGTCTCTATACTTTTGTCTGATCCTATTCTAAATATCTAAAAAAATTACAAAAATAAAAGATATTGCATGTTATGACTGATTGTCAAAGAAAACTAGTTTTTAGTGAGTGAAAGATTACACAAAAGAAAACCAATAGGTTCCTACTGCTAATGTTCAGTAATGGTTGTAAGTGAAAGGGAGGTTGCCTGTCCAGTTATTTGCAGTCACATGTCAACTGCATGAAAAGTGGCTACAATAACACAAGCAACACAAATGCCCTCCGGCTGATAAGAGTAACACAGTAATAAAGTTCCTATATTCAAAACCTACAACCAGAGATTCCATCAAGTTGGACCAATTGGGAATCTTCATTGGAAAAAAGTGAAACCCCTGATTCACATATATGCACGATATATGAAAATGAAGTGAAGTGTATCACTAGATCTTTTTACCCACACACTGCTTTTCAACAATCTGGCAGCAACCAAATGTGCAAGTTTCATGCCTGAATGACCACCATGGGGCTTTTCCAAAACATCTTGCAATAGCACTCTGACTAGAACAAACATTACATCTTAATCACTTTCGATATTGCTAAAGTCTGAAGTGCTGCAGTCACAATCAGATGTCAACAAAAATGTTACATGTCTGAGCCACAGCTGAAGACTTTGCCCCTTGCCGGACTGCAAAGCAAAATGTTTACAACTCCTCGTCCCAAGTATACTGGTGGGGGCATCATATCATCCACTTATAATAGACCTATATGTTCCAGCTGGGCACGACTTCAAGGACAAGAGGTGAGTGGTTGTGGTGTTAACTTGTGGTGGCCTTGGCCTCCCCTCTTCTACATAGTGTGTCCCCCACCCGGCTACCCAACAATACAGCGCTTACTTTAATGCAATACATTAGCATATACAACCCACACCAATCTTTTAAATTACACACACACACACACACATAAAACAATACATAAAGCAGGGTGGGGCCAAAGAGTCGCTTGTCCTCTGACTGAGGACAGAATGACATAAGGACAGGACTGAGGCAGGACGCAGGATGCTGCCGAGTCCTGATTGGTTGCTTGACTGGTTCAGGCTGCAAATCAGGCTAACTCAAAATGATCATTATTATTATTATTTATCCTTTGGGTGTTTTTGTTTTGTTTTCTTTTCCCCTTTATTTACCTCTCAGTTGGCCCGGCGACCCAACACGGGTCAGCACCTACCTTTTCCCCCCCAAGTCAAGCACACGGGGGCATAACCAACTAATTGAAATATTAGCATAAAGCTATTTTTTATATGTAACACTATTCAAATAAAATAACTTTTTACAACAATAAAAATTGCCATTTTACTTGTCACTTATTTCATCAGATTACATCCATGTGCGTTAGCGTGTCTCGTTTGCTAAGCGCTGCTAAACTATAGATATGAACAGCAGTGGAGAATAAAAAAAATGCTACCCACGTAATAGGTCAAAGAGGCCATGTTGTTGTCAGATGAAAAATATGTGATCATTAATGTCATTTTATGTTAAATATCATGGTGATCTGTTTGATGATGAGCCTTTATCCCACCTCCAACTAAATAAAGTTTAGAAAATAATGTTCAAATTTTGATGTTGCAACTAAGCACACGAAAACAAAATCCTCTCATGTCATCCGATTGTTAATCAACATTTTGCTGTAGCCACGTACAAAATACTGCGATTTCCACTGTATGTTGTGTACTGTTGTTGCCTCTAGCCCAGGATGTCACTGCAAATGAGAACTAGAGCACAATAAAAAGGGGAGGGTTGGGGGTCAAATAAGTGTTTTACACAAGGTATGCAGAGTATGTTTTATTTACCTCTACACTATGATAGCAGTTAAACCAAATGGGCAATTGCTTAACTCAACAACTATAACTACATATATCATCTTATAATTATTAATTAATTGCAGAATGATTAAAAAAAATACTTAATTGGTGTGAGAAAGGTATTCAGAGACAATAGCGATTTCTTTACATGTGTCATTTAATCAGAGAAACAATTCAAACCCAGCAGTAGGAAGTGATTTCTAGTTAACTACCTTTGAAAAAATAGATTAGTCGTGTTGTAAATGAAAGGCAGAGCCATTTTCTACGCAGTCTAGGTGAAACTAATATTGCTTATGTTTAATCTTTTCTCTGGTCCTTTCAGAACATAATTACACTTTAAGTACACAATTTTCTTTAATGTTCGAGCGAGATGGCGTTAAGGATTTACTTTCTGTGATGACGCAAAAAAAATGTTGTGTGCGCGTTGGCGTATATTTGATCACATCATGTATCCTACTGTATAATTCTAGTGGGTATTTTTCTTTAGCATAAATCTTAAAGTGAGAATAAATACACAAGAAACTACCACGTGAAAATACCTTTATTGTGTGTATCTGGCACTGGAAAGGCAGCCTCGATCAATCTGATTGACGTTAGTTAACATAAGCTTGTTAGCAAATAAGTAAAATGGTACTTTTAAGAAGGCAGCTTTTCATCTGTCAACAACCGGACAGGTCGAAAATATGAGCGAGGGGGCTCAAGAAACTATCACACAAAGATTCTTTTGAGTGGAAAATGTCAATAAACCATTCTTTACTCACCTAGCAAGCGTCGCCAGAGAGCTGGCAAATTACTTCCGTTTCGTTTAGTACATTAGACGGCTCGAGCAAGTTAAAAATGCGTCTGGGTGGCTTCTTTTACGTCTTGTCGTTAATCTAAGTTAAAAACGCGCTTAGAAAACGTCCAGTATCCAAAAAATGTGAGCTAAATACACATTTTATTATATGTTTTAAAGCCTAAGCGGAGGCTGCCTCCGGTTCTGCTAACCCTTCCTGAAAAGAACTATCCCCTTCCCGAAAACAACGCAACAGACATGCATACGTAGGTCCCCGCTCTATACGTCATAGGCGCCGCCATATTGGTCAAGGCAAGTTATCAGTTTTCAACATGACTGAACGATGAAAGACGCCTGGCTTGGGTGTTCTAGAGTTTGGGGCTGAACAAAAAACATGATTTTTTTTAAAACATGATCACCTGGAGTTGCTTTTAATAGTAATGATAAACAACTCGTTTTTTCATGCACTTCAGTCATACAATGTTAT
>JBAMHX010000016.1:7685545-7699221 GCA_037177515.1 Pseudomugil tenellus | reverse complement strand
AAAATATAAATATATACACAACAATTTTTTTCGTAAAATGTTTAATTATTAAATGAAATTAATTTTGTTGCTATGTAATTCATTGTGTTGCACGTTTTTATTGTCTGTTGTCTTGCTGCATTGTAGTGACCTTGGTTTATCATCTTCAGGGAAAGGATGACGTCACTGGGGACCCACTGATTCAGCATGATGACGACAAACCAGAAGCCCTGATGGCCAGACTGAGGCACTACAAGGAAGTGGCAAAGCCTGTCATAGACTTGTACAAGTGCGTCAGAACGTCCTTTTGTTTTTTGTTTTTTTTTTTCATTTTAAAATTATAGGATGGCTACCATTTTCTTAAAATGTGCACAAACTCAAAACAAAGTGGGTTTTTTAAAAGATAACGTTTATTAGAATTGAGTTACCTGACTCCTATCTTTCTAGTAGAAGGTTGCTGTAGTTCCAGTTGAGTGCTGGTGTTACGTGATGCACATTCTGTGTTTATGATCTGATGACATTAATCTATAATACTAACAATGTTCTCTATAATTTACACAAGCTGCTTTCCCACTTTCTCCTTTGTCTTCATCCAGATCACAAGGAATCCTGCATTCATTTTCTGGTACAGAGACGGACAGGATTTGGCCATACATCAACTCCCTCCTCAGCACAAAGATGCAAACACTTCCAGCAGACACCTGTCAACAGGCACCCTGACACAAGTGGGTGTTTTATTTAATACAGGGAGGGCACCGGCTTAAAAAAATGGACCAATCATCATGTTAGTCAGTTTTATTTTAGAATACCAATATTTCTTTTATTCTTTTTTTTAATTAAAGCCAAAAATGAAGGGATGATGGTATTACATACATGACCACAATTCTCTAGATGTTGCATGATTGCTCACATGATCCACATTGTTTCCCTTCAGCTTAACAGTGATTCATAAAAGACCTAGCTAAAAACATGTGCACATCTTTTAGTCTCACAATCTACAAATCAGTTGTTTGTAATGTTTTATGAACTAGTTTTTAGATTTTTGTTAGCTTTGCGATTGTGCACTGTATTGATAATCGATTGCTGCAAAATGCATACAGTCATGTTTGGGTAAGTACGAGAAGCTCGCTGTCGCTGTGGAGCTTTCTGTGCATTACATGCTTCAAATGTTTTTACATTCCTTTCCATATATTCGGACGTTGCCTTGGGAGTTTCTTTTACAAAAAGTGATATTTTTGTTGGGATGTTTTTGTGGTTTTAGTTTTAGATATGAACATTTTTATGATTTAGATATTCTCCTCTCTCTTTATATATATATGCTGTGTTTTTTTTATTGTGGCTTTGAATGTAAAATATAAATCCATGATGCAGAATGATTAAAATGTCTGATTTGTAGTTGTAGATCGTTTTTGTGATTGTTTGAGGCTCATGATAACTGCTTACCTAATAGCTGATGTTTTTTCAGCTGGAGGCACACTGCTGTGGACCAACATGAGCAGCAAACCAACAGAGACTGAGTACATTTAAAGTAGTTTTTTTTAGCTTCGTGACAATGTTAGCCTTGCAGTTTTATAACTTCTTGTAAATTTTTTAACATTTCATTTAGTATGAGACCATACACAGAAATAAAAGAGACGTTTTCCTTTTTATTTAATTGCCTTTTTCTTTTTTTTGGTCTGTAACTCATTTAAAAATGTTGGTGTTGCACATTACTGTGTTTGTAAAGCTTTTCTATTAATGAAAGGCAAAGGAAAAGAAATCTAATGACATTTTATTTCTATGGTTCAAATGCCTCTTGTTGTGTTGAATAAAGGGTGATATGAAAGTGTGAACATGTAGACAACCATACCCTGCTTCATTTATGTAACACAACAGAGATGTTTTTCTCTTCTTTTCATATCATGCAAACCAAACATGTTACATTTCAAGAACAATAAAACTTATTGGACCCATGATGTTTTCTGTCACTTACACTGAAACTTGATTGATGCTGTTTCTTTTTTTAACTTATGATATGATACTCTGTGTGTATTATATTATATTATTATCATAGTTTGATCATTCAAGGTGCAAATAGATGATTTGCACAGCTGTAGTTTTTGTCAGGAATGAAGTCTGTTCACACACAAAACAAAAGAGCTGCAGCCACAAAAAAGCTACTATAGTTGTTTTTTCCAACTTCAAAAAAACACGTAAGTTAATGGCTTTTACGTTTTATTCATCCTCTCTTACTTTCAGAGAATCCACATCCTTTCCTTTTAGTTTTGTAAATAAAACCTATGTGGATCAGAGGTTGAGATGAAACTTGTCCCACCATTTGTGTTAGATACACACCTCTCTGCTTATCTTTCACACGAGCTGCTGTTTCACCCAACTTTAAAGTCAGGTTCACGTGCATTAAATATATTTATCACATTTTGGACCAAATTTGAAGAGCATATAAGTTGTGTAGCTTATGTCAGTCTCAACATGACCTGTGCTGGATGAAAACCAATGACTTGTGAGAAATATTTGCATTATAAATGAGTACAAGTCACTGATGTGGTTTTCAGTTCCTGCAGGTGTGTTGTATGACATTTTATTATTCATCCAGTCTCCAAGTCCACTCCAGGTTTTCCTGTTCCCGAGCGCGGCGCTACTGTACAGATCCATAAACATCCACAGCTACAGTCGTCCTGCTTACGCTCATCCACATCTTCTACAGATCTGCAAACAGCAATCAAGCGACCTATTTCTTATGCTGAACCAAAATGTGATTACATGATGATGCTATAGTTTGGCACTTCCTCTCCTTTCACCGATAGGAATCCTGACTGAACAGCGTCTCGCGGGACGTTTAACGTCTTGACCTCTGACTGGCAGCGAATGACAAATCAAAGGTCGGTGTGTGTGCGCGGAGCCGGATTTCAAAGCGCATCTCCAGCACAAGACTGCGCTCCTGAGAGAATGATAGAAAGCGCTCTGACAGGTACAGTCATCTGCGAAACTGCTCGTATCTCATCATCAATTAACCCCCTTATCAATACCTCAGGCTGCTTGCATTTTGCTCATATCAGAGGTGGAAGAGGATAACATCTTGATTTGTACTGTGGTGTTACATAATGCCAAGCTACCTCTGGAAATCGTGACCACTTTGTCCCAGATTGCATCTGTAATCGGCGTACAGCTGCTGTTTATTTATATAGTTTTTATGCACTTATTATAGGAAGCATCGCGTATGCGTGTGTATGTGTGTGTGTGTGTGTGTTTTTCAACGCATGTGAGCCTCTTTATTTTCAGCTAAGGTTTTATTTGTGTTTTAAAAACTTGTCCCTGAGCACCAGGCCTGTTTAGGATGCGCACACGCGCAGTACGGATGACATCATTTGTGATATTTCTGTCAGAAAGCGTCGAATTCTGGACATAATTTCCGTTGCCATGCATATTTTCCCCCCTTGTAAGATAAAAACAGATCTACTATCGCTGCAGTTAACGACATTGTCTACTTTAGTAGACTGAATTGAACTGAATGGACAGAAGGCCACTTTAAACTGTTGGATATTTCTTCCAGGGAGGAATTTACTGAAGGCTTCAGTCTGTCTGATGTGGGACAGCCTATATGAAAGAAAACATGTCGGTTATACAAGAATGCCAGTCGTGTTATTTCAAATAGTTTAATCATAGCCTCCATCTTTACCACCCGGGAACAACTCTGAGGACAGCTCCGCTCCTCTTGGCCAATGGCGCACCATCACATCACCAAGCGTCACGCGCATCACGTGAACAGCTTAAAGCGGCTTGGTGTGGTTTCATGTTCTAATCGTCTGTCAGTGACACACTTTTCTTTTTGCGCCAGCTTGACAGGCATTCTAGTTGTCCGTCAGGATGTAGTGCAGTGAAACAGACATTCAAGGTAAACAAGCAATAACGTGGATTCAAAGGTACAAATTCCAAAAGCAGCCTTTGCAACTCCTGTAGTTCAACCTGCAGGTGTGCAAAGGGATTAAGTTATATCCGTTTTGGTGCAAAGAGTCAGTAACAAGTCCCCTTTTTGTTCACAGAGGTTTATATCACAAGGAAAGCTTCCACTCTGAAAGGATCTCATAGTCTCACACACTTAGCCACCGGTTAGAATCTGAACAAGCGGATTCCTGGTTTCTGCTTTAACTGGAATGGAGATAATCACTCATCCCCAATCCATATGGAAAGGCAGTAAAAACTAGTAAAAAAAAGTGATACACCTGGAGTAAAATGTTACAACCACACCAAGTCATAAAAGGATCATAAATGTGGCACTCAACGAATATTTAAAGTCTTACATAGAATTTTTAAAACACCAGTGTATCCTTTGTTACATGTAAAAAAATGATCATTTAAAAGGCAGAGATTTGCTGACTAATTAAAAGCTTTATGAACCTGAAAAACCAGGATGTTATTATATGAAGTCAAGTATTTTAGGTCTGAAAGGAAGGGGGTGGGGGGGACTGTGGGAACAGAAATTATCTTTGTGTTTGGAGAGATGCAGCAAGAGTTGTAGCATGTATCTAAGGTTTGGGTCATCCAACGAAAAGGGTTATAAACAAAATAGAAACAATTTTAAAAAAATAAGCACAAATGCAGAAGCAGTGTGCAAAGTGTTTAGTACAGATTTACTGCTTCCTTGTAGTTAGGATGATATGCAGCAGTCTGCTGATTTAGACCAGCTATTAATGCTGTCCAACAGTCTTGGAAGGACCCATCATACTTCCACTTTTCAGGCTCGCTTGATCCCTTAAAGGGTCACGGTGTCTTGAATAGGTTTTGATGAAATTATATCCCCAAACACGGAGTGTCAGGCCACAGCCTGTGCCGTAGCCGGAACCGGAGCCGGATGTCCTTCGTGTGAGCGCGATAACTGAACAATGTTGACAATTGTATTTTGATGCTTAGTGTACCTGTCAAGGTCCCCAAGGGGACGACTTCTATCGAATTTCACAGTTTTGGGATTTATGGTTTCCCCACAAGGTGGCGCTTCTCTGGAACTTTTTGTCTCATTGACCTCAGATCAAGTGCAGATAAAAGGTCACAACCTCAGGATGCATCCTGTCCTGACATCATATAGGCCTGGTTCAAAGTTTCCACACCAGGTGGAGCTTTGTGGCTGAACATGTGCAGCTTTCTATTATTGTATTGTGTCTATTCGAGGATTGCAGAATTGGAGGACTGGGATTTACCCCTGCAGTCACTTCTGTCGGCAAAGCCCTTGTTTCTGAATAAATTTGACCTAACCCTAACCCCAGTCCATTTCTAGAATGAAAATAGTTTTATTTAACTTTCAAATAACTTTCCCTGCATGGACATCTTAGCAAGTTGCACTCAAAGGCTTGACCCTGTAAGGTTGTTGTTAGACGAAAACCTCTTATTACAGTTAACATTGCAGCACAGTTTAGGTTTCCAAGCATCTGAAAGACTAAAAGACAGCAACAAATTTACACGATAATGATTTAGAACAGTAAAAAACATTAAGTTGTTCCAATGACCTAATCAAATGTCAGTCCTTAGTTTACAGTATGTACAGAGCTGTGTGTCAACAAATGCAGCTGAACCTGAATGAACTGAAGCAACGTTGTGAAGGATAGTGGGATAATATGTCACCGCAATGACGTTAAACAGAGAAAATATGCAGAAAATTACTTCTTCATTTGCTGATACATTAAATGTACTTGTGTTTTAACACAGTGCTTGTGTATTTTAGCTTGTATTTTTGAGATGTATATCATGTGTTGCTGTTATATCCCTGAATGTGGAGTGTCGGGGATATTATGGGGTGTACCTGTTTAGGTCCCCAAGAGGACAACCTGACTCGAATTTCAACATTTTGAGATTTAAGGCTTTCTCACTAGGTGGCGCTTTATGCATGAAAAATCAAATTTGTGCCTTTATCTCTGGACTTGTTAATAATTAGATTTTGATACTCAGTATACCTGTTTACATCCCCAAGAGGACGATCTGTATAGAATTTCACGATTATCTGATTTATGGTTTTCCCACCGGATGGCACTTTATGTACGAAAAACAAGATCTTTAACCATATCTCTGGAATTTTTTTTTCTGATTGACCTTAAATCAAGTGCAAATAAAAGGTCATGACCTCAGGGACGCCCTGTATAAAATTTAACAATTTGTGATATTATGTTTTTCCCCACCAGCCACTATATGCACAAAAAAATCCTATTTTTGGTTATATCTCTGGAACTCTTCCTGTCATTGATCTCAAATCAAGTGCAAATAAAAGACCAAGGATGCATCCTGTCCCGTGCTGGTATAACTCGTGTTTATTTTAGGTTTTATATGTTTGAGTGTTAGACCTGGTTAGGACCAGAAATTTTTCTTTCCTAAAGACCAGAGTGGACAAAAAGTTTAAAAAGTTAAAAAATTGAATTTTTAGTCATAAAGTCACAAGGAATTTGTTGGGTTGATAAGTTATACTTATTATCATGATAGAGAATCCTGTAAAAAAAAACCTGTACAATATCCTTTTGTGCCAATCACAACATGGGCTTGTAAATTAAAATCAAAATTAAAATGTTGCACAACATTTATATTTTACACAGACATCAAAGTGACAACATTTTCAAGGAAGTCTTTATGTATTTAACTAAAAAAATGCATGAATTACAAGAGCCTGGCTTTTTAGTAAAGTATGTGCAACTGGATTTGCAGCAGTTCAGATCTCACATCCAATGAAACCATTTGCTGCATCATTTGGAAAAGGATTTCTTTAAAAGGAAGAAAAAGAGGAAGGCCCAGAAGTGCTGATGACGTGAAATCTTCTGTCAGTCAAGAATAAGAAATACTCCTGGTTTCCAAACTACAATTACACTTGTGTTTAGATGATGGAACTGTGTTCAACACGACACAGGCTCTCAGTTTCATTACTGCAAAGAAGGCTTCAAAGAAGTATTTCAGACTGAGTGCAACTTTTTTTGTTGTTTATAAATCAATGTTGTAAATAAACCCCCAGTGAATCTTAATAAGGACTCACAAAATGTCATTCACGGCTCCTCATTTCTAAACCCAGCTTTAGAGCATGTGATCACATGTTAGTGAAGAGCTTTTGGGTTTGTTTTGTCCAAAGCAGAAGCTCAGAAAAACCCGTTTTGGAGTTTGTCTGATTTCAACACAGTGGTACCACAGTTTTTTTTTTTTTTTAATAACATGTAGTTTTTGTTTGGGTTCTGTTGTCCATGTTTATACAACATTATGCCCACATCCATAAGGGTTAAACTAAGATGCATGCAAACATGTTTACTTATAATTATAAATAGAGGTAGACTGAATATGCTACAAAGCAAAACAATTTCTTACACAAAATAATATCAGTGTTAAGCATTTTGTCAGGCAGGAACATGGACTGGACTCAGACGCAGGGTTAGAAATTAACGATTTTATTCTTCACCAAAAAACTGTAGCTAACAAAAAGGCTATAACTGGAATAAAAATAGAAAAATAACAAAAACTCACTCCAAGGAGGCAAAACCAAAAGGCTACTAAACTAAGGATTACTACTAAGTGAAGTCAAACAATGAAAAACCACTCTGACAAGGGAAATAACAAAATGAGCTAGACTAACTTACAAGGCTGTTACTTGACTGACGGCTAGTGATGACGCATAGAGACAACACACTGGCACAAGACAAGGGAAACGCAGACTATTTAAACACAGGAGGGTAATGGAAAGCAGGTGGACACAATCAGGTAATCAGGGAAGACCAGACTGGTGACACAGGAGGAAGGGCAAGTGACCTGAAACAAGAGGAGAGTTAACCTTCAAAATAAAAACAGGAAATTGAGCCAAAACCTCACATTTTTACACATTTTAACTTGAAATTAAACTGAAATTGTTAAATGACTTTAATCAAAGCAGTTTTTTAAAAATTATTTTAAGCTATTTGATCGTATTCATATAGCATTTACACAGCCAATTTGATCAAGAACTTTGTTGCGGGTGACAAAAAATAACCAGACAATCAAATCAAGAAATACAAAAACATGTGTACAGTAGTTGAGCCTCACTGACCCCGAATTGTAAAGCACACCTGCTGTGCATCAAGCATGTAGGCCATCAGGTGGCAAATATTAGGGAAGACATTTCAGGGACATGACAGGAAGCCTAGTAACAATGCGGCGGCAGCATGCTGTATCCGGAAATGGCGAGAAAATTATTCCTCCCTTTCGGACATTCCGTTCCTGCTGTGGTTTGAGCTCCCATCTACTCTCCAGAACTGGTTTCCCAGGCTCATGTCCTCTTTTTCACAACCATGCCGGGTTTCTGTTGCCAGGGGACAGGGTGCAAGAAGGGAAATAGCTGTAGCTGATCAGTTTTGTCCTGCAAGAAGCCTTTGTCAGAACACAAAAATTACACATTGAAAGACAAATTTGGAACTAAAATAACGGACCTGATAAACTGATCACATCAAGTTTTTTTCCTTACTTAGTATCACTGCGTGCATGTGACAGAATTTCCTTTATCTGACAAAAACAAACAAAAAGCAACAAACAAACAAACAGTAGGTTATGATGTCTCACGCACCGACTTCAAAGGTCACAAACAGACAAATGATGACTGTTTATTTCTTTCATTTAAACATATTAATTAAAACATATCTCATGATCATTTCTGCATTTGCATTGTTTTTTGCAGTAATTCTGGCCATTTTGAGGGCTGCTGGTGATTGTGACTATCACACTTTTCAGACATTTTATTTTTTTTTAAAAGAAAATGCTCCTATCAGCATGTCACATAAAGGTCACATTAGAAAAGGAGCATATATTCCATAAATATCCCAAATAAGCCTAATGCAAATAATGTTTATAAGCAACAAATAAGATGCAATTCAATTTCAACTAATATGATTTAAATGATATGAATCTTATTTATTTATCTATAAGAGTGAAGCCTGAAAATTTGATTTGGCTGTAATAAACTTAAACTCACTTCCTTTGCATCATTATAATATACTCATAACTTTCCATTTGAGGACATTTACAGTGAAATCCAGTTAAATTAACATTGGTTTGATTTCTAAAACAGCCTTGCTTGCATATAATCATGCTTTAAATCAGTGAAAAAAATGGTCTATGGTGTCAGCTACTGATGGTGTGAATAATTGATGCAGCACTAACATTAGAGGACCATCAGTTTGGGCGGATTTCCCTTTAACTCGGTCGGGAACTACAGCGGACAGCAGCAGCATCTTCGTAGTAAAAATGCGACGCTGAGAAAAAGAGGAGGCGAAACAGAGAAAAAAAAATAGAGGAGCGCAAGTAAACCACCCGGCAGAATTTTCTATCCCCAGAAATCCGAGGAGACCGGCTGTCCTCCCTCCGCCTGCCTTCGGACATGTGGAGCACTTAGCAGCAGCAGCGCGAGGAGCGACGCAGCCTGTAGCGGCAGCGACGCGACGCAGCATTCAGCCCTGCACGTCTTTGGGGCTTCTTTTTGTCTCTTATCTTTTATTTTTTTACATTTTGTATTCTTTTGTAATGAGCTTGCTTGGGGCCTACAAGAAAAAGACTAGTTACGATGGCTATGAATGTTTGCAGCTGGTCGATAGCGGCGGAGACAGATTCAGCATCAGCAGAGGGAGCAGCAGCGTCGCCGGCTCGCTCGGAGGCTCCATAGCGGCAACCCTTGGACCGAAGGCGAGCCCGCTGAGAGAGGAGGACTGCAGCACCATGGACAGCTCAGGTAAGCGTCCTCAGATCGTGATTGTCTGTTGGCATGGAGAGAACTTAAGTCAAGACGTGCTGACTTTCCAGTCTTAAGGCCTGTAGCTGTCCTGCCAGGGACAATAATGGCTAACAGCAGTGAAAGTAGCCTGTTCAGGGAGGCTACAGCCTATATATGGGTTCCTGCATCTGCAGGCATATCCTGCACTGCCAAAGATATCTTTACAATTTGTTAAAGCATCTTAAGTGTTCGATAAGAGTATCAGATCAATTTTCCATTACATATTAGCCTAGATATTCTTGTGTTTCTGAGCTTATTTAGTCATGTGGCTACATGTTCTCACTACAGTAGATCCCTAATGTCAGAAGATGAATAAATCCTGTAACAATTTCAAGAAGAAAAGAAAAAAAGATCATATCGTGATAATCGAGCCATATCATTCAGTTAATCAACCTTAAAATGATTATATAATCTTTAATGAAAAAGGTGCACAATCTTATCATTAACCAGAAAACTAATTTCAATCTTTCAGTTTTCCTCATAATGATGAGAAGCAACCAAATTATTGTCAGTGTTCACAATAATTTTTTGTAGAAGTAAACTGCACTAAGTGACGGGGGTTATGTTCACACTAAATATGATGGAAATCTAAGAAGTCTTTACAGAGAAGCTTGTGTGTAAAGTCTGGCCCTGCCCCGCGTTTACCTCACTGCAGAGGTCTATGAAGTCAGCCAGCTTCCAGGGAACGCTTGTGTGAAACAAAAGATGTGTGGGAGGGTTAGTGGGGAGAGGGGATTGAGGTCGGGGCAGGGGTGGGGGCCACTTTAGTGTCAGATTCTGTCTGGACTGGCGGGTATTACCCACTGTCTTACTGTTGGTCTTTTTGATGTGCATTTGTGACCATCTCTCTGTGTGTGTATGAGTGTCTCTGAGTCCATTTGTCCTATTTTTCCCAAAGCAGTTACTGAAAGCTAAAGGCTGGCACTCATGAGAGAGAGGGTGGAAACTTTCAAACAAGCCATTTTATCTTTCTGGAAAGCCCAGTGGTCCTCTGTGCCTTCTGTGTCCACTTCTGTCTCATTTCTGGTGGCTGAGATCTGTTTTACCTGATAGAGATGGTATCAGAGTCTTGTCTGTGTCTGCATTAGCATGGTTGGTCATTGTATCTGGCCCAGCAGCCTGCACACTCCCACATCCATCTGGACACAGCGGCACAGTAAACATTTAACAAACTGACATGTATGCAAGTGGCACATTCAAGTAGACACAGATGTAATTCAAACTGAAAAAGATAAAGCTATACTTCCTAAATACTGCAGTCATAATTGACTTTGATTAGAGAAAAAACAGGAGACACAGAACATTTTTATTAATAATCATCATGGAGTGTTACATCTTTGGTCCTCAAACAGTGATCAAAACTCATCTGCCTACAAGGTTTTGAGAGAAATTTGTTCTTTTTAATTATTAATTCTAATTAATTTTACAGCATTTTAACATATGTCCTCAAAGATGAGAAGCAGATATGACTTCCTCTGAATGAGGCTGAATTAGGCTCATTTTTCATCAGACACAGCTCTACAATACCCCAGAAGGACTTTTCTGAAGGAATATTGTGTGAGTCCACCTCCTTAAGCCTAACTAAACACCTTTAAACCTCTCAGGGGAAACTGGAGAGTTTCTATACTGCCACTCAAAAGTAAATGATAAATGCATGATATGGCAGACGCGACATGGTCTGACTTCAGTGTTACATCTGTTTAAATACTCCCCTATTAATGTCTGCAAGGGTAAAAGCTTCAGATTAATTATATTTGATGGTAAAGTAAAGACAAGATTCTTTTCTATTGTAATCTTTTATATGTTTTAGTGAACATTAAAACAAAACAAAACAGAATTTATGCTTGGAGAGACAAAATATGAATAAATAAATGTGCAAAAAGGAAAAAAGCTATTGGAAATATTACATTACAAATCTGTAAATCTATCTATCTATCTATACTCTTACAACTACATGCAAGAGTGAGGCTATTATATAATTCATGATAATGTGTGTATGATGGAAGGATTTTTTTTCTTTTTTAAAAAATAAGTATGAGGTATTACTAAATTTTAAACTACGTATTCAAAAAAAGTCACGTGATAAAAAGGTTATAACATTGAACTGACAGGCCCTAGCTTCCATCTTCAAGACTCCATTTCTCCTGTTTTGCACCTTCAGGGGCCGGTAATAGCTTGCTCGTCAGTCACAGGACTGGAATATACCTCCCGTTAAGCTGTGTGGTAGATGATTAATCATAGGTTCCTTGTCTCATCAGCAGCATCTATAACTAAGCAGATTAGAGTCTGGTTGCTACTACAGTCATTCAAATCCAGATGCTACAAGGCCCTGCTGAATTGCATCCCTCAAACTGAATGCAGTGCAGTATGACTGCCTTTCAGGCTTTCTTCTGTGTGTATGCAGCAATCACATGCCATTCACACTAGCTAAGGTATTAAAAGAGAAAGGTTACAGGCTGCAGGAGGAGTTGGGCATATTCCGGCACCCTATTGATCCCTTTGGACGTAACTAGAGCCATCTCTCGCTTTTCCTTTCCCTTTCCATTTCCTTAGGCATCTCTCTTCCCCCTGTCTGTTTAGTTGCTTTGGTGGAAACAATAAGTGGTGGCTGAGTAAGCGAAGAGGAGTGAGTTATACGCCTTGTCTTAGTTTTTTTGGAACAGCTTTCTTTGTTGTGAGCTTTTCTTTGAAACATGTTTGCTCCCTCAGCACTCAGCATCACTGGTAGCTCTACCTGTGCAGGTATCAAGTATGATTGGCACATCCAGGTTGGATTCACATAACTTTTGATTTCAAGGTTGAGAGAAATCCTATTATATTCACTGGGAGGGAGATGCACAGTTGGAAGCTTAAAATAGGCCAGAACTTACTGGTGAAATTACAGCCTTGCTTGTAGAAAGCACGGGGGAAGTTTCAGCTTGTACATCTGAGTGCAGGCAGGATATTTATGGTCAACCTTTGGTCTCACAGCAACTCATGAATACGTTTGAACATTTGACTCATCTCTGTGGACCCTATGGATCACCATATGTTTCTCGAGAAATGTTATTTATTTTGCTTTAGAAATTAATTGCATAATTTCCCAATGATGGCATGAAATGAATAATACAGCTCTTACTCTTTAGCTTAAATATGACCTTATAACTCAAAGCAAGATCTAACTTTAACTACATAGAACAAATAATGCCACCTAAAGACACTATACTTAATCTATCTCTTGTCAAGAAAGTCAAATATAAGAATATTATTATACGTTTTCAGATGTAGTGGCATTAATTAATCCACATGACTTCATGAGATTGGTCATTTATATATCAATAAATGGAAAAAAATGCATTTGTTTCAGAAAAAAGTATTGAAATTTCATGATGACGACATGCCCAAAACACACCCAAAAATCTTTACCTCAAAAAGTTTAAAGCAAAACATTTATGCAGTTTCATGATAAAATGAGGCATGTCAAGGTTATAAGATGCAAAGAGGCAGATGTGACTAAGTTACTGGTGCAGCTTCTTTTTATGTAATCCAGCAATCTGTTTGCATGTAAGTGGAGTCAGTTAGTCTCATTTTCACATATTAAACATTTTAAGCAGGTACAACATATAAAATCATTAGTTTCTATGCAATTATCCATTAGAATTTTCTGTTGTTGAATAAATTACACAAGATATTTTTTTTTAGTAAAATCTAAATCTCTGCATGTAAGAACCTCATTCAGGTGGTTTTAGTTTCTTTTCATTTTGGATCACTTTATCAGAGTTGGCCTTTGGCGAAGAAATGCTCACAATATTGATAGATGTTTAGATCTACAGCTGCATCACTCCCATGGGATATTATTTTTCATTATTAAAAGGATGTACAATCAATGTAAAATCACGTTTTTATGGCAAATTTAGACGAATGAACTATTGCCCCCATACCTGTCGTTAGCTGCACTGTTAATTTC
>JBAMHX010000016.1:7670416-7680722 GCA_037177515.1 Pseudomugil tenellus | reverse complement strand
AAAACTAGACAGTGATGAGGCTTGCCTAATGAGGAGGGGAAGCTCATTCCATAGTTTTGGAGCAGCGACCGAAAAGGTCTAAGTGAAAAGGTTCACTTAGACTAATCAACATGAAGACAACATGAAGGCAACACCTTTAGTAAATAATGTGATTTTTCTCCTAAATATTTAATAAAAACAATCATCTGAAAACAAGTAGAGGAGAAAAATATTAAAAACACACAATACCCAACCAATAAGACTTCCTCTTCATGTGTGGACACGAAGTAAACAGAGAATTTTGGCTAACATGAGATGTAAAGGAGCAATAAATTGTAACCAACTATTATTTCATAGTTTTACAGTTGCAAGAATTTTTCACAATATCTATTCATTTTTCATTAGTAGAGAACATTGACATATGAAGGTTTGTCTTCCTTAGTAATATTTCCACTTGAACTTGAATATGGAATGACTTGTAAATTCTTTCGCAAACTGTTTGCTTCATTACCAGATCTGATTGTATGGATTGCTCTCTGCCTCTGTCTCATCAGTAGTCAGAATAAAGCAACCATCTCGTTTGTCTACTTGCCAGTTACAGAAAAGAAACACACATTGTATCAAAAGTGTTCATAGTGTGAGTTTCTGTTTGGGAAACACACAACTGTGATGGAGCCAGCATAACTGGTCGTTTGGCGGATGGCTGTCCTTGGGTTGAACCCAGACTTCCTCCCTGCATAACTCCTCTCTCTGCAGTCGCCACATTTGACACACATTCATTTCTCTGTTTCTCACTTGGTCAATTTATCCCTTTTTTTCATTCTTCTTCTCTTACTAAATTTTGTTTCTGTTAGTCTCAGTTTCATTAATGGCCAATTTGATCTGCATTTATTTCAGTGGACTTAACTTTCAGTTCATAAAACACCAGTGCATTGAAAAAGAAAAATCATAATAATTCAAGTTGAAAAAAATTTAATTTGAATTAAATCGGATTTAAACTCCAATAACTGTATGCTAGTTATGTTTGACTTGATTTAGAGTGACAGAAGCTAAACTGGGATTGAAGGTTGGAAAGTTCAGCTACCTGCATACATTTAAACTAAACGCTCTGTTTACTAATCTTTCAATAAACAGATGAGCAATGAGAGAATCCTTTTCAAACTGGAGAACAGAGAACTTTGGAAAGATGCATGAAGGGAACGCAGACAGCCCAAATCTATATTAATATCCATTGGGATCTAACCCACTTACACTGTTTCTTGAGCATGTGTGTGTGTGTGTGTGTGTGAGAGAGAGAGCTAGAGAGTGTGTGAGAGACCATGTTAGAGCACCTCCTTGTTTATGGAACTTGGTCTAAAACTGCTTTCACACTCCGATATTTACTTTCTAGTTGGTAAACATAAACAAAGCTCTGCAGAGGTGCCGTCATCTTCATCATGCATGTGAACACAGCTGTAAAGCTGAACTTTGGGATTTTTCTACATAAAAACATGACATTTCTGAGGAGTTGGTGTCCCTTGACTGCTTTATTTTTGTTTGTAAAAATAATTAAATAAATAACAAATCATCCTAAAGTTATTTTAGAAATTTCCCTTTTTTGTGACTTTTATGTCACAATCAAAGTCAATCAATAAATTGATGTTATAGTCATCAAAAATGTTGTGATGTTGTTTTTATTTGTGTCATGAATGGAAAGTTATAAACTAAAATATTAAGGAAACGATTGTTTTATTTTTCAGGTAGCCAAAAAGACCAACTATCATCCATTCATTAATTTTCCATACAAACTTAATTCAATTAAGTCTTGTGGGAAGACTGGAGCCTATCTTAGCTGCTATCTGGAGAGGTGCGGGGTAAACAATGACACTACAGACTGAGAGAGAAATTCACTCATGCTGATGCTCAGCGCCAGGGAGAATTTATAGAGCAATATTTACTGATCAATTTTATTTTGCAAATGGAAGCTTTACCTTTCTTTCTCACTCAAAACTTTTTCATCACCTCTAAAACGGGATTTTAATCAGATGTAACTCTATCATCACAAAGTCAGGGGCACTGCTCATTTGCATACTCAATGGCTACTAGCCATGACCATTTAAACCCGAAACCTGATTTGCTTTAGTCCTCTAATTATCCTCGAATTATCAGCATATTTTCATTGTTGAATAACTTGTATTTTTGTTCAGAAAGATGTTGGTGAATTTAACAGATTATATTGAGTATTAATTGAAATCTGTCCTTCAAGTTCACATCACAATTGATATTTATTTTTGCCTTTCTTTTTAAAATGTAGCATAACCACGGAATTGTATAAAAATAGATTTAAAATATAAAAAAATAGATAATTGTGTGATTTGATTTAAGTTTTAAATAAATCACAGAACACATTTAGCTGTCTCTCAGTCTGAAGCAGGCTAGCTGAGGAGCAGACCACTGCATAAACAGGACTGAGATAGCTTTGAAGCCATATGGGACTGCTGCTGACCCAACTGAAAAGCCAGATCAGGCCTTTTTGCAAGAGTTTCACCATATGCAACAGATAAACTCAGCTTTATGCACATTAACCTACAAATATATCTTTTGTTGTCAATTACCAGAAGGATTTCTTTTGTCTTTTGTTTGCGAGTGTCATTCAAAATATATATCACAATCCAACATTGCCCACTTGTTTTCACACAATGCATCTGTATTACTTGTGTGTATGCGTGCAGGGCAGCTGCTCATGCATAAAAAGACAACCAAAAAAAGAAAAAAGCCATATGGAATGGCTAATTTTGGGAATGAAACGCAATGTTGCTTATTTGAAGAATTCACATATGGCATCCCTTTGATCCTGGGCAGTACAGCAGAGGGTGATGAGCCAGAAAAAAGAACTTCCACACAGCCTGACACGCAGAAGCTTCCGCTCCAAAGCCTGTTGAGTGTAATTACCTAGATATGCATGCCATGCACTATGATGCACCAACAGAAAGAGGCAGAGAGGTTGAAAAACCATTTGGATGCTCAGACACTGATCTTCCATGTTTTGATATTCAATGTTTTTTCAAGTGCAGCATTTGGCCCATTGCAATGCAAACCGTATGTTTTATGGACACGTTTTATCCAAAGTAAAGTGCACTTATGCAAATGCTAACATTACATATGCTGCCAGCTCTACTTTTCTTTCTTAGTGTGGTTGTTTGAGCCTCTGAATAAAATAAAAAGATCTATATTGTTTTTACAGGTACACCAAAGGGGAGTTGGACATCGCTTATGTTACATCAAGAGTCATAGGTAAAACTTTTTATTGCATTGGAGCATGTTTTTGTCTGAACACTTCCCAAAAAATTACCAAAAATATGACATCTGGAATTTATTTGCCCTGTTCAAGATGTTAATACTCACACAATGTAATGTTTTTTAGTATAATTTTTTCATATGTGATTTACAGATTGTTTCCTCAAGCACAATTCCAACATATAAACAGACATCTGCACCTTTAGCTTTCTAAATCATTAAGTAATCTAGAGTTTTTTTAGAGGACACACTAAGCAGGACACGTTGCCACCTGAGCCTGCATTACACTGCTCCTGATAACGCTTAAATGTAGACCTATTTATTACATCTATTTCAGTTTTTAGTGTACTATGCTATATTGTCATGGTACAAGTAAATTCCAATACATATGTAAATGTCTTGCTGTTTAAAAATATGGAAAAATAGATGAATTTTTCTTTACTTTTTGTTGTTTTTACCAGTGATGACGTACCCAGCAGAATCAGTGCAGATTGGCTATCAGAACCATGTTGAAGACATCCGCTCCTTCCTGGACAGTCGCCATGCTGACCACTACACTGTCTTCAACCTGTCCCAGCGTAACTACCGTGGCGCCAAATTCTCAAACAGAGTGAGTGTGATTATATCATCCCTTTTTTTACTAATGGTTGCACAGTTTTAGCTCCCTTATTTTAAACGTTTTAACGGTTTTCTAGCTTGTTAGATGGACTAAATGTAAATAGAATATAAAAGAGAGGCCATAGTGACACCTTTATTAAGTTTTCATAATCTGGTCTGTCACTGATGGTTCTAATTGGGTTATATTTCTTTCTGTCATTTCATCTCTTTTCAAGTATATTATTTTAGGGGTGTGGAGCCGCCTACTAAACTCCTGTCTGCCTGTCCCCAAGTCAGGGTCTCTTTTAAGGCCCTTCTTGTTCATAAAATCATTTTTGCAGGTTTTTTTTTCCATGAAATGATTATATTTTACTCTTCCTCACCACAGATCACAGTCATATAATCCCTCTTTCAGAAATAGCTTTGTTGCTGTTCATGCATCATTTATTGCTTAAACACTGAAAACAAAGGCTGCTGGTTGTTTAATGTGACTTCAGTCTGCCAAAAATATGTCCTCAATCCTAAAAGAAAGGTATCTCCATTATACTGTATATCCATTCTAAGTATACGAGTACTTCATATATGTTTAGAACGGAACAAGTTAATTAGTGGCAAATCTGTAGGACATTATTAAACAACTCCACATGGTTTTCTCTTTCAGTCCAGGTGCCATAAAAATATTGCTTTAGTGCAAATGCTTTACTGTGAAAGACTCTGGTGTCAATCCTACCTTATTAGAAAGTTATTTTTATGTACTGTGTTATTTTCAGTGGACATGAGGCTTTTCTTGCAGGCAGACTTTTGCATTAAGACATTTGGTCCTCCTGGTTTTCACTATTTTGTCTGTCTTCACAAGTGTTCCCAATTCCTGCAACAAAGACAGAACACTGCTTACCACTTCGTCTCAACACCTTGTCAAAAAGCTCTTGCAACACAACTGTTATTCACAGTGCACGCTAGTGTTCTGGAAATCTGCGCCTACAAATAGGCTTTCATGTTCTTGTAAGCGTTTTTTTTCTGACAGATAACAAGTTCAACTCGAGATAGAGCTAGAACTACTTCTCTGCTATTTACCAGTGTGAAAGTTTTGCTCTGATTGTTGGTTGTCTGAAAAGTAGGAACATTTATGAGATCAGAAACTTATTGAACTATATAAAGATTTTGAGTTTGGAGTAACTGCAAGTGATGTTCTGAAAAAAGTTGCTAGAATATACAAAAAAGAGATACTGCCATTGAAAAAAACTTGTCAAAATAAACACCACAATAAAGTATTAAAGAACTCCTAATGCATCAATATTTAACCCCTCTTACTGAAAATTGTTTTTTGAGTTTATTGATAAGTAACTGTCATCCTTCACCAGTATAGTAATTGTAAAGTCCAAATGACCAGCAGCTTATCTAATAGAGCCTTTATTTCTATAATGAAATCTATTTTAGGCCTTTGAAAGTTCTATTTAACAACAAATTCTTTATTTCTCTTGGAAATTATTCCACAGCCACTAACTCTTTATTAAGGGATCTTAGATAGTTATGCATGTTGCCATAATGTCAGAAAACAAACATTGTGTAAATCTTTTAAATAACTGAAGTACAGAAAGTACAGTGGTTTTAGTTACTATAGTAGGGGTACAAGTCAGCTAACATATGATTTTCTTACTAAAAATAGGGAAGTTACATACATAATAAGAAAAAATGAAAATCTCATTCCTTTCAATGATAAATGATTTTATTATCAAGGCATGAAAAATCACAATTCACAAAATTGTCTTTCACACTGTCTTTGTGACGTAATGATGAGACATGCAGTTGGGGACTTTTAATCATCTTACCATCATAAAAACAACTTGCAACTAGAACTATCTTAAAATAAACTAAATGAATATTTATATTCATGAATTGCTAATCTAGATCGTCCAGTTTGATAAACATTTTAATGTAATGGTCTAATGGTTTTGCTTTTTCAGCACTCTTACTTCTTTACATTCTGCACTTTTGCACAGCTATATGAAATATAGATACATAGACTGATAAAAGGACAGTTACCTCTGGCAGAATAATCCAGAAAAGCTGAGTGGTCCTGCTTAGAAGGGGCCAAGGTAGCCCCCCCACCCCCCAACCCCAACCCCACCCCTGTCTGCTCAAGGAAGTCTCTAGATTTGTAAGAAATGACTCATCAAGGCAATTGATGAGTTGTGGTGCTTTGTGGTGCAGAGCTGCTACTAACCTCCCATTTCTCTCTTCTCTATCGTTTTTCAAACTTTCCTTTTTTGCTTTTCTTTTCCACCCTTTTTCATTCCTCTCTCCCCATTTCCTCTGCTTTTTCTGTGTCTTCTCCTTCTTTCTAGGTTTCAGAGTGTAATTGGCCTTCGCGTCAAGCTCCCAGTCTCCACAACCTGTTCGCCGTGTGTAAGAACATGCACAACTGGCTTAAACAGAATCCCAAGAATGTGTGTGTTATCACCTGCTCGGTAAGAAGGCACTCAAACACCCAAAGCAATACTAATCATTCGGTTTTTCTTGATTGCTTGCATTCTGGCTGCTTCGAGGGCAGTCGAGAGCAAATGCAGTCCAGTTTTTAAAAGCAGATTTATAATGGTAGGTATTGCCTAGATTGTTTTTCAAATTTTACTTAGTTATATCTGTTAATAATGAAATTCAGCTTCATAGTGATGCATTTTGATAAGGCGGGGATTGTTTGGATCATTTTACTGCACATCATTGGAGCAGGTCTTTGTCCCGTGACCCACTTTTGGATCCAACACAGTATTTGCAATATGCTGCTAGGCAACCCTTTCAAGTGAGCAGAGATTTTTTTATTGATAAATTTGATTATTTTTAACTTAGTAATCAGATAAAATAAAGCACATTTTTAAGGATAAATCATATTTTTTGTACTTTTATTTGTGCTTTTGTCTTTGATTAACATGTTTTTAGAGTTTCAGTGAGTATGCAGACAGTTTCATCACCCAATAAGACAACAGTTTGGATACTCTGTATGCAGCTTGTTACTTCAGATTGCAAACAATGTCGTGCATGTTATGGAACAAATTTCAGATACTGTGCTGTTCAATCCACACATACACATACACCACCAGAGTAAAACTGCCTTTATTTCTGTTCTCATTCATTGAAAGCAGTGCAGCACACAGGCAGGTGGTGGGTCGTGCTATTGCAAGTCCCTATGGTTTGGCTTTGCCACAGCTGGCAAACATGTTATTCTTGCATAATCACACCAAACATTTCCTGTTTTAACCCCCCTCTCCCTCTACTCTCAGTCTCCCTTTTCAACTGCATCAGCTCATAGGAATGTTTTTCTCTCCCTGTGTCCTGAAATGAACTAATCAGCAGTAAATACATTTATTTTTAAGTTGTCTGAACTGTTTTAGAACTTTTATGTAGTATCAACTTTAACTCAGTTAAACAATCATGTTTTTACAAAATTGTTAGTGCATGAAAGACAAAATGTACTTAAACTATATGTAACCTAATGGTACAGCAGTGTAAAGGTTTCATAAGCAGTTAGTATTTATCTTGTGTGTTTACAGGATGGTTGTGCTCCATCTGGAGTTTTGGTATGTGCCATGTTCTGCTTCTGCCATCTTTTCAACAACCCAATTCCAGCCATGCAGCTGCTCAGCGCCAAGAGACCGGGCTCTGGACTCTGGCCGTCACACCGCAGGTTTAAAATCTTTTGATACTAGTGAACGACAGAACAAGAGCAAGATTGCTTGAACTGAGTCAATGAAGGAAAGAAACATCATTCTCTGTATTTATAGGCAGAAATTTGAGTTTCTGTAGCCACTGCATTCACAAAATGTTTATCTCTGACTGATGTAGTTGTGAGTGACCATAATAGAAACACATGCATGTTGAAATATGCAAGCTGTCATTTTTGTTGCCCTGCAGATACATCGGTTATGTATGTAGCATGGTATCGGAGAAACCCAGCCTTCCCCACTCTAAACCCTTGGTGATCAAGGCTCTCACTATGAGTCCAATACCGTGTTTCAACAAACAGCGTAGTGGTTGTCGGCCGTTCTGTGATGTCCTCATCGGAGAGACCAAGATCTTCACCACTGCACAGGAATATGAGAGGATGAGGTAAGTTGGAGTAATGTGATGCGTCTGCAAAATTTAAATAGTATAAAATGCATGATATATAAAATATATAATTTTTAAAAATTAAATTTGGAATATAGAAGTATGTATTATCTAATTTTCTCTCTCTTTTAACGACCCCCTTTACTAATAATTGTGACCATACTTACTTGTTCGTGCATACCTCCTACAATGTCTCCATCCCCCAGAGAGCACAGAATCCAGGAGGGCAAGGTCGTTTTTCCTCTTGGTGTGAGTGTACAAGGAGACGTTGTGGTTTCTGTATATCATATGAGGTCGACAATTGGAGGACGCCTGCAAGCAAAGGTACTCTCAACATGCCACAGCAGCAAGATTTAAATCATTAACTTAGAGCCTTTGCAACGTTTTCTTAGAGGTTACAGTGAACAGGTTTGTATAATTTCTAGAATATTGTCAAATCTATTGAGATACATTAGCATCTCTATTAAATGATTTGTTTACGTAGCTATGTATCAGGTACATTACTGATATGATTATTTTACTATTGGATAGTATATTTACAAAGTAATATTTAATTTTGATTGATAGTTGCTATTATTTTAGTCCTTTATTCTACTGACTTCTTATTGTTGTTGTAGTATATAATAAATAATATGGTACCGTATTGGTTGTTTAGACTACAGGAAGCTTAACTTAATAGGCATAATAAAACAGAAGGAAGTACTAAGAGAAAAACTACATATAAAACAAAGCTACAGAAATATTTATATAAAAAAAAAAACAAAACAAAAGAGGAAAAATAGACTAAACACAAAAAATACCAATATTTACAAGTGACTTAACAACAATGAAAGTGGGATTAGGAGGCCTGGTGTATGATTTTACCTGTAACTTTGGTTTAATGTATTTTTTTAATTATTGCTACATCAGTTATACTTTTTTTTATCCGATTCTCTAGTCTTATTTGAATTTTACAACTTTTAATTACTCGGCGGCTGGTTAAGAAAATGTTTTAAAAAATGTGGAACAAATTAAATAAAAGTTTGTCTTGCTGTTGTTAGGTCTCAAACACCCAGATCTTCCAGATTCAGTTCCATACTGGATTTATTGGCCCCGGAACCACGGTATTAAAGTTTAACAAGTAAGTAAAGTTCTTTACCTGAAATCAACTTAAATGTATATACAGTATTTTTCTTGTCAATATTTTGTCACTATTTAAAGAACAAATAAGTCTATGTCTCTTGTTTCTGTTTGTCACCATTTTCTTTTCCACACACCTTATATTTCCTGTCAGACCAGAACTCGATGCTTGTGACTCCCCTGAGAAATATCCCCAGCTATTCCATGTTATACTGGATTTGGAGGTAGAAGGAGTGGACAAACAGAAAGACTTGACACCGCCATGGGAGCAGTTTCCCTGTAAAGACCTGAGCCCCAATGTGCTCTTTTCTTGCCATCAGGAACATCAGGATGCACTGGCTATTGCTGGTAATATGAATGACTGCACCATTCACTAGTGTTTAGTCAATACTGTGAATCAAACAGAAGATGGAAGGAGACAGGTGAAAGCATTTTGTCAAAGCTGTGAAAGTTACATACAGGAGCTGACTCTTGAAAGCCAAAGCTCACTATTTAGATGTGAAGTAGAGCTTCAGTTAATAACTTCAAGAATTTCACAAGAGTGAATTTGGATAAATCTGTTTTTTAAACATTTAACAATGACTGGCATCTTTCACAGCAAAGGGATTTGAAAACCAGTGTTTAAAGGTCAGCTTTACATCTGTTTTACTAATTTAAAATACTAATTGCAGTGCTGTACATTACTGAAACAGACTTCTAACTCTTACATTTTATTTGAACTTTTTATCATAAATTAATGTAGAACATGAAAGCATATAGTAAAGCCATACAGCATGTCGCTGAGCTAACACAACAAATAAGCTAGCAAGATATCAATGCTCGCTGCTAGCAAAAACTATATTTAACTCATTTAAGTTTGAAATTTTTGAAGTGGATCATTTTGAAACATTAATCTATTATTGTATTCTTTTTATGAACAAAGTAGAGACAAAACAATTGTTGTTTGTGAGCTAATGGGTCCATGTAGCTAAAAAAGTCTCCTGAAACTAACCACATTGCTACAGTAACTCATACATCTAATTCTTAACTCTGAAATAACTTGATCAACTCAATAACTACTTAGCCTTGTACCAAAATTACCTATATATTAGATTGTTGAGATAAGGTAATTAAATTAGATGGGTGATAAGTCTAGAAGCAACTGAATGAAACACTCAAGAGTTTCAATCATACTTCAGACTATTGATAAACAAATGTTGTGAACAGCTGTAAAAAAAAATCACATTTTTATTTA
>JBAMHX010000016.1:7523698-7568278 GCA_037177515.1 Pseudomugil tenellus | reverse complement strand
GACGTTACCCATGGTGGAACTAAGTCTGGAAGAACACTGTTTTCACAAAGAAGAACACAGCAGAAAGGAAGATATTCATCTTTTTTTTTTAAATCCCCCCCCCCCCCCCCCCCACCCCACCCATATATAGCTCAAATCGTCTGTTGCACTTGAGTTAAAAAATTATATCTGAAATAAATTCCAAAAATTATACCTTATACTGTACACAGGTTACCCAACTACACAGATAACAAAAATGAGAGAAAATTCAAATATTTATACCTTTAAGGGTTCTGAGTTGTGTGATACCATTCAAATTCTATTCATATACAGAATCACATCTTTATACAACAAATCATTAAATAAAAATAGAACGCTGTTGTGTATTTTGGAGTCTAACACTGCTGCCCTGGAACAACAGAAAGGCTATTCAACAATACGAGGAAAACACCAACGCCCTTTAAGATATATATTAGTGATTTAAAATGACACTTTATACACCTCTTTTGTTCTGACAAGAAAACATCTTTTTGTTTTTTTTATTTTTATTTTGCAACCAGTGAACTGACTCATCATTGCAGCTGCCTAACATGCATCAGTGTGTGTGTGTGTAGTTCAGAGAAATAAGTTTGCATTAATATAAAAAAGGATGAACCAAAATCATGTGACCCTGTTGTACCAGACTGACTTGATTCTGCATTTCATTGGACCACACAAAAGCACTGACATAGATCATTTGACAATGTTGTATGTCCTATAAAACACTTAGCACGTATGTTACAGGCTTTAATCGTGATGGTAGAATTTAGTATTAACTGCTCTTAAGCCTACTTTAGCTCCGTCTAGTCCAAATTTAGATGTGTCAGAACTTGAGATGCATGTCTGAGATCATATCCAAGAATATTTGAAAGGAGTGAGAAATAAAAACCATCATGTCACCCAGAGCTATATTCTCTTTCTGTGTCTTTAGTCAGGCAGCTGCAGTGAAACGTTTTTATAACACCTCCACACATTGACCAGAGGAGGACAGAGACAGAGGCATAGACTTGAGAAGGGGAAGAACCCAGATGTCATAACTGTAGCAACACGGATGTTATGAGATGAATACAAATACAATAATTACATGACCTAAAACAGTTCCACAATGCTATATGCAAGTCATACAATACTGCTGGGTAGGCTGCGGACCTGTTGTGTGGGTTCAGAAAAGGTTGGAGGAGTCTGGTGTCGAGGGAAGGGTCCGTCCTCTGGTCTTGATGCTAGCCTCGGTCCACTGTAGTTGCTTGGTTTAACAGTGGTTCTTTCAGTTGTATGGGTCAGTTGTCAGCCAGGTATTTTCCTGAAAGACAAATCAGAGCACTATGTATTTAGTACTTTAGTTATATCAGAGAGCTCCTGCTAACATTAGAGTTTCAGTTTCCCCCTTAGAGATGTTTTTAAAGCATGTAAATGCTGCTAAATTAAAATTAAAAGCTGTTTGTTGGAATGCTAGCCTGAAATTGTCAGTTTGACACATGACATGATTTGCTTCATGCAAAGTTATTCATAGAAATATAATTTAAACAATAGACAAAGACAGTATTTATAATTTAAGTAGTGTTTGGATATTCATGATACTGACATTCAAATTGTATAAAATGTTTTTATGTGTAAAACCATATTAACTGAAATCCCTTGATCTTAAATTTCTTGAACAGTTTGATGGATTTGATAGAAAAAAAAAATCAATCTAAAGCCTAATTTTTGATTGTTTGCTTTACTGGTTGTCAGGTCAGTAGTGCAGCTCTTGTGGTTATTCTAATAAAACTTGCAGATTCTGTACTGACCTGCAGCAAATCTCTTCTTAACGAGAGAGAAGCGGTATCCTGGTCCAGCCAGTTCAATGTCACAGCCTGACAGGGTGCTGCCCTCACTGGTGAACTGCACCGCCAGTGGAGCAGGCTTACTGGGACCCTCTGTTAGCTGGAAACGTGCTAGCAATGATCCGACACCTGGAGAAAGAATGAGGGTATATAAAAACATTTTATTCAACATCTAAGTGTAAAGGAAGCTGCATAAAACTGCTCAGGTGACTTAACCTGAAAATAATTCACAATCTCGTTCAGTGTCCTAAACTGGGAGGGAAACTGGAGCTTGGTTACAGGTCATGTGTTATCATTTTGATGTTCAAATCAGGATACTATTTAAATATGTGCAAATATTTCACAGCAGATGTAGCATATTTAAACCCCTGAGAAGAAGAGAGAATATATCTGAGAAGACACTACAGAAACACATGGTGCAGACAGATGCCTCTGCAGTGATCACAAGGTTTTTGTGAAGTTAGTATAGCAGTACTGACAGACAGTAGGGGGCACTGTTGGCCTTAAGCAGAACTGTCTGAGTGCCACATGAACTTTTCCCTCCTTGGCCTGATTAGAAGAATACATGAAGCATGGTTATGAATCTAGTTCAGCCAGGTCAAAGAAAATACCTGTTCAGGTCTTTTTAGGTTCTTCAGCCTCCAGTTATTATGCTCAGAGAAACAACCATGCACATGCATATTAGCTGGATGTGTAGTAATCAAAAGAAAACAAACATCTTATAGTGATTCAAATGGTTTCATTCTGTCATTTTTTGGTTATTTGTAAATGGTTCCTAATGTTCTGAGTTATTATACTACTGATGACAAACAAATCCTTCCTACCTCCATTTTCGGATTTTTGGGAGATATCAGGGATCTTCCACAGGATTCTCTGCTGTTCTGCATTCCTGTTAGGATTAAAAGGAAAACAGAAAACCAGTGAATGCCACCATGAACCACCTATTGTTAATATTTTTTTAGTTCCATATTTAAAATGAAAATAAAATACAAATATTATTCCCATAATTGGGAAAACTCTTTCCCTTGTTTTTTTGCAACACCTAACAGCCCTCCACAGGTCACATAATGGTTAATTATGTCTGTAAACTGTGCAGACATACCATGCAGCAGGAGGTAAGATAGCCTGTAGTTTTGAAACACCTCCATCGACGGGGACGAGGAACTGAACATTATTAAGGGCCATCGGCGTTGACATGGCCTCCCCGTTGTATTTGTAGTCTATTCTCAGGTCAGTGCTGGTGAGTTCACATCTCCAGCTCACCGCCAAGTTCAGAGGACTTGACTGGAGGCCCTGCGTCGATACCTGCTCACAGATGCAAGAGTCAAGTCACAATATAGCTATAACAGCTTTTTTTATTCTATTGAATCCAACTTATTGTCTTCAGTTAAGTCTTTGAGTTATTTGAACTCTCAGAAAGAAAATAAAAGTGCGTATAGTATGAACTTTAATTAAACATTGGAGTATTTGGGTCGTAAGAACTTCTGACAGTTATTTTTACCTGATACTTGAGCATGTCCACATTGTAATATGTTGCCTGTGGCTTTTGCTCTGAAACCTTCTTTAAATGAGATATCAGGTTTGGCATGTTCACCCAGAAGTCCTTAGCATTGGCCTTGGCTTGTGTGGTGGTGTCACTGGTGGGGAAGCAAATAGAAAAGCAATTAAAAAAATAGTTTTAAAATTTGTTATTCAGCATTTTAACTACCTAAAAGATTGTTCTTTTAATGGGATACAATCATCATGAAATCTAATGTGTGTCAAAGAAAATGCCTTCAAAACCAAACTAGAGTATGATGTAACACCAACAATCCAACTCATTAAATGGTGTCGTTAGAAACCAGAAGAAAACCAATCGTTCTGAATGGAAGAGTTTGTAGCATTAACAACACTGACAATAAAAGATGTGCGTGAAAGAAATACAGGTTAGAAGTCAGATGTTTCGCATTTAGGAAGGTATCTGTGGCCATAATGACATTTAATTTAATAGGTTAATATTTTCACATGTGCAGCAGGACTCAAACAAAAAAGTGTGGTTTGTGTGAAAAGCTGGATGACCTAATGATGATTCAACTTTCCGTACATGATCTCACTAAAGGGTTTAACAACCACTGATGATTTAACCATTCATATGACCACCACAATGATATGTTCAAGTTATAAAACTTTGCACTTGTTTCTACTTTTATGTAAAAATGTAATTGTGCACTTGTGATAAACGATTTATCTCCTTTCATGCTCATTTTTACATATTAAACTGAGTTTGCATTCTTTGTCAACGTTATATTTTATACACGGGCAGGACTCGCTTCATAGAAGTTAGATTTTTCTGGTGTCATATTGAGTATGCTTTTATAACCTATTACCGGACATCATCTCACAAGCTTTGCTAGTGAAACTTACACCATTAAAACAATTTAAGGGATACATTTGCTTCATCATTATGGGCCACTCCACTTCCTCTACTTCTTACAATACAGCAGGTGGGACTATTTTAACGCTGTTTGCAGGCATGTAAAGCTCTAAATTTCAATATTGCTTGTGGATCCAACGAAACAATTTGGCCATTCTTTTTAAAATATATAATGTCATTAATGGATCTGCAAATCAGAAATCTGACACAGACTTCTTTAAAATGATTGTTGCATTGTCTTGAATCCTTTTGTCTCTTGTGATGGGATCAATTTTCAAAATGGTGAAACAATTATGAATTTGAATAAAATCCCAATATGGCTATGCTGCTCTCAATAAAAAGTAAACCTTTATTCATTATTAATTATTTTTTCTTAAAAGGGTGGTGAGTTGATGGCATTACCAGCAGAGCAGCTGGGGGTTAGGCAGCACATGCTCCAGTCGGCTGTAGTTGGTTATGCTGAAGGTTAGCACAGCGGGGGATGGGTTAGTGGCAAAGTGCCGTGTGATTCCCGCCGGAAACGACAAAACCATCTCACCTATGATCTTCACGACACACCTGCAAGGAAAAGGAGGGAAGGATTGTGCACAAGTACTGTTTAAAGTTTGTTCCCCTTACTGTTTGCTCAGCCATATTGTACATGTGCAGTTTTACCAGGAGTACTGCAGGCATGTGTTACAATAATCCATGACATTTATGCAATTTTCTGTTCTTACAGTCACTGAAGAAACGTAAACCCTCTTATTTAGCACTACATAGCAAACCAGAATGTTAAGATTTATTAAGTGTTTGTGTTCTATGAATCTACAGACAATAGTTAAAATATGATGAAAATCTCATAAGAGTAGTGATTCATATTAATATGAAATGCTAAATGATATTTTAGAAGCAAACAGGATAAAAAATACATGATTCTCTTTGAGAATGTGATGAATCAATTCATCTTACGATTCCACATTTTAATGAGGTTTTAACTCATTAAACAGTCATACCCCCCTTCCTCACCTGTATGTGAATAATCATAACAGGAATAAAAAAAATCTGCATCCAGCATTATCATTTAAAAAGTTTGCATGAACTGATTCAATGAACAACACTAATCGAAGTCAGAGATTGTGATTATGGAGCTCTACAGTAATCAGGAAAGACATGATGTGTGTATGAGGACGTACTTGCTTGGGTCTGCTCCTTTAAAGATGGCATTGACTGTCTCTGTGAAGGCAGCAGCCACTGGAAGAGTGTCCTGAGCCCCCATTGTAAGAGGACTTGGCCCTCTGGAGCAGCCTATAACCCACACAAACAGACACACAAACACGGTCTAGAATGACTTAATAAAGCGAGCTAAATTACTGCTCATCACTTAAGTTTCTCTGCTTGTAAAAGATCTTATATGTCCAATATTCCAAACCAGGACTCAGCACTCTTCCTTCCCAACAATTCAGGGATGAAATGAACAAAAGATGTGCAAACCACAATGATGAAATGAAATTATACAGCTATATAAAAAGAAGTTAGTAAGTGAAATGAGAACAGCACATTTTCTGTGAGGAGGATAACTGTTTCTCTCTGCTCTTTGACTGTGAAGCTTTAAAACAACATTACTTTGAATGTCTCTCCTAAATTTCCTAAGCGTTGGACAGGATGTTACACTATTTTACTCCTCAGAACAAGCATAGCTGGAGGAGGAAGAGGCAGACAGAGAGAAAGTCGCAGATGTGGTCATAAAGCTGTGTCCTGACAAGATCAGAAAAAGGAAAATCAAGAGAACACCAAGAGGCCGAACAAAAAAATCCCAGAAAGGCAACAGGGGAAAAGTATTGAAAAAGTTATTAGTAAAGTGCACAAAGAATGATGATTCCCCAGGGAATAAAGTGCAGATGAAATGTAAACAAATGTCAGGAGAAAAGAAGTTCAAGTTACACTAGATATGTGAGAGCGGATGAAGGGGGGGCTCAGCCAGGAATCAGCATGGTGAGGGTTAGGGGATGGAGGGACTGACAGGGAGGGGAAGAGGGTCAGGACAGGCCCAAGAAGGAGCAAAGCTTGCACAAATGAGCCTCGGAAGAGTGCGTGCACCCTACCCTGGTGCAGAACAAACTTACCTTCAAATGTTAAATAAAACTTCCCTCTGTCAAACCATACAAGGGATGGCTGGTCATTCTCTGTGTGGGGTGGAGGGAAGGAGGAATGGGGGGGTGGTGGGGGTCAGAAGAGAAGGGGGAAAGAGGTAGAGGGATGAATGGGAGGAGGAGAGGGTGAGGAGAGGGGGAGAGAAGGACAGTAGCGTGAGTCTTAACATGGCAGGTCTATCACACGTCACAGTGAAGTGAAACGTGGGGGTGGAGGAGGGACTGAGTGCAGAAATGCCACCTTGACAGCACACATTATGAGATGGGAGACATGGGATGCTCCTTTTGGATGCCTGCATGCATGAGACAAGGCTGGATTCAGGTGGAGTGAATGAGAACCTGGTGTGTGCTCCTGAATGATGACTGAGACCAGAGAGGGGATGTCGCGTTGGTGAAGTCTGAGAGTCCACTGAGGAGACAATGGCATATGAATGTCAGAGGTAGCAGCCAGAGCCCAACGGAAGAAACACGATAAATTAATGTCCACGGTGAGAGCTTCCTGCTTATGATTTCCTTCACTAATCTGCACCTACACTGTCCTTTAGCTCCCATATGAATGAAGATGTCCTGCAGAGGGCAGTCATGAGACTGAATCCAGGAAATGGAGGGGAGAGGAAGGGACTGTGGTGCACAGAGAGGCTGTACATGCCTTGGATAGAAACCAAGTGTTTTTGAAAGGCCGATAAGGCCAGGTTGGACTTGTGTCCTGATCAACTACTGTTTTGTATTTTCAAACAACAAAAATCAACATATAAGGAGAAGAAATTTTCCAGCTTCATGCTGTAATAACACAGAAAAGTTAATAAATTTCTAAAAATGGACAAAAATTCTTTGAGAACTGAAACATGATTGAGAAAAGTAAACATCAAAACAATATTTCTGATTCCCTTTGATTAAAAAAAGTATTATAATATCTTCTTTTTGGGAAATCTGTCAGATCCCCCCCCAAAAAAAAATTAAACAGAAAAGTAGAGAAAACAGCCATTTAAAGCTTAAATTCAGAAAAAAGCAAACAAAAAAGTTTTTCTTTTTCCTTTAGGTAATGATAATAAGAACCAATATTTTTTACAAAAAGTAAAATGGTCAAATTGTAAAGCAGTAATGGGATAGCAAAACAATTACTTTTGGCATTACACAGCCAAGCAAAGTAGTAGCAATACAGGTTGGTAGGCCTGTTTTTCTTGAGATTAACTATAGATAGAAGAATTTACTCTAACAACAGTAAAGCAGGTTGTAAGCAAAATGATCCTATGATAAAACAGGAACATTGGTTCGTTTGTGTTAAAAGGTTGAAAACTAAAGTACTGAAGAATTCAAAAGATCTCTTTCCAAGTTCTTTATTGCTGGAAAACGCTTAGGTCATGAGGTCAAGGAAAGGAAATTCCTGAATGAAAGAAAAAAAGCTCATCTTGGCTCATCGAGAAGCAAACCATAAGATGCTGATATCTAGATATTTCCAAATCTTTCTATCTAATATATAACTTTCCAAAGCAAAGACTACTACATCACTTAGCCACTTATATAATCTTTTTCATTTAATGCAGGATCAGAAGGGAATATGCCTCTTGAACAGGTGGGAAACTCCTACGGTGGCCCGCAGCACCAGTTTAACTAAAGCAAGACTAAGCACATGTAAAGTAATTAATATTAGTTGCTTTTCTAAAATAGGTCTAAGCATGATAGGTTTAACTTTATGGCAAATATTTACACACTGCAGAAATCAGGCAAACATCCCAGCAGAACAGATATGTTTCTAATTCATACTATTGTTGAGCAGAAATGTGTTGATGGATTATTCCCTGGACAAGCAGACGGTGGGGTGAAGGAATGACAAGAGCAGGGCAGTGATTCACATGGAGAACAAAAGGGCAGGTGTCCAATGTGGGGGTTGTGTTTGGTGGTTTTCATGGCTAATAGATTGCTGAACGACAGGTGTATAAAGTGGGAGTCAGGGCTCAAGTATGGGAGTTGACTGAGGTGTCACAGTCTGATTCAGGTGGTTGAACCAGAGGTTGTGTCATGATCTCCAGTTGATAGAGGATGGCATGAATACCAAACAGCTGCTTGTCTAATTTGGCCTAATTCTCATGCCAGACTTCAAACAACCCAAAAGCTGAGGCTGTGATCTGACAGTGTGCATGACACTGGGTTTTTAATGTGTGAGTGAAAGAGGAAGACAGACGATACAGATCTAAAGAGACCAGGAATAAGGAACTCTTCAGACACGCTCACCAAACCACACAGCACACTTATCACTGTGGCGCAAACTCCAGAGCAAAGGTTTCTGGGAGAAAATGTGCCAAACTGAACACAAAAACATGTTTTGCTGGGAAAAGAGATGGGAGAGATGGGTTGCCATGGTGACATAGCAAGATAATCACCAGTGCACAGTCATAAAACAGAGAGAAAAGTCTCACAGGCAGGCAGATGCAAATGTGGAAGACATAAAAAATAAAAAAAAAAAAAAATAAAAAAAAAAATCTGAAAATGATCACTATCTTTCATTTTTTCTTTTAGGAGAATAAGTCAGAAAGAGAAGAAGCATATGCAAATCAGTAAGATGAAGGATATGAAAAGTATTACATTTCTAGGAAAAGTGTGGGAAGATGTGAGCTGGCAAAAGAAAAAAACCTAATAAAAAACAAAAAAATATTCACCTAGAAATGTTGCCTCATTAAAGCATAAAAACAGTGATGTGTGGTATGTTCCGACACTGGAAAAAACCTCATTAAGATGAATGAATTTAGTAGGCATCTAAAAATCGAAAGTCAGATGGCCTTTTCAGAAATGTTGTTATCTGATTTTTAAAATCAAAGAATATGAAGCAAAAAAAAACTAACCTGTGTTCAGAGTTTAAATACCCACACTGTATGACTGAAATTCATTGTGAGGGTTCAAAAACACACAGTGATGGCTTTTACCCGTCAATGTCAAGAACATTCTGGATAAACAGCATCAAACAGATTTAAAACTCACAAAAGGAACACCGGCAACCTGTATGAAATACCAGTGAGTCTATATTAAATGAACAGAGGAATATTTTGATAAATTTGACCTTTAAATAAATAAACTGCATTGAATGAATCCTGAAATAAATAATTAGCCATGAGGCTAAATGTTAGCCATGAGATTTTTCACTGAATTTGGAATTGAATTTGGATTCAATTTAAAGAGATTCAACCTTCTAAAGTCATGCTGATTTTCCAGCTTCTTTTTATTTTTATCACTCACATTCGCATGACAAAGCACATTTATCTGAGTGGATCAGAAAGAGCGACAGCAGCAGAGGATGGTTGGATCAGAGCCGATTTGATCTAGCACTGGTGCTGCTGCCTTACTTGGCTCAGCCAGACAACCTTTATATGAATTTTAAAACATTCATTTACTGAACTAAATAAAATTCTGTATCTTCTTTAGTTTTACTTTCAAAAGGCAAAGTTATTCATTTTTTTATTTAATGGTTAAAACATCACTCAGATGGTATTTCATACACCCCAAAATGACCCCCGTCCTCACTCAGAGGGAAACTTTACTATACCTGCAAATGAATCAAAGTGTCTCTCAAAGGTGGGCAGTTTGTCTACATAAACATCCTCCTCTGACAAGCCAAAGAACAAATAAAGAGACAAACGGCAAAACAAGGAAAACAAAAACAGAAAAGACAAAAGAAATTAAAAAAAAATAAAGCACTGACATGCAAACATCTAAACATCTTCAATGCAAAATGCAATGCAGAAAAAGTGGAAATGGGACAGTTTTCAGTCCCTGTGACCCTTTTTTTGTTGCCTAACAAACAACAAACAATTGCTATTTTTGTTATAGAGCAGCTACCTCTAGTGTGTATTCCTTTATTTTTACATCTATAGAGCTCTGAGATTCCCTGTTATCCAATCACAGTTCTGCAGCACATTCATCTAACACTGAGGCTAAAGTTAGATCACAGATTAGAAATCATAGTTGTGAAGCCAATTCATTAAAACGAGGGTTTGTTGGGAATGTTTGCACTTTAAAATGAACCCCCTGCTTCATTTTCTCACCTCCCACTCACACCCTGCTTGTGTGCGAGCATGAAAAGGAATTTCAGTCTTTGTGTTAACTAAAGCACAGCCACAATAATTATGTGGCATTTAATAACTTGTGGTATAAAAGCATCATTGCCAAATATTTGCCTTTGTAATCAAATAATCTTTTGGATTAAAATGTGTTTAAATATTTCTTAAATTGTACATAGTTTTATGTTGCATGGTGTGACTGTAGTTGTGATAATGGCCTTGCTAAATTTTACTGAGAAACTGTCACTGTTTCCACAAAAGAATGCACATAATGCAATAGATAAAATAAAATAGATAAGCGCATGATCAGTTAGTACGAACTGATCAAAATAAGGACAAGGGTGGCAAGTGAAATGATCAGCGAAGTCTTTTTGAAAGCTCTGTCCTGATTGAGCAGAGTCATCATGCTACGCAGCTGAGGAAGAGTTCACACCTGACACAGACACGCAGAGCTCCTTGTTGACGGTGGGTGTGGTGGCAGCACTCAGGGAGTTGGTGGAGGAGATGGAGGATGTGCTCTCGGCCCGCGCCAATGGAGCAATCGGAGGAGGGCTTGCAGAGTGGATCGGTGGGCTGAAGGGCCGACTCTGAAAATGTTAAAAGGGGTGCTCAACAAAAGGAGTTCAGTGTTGGCTGGGAGACATTTAATCACCTGAGGATTTCGTTCTGATTCTTAACCTGGAGGAGGAATAACTCAACCCCCAGTCAGGTACAAATTAATCACAGATACTGGACCATATTCACGATGCAATATATAAAGCAATGCCAGCAAAAAAATGCAGATCTTACCGCATCGCCTACAGTGGGTTTGCCAGGAGGAAGTTTGGGTCGTGAGGGGGGGCGAGGCGGAGGTGGAGGAGGAGTTGGGTTAACTGATGAAGGAGTTGCAGGCCGTACAGGTGAAGAGGAACCTGTTTGTGAGGAGAAGGAAGAAAAGAATGAAACAAATTACGTAGTTCAGACTGGAGAACTACTACAATGTTAAATAAACACAGCTGACACAGAAATAACACACATTTCTACACACAGACTATTTCTATTTAAGTCTTATTTCTATTTCCAGTCTTAAATGATCAATTCATAAAAGGAACTGGAGATCCTCCCCTTTTTCAAACATTTTTATTTAACTCCAAAGGTCCATGGCTACTTTCCTCCTACTATAGAGAGAATTATCCCAGACAAGCTCCCATTTAACTGTGTCCCCCTGGGTGTATTTTACAACCGTCAGAACAAAATGAAAGATATACATCTTTAATTAGAGTGCTGGTTTGTCTCAGTCTGTGCTCAAGCAACCCTTTCATTGTACGCAATAGCCGAGTAAACCTGATATGTTTACTTCAAGTTTAATAAATTCTTCTTAAAACAAGAAAAAAAAATCACCGCCAGTGTGTGGGTCTCTGACTTTTTACAAATAAGCAAAGTTTATTATTGCTAACTTAATAAAGAGTCTGCTTAGTAAAGGACTTGTAGAGAGTACTATCACTTCCCAACACAACCATGTGAATTTCAGTTTCTAATCCAATTTCTGTGGAAGCTGTTTAGATTTTTTGTGGTGCTTTGTGTGAAAGACTGATGACATTTCAAAAGTAACTCAAAACATCTTTTGAATGAACAGCAAATAATTCATTTTTTTACTCCAATTCCATAAGTGTAAGAAAAATCTAGATAAAACCAGAAAGCAACAAGGTCTATGCCGTCTGAAGCGACAGCTAGGAGAATATCCCCGAACGCCCCCAATCCTCCAATTTCCCAATCCTCAAATAGACACAATACAATTATATAAAGACGCACATGTTCAGTCACAAAGCTCCACCTGGTGTTGAAACTTTTAATTAGCCTGGTATGTCGTCAGGACAGGATGCATCCTGAGGTCATGGCCTTTTATTTGCACTTGTTTTGAGGTCAATGAGACGAATAGTGCCAAAGATATAGCGAAAAATCTCATTTTTCATGAATAAAGCGCTACCTGGTGGAGAAACCATAAATCCTAAAATGGTGAAATTTGACACAGATTGGCCTCTTTGGAACCTAAATGGGTACACAAGTATCAAAATCCAGTTGTGAAAATTGTTCAAGTTATCAGCGACGGTCGTGTTGAAACCATTATATCCCGACATTTCGCATTCGGGGATATAATGACTTGCTAATTTGATATACTGTTATTTTCTTCCCAACAGATCATATAAAACATGTCAGGTGTTAACTAATGTGTAGCATTCTCTCTTCTTTTAACAACTGTCTGCAAATGTTTGCAAAGTGAGGAGCCCAGCTGCTGTAGTATTACAAGAGGAATGTTGTCCCATTCTGGTCTGATGCAAGATTCCAGTTGCTCAACAGTCTTTGTTGCCAAATGTTTTACTTCATGATGCACCAAATGCTTTGTGTTGGTGAACAGCCTAGACTGAAGCCAGGCCTGTTCAGTATACGGACTGTATTGTTGCAATCCCTTGCTGTTGTGATGAGTGTAGGATTTAGCAATTGTCTTCCTGAATATGAGGATCTAAAAAAATTTTTTTTTTCTGAAATTGTTTCCTGAAATCTTCCAGTTGTTATTAATTTGTACTAATTACTTTTTCAGCCTTCAGCAAGATGTCTTGCAGTCAAATTTAAAACAAGCTAATATTTAATGAATAACTCACCACTATTTGTTCCACTAGCTCCAGATGTGGGTCCTGGTGAAGAAACCACTGTGCGGTATGTTGGAGGAGGAGGCGGGGGAGGTGTACTTCGACTCCCCTGGCTAGCATCTTTGGGTGAGGTGATCGTTTCACCGGCATCCTCTTTGGGTTGAGGAGTGTCGGTGCTCTTAGGCAGCTCCTCTTGAGAGAGGACAAGGGGTGGTGGGACTGAGACTGCTTTAGGTTCAACAAAAGGAGGAGTCACTGCAGGAGGGGTGCCTGCTTTGGGAGCAGAGACTGGTGGGGCACTCTCAGGTGAGGTCAGAGGAAGAGGGGAGGAAGCTGGAGGCGATGCAAGCTCCGATGGTGCAGGAGGTGGAAAGGTCGTGCACGTCTGGGGATTTTGGTCTTCTGGTGTGGGAAGACCTGAACGGGTAGATGGCGCAGTAGGCTCCTCTGAAGGAGGTGGGGAGGTAGGTAGAGGGGGAGCGGGGTCGTCTTTTGGGGGAGGGGAGGTAGGGAGAGGTGGTGGTAGGTCCTCTAGAGGAGGTGGTGATGTATGTAGAAAAGGAGCAGGTGATTCTGGTGGAGATGGAGAGCATGGTGGAGGAGGTGCTTGTTCTTCTGGTGGAGGTGGTGAGGAAGTTTGGGGGGGTGTGGAGTTCTTTGGTCGAGGCGGCCCAACAGGAGACTTTTCGCTGAAGCAGACCCACGTGTCACTTGTATCCTCGTCTTGACTGGCAGCCTGCTCTGGTCCGAAAATGTTGTCCAAATCTGCTATTGAGGGTTTCCGGGTGGAGACATCAGTTTCTGCTGCAGCTTCCAAAACAGAGACAAGCAAAGTGTTTACGCAGTGCTTGCACACAGAAGTTAGGCACAAACACAGGTGAGTAGATGACAGAGGAAGGTTGGAGAAAAAAGGTTTGCTTTATTACAGTATGATTCAGTAGGAAGTTGAGAAGAACGGTAAGACTTCTCACCAGCATTTTCTGCTGTGGGGGATCCAGTTGTTGGGGGAGAAGATGGGACATTCTTGGGTGGAAGTGGAGGAGGAGCTGAAATTATAATGCAAAAGCATTAGTGAAAGAGTCCTTCAGGTTTAAATGGTAACCATGGAGACTTGCAAAGTGACCACTTCACATTCTTGCAGCTTATGGCAGGCGGCAAAAGATGCTGATTTTACAAGTAAAAAAATAAAAATCAAAGAGGACTAACAGATTAGCATGTAACAACAAAGAACGTCACTTCACAAAACTTGAATGTTGGGTAACAGGTTTTATCTTCACCTGCCAAATACATAAAAACAACAAGTTGAGGATGCAAGGTCCCAAAACCATCCACCATGCAGCACAGTACTGTTCACTGCAGTTACACCCATGCCAAATGCAGGAGGAATGCAGCAAAGGAGGAGAGGGTTGGTGCAAAATGAAAACCAAGTATTGAATCTCTCCGTTATGAAACATCTTTACCAAAATTTAACGTTGTGCCTGTGAGATGGCTGGTGAAATGAAACAGGTTAAAGCTATCCATTTTAAAAGAAACGGGACAACATGATGGTCACACAGTTATGCAACTGGGACAATTTGCGGGTCTGTTTGTTAGTTAGATGAGTTCATGAGGTGAGCTGATGGGTCGGTGCAATCATTCCAGGGACACGAGGAGGTGTGGCACACAGTGCAGGGGATTATAAAACTTACTTCCTGTGGGGAAGGCTCTTGTCAAAGAGGACTCAGGCTCTGAGAGAGGAGCTCCCCATACATCAGACTCAGAAAGAACCACTAAGTTCAGGAGGGGACAGAGAAGGCCACGTGAAGGGTGTTAGCAGCACAAATATGAATCTGATTCGGACTCGGATTTTTGAAGAATTTCAGAAGCATTAAATCGCACATAACAACATGTGAATACAGTTTTTCATTAAATTAAGCAGATTTCCCTCCCGATTCCAGAAACTTGAACAACAAGTTCTTTAGTTAGTATAACAGAGTTTTAGAGCCAATAAAACTGTAGAAGTCAGGCCCAGGGTGGATCACACACAAAACTAAAAACTATAAAGAGAAAAAAAAATCTAATATTTTCAGAAACCTAGTTATACAACAGTTCTGCAAAATCCAATCTTTATGAACACAATGTTTCTAAGATGACTATCGATGTAAGGGGGAAAAAAATCTTTATAAAAACGGAAAATTAAAGAATAAAATATTTATAAATACAAACTTAATTACAGCTATATTTTTATTTCATATGAGTGTGTGTCTGTGTATCTTATTGTAACAGGATTTTATGTCAAGCTGATGTTAAATGCCTGACATGATAATTAAGTAAACACTAAGAGAGAACAAATTTTAACTTTAGGAGGAGAAGAAAGGAAAGTTATCATATACCAAGTAGGGCTTACAGTCTTACAGAGTTGGTGTATTCAAAAAACCTTTTTACTTTAATTCCAACATAATTTGACAATAAATTAATCAAGTTAATTACATTAGTCCATACAAGCACATATTAGGAAGCAATACAGACAAACACAAAAATGTACCGTTAGAGGCAAAAACCGAACGATACATACACAAGAAGAGAGTTACCTTCAGGTTTCTGCTCTCCAAAGGCAGTTTCCAAGGGAGGCCCAAATAAGGCTGTGGTGTCTTCAGGGAACGGAGTTTGTTGACTGCTGCAAAAACCGAATGACAACATGGAAATTGTTCCTAGTGGTGGAGTTATTTATGTAACTTATGGTCAAGTTAGTTAGCCTACTAGCCTGTCTGATCAAGTGAGGACAAATAGATGGCAAGTTAAAAGAATTTAATCATTTCATCACAACTATAGTAGGCAACATTCTAAATCAAGTACTAAAAATACATTTTTCTTAATTATAGCTACTTTTGATTTTTTTAAGGTATTAACAAAAACATACTTTTAGTAAAAAAAAGAAGAAAAAAATCCTTCTTTTAATATAATGTAAACTGCAGCAGCAGCTCGTGTCGCTGTCCAAAGCGCTTTATTTTTACTCGTGTGGCTCCTCTGATTGGTAAGTTAAAATTTCACTGCAATAGACAGCTGCTTATTCTTTGAGGTGTGCCAAATTAGCCACCACAGAGGCATAATGCACATTTTTCATGGTAATGTTGTCAAATAAAAGTAAGGCAGGACTGCGCTACAAGCAAAGTGTTTCAGAATCAGCACCATGACCATAAGAGAACTACTTCCAACTGTTTTACGTCTGACTTTTACAGTCAGTTACATAACACACTCTCCGTGACTTGAACTGACTTCACTGGACAAAGTGACAAAACTGATAAACACAAAACTGTTGGATCACAAAAAAGACTAGAATTCCAAAGCATAACAAAAACCCTTTCAACAATATTCTGCAGCAGCTATAAAAACACTTAAAACACATGAGGAACATGTGATCAAGTTATAATGACATAGACTGAGGATAACGCAGCAGTTCTGTAGCTTGACTGCAGTGACTTTTGGCCTTCAGGCAAGGCAGTCTTCATCTGCAGTTTCTGCAGGCTCGAAATTATGTTTAAATTTTTTTTTTGGGGGGGGGGGGGGTTGTAGTATATAGTATCACAGTGAGAAGAGCCTGTCTTTCAAAAAGACTATGGATTTTAACATTTAAGATTAAGTTTTTATTTTACTTTAATATGGCGTGAAGCAAACTTACATTATTTGCATTAGTAAAAGAAAACCAAACTTTATTTATCTAGCTGCATATTGCATCCTTTTGGTTTTTGGGTTGTTGCTTTGATGCATCTTTGTGATGGAAAAAGCAAATGCAACAAAGGCCTGGTAAGTTAAGGCATCAATAGAGCTTTGTGTTTAAGAGTTTTAACAAGGCTTATGCTGTCGGCAGTGACAGCTAGGGGCACATCCCTGAACGCCCCCAATTGTCCAATTCTCCCATGCTCGAATAAATGCAATCAGGGATGGAATGGGACAAAAAAAAAAAAAAAAAAATAGCCCTGGACGTTGACTCAGCCCGGCCCAAAACAATTGATGGACAGAAACTCAGGAAACCATAAATCCCAAAACGGTGAAATTCTATACAAGTGGTCCTCTTGGGGAAGTAAACAGGTACACCGAGTATCAAAATCCAATTGTGAAAATTGTCAAGTTATCGTGCTCACACAAAGGATATCCGGCAGCAGTCGTGATAAAAGCCTAAGGCGACACTCCGCGTTTGGGTATATAATTACCGAACAGAGCCTTCAGTTTGCTACTCTCAAGGATAATATGCTTTGAATCTCATATCAGATAACCAAAACAATATGTATCATGGCTGAAAGGCCTAACGATGTCTTATTTATCATCTTCAATGTATATCTAAAATTCGATTGCGACCATTTAGCAAATTAAAAAAAAACATTTCGGAAGGACTTGAATGTAGTTACAAGTTACATAAATCTGTGTACATTTTTCATTGAGCCTGTTAAATACATAATGCGGCAATTCTATGGCAGAAAAGTTTATTTTCTAATGACAACCTTGTAAAACAGATTAAAATGGAAATTTTGTTATGTTTTTAGTTTTTGGTTTTTTTTTACATCAGTTTGTGTTTGGATCAGCAAAAAGTTTAAAGTCACTGACCGTCTTAGATGTAAGAAAAAGGTGAAAGAACTATAGAAGCCATGTGGTGTAATCCATGCAGCCTGGTTACATGCTAACAGTTTGACCATTAACTAGGCTGAGACTGAACCATCATGTTCTTACCTGGGAGGTTGTGGTGCTGGTTGTGATGTTGGGGCTACGGAGGGAACTGCAGGAACAACGCGCCTCGGTCTGGCTATCTCTTCAGCTAGAAAACACAGAACCCACACCTAAACTATGCATCACGGGCTCCAACTTTAATGCTGTTTTCTTTTCACAATGACCTCATGCCTAAGTAGAGGCGCAACAAGAATACTTACCAGATGTGTTCCTTTTCAAACCCTGTCACAAGGAGAAAAAGAATGACCATAAAATGTAAAATCCAAAACACACAAAGTCAAAATTTTTGTCTACAATAGGAAAAGACTCAAATGACAGCCTGTGTTATTCCACTCATATACAACAGCTTCATGTTATTAGATAATATATGAAGTGTTGATGCGCTAAAGTTTTAAGCCATCATTCTTTCGTTAAAGGGTGTTGAAATTGTGCCACTGAGACAAAAGAAGTAAATGTACAAAGACAAACTTCAGCCTTTGGTTGATTTGATCAGACTGCAGTTACTCTTCTGCAACTACACACAGCAAGTATTACTTGGACAAAAATGCCTACATACCCAAACTATGATGTATAAAAGATATTATTTGATGGCATTGTGTGAGTGGTAATAATTCAAAAACACACTGAATTGAATTAATTCACTGAATGCTAGTAAGTTATAGAGCAAAGCTACTCAATTCAGTCCCATGAGGCCCACTCAATGCAACCCTGCTCCAACACACCTGACTGGATCTAAAAGTCTGTGAGTATCGGTCTATTAGAGCAGGGATACATTGCAAGCCTGCAGGACTTTGGTCTTCGTAGGACTGAACAGGGAGTAGTCCTACTATAGAGCATTTCAACAGGTTTGAATATTCCTAAAAAGAAATCACCAATAATATTGTTAGTCTAAGATTAGATAGAAAATGGCAACTTAGTGGATGGCTGCTGCCTGCAGTGAGTTAACAGCAGTAAAAGCGGTGGTTTGCTGCATCAAACCAAAACATACATAAAAGCTTTAACAGCGTGATTATACAGTCAGAAGAAATTAATCTTGATATGAGATAAGGTGTGGAACTGATGAAGTTAGACTATCGAAAAGAAGGATTTTTTGTTGACTGAAGGCCAAAGCTGACGTTACAGCCTTTCATGTCATAATCTTAAACTCCAAAGCACAAGCATGAATTCACTGTGAGCACGACATGAGAGGCCAAAAGTGGCAGGAGCACATAAGAGGAGAGCGTGAGAGGAGGGGAAGTGATGGGGAGCATATGAAGAGACATGATGGGGAGTGACTAAAGCAGAGACATCAAAGGGTCCAGCTGTCAAAATTGCAAATTTTCTCCCACCAGAGAGAAAAAGCCATTCAAGATGATAACAAGAACACAAGCAAAGCATAGATTTGGAGAATTTGGAATAATATTTACTTTAATATGTATGCATTTATTCTAATTTTGAAACAAGAATAAATAAAAAAAAATCTGCTGACATTTCTCACCCATCGTATAACTACTGAACCCATGAAACATAATCTCTTATTCAACTGAAACCGCACACAAGGTGAGAAGCAAAAGAGCAAAGGAAGCCATGGCACATTTATCTGGCTCACCCCCCTGAAAGACAGGAGGACAGGACACTTACCGGGCTACGTCTCTGTGACCAGCAAAAAGGAAGAGAGAAGAGATACCTGATCAGAGAGTGACAAATCAGTAAAGCAGACATCATATGCTTTAGAAGATGAGTGTCTGGCCTGGCAGGTTGAAACATGGCAAAACTTTATTTAAAATTGTTTGTTTGTGGGAAATACACAGTCCAGGCTTATAAAGTTTTGGCAGACAAAAGAACACAGCTGAGGACAACTTCTTCAGCTGAGCTTTGTGTTCATGTTTATGCAACTTCTACTGATGATGAATGGAAATTAATGCAATTCATGTTTTCCAACGCCATGTGATCCTGTTGCGACTGGACGCAATCCAAAACATCCTGTGGACCGGCTTCAATCAATTTTCTCTCTTTGCTATCCTTCATTTGTTTCCATTCATCAATATCCTGATCACGCTTCTCTATGATAAAGAAATAGTCATTTTGCCGCTTAATCTCTGAGTTTCCTTTCATTTCTCTATGTAGCATACCATCTGCCTCTTTGGTCTCTTTTCATTTCTAATGAAATCTCTCCATCTGCCTGAGTCATGTCCACCTCACATCAACCCTTTTTTCTTTCATCCCTCACTCTTGTGCTTGCTCCAGTTGTGCAGTGAGCCATGAGTGATTAAAGTGATGCAACAGTGGGTGGGACATGCTGGTGCATGCCAGTTAATCTATTGGATGAGGCATTAAAAAATACAGTTTAGTGCAGACTCAAACAACCAATCACTGTTGCTCTGCTGCATGTAAACAGGAAGAGCATAATGCAGCGTTCTGGCTCGCACAGTGTGACTTTTAGCATCTTTTGTGCTGATCTTGATCTTTAATGTAACTGTGTATGCAACATTTTTTCATTTTTTTTAAATATTGTATTTTTTTTCCCTCATTTTTACGGTAAATACTATTTTATGTAAGATTGACCTGGATTTCAAACTTTTGAGACGCAATGGACTGCTGGAGATGGAAAACATAACAAAATGTAAATAATTCATCATAAAACTGAGATGCATCTATTTAAAAATAACCCCTTTTATTGAAATGCAGGCAGATACAGAAAAATGTGGAGAATAGAATAAAACAGCCATTTGAACTCCTTATACGACCTTTCCTCTCCTCCTTTACGCCCCTGTAATCGTGTTATTTAGCCTGAGATGTGGAGGCAAAAGACTCCAGAAACTAATTAAAATCAGATTTGAGATCTCTTAGTCAGCAAATCACAGCCTCTTTATATTTTGGCCAACAAAATCAACCTGCACCTTGCATGAAATAGCTGAATAGTTACATAGACACGTAATTAAATCAGCCATACATTTGGAAACAACACAGTAGTACTCATTAAGCTCATAAATGCAGAGTCAATAAGCAAGCATTCAGCTATCGCATGGTGGTTCAATATTCTTCCTGCATTTCTATGTAAAGCAGTTAGTATTCAAAGAGTTGAAAGGGTGAACTGTTAAGAAATATACAGACAAACAAAGCAGTGGCTTACCGGACTTCTCTATAGAGATTAGCATCATTTTAGGCAGCAAAAGCACAAACAATGAGGGGGAAGTAGAGAGAAGGAGAGAGAGAAAGGGCAGGAGTAGAGGTTAGAAAACTGGATGTAGAGTTTATTAACATTGGCAAAGCATAAGTGCACACTGCAGGCAGCTATTGTTAGGCCCTGCATCTAAATACAGTCAGAGCTGGTAAAAAACATAAGCATCTTGTAAATTTCTCCTCTTGACAGCATATCAAGGTAAAGCTTTTAGAAAAATGAGCTGTTAGAAAGTGCATCATTATAATTATGGAACATACCAATTATGATGCTAAGCACAACTAAAAATTAGACTCATGTAATTTTCACGCATACTGGGATGTCTGGCAAAAGAAAATACCAAGGTTTAATGTCATTACACATAGAAAAGCTACATCAAACACATTATGAAGGCTGTGTATAGTTGGAGGAATATTAACAATATTCAAATGGCTGCGGGCTCTATTGTAAGTCTTATTTTTGGAAAGAAGAAACAAGACTAATTTGTAAATACTTTGCTCTGAAAATGAGCTTAAGGTGTGTTGTCCAAGAAAAAAGAAAACAATTGCCTAAAGAAAATGTAATGCTAACTTGAACTGATATGGGTGAAGGTGGTTTCCTAATTAAAAATACAGACCTATAATTCCTGTATCACAACTTTCCATTATATTCACATTGTATGATGAAATGCTATTAATTTAAAGTAAATTTAGGAGCCTATATTGTCAAAAAATAAACTAGTCATCTAGAATTATGTAATTATGTCAGCACCATGTATAGCAGCATAAAAACCAAACCTTCTGCACTATAAACATCCAAGCCGAGCTTAACAATTAGCCGTGACCAATTTAATATCTGACAGGTGCTTAAAAACAGCTTCAATGAAAAGTCCCTATGAGTTTCATAGTAAAACTGTTACTGATTATGCTTTGTTTCTCCCATTTCCCTTAATACATTTCTGCAGGATTAACTAAATAAAATGCAAAAACATTAAAGATTTCCTTTTAATGTATAGCTACAGCTTCTTATACACAATAACTGATACATACATTAAAAGACCTTCACACTTGATCAGACTGAGAGTTGATGGGTGAACATACTGAAGCTGGATTAAATTATTGAGGCCAGAAGCTCAAATGACTGCAAGTAATCTTGCTGTATAGCTGACTGAAACACAAGATCATCGTGCCCACTTTCCTACCTTAATTATTTAAGACGGACACCCAGGCGAACTGCCCTTATAGAAAAACAAAGGAACATGAGTTGCAGCTGGAAAAGTTGGGGATGCCAAAGCCATCAGAACCCGACTGGCCGCTACAGGCTGTCTGAAGGAGATATGTGCTTGAATTTGGGCTGTTTAACTGAGCTGCATCACTTCACACCCTGCCAGTTGGCAGTGATACACAGACACTTCCTGTTGTGTTGGGACATCAGCTTTTAGTAAATGATTAAAAAACTAAGACAACACAAAACGCAGTGACAACACTGACAAGCATCACAAACCTTACATGAAATCCAAGCTAGCACTTGAATTTGCTGACCCTTCTCATCTGAAGGTTATGGATTGATCTCTCAGTCTAAATTTTGAATCAGAGACATTACGTGCTTTTGCACAGTACCTGATTCATGCATAAACAAAGCATTGCACTCTTATCTATCATCATCAGATTTGCTGAATTAAAAAAGCAGTTAAAAAAAGAAACAAGATAAACACTTCTAACACAGCTGTCTAACTAATAAAGCCACCAATAAGAGGGCAGTGATGTCAGTGCTACTCACCATAGGAGACGCAGAAAGAGATATGTTGCCTATGGAGGCTTTGAGCTCATCCACTGAGGGGGCTGCTACAACACGATCAGCCAGCAGCGGTTTAATCTTTATTTTAAATTTCTTTCTGCGATCCTCCTCTTCTTCAGACTCATCCGAAGAGAAGAAATGAGCCTTGGTAGTGGAGGGTTGTGGAACTGTGTCAAGGAAAGTAAAATCCCTTTTCTGCAACTATTTACAGATGATCTTAGTTGAAAAGCAGCTCGATGACTAATTACAATGAATTTTCCATCAAATTTAATTTATGTTTGTAATCATTTGTTTTCTGTTTCTGTAATTAGATCTTAGAACAGTTTCTTTGCTTAGCTCGTCATGTATTCAGCCAAAAGCTTCTTCATAAACATGGCAAAAGTGCATGCGTGGCTGCACGCTGGATAAAGTATATTCCTGTATTTTATATATGTACTTTGTATGGAATGAAAGTTCAGCCTTGTTGAAACCATTTGAAGTGTTGGATTTAATACCGCCACTCTGGAAAAAGTGATTAGAAGACAACCTGACAGGTCGGGGGAGTGTTGGCAAACTACTCAGTCATACCTCTATACCTCACAAAAAGGTTACAGCAGCTTTTTCAGATACTTTCTCTTCACATCAGGACCGTCGGTGACTCACAGCTATTCAACGCTGTTACGTTGTCCCTTATTTATTTAATTTACATCTAAAGTTGAGGCACTTTGCAATCACTCCATTTAGGGACTTTAAAACATACTTTAACCACATGCAGGATCTCTGAGCCAGTGTGAATTGGCAAAGAGAAAAAAAAAATAATAATAATAAGGATATCTCCTTCTTCTGATCCATCATCAGGTCTGATGCTGTAGCCTTCCTCATCAACTTCAGGAGAATTCTGAAACACAATAAACATACAGTGAGTCAGTATAAATCCATTTAAATGTGTGAACAATGTCACAGTGGATGCTGTGCTGAACTGCAAACTTTGGAACAACAAAATGCTTACCAAGAAACACATCTGTGCCCATTGCATCAGTTTCCTGTTTTAACTAATGTTAGATCCTCTTTTCACTGAAGCATAAGCAGCTGTGTATTGACAGTCATAATCCTTCCTGATACTCTGAGCAAAACATAAGCAAGTGACTGAAGTTCCATTTTTAACTTTAAACTAAAATGATCTTTACACAATTATATACTTCCATATAATACACCAACACCTACATCTTACAGTTACACAGATCTATGTGAAAGGCCTACAATAAGCAAGCAAAAACAAAGCTGCAGCTCTGAAAGGGAACTGATGTGGACGAAGCTAAACGTGATATGAAATAAGAATAAAACAAACATAATAAATCCTTCTGACTAATACTCACATATCTCTCCCAGTCGATATCTCCATAGAAGCCATTAGGGGCTCCATTCGTCTTCTTCTGAGACTGAGAAGAAAAAGACTGTTTGATTAAAATCCCCTCAGACCCTGAAGGGAAAGTATGTTTCATAAGACTACTACTGTACTACTTTTATAACATCTACAACTTGGTAGGTTCCTCCCAGGTGCTAATTTGTTCTCCATTTTACTCTATTTGACAAATCTTGGAGTCTTAAAATTGTAACTTTTGAAACATTTATTCTGCTTTTTGCAGCACGGCAAGAACAAGAATTTGTTACTTATGAGAATAGGGTGATAAGTATTAAATTTCAAACAACCCAATGTAGATATATAATAATTCATTGCTATTTTCTCATAGTACTCCAAATGTCTAAAGGGGATATCTGGAAGCATTTTTCCCCTGGGGCTCCTCAGAGACTCTTCTGACAGAAACTATAGCTGAAACTTCAACACTGGAAGCTGATTGATCATTTAAAACACAAACTATGATGTTAATATCAGTCTAAATTCTACACAACAAACTAATCTAGAGTCTAGTCTAGACTAATGAGCTGATATCAGTACCGATTCAACCTCTTGGGGTTCCTGGCAAGCAAAAATGACATGAAAAAGTTAATAATTTACCTTCTATTCATCAGATTTAGTTACCTGTAGTAAGACTAAAAGGCATGTAACAGGAACTCATTTGTGACAGTATAAAACAGTATTTATTCTATCAAAATATTAAATACTTTCTGTAACTTACACCCCCGTCTCTGTCTGGAGACCCCCTATGAGGAAAAAGAGAAGAAGAGAAAACATGAAAGTTGTTCTTGTTCTCTTTTCGGATATCAAGTACTTTACTAATTAATCAATATGAATAAGAAATCACACTCCCATTTCATTTAAAAAAGATCACCTGGTTCATTAAATGACATTAGCTGACGCCATCGGAGCCAATTTTTCTGTTTATTGATCTTGTAAAAATAGTCAGTAGCTAATGCTACATTATTGACTAATTCCAATTCAGTTGACTAATCAATCTGTCGCTAATCACAATAAAAAGCTTCAGTTTTGGACTGACCTTGTATTTATATTTGGTATCGTATAGATGTTTCAAAGAAAAGAGAGGACTTACGTAGAGTCATTGTCCTTCTCTTTCTTCCGTATCCCGAAGGCCTTCCTTGTACGTTTTTTCAATCCTGAGAAGACAGAAGAAAAGAGCATGACTTAGAGGGGGCATCTGCGAGCAGCTTAAGAACTAAGTGGAGTAAGCCGTCTGGTGTCTATGATCCTGCAGATTAAAGGCGATGTTTTCATACATTATTCAGTCATTGAATGCATTAATATGAGACACAGACTGGCTGTCAAAACTGTATTATATTCACAGTCAGTGCAGATGATCATGACGTAAATGTTTGCGGGTTGCAAAATACTCATGATCAATCAGAAATTAATTTAACAGGGACAGGTGGTGAGTATAAATAGAGGAAATATACAGTAGATCAGGCAAAGTCTATTCTATACAACTATGAACAGCAAAAGGAATCAAGTTGCTGTGTATACAGAGGAAATCTTCTCATGTACAAATAATAGATGGCATGTACATCCTATTTGTGTACAGCAGAAGCAGAAAATCGCCCTTGACAAACAGAAAGATGTTGAATTTCAGATGTGTTCTTATGGGGACATTGTGGCTCTTTTATGCAATCAGGTTATAATATGACCTTACAAGCCAAAAACTACTCCATTAAACTATAGTACAGGAGATATCTTACCTGAATAGCATCCCATCAAAAATAACTAGAACTAAAAACTCAATTACAAATGAAGTATTCAACCATTTCATCTTTATGCCTGCTCTCTTTTAATTACAGTAAACAGCCCCACTGACCCATCAAATACCCCAACTGTCTCTTACCAATGATGAAAGCCCAGTTGTCCCCCTCCATTTTGTCCTTGTTAATTCCTTTCCTCTCATTCTTTCTAGTCTTTGTCTGTCTGCAAACTCACACAATCTTACGACCAACCTCTCTCTTCTCTTCCTCATACCACATGCAGATGCACACTGAGACTCAAATCAGGAACTTGATGCTACCTCTTGCTAACAAACCCACACACACCCACAGAGATAAGGTATCCTGTCCTTGATCTGCACTGGTATTCAACACCAGTGCCTCCACTTGTGAATTAATAACAAATGTACCTTTTATAGCCAAGAGAAATAGTATAAAAATAAGAAAATGTGCTTTTAAAAAAGCAAACAAAAAAATCTTAAAACCATGGCTTTGAGCATAACAAGAAATAAAAAACAAAAGACAACAAGAACAGTCTGTCTGATCCTGCAAATTATTCATCTTCTCACTAAAACCAAAGGTCAAAGCACCACAAACATCCCACCACAAAGGAGAAACATACTCATACAAACAGAATGGTGGCATTCACAAGCTCTTTGATCGCTGTCATTGACATAAAACAGAAGAAGTAGCCCTATATGTGACATTCATGTGTCAAGAGTGTGATAAATATTTATGGCTACGAGCTGATCAGGCGTGAGAAAGGAGCACATGTTAAAAAAGTGACATCATTTGTCAGCTATAAGATGGACATACAAATATCTGAAATATGTTGCATACTTGAAGAAACATGGTAAACGTTTTTATTTTTGCCTTTATGATGGATCTTTTATACCATGTTTCTTTTTTGTAACATATTACACAGTCTGAAATCTGAAAGTTTGACCACTGATTGACTTTGGCATAGTAATAAATAACTAAAACTAACGTATAATCTTAGATTGCAGGAGTTTTGTAGGACAGGTTCTGACACAAACATATTATTGGACGTAGATACTGGAACATGTATAATGCTTGCCATTCTTTTCCTCATTCTGATAGCATACTCTTTGCAAAGGCACATTTTTTTCCCCTTCTAAATTTTGCAACTGAGACTTGCATCTCATTTCGCCAGTTCAACATCATGTTCTGAGTCCTGTCTACTTTAAAGCTGCAGCAATTTGTCAGAGGACCATTTTTTTCTCATACAAGGCAAAAGTTAGGGTCTGGAATAAATCCCTTCCTATATTGCTTCTTATGTTTTTTTTCCTCTTAGATCCTTTTACCTTTTGCTTTAAATCCTCTTTTGCGCCAAGTAAAATCTGAAAGGGTTTACAGCTCGGCTAATGAAAAAGTATGGTTTAAGTTTCTTTGAATGTGTCAGTCTGCAGATGGTAGTGACACACTACACCACTTTTTGTTCTTTTGCTGAATGAAAACAAGTAAACTGGCTGATATATTTCTAAAGTAAAGTAAATTATTTCCAATGTTTAGAGAAAAACCAGGAGCTATGACCTTACTGATGTGAACTTGAAAAGATGCATGCCGGCAAATGGCAGGAGTTAATTGACAGAGAAGAACAAGAATGTGGAGCACACTGTTTAATGAGTTCATCATTTCCGTTCAGGAGGATGCTAGCTCAAGTGCTAACGTAATTAGACGCCTATTCTCTGAGATACAGCAATGTAATTCTAAGATAAGTCAAAACACTTGAAGCCAAACAGAAAAGGAGACCAAAACCTAAAAAAAAAAAAAAACTAAACAAACAAACAAAAAAAAAAAAAACCCCTTTATAACATCTATGTACAACACTATGCTGACCTGTTTTACTGCTTAGGAAACATATATGTCTTTTTTCAGCAGGACTGAGATTCAGTTGACATTCTAAAGGAATAATTTATAATTAAAGTTTATCTGAGAAAAAACAAATACATGCTTCAGGCTAAGTTGGGAGAAGCAGCAACTGAAAAAATGTTCCAGGATGTGGACACAAGCTAACACGAGAAACACCTCCCTGAAAAAGTAACAAGTTTGTTATTATAATTCTGTGAGGTCTGCCATTCAGTCAACAGTTGGTGGTTTTCCCAAACAAGAAACACATCAAAAGACTATAATTATGTTATTGACCCATTATGACATTAAGGACTTGAGCTTTATTTAGAAAGATTTACACCTAGAAGAGAAACTCCAATAAATATAACATCCACCATCCAAGCCAAGTAATGAATTGTGATATAGAAAATACATGAAAGTGTTGCTTCATGCATCATTACAAAGGTCCATGTTTGATTTTTTTTTTGTTGTGGTTGATTTGGTATTTTGCAGAATACTCAATGTGAAAACATGTTTTTTTAAATTATGCACAACAAAAATAGAGATTTGGTTAAATGAGGTTATTCAAAACATTGTGTGGTTTCTAAGTTTTTGTAAAATAAATGTTACTTTTTAAATTAAATTTCCAAGTCAAACAGTCGAGAAACAAAGAAAAACAGGTTAATCTAATAGCTTGAGTCTGTGGTCTACACTTTTTGTGTGATTTCCTGTGGCTTTGCATGTCTCCCTATGTCGGGGGTGTGTGTTGAATTAGAAGCAGTTACATAGTCCACACACATAGATCCACATAGGCCTTTGCTAACAACCACAATATATGCACAGAGCATTGCTCTGCTTCTGGAGAGGAAGAGCAAGAGGCTGTTTAACAAGCGGCTCCAAAGGGGGAAGAGATGAAGAGACTATCAACCAACTGAGCAGCAAAATACACACAGAGCTAACACTGCCAGCTACAGAGGAGCAGACCAGGCAGGCCACTTCAGTCTCTGAATGGGAAACCTGTGCTGCTGTGCATAGTAAGCAGAAGGGATAATAAGAAACCACTGAGAGTTAAAGCAAAGGAGCACACAGTGTTAGCAGAGAAATTATGTCTCTGGTTTCCTGAATGCTAATATGTCAATGGCGGAATTAAAAAATACCTTAAGCTGTTTCTTTGTTCATATATCCATTCCTGTGTTATTCTCACCTAAAAAAGTAAAAACGAACATGCTTAGAGGGAAGAACAGCATGTCAGAGTAACATAGCAAAGATGATGTGTTGTGTTGTTGTGGGAAAACATAAGAAAAACATGAGGATCCACTGACAGGCAGGCAGGTTAACAGACTTGGAGACAAGTAATTACTGGTACAGGAAGAAGGCTGGTAGGCACAAAAAGAATAGAGGAAAAACAAAACAACACAAGACAAGCAATAAGACAGGTTGGCAGATGGACTGACAGGCATATTGTAAATATATGTTTAAAAAGTTCCTTCTCTGGGAATGTTTCCTGGCCTTGAGAAGCAGGAGAAGGAGGACGGTCAGAAAGTTGACAGTACAATACAATGCTGTGATGATGCCAATGGAGCAGCATAGCAATAGTCTTATACCAAGATGTGTAGTAGTATAAATATGACCTGCATTTAATTTTACATCTCACTTTTTTCAGACTTTATCAAAGCTAAATATTTAGGAATGTTGTGTTATCAAGATGAGCAAGACTCAACTATTAAAAGCAGATTATTAAACTAAGACATTAAACAGATCATCATGACTGTTTAGTGAACAACCAGTGAATAAATGTTCATAAATGAGTGCTCATGGAACTATATGCAATTTCACATTTAATAAAACAGCAAATTCGTCCATCTTTTCCAACATTTACTCTGCAAATCTCAGGTTTTAATCTCAGGTTTTGCCCTGCTTCTTACTAGAAGAAGACTGTTCTGACAGAGTTACTATGGAATGAAATCTGATAATAATAACTTACCTGATCTGCTTTTAATACTTTTATTTTAATTTATAATTTTATTTTGACTTTTGGTCTGTTTTTTATTCTTCTTTTCAACATCTGTAATGTAATGTAATCTGTGATGTTTATGTCAGAAGAACTTTATATTTTCCTGTACATGAAAGATGCTATACAAACAAGGCCTATGCTATCGGAAGTGACGGCTAGGGGTATATCCCTGAACGCCCCCAATTCTCTTATTTCCCAATCCACAAATAGACATAATACAATACTATAAAGCTGCACATGTAATACCCTGTAACTATATTAACAAGTCATCTATCATACTGTATATTCATTGAGCCTCACTAAACTCAATAATGAAGAAAGTAAACTGTATACCTTAACCAATTAAAATTTGAACCAGACAGGTATGAACTCATTCTCAGATGCATCCTGAGGTCACCACCTGTCAATTACACTTGAATTAAGGTAAATCTAACAAATAGTTACAAAGATATGGTCGAAAAGTGATTTTTCAGCTACAAAGCTTCATCTGGTGTGAAAATATTGAACAAGGCAGGTATGATGTCATGATCGTATACATCCTGAGGTCATCACCTTTCATTTGCACTTGATTTAAGGTCAATGAGAGAAACAGTTCTAGAGATGTAGCCAAAAAAATTCAGATTTTTCGTGCCTAAAGCATCACCTAGTGGGAACACCATAAATCCCAAAATTGTGAAACTTTATACAGGTCGTCATCTTTGGGACCTAAACAGGTATATGGAGTATCAAATTGTAAAAATTGTTTGACTTATTGCACTAATACGAGGGATAGCCGGCGGTGGTTGGGGCGAAACTATAACAGCGTCAACACTCCACCTTCTTAGATATAATAAACTTGCATTTCCTATGGAAAGGCTCTCTTGTCTCTTAATCTGATAGCATAAACCCAAAACTATGGGAATAGAGTAGGGATAAAAACCTCATAAAATCACCAAATCCCATCACTACTCATGCATATTCCCAGGCCAGATAGTATGTTTTAGTGAGCGCGTCTGTGTCAGTGTGGCAGAGAAAACGCAATGAGATGGTGTCGGTTTGAATTTCAGTCTGTGGATGCTAAAATTAGGCCTGCGATGTACTGTCCAGGTGGCTGCACCATGAGCTGTCAAGTGTAACACTGACAGCAATAATATACCTACAATTCATACACAAAGACATGTGTGCACTCACATGAATAGCTAGATGGTCCATAAATATTTTCTAATTTGAGACAAATTTTGAGAAAAGAAAAGAAGAAAAAAAGGTGTTTCATCAAGTGACGTCAGCCACATCTAAAAGAAAGTGGGTCAGAGCCAGCAACCATATATTAGCATGTTGGCAGTTGGTGGAGAGATGAACAAAAGATTTTTAGAGAGTGTAAGGATAGTGGGGATGCATCCATCTGTGCAAGTGTTTTGATTCTACTCAAACCCTAATATTAAAATCTAGTTTGTTTGTTTTTTGTTACAAGGCAGATGCGTAAATAAGTAGTATAAACAGAGGTAAAAAAAATGTTTATCTAGAAACTAGGCTATAAGATCTGAAATGAGTGCATGCGAGTCATTTTAAACGAGGGAGATGCATTAGGATGTACACTTCATTAAAAACAAAATTATTTAAAGGAGGTTTTTTTTTTAACAGAACGCCACTTCTGGTATAAAAAAATAGAGGATGTTTAGCTATTCATTACCCATCTGTGTCCATTAATGTCTCTTTTCCCATCTATTGTTCATCCTCTTCCATCAACAACCAGCGCTCATGGTTTTCATCCTCAGGCTCCAAATAGTAACCACCAAGGACTGTGTAGCAAATGACCCTGCTGCAGAGCCAGCAAAGTAGCTTTTAACATGGATTTTCTTCACAAAGACATGGCAGAAAATGTATTTTAAACCATAGGCCAGACAGACAGATATGGGAATCAAGCGGCCTCTCCACTGTTGCTTAAAGTAGTTCTACTCATGTCTTATATTTTATTTCTGCGTCCATAAAGAGCAGATATATGATTAATCATGAAACTAGATCTTTGATCTACAATTGTTGATTCACTCAGATATTCAATCACAGACATGCTGGACAAGTTTAAGTATGTCTTGTCATGACAAATAAAGGGATTTTCAAATCCTTACAAAACAACAGGGATCATTGCTTAAAGAAAACAATCACAGTACATTGTTTGCCATTTAAAGAAGTTTTAAATGAAAGTACTGCAGTTTTAAGTAGATAACATAACTCCAAAGAAAGAAAACAGCTACTTCTTAGGGATGAGCTGTTGTGTAGTTGGCAGGCAGTGATATATTTGCATGTTCATTAAACTGTATTCTTGCAAAACTGAGTACATAACATTAATATAAAAGTTGTCAAAGCCCCCTGCCAGTTTCCCCTAAAAGATGAGATGATTATTTTAGTCATGTCGTTTTATTAAAACACAGAACCACAACTGTCAGGGGGTGAAAACCCACCGTGCCAAATTCTCACATTTTCTTTAATCTGACAGTACACAAAGATGAAATATGTAGCCTAACTGAACTTTATTAGCATATAGGAGGATGAAGCAAAACTAGAAAATTATTCCATTTCAATTCTAAATGTAAACTTCACTTCATCGCTCCTATTACCTGAAACACTGACTTTTGAGCGATGTTTAACATCGGTTTGGATAAAGCAGAAGCCCTTTCACACAGGCCGAGTAAAAGTGAGGTCTTGCTTGGATATGTTTCTCCAAAATCTATATTCACACTGCAGGCTGGTCCAGCATCCTGTGGGCTCCCTGAAAGGGCTGGTTGGTCGTGATTTTTATAGATTCTTCCCCATTTGAACACAAACTCTAAAAAAAAACTTATCCTGGTTGAGTAGAGAAAATAATTGTGATTTTAAAAAAACAAACAAACAAACAAAAAAACAAAGAAAAGCACATCCATTAATTTATAAACAAAATAAGAATGTGAAAGCTCCATTCATTACCAGCAACATGCAGGAATGACCTACTTCCTATCTGCATGGCAACAACTTGAAAATCTGCTTTAAAAAATATAATTGGAGAGAAAATATTTTTAAACCCTGCAATTGGACATTAAGTGCAACAGTGACATCAGCAAGCATAATAATGTTTGGTGTTCAAGGTTTAAAGCTGCTTGGGTGGTTTATCTACTGGCAAGGTGACAAATATAAAGACTTCCACAGTAGGGTGAATTTGTCATCCTGCAGGAAACAGGAGCTAAAGTTCACCTTTAACTGACACACTTCCCTTCCCTGATGATCGCATTAACATACAGCAATCCCTTATCAGGAGATATTATATAAGGTAACTGTTGGTAGGATAAGCTATCGTATTATGGAACATTTTGGACCATGTATTAAACTAGGGGGCTTCTATTCTGAACTGTTTTTGTGCAACTCCAGCTATGCCTGATATGACTGAAAGCACATCAACCGAGCATAAAATTACTCCTAATCTACATCGGGTCAAATTTTGTTTTGTGTGTATAATATTTGTATATTGACAACATATTTTACTAGCTAACCACATTACTGATGGTGTCCTGGGGGAATTTGTTGGGCTTTTTCCTTATGTAAAAGCGTTTGGTATGTTTTTAGCAGTGAATTGGCAAATGCAAAAAAGTTATACAATAATCAAGGCTGCAAGAATTAATTAAATTTATGAGATTGGCCGAGCAGTGCCAGCTGCACCCAAAAGGTCTATTGAATTTCAAGTACACAGGAAATTCTTTTTAAATGCCTCTCTCTATGGTGTAGGTCATCTTGTGTTATATTCCTCCTTTCAGATCAACATGATGAGTTCTCTGTGCTCCAGTCCGCCACATTTATAATCACATGCTGATCTTGTCTCTTGAATGCAGTTTGTGGAAGCAAGTAATCCAATGTAATCTGCATTTCAGGGATCCAATAGCTCGGCGCAGAATTAATGGCAAGAAAAAAAAAGAAAAGAAAAGAAGCCGAATGTTGACAGTCAACCAAATTAATCTACGACTAAAAACAGGAAATGGTCCGTTTTAGGAAAACATTCAACCTGCAACACTTTAAGCACTAAGTACTAGCCCAGTTAGCAAGCATCCTTCCAAATATGTTTATCTGCATGCATGGTTTGTCTGATAGAGAGCATCATGTAATGTTACATAACTAACAGCAGTCTAACTCAGCAAACAAAAACTAAATAAAAAAACACCCTGATCCAATATCCATATCAGGAGTTAATCACTTCTAACATTTGGATAAAAAAAACAAGAAAGTTAATGAGCAATTCTAGAAACAGAGAAACCAAAACAACAGCTTAACCTCCTGGGTGGAATTTGTTTTTTAACATCGAGCTGAATTACACAAATTCAAGCGTTGTTTGCCTGATTTCACGAAAATTCAATGGTCGATGTATTGTGCTGAGTCATATTCTACTCTAACTGCACTTTTATCTTCATTTTCTCCCACAGCTAGCAAAACTGAACCATTAAACTCTACACAGGAGCTCATTTTCTTCACAGACAGACAAAAAGGCCCACAAAAGGACAGTTTTACCAAAACAAGAAAGGATTTAATATTCCCACAAGACTTTGTATTTATAAGCATCTCTTTGAGATAAGAAGCTGAAGGTTTACCGCTATGAAAACTATTTGTTGTGAGGTTGTTTGGGAGTTCTGCACATTATTACTCTTGAACCCAAAGAAATAATTTATAGAACGTAAAGCTGAGAATTTTTTTATTTTTAAATTTTTATTAAAAACACTGCTACTTCATGTAGTGGGCCAAATATGCAGAAGAAGAGCTGGGTGCTCATTGAAGACTGATTCCCTGATGAGTGGATGTATGATTTTTAAACCATAAATGTGGTTGGACTCATTTTTTCAGTAGGAAGGATAGCTGGCCTGTGGTGAGAAAGCATGACAAACCCACACACACACCCTTACACCTACACAAAAACAATCCCACATTTGACATGAGTCAATGATGAATCAGTCTGGCTATTTTCCAGAACAGACTGGTCATTAATGGTTCGCAAAAATAGCTGCAAATATGTGGACACTGCCTCTTTTCGCATATGTGAACAGTGCACGATGCTTTTTTATTTTACCTTTTAAGTTTTTAACATTTATATTTATAAAGATTTTCCTGAGTTGAATGATTTATAAGTACATAAAAAAGAGATTCGCCAAGCCTGCTGTTCAATCCAGCACCACACCCATTAGTGTGTTAACTAAGCATGAAATTGCACAACTGAAAATAAAAGAAACAACAAACTTTCAGACTTTTTTTTAGTGACAGACATCTTCAAGAGGCAGAAGAATAACCCTGCCTGCAGCCATCGCAGTTATTTCCTTCTTGTAATTATTAATAATTCTTTTGGGGTTTTTTTGTATTAAAAAAGAAAACAGTTTTTGCAAAATTGGAAGGTCCAGTTGCTCAATCAGAGAAGGCCGTGATACATCAAAGGAAAAATGTACACAGAAAAATAATGCTCATTACAATTATCAATATAGTTTTTAAAGCATGCACATTTTCAAACTAAATGGTCAAGATATTGGCTCTTCAACTCTATGAGCAATAAAACATATTCTTAAATACCACACATTTAAAATATGAAAAAATTCAATATTGGGAACATGACAGGCACACAAAAACAAAGAATAAGAAGTTCTTTATATAACTAGTAAGCAGGACTTTATTAAAGATATTATCAATAGAATATGTGTGTCATCACATCTAGGTTTATGCATCATTATTTCATATGCAGCGTCGAAAGGCAAAAATAAACAATTATGAGTAAGTGTACTTCTGACAAGTTGTCTCAACCTTATACTCCTTACATTTCCAATGTGATGAATGGGATTTGCAGCATTTTTTTTCTTCCATTGCTTTTCTCTCTAATTGACACAGTATCCTAAAAAGCTGGCCTAAATTCCTGTGGATTACACTTGCCTTATTTCCTCCCAACAATTTAATCTCAGTTCATTATGGTAAATGCGACCGCAGATTCCACATCTCCCCCGTTCACACCCATATTATAGGAATGGCTACATTTTGGTTGAAAAATAAAGACCTGATCTGAATGGCAATAATTTATTTAAAAACCCATCAGCATTTTTTTCTGAGTCCTCAGAAGACTGTAATATTTGTGGCCAAAATGAGAGAAGGAGCAAAAGAGAGAGTGACAAAAAGTGCAAGGGAAACAGAATAAGAGACAAGCAAAACCAAGATAAACCACAAGATCTGGAACCACTTAGAGGAAACACACCATCAATTCAAGTGTCACTCTAACGCCCAGCAATCCTGTGTTCTGAAAGGGCTTACATAACTTCTAAATAACCCGGGTTACAAATACACACTTGTGTGTCCAACAGCCCTTACTATGCATGTAAATATCTAAGGATCTAAAAAATGTAATCTGATGGTTTTTATAGAAAGGAATGAGGGTCATCCTGCTGACTAAGTCTTGTTGTTCAATTATACCACAAGCAACCTGAAATATATTGCTTGTGGTTTTCATGATCTTTAATGGATATTTTAAAAAAATTAAGAAAAAAAGGTTCAAAACAGAGATCTTTATGCTCTGGGATTCTTTCATTTCAACATATTGTGTGTGTACTGGGTGCACATGTTGTGTAAGCTACACAAACGCACTTTAAAAAAAAGATGTAGCTTGTAGGGACTCCATGTTACGCAACTAGCTGGTACTTCTAAAACAACAGAAGGGGCCATTGCAGGAGACTCCTGCTACATCTGCCACACTGTAAACTACATCTTACTGCAGATATTTAGTAAAGAATTTAAATTTTAGATGAAAAAAAAAACAATATAAATACAATTTTAATTTTGTAGTGTCAAAGTTCATATATGCACAAAGACATGGATAGGTGTTCAAATAATATAAAAAAATCTTCATTTGTGCAATAACCCCAAATCAAGCAAGTTTTAAAAAATGAAACATTATGATAGTGTTCTAAGGCCTGAGTCTAATCCAGATTCACAAGTAATGGGACTGGATTCAGAAGAAAGTGGTTAGCATGAGGGGGAAATGAAAGGGAGGAACTTCCCTTTCCTCCATCCTCCCATTTAATTTGACCAAATTAGACTGAAGCCACAGAGCAGGGTAGGTCTCGTATTTGTGGAGGAATACTAAATGCAAACGGTCACATAAGAATTTCAGGCAGTGCCAGATGAATAAATCTGTGTAAGAATGTTAAAAGTTGTCAGGAGTGATTAGTGAAGCATAGCAATAAAACCAAAATACTGCAAATAATGTCCAGCTACGTGAGCTTGACTTGTGTTTCCAACATCTCCTCCCATCATCTTCTACAGGTTAAGCAAAATTAAAAAATGAATATGTATTATTATATTGTTAGTCCATACTGTTTATACATTTATAACCAAATAATCTTTCCTTGTCTTTTTTTGTGTCCATTCCAGCTTTTATTAGCTCATACCTTCATCCCTTCAGGAAATAATACAGCATATTTGCAAGAGAGTTTACATGATTAGGGGATGATAAGGATAAATATGCTATCCTAGCACAAAACCAATTAAAGCTATCAATGCATCATACTAAAAATGAATATTATAGTCTCTGCCCACTTCTCTCTCTCTCACATGAAACATTGTGGTCCATTGGGCAGCAAACACAACAGCATCTTCCAAGGTTTTCTATCAGTATTCCCAAGCAGGCTGTGATAATCCTCAGCAGGAAGAAATTACATAATTGTAATCAAACTCAGTTTATTTTGGTTGATTATGACAGCTCTTAAAATCTGATTTTTAAGCAACAACAGAAGAAAATGAGCTGTAATCATAACAGATTGCAGAGTGCCACAAGCAGTCAAGTTGTGAAAACTCTGTTTATACCAGACAGAAATATGCAGGTCAAATGTGCTTATACCAAACTAATGAGTGACGTTCTGGTTACATTACAAAGAGCGTTCCCTGAACGAAGAATATAAATCCCAGGAGACAGTTTTAGAAGGATTTTGATATGAAACAAGGAGGGAAAATGGGCAAATATCAGAACTACAGTATGACCACATTTTAATAAAAACACAGAATATGAAGAGAGCTGACACTTCTGTCGAGACAGTGCTGCAGTGTCTTACACGGGGTCTGCAGATGACAGGTGCTTTGTGTTTTAGTTTCAGCAATGAGCCATTTTCTATCAGCTGCAGTTCTCTGTGTACTACTAGGTCCCAAGTCTCCTTTCCTCCACTGTTATTTTTTGCTCTGCTGATACGGCGAAAATCAATGGGTCCTCTATTCTGTGGTCTGGTCTGATGCCTGCTAATGAAATCTTATCTGCCATGAGTCATCCATCCGATAGCTACTGGGGCAGTGACAGGCAGAAAGACCCTCACACACACAACTTTAAGGATTAATTAATAATAGCAAACACATAAATTCTGAGTGCAAATGCAAAGACTATGCCCCAAATGTAAAACAAAAACTCAATATTTAGATCGACTGTATATAAACAATATAATAAAAACTGCTCTTAAATTTATAGGTGACAATATGTTAGCTTGGGCCATAATAATTATGATTTCACTGTCAGACTTTAAAGCCTGATACATACATACATACATATCAGCAATATATGGGAATGCACGAACACCACATTACACATATGAACACACATATTTCTATATTGAAGATGTAGCGGATTGTTAGAGATACCTAGATGTTCACCTGGACAGAGAACTGGACTAGAAACACTATGCACTATGACAACAGATAAAGGACACATTTTCTGAGAAAGTGCAGGTATGTGTTTGCAGTAAGTTGTAGATTTTCTGTAAGTCAGTAATAAGTAGGAGCTGTTTTCTTTGAACCCATAAGTACAGGAGCATCAGAGCCTTTAAGTGAATCACAAAGAAAAGCTGGCTCTGTGTGAAGCCTCAAAGCAGGTTGTGGAAAAAAAATGTTGCAAAACCTAAACATAAAGAGCAAAATTGAGCAGACTTTTAACAAATACCACAGGCATAAATAGAAAGGTAGAGCACAGTGCTATGCCATATCAACATTTTGAAAAGTGATTCTATGTTTGCATATACTCCAAATTTTGCCATGACATGATGTCCATCAGGTGAAGAAGACAATATGAGACATGCTGCTTTAACGCAACCTTTTCTTATTTCCTCCCTCAATCAGATCTGAAAAATAGTTTGTTGTTTTAACAAATATAAAGTCCTCACAAAAAAGAAAGCAGAATGAGCATCACATTTGTATTTGTGCACATCTAACCAGGACATTGTGTAGATCTGCTCATGATTAGAGTCTTAAACTAAATGTACCTTTTAACAATATCAAAAGAAGTTTTGACCAAGCTACAAAAGACATGTTAGCAAAATTTAAAACATAAAATGACATCTTACAAGTCATCAACGTATTAGTGTTTTCAGTTAGGATGGGTTCGAAATAAAGATAAATCAACAGTGTCTTCAGTCAAATACTTCTTCAGCTACAATCAAATAAGGACAGAAGGTCATTTCTGCCCCGTGTAATCGTCTTACATAACAACAACATCCAAACAGAGGGGACTCTTCCTTGAGAAGGGCAGTGTTACGTCCCTGGATTATAACTGCTTTGATTTTTTTTGCTAAATTCAGCAGTTTGTGAAAAGGCTCAGATAAGTTAACGGATTAATCTTTCAATTTTAATATGCCATTTCATATTTTAACAGTCTTTACTGTGGCAGGGCTGTAGTTTTGTGCTGTGGACTAACATGGGTATTACAATCACTGAGACTGGACTATCATGTAAAAAAAAGATATGCAGCTGTAAAAAAAAAAAAAAAAAAAAAAAAAAAAAAAACTTACAAAAGTACTATAATAACAAAACAAGAAAAAAAACATTACTATTAATGTCTCTTAAAATTAACCCATGTGTGTCTCCTAAATGGAACACTACACTCTGTCCTTCAATATATCTCTCTTAAGCCCCCGAGCCTTTCCATTTGTCCATCATCTCCACATCTTTCAACCCACCCAATATCAATATAAACACTGCTAATCTCTTCCTGTAGCTGTGTCTCTGCATCACTGTGCCCGTGTATCTTCAGCTGATTAAAACTGACATCTGTTTGCACTAGAATGGCTTGTCGTCATACAGTACAAATACACATGTAGCACTCCAACCCAGACACACCCACGGAGATGGCAAAAAGCAGATTTGTCAAAAAATTGGAAGAAAAGAAAAGGAAACCTTTCTAGTACATTGAATACTGAAACTGCAATAAATGAAAGATGTAAAAAAAAAACTAATGTAAGCAGTCTTAGTTGGGTATGATTACATAACAGAATTCTCTAATACTAGGTTTTTCTTATTATTCTGGCAGATAGTGAAACTGATCAGCAGTGTTAAAATACTTACAATTAATACAATTAGAATATTCAAAAGACAAGTGAGGCATAATTTTGTCTTTCAAAAGCAAGAAGCAGACTCCTTTCAAAGAATCTTAAAGAGAAAGAAAGATAACCAAAACGAGGGCTTTTTTTTATTAAATGTGAATTGGAATGTTATGGTGTTATTAATGAACATTCAATTAATAGTTCCTTTCAACGGGAAATGAATACCATTCAGGCAAAAGAATGAATTCATAGACAGCAACTTCAGTTCATCCAACCATTCAAATTAAACAAAGGAACTATGACAACATCCTGCCACTGCAGGATGTTTCCGTTTTCTTTTTTTTTTTTTTGCTGTTATTTTGTTTTTCTGATTTTTGAATTACTTCCTTATATGATTATTATTAATGTTATTCAATTTTCTACACCTGATGAACATTACACTGGAAAACTGGAGAATCTCTAATGGAGATTTAGATATGAAAGTGGTATGTCCAAAAACCAAGTGGGAACCTCTGTTGGAATAAAGTGAAGCGGATCCAGAACTACTAAAAACTGCAGTTCTTACCTAAACCACTAGGGGCTCCATAACAGAGCAAATCCTTTTTTTTTTTAATAACTCATCCATTTTGGTGTTATTCAGTCTTGACATATGGCAAAATTATGTTCTTTTGACTGACAGGTATTAAATAACAAGAGGGCACAAGTGTAGCACAAATTTGGTTTTTATCCAGCTATCAGCGCTCCTTAGTTTTAGCCCACCTGCCTCCATTAGCCAGCTAGCTCCCGTTATATCTGAGTTAGCTCAGCTAGTGCTTAACTACAGGCCAAGCCACTGTAGGACTATTTTAGTATTTTCCGGGAGCAACAGCAAGCGTGACGCTCCCAAGATGGCAAAAGTAGAACCACCCATTGAGCTTCATTTTTGCTCTTCAGAAATCTGCTGGGAGGCCCCATCGAACCTTTATACAGTCTATTCCAAAAACACAACTTGTCATTAATAATCAAAAAAGTTCTTAAAACGGAGCAAACACATTAATTAAATCTGACCACAACATGATTTTGTGTTATCTAATAATCAAGCAAAGACAAGCGACTGAGCCAAGCACTAAGAGTCAGCTTGGGAGATGAATGCATTATGAAGAGAAGCACATCAATATTAAATCACCAAATGAAGCCAAGTCCCCAAAGGCTTCTCTGTCATGTTTACACAGTCTCTTAAAAATATGTAAGACAGAACAGGAACAGAAAGAGGATGATTATTGTGGATGGGAGAATATGATGTCAACTATAAACAAGAATGAGAACAGTAGGAGGTGTTTCCAGAGCGATCCAGTTCAGCAGTTAACCATCATGTAGTGTTTTTCTAAAAGAACAATGAGAGACAAGAATAATTCCCTCATGTTGTCATTTTATAACACGGTGAGATTAATGCTACAGAAAGAAAAACCAATGCAATATCGAAAAAAAAATCGATAATGCTCAATTCAAGGCTAACCCCTTTGCTGTCAATGTTTCAAAACTTTGCCAAAGATCATATAAAAATACCACTTACTTCAGTAAAAAAGATAGCGACTCAACAAAATGCTGGCCTTTTGTGAGGATCATGCTGCTCTCTGCTTTCCTGTCTTTTTGTCTCCCTCGGGGCTCTGACACACTTTGCTGCTCCTCATGTATCTCTTGCACTCTCTTACGTACGACGATTTTAAATAACTTTATCCGTTTTCCTCAAACTTCCAGCCTTGAATTTGAAATCTTCTCATTCCTTTAAATGATAGTTTAAGATACTTCTCACTCTTTTTCCGTATAAGGTCTGATACGTTTGTCTCTGTGGTGTTGTGTCTGCTATTTGATTTGTAACATTACATTATTGACTTAAGACTCCATTATTTGAATAGCTTGTAAAATATATGATGTAAATATCTACTTATATTTATAAACCAACACAGTAAATCTTAATGTTGATGAATTTTTTAAAATCATGAAACTATATAATGCCTGGCTCAGAGTTTGATTAATTTATACCTTTGTAAATGATAAAATCTAAACTTAATGAGATTCTAGAGAACTGGGTATGGAGGATTTGCAGTATAACAGTATGACTTGTATTGTACATAACACTAATTTTATATTATTTTTGGTTGAAAAACCATTGCTATGTTTTAAGCTTATAATAATTTTTTAATAGGTTGTGCGTGTGTACAACATTGTATGTGGGGCAGTCAGGCATGATGAAAAGGAGACTGTGGTTCGATTAGCATGTTTTTAACCTGACTTGTACATACTATTGTATATTGTATTTTCCAAACAATTTCCTGATTAGAGCTTAAGGTAAATCACAGAGCTCTGAACTCATGAATTCAGTTTTTTTTCTTCGACTCTGATGAGTCATTTTCACATGACTGCATTGACATAAAAGCTTCGGCATCCACAACACTTGCTTGCTTGTTTTTTTTTTTCTTACTAAACTAAAACAGTTGATTCAAGACTGCTCACTTATGACTGCAAAGTGACAAAGGTCCTGCCCGGCTAAAAACAGCAGTGGGATCTGTTGGGATCAGTGATCTGTACTTGTTCTTTTTAATTTGTCATGTGCAACATCATCTACTTGCATAAGGCAGTGCAGTACTAATGTGCAGATAGAGAGCAACTCGTCCAAGGAAAACATTACTTATTCATAGAAAATTACTGCTTAAATTATGTGTAGTGCTGGTATCCTGAAAGCATCATACTGCAAGCAGAGAAATATCTTTATCGAATGAGCTTCGGGATTAACACTTTTTAAAGCAGATTCTGATGCACCACAGAAGGAAACAGTGTTAATGCAGCAAGAGAATTGCCTCTTCTCCCAGCTGCCACTGGATTATTTAAACATGTTGGTTTATCTGGTTCTGAATCTTGGACATCATTATATAAGCATGTTTCTGTGTGTGTGTCCACAGGAAACTAAAGGGTGGTATGTTGTGAGGTTGTACAAACAGGAAGCAAAAACAAGAATGTGCAGGTTTGTTTTGTCTGCTTGTCTCAGGAATTTGTTGTGATTGTCTTCATTTGAAGAAAGTTCATTTCAGTTTTTCATCAACTTATGTTCAAGTAGGCCTGTCGCAATAAGCAATAAGTCAATTAATTGTGTGATAAGAAAAAATGAGCGCAATAAGTTTTCCGGTCGCAATAAATTTCATTTTAGTTTTTCTTTTTCTTTACCTGAATTTACTGGATTTCAATAGGTTTCATTACTGTGCATCAGTGCATGAGGACAATTCAGAGGCAGCGATGCCTTTGTCTACAATGTTGCCATACTGAAGGAGATGATACATTCATTCAGTTTTACTCTGCCATCTTAAATATGTGGCCAAGTAAAACATGACCCCTTACATGAGTAAACTCGGTGTAACTGCTTTCTGGACCCTAAACCTGTGTTTGAAGACCAGATATGGTCCAGATAGCCACACTGCTGAAACCATCGAAGACCATAAACTAGTCTGCACATCAAGCTAAATGTTTTTTAGAAATTAATGTTTATTCTTAAAAAGAGAGTCGTTTGCATCATTACAGCTTATTATTATGTTAGTTGAAAATTGTCTAAAAATGAAAACAGTAAGCGCTTAGCGCAATATTATCGTTTATCAAAATAATTTCTGAGGCAATTAATTGCACAACAAAATTTGTTATCGTGACAGGCCTATGTTCAAGCACAACTATTGTGGTTACACTTTAATGAAACATATAAAACTCTACTTCATCTGCTCATTTAGTGAAGACAACAAGCTCAAAATGCCCAACACACATCTGTGTGTTTTCTTATTCCAGCTATCTAATGTCACGTTAGGATCCATGCAGATTCTTAGTGTATGTTATTATTAGGAAAGCCAGTGACTCAGAGACACTTAAGTACTTGCGTCACAGCCAGCTTATGATCCCATCCTTTGAACACATTTCTGTTATAGATGCAATGTCTTGTACTGATTTTATCCTTAACAGGTGTATACACAGGAAAATACCGTGGACTAGAGAATGTTTTCTGACCAACAACCAGCCCTAATGCAGCAGCTGTCAATGTTTCCCACTGTGATTTTGAACCTGCGTGGGCTCAAATGCATGAAAACTGCCATTAATCACAAAAGGAGTACAGCAAACTCATGGAATTGGATTGCTTTGTTTCAGCCTACCAGTGAATAATTAAGGTTTTTCTTTTCCTTCCATCACATTATTTTTAAGTGAGTAAAAACACTGCTTTTATCTGCTAACTGACATATCTTGAGTAAATGTGGGGATAAAGGAACGTATGCTTCTTTATTTCATATGATCATAACATTTTTTCTAGATTGAAAAGAGCTGTTAGGAATGCATCAATCCATATAGGTAATGTGCTTGATATATAAGACTATTTGGGTCTGTTTGGGAGGGGGTATATCATAAATAATTGAAAGACTATACCATTATTAATACTTTCATTGCAATACAGATTTATAGCCTCGAAAAAAAGAGGGGGGGGGGAGGGGGGGGGGGGGGGGGGGGGGGGGGGGGGGGGGGGGGGGAGGGGGGGGGGGGGGGGG
>JBAMHX010000016.1:7488247-7519708 GCA_037177515.1 Pseudomugil tenellus | reverse complement strand
ATATATATATATATATATATATATTGTAAGAGAGTAAGTTTTATTTTCCTGACAGAAAAGATGCTGCTTGATAGACATAGGTTGTCTGATGGATAACATTTGAATTGTGAAAGATAATGCTGGCTTAAACCACATAAATTAGTATTACTTTATCCACAAGCAGCATCCCTTTCACAATAACTCAACTGAAAGAGATATTAATGCTCAGATTCTTTTGACAAGCTGAGTTAGCAGATATGACCCTACAAGCTTATATATCACAAGCTGACCCATAACAAAAGAACTACAGTAATTTTTAACCATTTAATTGCAAAACCAGCATGACTATATGTACTAGATATGCAAATTAGCTGCATATAGAAAAACTAAATAATGATCATTTGAAGCAAAGGCAGCTAATAGACTGTTAAAGCCCACCATATGGCATGCTGTTTCACAGCATTGCAGTCAAGGGTTTATCCAAGTTACAGCCAGGCTGACTGTATGAGACAGTCTAATTCCTTCTGCTACTAACTCAGATTAACAAGACTGTGCTTTTAAAGTCCATCGAGTGTTTATGATGTTACATATGTTTCTGAGAATCCTCAAAATGTTTATTTTCTTGAACATCATTCTAAAACCATGCTGTTGACATTCTGACTTTTCCATTGTATCTTTATTGAGACTATACCATTCTAACTTTATCCTTATGGTGGTGTCACAGGAAATACCAGGGGGTCATTAGATTTTAAAATGGCCCTACTATTCAAAATATGAACGTTATCATTAAACTTCCTAACAAACTACAAACATGATATTTTGTTTCCCAGCCTGGGGTGAAACAAGAGGAAATGCTTAAAAGTGATTTGGCTTTTGTGGGGCCTGAGAAAATATCAACATATTCCACATGTTCAATTTGGATATACAATACAATGGGATATTTTCATGCAAGCTCAAAAGATAAAGTCACTATCAGTAAAAGAGTTTTCTAATTTAACCTATGGAGAACAATGCTTTAAAATCAATTTTAGCAATCATCTAAAGATAAAATGTAACCTTATGTGAACATAGATTGAAATAACTCTCAGCTGTAATCAGCCAAACAGTTTTCACTGTGCTCAAACACAAAGCACGAACAAAAAAAAAAAAAAAAAAACAACATGATAGAGGTGAAAACTACAAAGTAAACCAGTGTCGGTCATGATACAAACCTAAAACAATAGTTTGGCTATGGACATTTTGCAAAAATGTCTAAAAGTTGTAAAATTGATGTATCTGTCTCCTCTGCCATCTCTTTAAACAACATTAATGGCAGCAGGTAGAAATCCCCGCAGCCTGTGCAAATTCCTGCTTTACCAGGTAAACAAATCTGGACAACAACCGCAGTAGCAACACTAATATCAGACATCAACCATGTAGAAATGACAGTTATAAAAAAAATCTTAAACGTGCAAAAATAGACGAGGATTTTCCAGAACAATTCAATGTCACCTAAAAACAGCTGATGTTAGTTTGAGCTAACATTAGATGCCTCACTGTGCTGTCTTCCTCCATATTAACAAGATACAGTGAGTGGTTGGCAAGTTGTTTTAGTGAGGTGTTCATTTATACACCTAAAAAGCCTTTAAAGTTACTTAGAAGTAGAGAGCATTCAAATGTTTTGAGTAGCAAATGAGTTGCAGAGATATCAATGTGTCCTTATTGTATCATTGTTACAAACAGTGCTCAGCATAACTCCTGTTATATTTTTTGTCCTCCACATTGTGTCATTAGGATACAGGCTGGACATCAGCACTGTGATCACAAGCTACTGGCTGCATGCTTCTTTCACTCTGAATTACAATTAAGTAATCACCCCTCGTCTTCTCCCCTGTGTGTTTGTAATGGACATGCTAGCCATGGCATCGAGCTTTAAAAAGCAGAGCTAACAAGGATTAGCATCCAATTTTAACACCTTGCTGTAATCCTGCGCTCACACTGTTCATGCTAAGCCTGTACTAGCAAAGATAATGGAGAGGAAGCAGTTTGCAGACACTGTTTTTTTCCCTCTCAACTGTTACCTAACAACCTGGCTCTTGACAAATGCAGTCACTGACAAGACAGCAGGCTTGCTGGGAAAGAGAAGTGATAAATCAACTAATTATTTTCCACTTTAAGGGTAAAGTATGAGAGTAAAAAACTCTATTGTCAACTGAACATCAGTGAAAACTATGCAAATTTGCTTTTGTGTCATACATTGGGCAGAAAATGCTGTCATTATACTAAATATGGCTGAAAAGCTAAATAATTATTCACAACAGTTCCAACTTTGTACACGACAACACAAACATAACAACAATACAATATGTTTTTTTTAACCTTGCAGACAACATCTTTCTGTAAAAAATAAATATAAAGATGGGAAAACAACAGGTTAACTTTTTTAAAACCATAACCCCCAGCTTTAAATCAATTGTTATTCATATGCATTTCTATAAATAGAACTTATTGCACTAGACTGTTATGTGGACTGAACACACCTAAAGAAAGTTAGTGACCTTATTATAATCACAAAAATCTTAATCCACTGTGGAATTTACAGTTGCATACATGCAATTAATGATCAAATGATGGTGATAACTGCTGCTATTACAACCTTCTCAAATTCATTCTTTTCATCACGGGCCTGAAATAACATGACAAATGATTCGGGAAAACGATTGTGCTGTTGCCTCATCCAGAAAACTGATTTCCCTCTGGGGGCAAGTAATGAAAAAACAATGATTTTATCCAGACCTTTCTGACAAATTAGATCAACAGATTTGCAGGGTCATTTGCTTAAACTAAAAAATTATTTCACAATATATTTGATGTCACTTATGCATCATTAATATATAGTAAATAGGGAATATGAATGAACTAATCCAACGTGGCTACAGGACATGCCATCATTGGAATCTTACTGTAATTATCAATATGAACCCCAATACTAAGGCAACACTAGACTACCTAATGTGATGCTTCTTTGTCAGAAAACGTACAATACTGGACTTGAATGAACAACATTCAGTTCCTAAAAGATTGACTTAGATCTAGTCATAAGTCTAGGCAAAAGGTCAACAGTAGTAGCAGTAACTTTACTTATACATCATTCTCTTTTCCTTTGTAAGTTTAATACTATATGCAGCTTCAAAATGCTCCCAATAAAATCTTACATAACTAAAGCCTTATCCAAAAAAAAACCTTATTACATTCAAGGTGATCTGGTGAAATAAATAAATAGTGAGTGAATGTCTTGATATGAAAGATGGAAAATAAAAGATGCCTGGAACAGATGGATTGAGGGTGTCATGTGCCAGATGCAGAGCCCGTAGGGATTCATCCCTATAACACTGGCATGGCTCTGATGATGTCAGCAATTAAAGGGACATCATATTCGGACAGTTGCTAATTCTATTCTGAATAACAATGCTAAATCTCAAAGGGTTGGAAAATGATAACAATTTGTTACTGTGAACAAACACATGCATGACTCAAAGCAGGCCTAAAATCCTCAACAGAACATTGGGTCCAACATCCCTGTAGTGTGAGCACACAGCAGAGTCACACAGCACAACGATGTGCGTTTCAGTGCACATCATACAAAGAGAATTTATACGAGTGAGCCAGCTGGGCACATAAGCCCTCCTGCACAATAAATCCAAATAATCCTTTACGATGGGAAGCGGGAAAAGGGGGGAACTCAGACATATGTACACATGCACGCACACACACACACACACACACACTCATAGAGGTACACGCTTCAATTAGCTTCGCCATTGTGCCTCTGTGGTAGACATTTAGTGGCTGGGCTCTTTCCCTAAGAATAACATGCAAGTCACTGAAATTCTAGTACTCAAAATAGAAGAATTGCTTATGACATCTGAACCTCCCAAACACACAAACACTTAACAGCTGCCAGCAGATGAGGTACTATAGGACAAGGACACGGAGGATTACCCTGAATTACGAAACAAAATGGGGACAACAAGAATCAATAGAAACAAGAAAAAACCCAAACATACATCTTACCTTCCATCATGGTTGCAGATTTGCATTCCTCTATCTCCAAAGAGCCTGAAACGAAAGCAGGTGGTGCAGGAAGGGGGAGAAGAGAAGTCCCCGGTTACAGATATACAGTAGAATTGATGGGCAGCAAAGCAGCTGTACGCTTGTGGCTAACGCCCTGGCTAACGAAGAGCCTCCAACAGCCCCAGACGTCGCCTGTCAAGTAGTCCAGAAGGAAGAGAGGGAAAAACAGAGAGGAGGGGTAAGGGCCAGGCGATCTGTCAATCAGAGCTCAGGTTTAAGCCATGGATGCTGCTACTGCTGCTGCTGCTGCTGCTGCTGCTGCTACTGCGGCTCTAACCTACACACAGCCGAGGATGCTGAGAGGTGGGGAAAAAGCCAACTGAAGCGGGGGGGGGGGGGGGGGGAAAAGAGGCTGGGTAGGGAGAGGGAAGGGAGGCGGAGGGACGGAGAGGGAGGTAGGATTGTGTGTGCATGTGTGTATGTGGGCGTGGGTGTGCGTTTGCAAGGGGAGGGTGACAGCGCTGAGGAGGAATGGAAGCAGTGTGCTGAGGTCACAGCTGACCTCAGCCAATCCCTACAGCTCTTTATAGAGTCACATGGCTTACAGCTTGGATCTCCTGACACTATGGCCCAAAGGACGCTACTTTAATAAGCTCTACTGCTTGAAAAATAACTGTGTACACTGCATACAGTAAAAACACAGAATTTCACACATACAAAGATCCAACAGACATGTAAAAAATAGATACACAAATCTAATAAACACACATGCAATCCCTTTTTCGCCTTACCTTAGGTTAGAGCTGAGTCTGGCAAGTGGTGAATTGCAATAATAAATTGGTCACAAGGAGATTAATGTGTGAGTTTATTGATCTCCCATGCTGAAAGTACAAAGTGCACTATATATATTCCCCCTGTCCTGTACAGCTACTATTTCTGTAGTAGCAGCTTGTGTGTGCCTGCTGCTGTGTCCCGCCCTCCCTGGAATATCAGTGAGGTTTCACACTGCCCTCTCCTTCTCTCCACACCCCTTTCCCTCCCACCTCACCCCCTCTCTGACAGTCTGTTTCACTCAGCTGCCTTTTTTTTAGCCTGTGTGCTTACCAACTGCACTGGGACCGGGATCGATCAGCGTGACGTCAAGGCAACGCAGGCTGCAGCTGCAAGCAGCAAGCAGGAAGGGGTGACGACAGACCAGCCTCCGGAAAGACGTCCATGTGTGTTTGTGTTTGTTCAGAGTAATTAAAAAAAAAACCTCCAGGTATTTACACTAAATTAAAACTGAGCAATGTTTAATAGCGACTGAAAAAAATATAAACTTGTGGAATTTGAAAGAAGTTTGTGTTTTCTGTCTCAAGCATTAGTACATTTAGTAGCAGTAGTATGATAATAAAGATAAGTAATGTTGGACACAGGCTTCATTGGTGTGATAGCAAATAATAGTGAGAACAATTATAAAATTTATATATATATATATATATATATATATATATATATATTATTCATTATTAATAGTTATTTTATTGTTGAGAAGTTTGACCAGTGAAAAATCAACAACCAAATTTAATTTTAAGAAAAGATTCTTGTATAAGCAGAATGAACATTTTCATGCAAAGATGATTCTGTACACGTGCACACGATGTATGAGAATTCCCACAAACCATACAGATTCCCTCCAAAAAGAAATAAAACTATTGGTTTTTCCAACAAGCAATCTATTTTTCATGCTTGAAAAAGAGTGAGATGTGTATCTAAATCCTCCCGAGTCACACAGAAGCCTGTGTGAAACAGCCTACCCCTCAATTATTTTTCCTCATACAGAATCCATCCTCCTCTTTTTGTTTCCACTTTAACTTTTAGCTCTTTTTGACAAATGATTTCAGATTCACTCCATGTTTCTTATTTTGTAACTTACTTCTTTTCACTCTGTATTTCCTTTCTGAGCTTTTCTTCATCAGTAAAAGCCTCCAAAAGAGCAAAACTGCCCCACGTTTACTGCCGTGCGCCTTCTCTTTTCTAATCCATCTTCAGTTTTTTAGTCTTTCAATTTACCAGCTATTTTTCTCTTCATCTTCCATTTTCTCCTTTATTTTTCTACTAATATCAGCATTTATTTCTTCACTTTGCTGTCCTGCATGAATCTGTGTTAGGGTGATAAAGTTTTGGTGGCTGCATGTAGTGGTGATATATAGGGGGTAGGATTTGGTAAATAAGCCTAATGCTTTGGGCAGCAATGGTACAAGTACATCATTGTATCATTTGATGCACCTCATATGACATTATTGGCATTATAATTGACTAAAATCCAACAAATAAAACACTAAAAATGCAATTGCAGTGTCGATATAAAATAACACATCTTAAAGGTCAGAAGAATTTATCTAGCCAGAGTACCAGACACACACAGTAAAATTCCTTCACAACAGGGCTGAGTTACCCATGGAAATGAGCTAAGAATATAACTTGCAAAAACCTGAAAAAGGAGGGCAACCTAAATCCGTTCTTTTCACAATGTGACCATACACCTTCTTTCTCATTGCTGCTGTAAAACAAACAGCTTATAGTTTTCTCCGTACCTGCAATGATACGAAACCAGCCAGTGCACAGCTCCTCGGCCATTCAGCCTCTGGACCCCCTGCACTCAGCCCGGTCACACAGAGGGATAAGAGCGAAGAACAATGAGCAAAGAACAAAACAGCTCACTAGAAAAGAGAAAGAGAAGATGAGGAGTTATCAAGGACTAGGGAGCAACTAACCTACTTAGCGCAATAGGACACGCGTTTAAGCTGCACCGAATAAATTAAAACCTGCAAGCGCACTGGTGAAGGCACATACAGAACCAGGGAAGAATAGTAATGTGGAACAGTAGGACAGGAGTCCACACATCAGGCATTGAAGGTCAGCACATCCTTTTAATACAGTACATGTTTATAAATGGTCTTGCCCAACTCGAAAAAATTTTTCTGTTTATTTTTCTGTCACAGGTTTTCAACAATACTTACAACTGGAAGTATTTTACCATATATCAGAGTACTGAAGTGCTTTACAAATGGGACCCAACATTTGAATATAAACTTGACATTCAATCAGGTTTAAAGCAGATGAAAAAAGGCAAAAAAAACTAAGTAAAATAAGCAATGTAAGAACAGAATTTAGAGTTAAAGAGGATACAAGAAAAATCCATGTATTAGTTTCCCTGCAACACTTTGCTATAAAATAATTTAATATAAAAAATAACAGAATTATACTGCAAACTGTTACTCAAGAAATTGTGAAAAAAATATTTTAATATTATATAGTGATAAAAAGTGCATGTCAACCAACATTAAATTGATTCATTTAGATTATAAAGAAGCAAAAACGCCACCAAAAGCATGTGATTGCTGCCATCTTCTGGTTACTGAAGCACAGTGCTTTGCTCTTCATAAAAAAAAAACCCTCTCGTTATTTCATTACTGATCAATGAAGTGAATAATCCCACAAATACAAATTTACACAACACAAGAGCTTGGAGGTTTGAAAAGAAGAATAAAAATATGTTCTCCAACTCAAAAGTCAGGCTTCACCTGTTTGAAGAAAAGGATTTAAAGTCTGATCCGTTTGTCCACAACAGTCAGCTGGTCATGTGTTGCTGTGTTAAACTGGGAGCTGAGAAACAGTTAAGCAGTTCATGCTTTGCAGGAGATGTTGATCTCACCTGATTATGGGGAATGCCTTATCACTTGCAAACTGGTGACATTTCTGAATTTGCCTCCTTCCTATTTAAAAGCCATAGCTTTGCTAAGATGTAAAGTTACTTCTGTTTCCTTATTTCTTTGAGATAATGTCAGACAAGCCTCCATCGAAGCTGTGCTAACAATGTCTTTGTTTACACTTTTCTCATCACAACAGATAAAACTAACTTTCCCAGAATTAATCCCACATTTTGTAGTTTGTGTTTAAATTTAAAAACTTTAAGTGTCAAAAAATCCATAACTGCTATAAAAAATAAACATTTCTATGATCTACAAAATAACTCATCTATTAATCATATTTTTGTTAGTGCAGATAAATACATCTGAAGATTTTACACCTGAAGACGTGTTTTTAAAAATGTAACATTTCATCGAGGACACATTGAAAAACTTTGGCAGACAAACCTCATTTTTAAAATCTATTTGACACTAAAAAAATCTGGAAAGAAGTAGTATCTTTACTGTTTACTATGATGGTTAAATCGGTTATAGTGTAATCTTCTGCTTTCTGATGTTCACCAGGATGCAGGAGACCAGTAGAATACGGTGTGCAACAAGGTTTTGAATAATGTTTCTACCATAAAAGGATTAAAAAAAGAATGTATCAAATGTGATATGTTTGGCTTTATGGATTAAATTTGTGTACATTGAAATATTTAATTTGAATTAAAGAGATTAGTTACAACTATTTTATACAAATCAATCACACAGTACATTCTAATGAAACAACAGAAAGCTAAAACTGAAAGTTTATTACACGATTATGACAAATTGCCTAAATGGTGCTTGAGTACTGAGATTTTGTGTAAAAAAATGTAAAAACTACCTTTATGGAAAGCTACTAGATTTGAGAGGTTAATTTTGAAATATTATTCTTTAGCATTTACTGTCATTTATACATCCAATTGCTTTATCAGGACTCTACCAGTTCTACCTTTTCGCTAAATGAACTAAAACCATGCTTGCATGATCATTATAATTGCATTACATGAAAAAAACTGAAATACACACTTTGTAAAATGTCTTACACTATTTATTGTTGATTTAGGACAAGATTTAATTGATTACTTTTATACTAATGCTTCTTTATAAAAAGATAATGTCCAAAAAATAGATTCATGCTAAAATTAGCCTAAAATGGTTTAATCTTAATCACAGCAGCCCTCGTTAGGACTGAACAAACCAGTTTCAAAAGGTAGAGCATGACACTACAGATGGGCTAGACAACTAAGACGTTTCATTTTATTGTTGCAGTTAAGCAGTGTGCTGCACATGCACAGGTCTTTATCGAGGTGAAACACCCTTTCCTGAGAGCAGAGCTGAATCTTTACATTTCTGAAATAGACTGGCAAGGACGACATCATTTCATTTTCCTCTGAAACAACAGATATTTGTGTTTTGTTTATTTATTTTTTAAAAAACAACAAAAGTCAAACATGCGATACAAAAAGAAACTGCATTGTTTTCATCTACACCCCATCCTCCTCTCCATCTCCCACCAACTACTTTGTATCCTTCTCCATTCACCTCCACCCACCAAATCTCCCTCCTCCTGACCTACTTTCTCTCCACCTTTGCTCCTGCCTTTTGCCTGTAGGGGGCGCTGTTGCTCTAAACTGGCTGTTTCAGAGATGAAGTTGAGTATTTATTTGCATGTCTAAAACTGTTTCTATCACCATCCAAACCCATAAGACAAACTCAAATGGGTCATCACTGGTGCTGCCTAAATACAAAAGGAAAGTTGCATTTAGCAGAGCACTGCTGTTTTAATCTGGTCAGAGAAAAAGAACAGGGAGTTGACGATGATGTATGGATATGCTTTTTCCAGTCCCTGAATTCATGTTCATGCATCAAATGTGTTCTAGTTTCATCCTGCACATAAAACCAAACCACCTTGCACATGTTTTGATTATGATTTTCAAGCTGGTGCCAAACCACTCTGTTGCTTTGTAAACTAAATATCAACATAACATGAAAATCAATTATAGTATTGGCTACTTGTTAATAACATACCAAACTTCCTCGATAAAAATGCTAAAATATCAATTCTCTTTGTAAATCGTACTTGAAAGTCTACCAAAGATCATGCAAAATAGTCTGATTAAATCAATTTTTTACAAAAAGTGGTTTGGTTATTTCCATATAGTGAAGAGTAGTCATTTTATCCTCATAAGAGTGATCATTTTGAGGTGCTTCAGACAGAGTTGTGATGGTGATTGGAGGCCAACACATGACAAATTTAGCAAAAAAGAGACCATAGTTATTGGGCTGCCAGCATATGCAATAAAGACAAGACAAAAGTGGCACCAATTCAGTGAGATTCTTTCAATGGACATTCCTACCAAAGCGAGCAGGTGATGGCGGATCACTAGTACAGGCCACTAAAGAGCATGGGCTGAGGACATCTATTGGAAAAGGTACATGCTCACATACTGTAAAAAAGCTTTTCTTTCATTATCTTTCAATGTTTGCCGTATTCCAGCAATGATGTGCTGCGACACACTAAACATAACAACATCACTTCCTACCTCCCTGCAGCCCACCCGAAGTGAATCTACTGCCAGCACAAAAGGCATTTTACAGTTAAGATGCCACTTTGTAAATGTCATGTCTATCCTGGCATTTCCCTGAGCTTATGTTGCAACTGTCACGTCTCGCGTATCAAGCCCTCTGTGCAATTTCCCGCACGGTGCTAAAGAAACTCCCCAGCAAACTCCACCCCGCTCATCTCTCCCCACAGCAAAGTGCCCTGATGAGGGATGATGATTAGGCAGCACCCATTAAATGTACACAGACAAACACCCGACCACCGAGTGCAGCCAAACCATAACAACATTCCATACAGTGCGGAGCGATAAGGTGTGGCAATGGCTGAGGGCCATGTTGTGTGCCTACGTGACATCTAGCCACACACGGTGCCTTCTGTCTGTTAGTGCCGGGCAGACACACTTCTCTGTCACTACCCCCATTTGCTGCCATGTATAGGAGGGGAGACACACGGAGACGCACCACATCAAGCAGCAAAGCTTTCTGTGTAATTAGCACCCAATTCCTGATTACTTGAGGATGATCAAGCTGCTGGCTGCCAACTCACACGCTCAAACTTTTTCTTGTTTGATCTCAAAGTTTTTTTAATTTAAGCTTAATACATATAGTGATAGATGGGAGTTGAACACTTCTGTATAAATATAAGAAGCTCAGTGACCAGCTGATGAGTACAGATATCACTTTAAGACTCATTTATACTCATTGGCTTTTAACCAACCTGGGAGTTTATCTTATTTGCTTCTATTTGGATGGGTTTTTTTATTTTATTTTACTAGAGCTTTTATTTTTTATGATGTCGTAATCATTTTATGTGCTTTTATGTATTTTTCCTGTTATTTTGCAGATATTGTACACCACTTTGTGTACCCATAGATGGTGGAAAAGGGGTTTTAGAAATAAATTTGACTAAATAAAAGTGGTCAATCTAGGTTAAAAAAAACATCTTGTTGACATATACAGTAAAACTGAATTATAGACTTCCCACGACCTCCCTCGCCTAAAGCAGTATTAAATAAAAACACTGTTAGGTTAAACTTGGACAGCTTTCTGACCTCTTAGCCCATCCAGAGGCCACTCTCTGTCATGCACCCCCTGTGAATCCTATTTCTCCCCCTGTTGCCTTCAGGAGCATGAAAAAGATGAGCTCATCTCCCTGATACTGCCCCAGTCTGCTCTGTGGTCTCATTAATGGTCTCTGAGATGTCAACACTAGTCCAATATGTCCCTCTTACTCACACCAATTACCATTTCCACACAGGGCCAGTGTCTAAATAAACACAGACTGAACTTGCTATACAATCAGCTTATTTCTATAAACAGTGGAGCAGTTTAAATTAGGCGACTCCCGAGAGCATTTTGCTTGGACAGGCTGGCTGCGATGACAGAATAGTGCCAGATGAACTCACTGCATGCAATTTCAGAGGAGTACCTTAAAGATAGAAGATAGGCAAGGTCATTGGTTTCTGGCTTTATCATTCTTTATTCACAACTAACTTATGTGGGTAAATCTGCTAAAGCAAAAACTTAAAAATATAATATATTTTTTTAATGGGAAATATATTTAATTTGGCAGGCTCTGGTGTGTAACTGGTTATTGTTCCACATAAAAAAGCTACTGATCTCAATTAAGTCTTCAAATCAGATAAAGCTGTATTAGATAAATACAATGCTGACTTGTAGTCAGAGAAACAAGAGAGAAATAGGGAGAAAAAATAAGAAAATAAACTCTTGCCTACACTTGCTTACTGGCTGACTAGATGTGCCGGACACCCACCAGAATGATGATAATATAGGTTACGTACGTGTGTGTAGCTGCCTGCTTAGCCGTCCCAATGACGCATTCAGCTGGACTCATAATTCATGAGGCATCTTAAAATAGGAATAAAGATTGAAAAGGTAAAAAAAAAGGAGGATGTCAGAGCCCTTTAGATTTGACAGAGAGGAATAAACCTGCCCACTAACACATATATCATGAGACACATTGCAGGAAGTCTATATTGAAATGGTACGTGATCATAGTGGTGCGCCTTCACTCCCACTGTTAACTTCCTATCTAACACTAAAACAGATAAAGGGTTTCACCTCATCTTCTGACTCATAGGAGAAAAAGGATGATCGGAGTCACTGGGAATCTCCAATTTTAAGCTTAAAAAACAGGGAGGGAGTGGTAGGGTAGACATGCTCTCATTTAGTAGGTTTAAAACACTTCCTGTAATTTTTATTTAATAAAAATGAGCGCTGTAAAAATGCAAACAAATGATGTAAAGCTTCAAGTGATTTGAAGAGTTGTGATATGGAATGGCCAAAATCGTGCTTTCCCCCATTTTTTTATAATTAGTGTCTTGTACAATCTGCCCTAAATTCCTATCACAGCAATTTATCAGCATCACTTACAAAATTTTAAATTTATTCACATTTGCTTCCAAAAAATCTGACTTTCATGTAATCTTTTAACCTTGAGCAATAGTCTGCCAAGTCTTTTAAAATTTCTCTTTGGACATCAGCTGTTTTCTCTTTGACAAATTGCGAATGGCAGTGGATAAGTAAGAGCTGCCGGCCACAGAGGCACAGCAGTACGAGTTGCTACAGTGCCCTTGGCTTGCGGCCTGAAAGTCTCCTGCAGTGCTTTGTTAGCCTGCGATATACTATATCAACGTTCAGGAGTACAGAAGGAGAATCCAAATAGTGTAAGGTAGATACTTCCAGACATAACAATTAGGAGTGGTTACAGAGAAACATATGCTACATAGTATATGTTATTCTTTTAACAACTAAATTTAGGTATGCAAATGACACTCTGAAAAGTCTTCCTTGATTTAAGCTTCAAACTAAGGGGCTCCACATGAGAAATCGTTTCTAAATGCAGGATTTATGACTCATCTAGTGGCAAAAACTTGACCAACCAAGTCCGGGTGATACACATTCCTAAGTCTTACTATTTGAATTAGTTATACAATTTCAGCAGGTCTGAATAGGTCTGTCCATGTTCCAAGCCTCTCTTCCCACCACTACCGAGACTTCACTGAAGAGCTTTTGGTGATCATTTCTACATGTTTAGCTAATGCAGAAGGCACTACATACAGGCTCTGAGTACTAATGCCATTATCATTTTTTAAATGATTTACTCTGGAGTCTTTGCTGCAGTAAAGTGAAATTAAGGATCACAGTGATGTTGGACACAACCCAGAATCCGCTGACTGATAATGTTGCTTATGAGGGTTTTTTTTTTTTCAACGCAACACAGGAAATAGGGACCAGAAGTTTTCCCAGGCTGAATTCCCAGGCAAAGTAAGGCCAAAACTGAAACCTCATTTCTCATACGTCATGCACAAGCTTCGCTATTCTTTCTCACCCCACAAAAGGTTTTCCAACATATCACTAACTCCCACTTTCTCTCCATTTAGTTCAGTGGTTTAAACAAAGTAGCGTGTTACATGCTCAGCACCACAGACTTTGTTTTAAGCCACAAACTACATGTATTAGTTAAAAAATGTCTTGAATAAAACATAATTGTTCTCTTTTGATCATTTCTTTTGGTGATACATATGCATAGTCAATTTTTGGCAAATAGACAACCTTTGCATTTGTGATCAAATCCCATGTACTTGACTTTCCAACTGTTTATAAGCTAATGGCAGGTCAGAATGAAATTGTCAAGACTGGAGGGATGGTACAAGACTCGGGTGTACTTGCTTGTGAGTTATCACATGCAGCACCACCTGTTTCATACTCAACCACCATCTGTAGAGTCTCACCTCGTATCATTTGATCAGACCTTTCCCCAACATAAACAACACAAATAAATGATGAGATTATTAGTACCCAAAAAAAGGAAACATGACTATTCGATTTGAATTAATTGACTGCTGTACACTGCTGGAAAAACATAATTAGTCGTGAAAAGCGGACCACGTGTCCCTTTGTCAGCTCTGAACTCCAGTCCCATGTTGTGTGCAAGACTGCAACATTGTGTAATGATTCAACTTAACCTTATAGCTTACTTTGCTCCCCAAATACTGAAAACCTTGTTTCCCAGTCCACTGGTGACTACTTAGGCTCAATCCTACAGTTCTTTGTATGTCTAAAGACAACTCTCATTTAAAACTGTAAAGTGTAAGAAATAAATCCTTTACATTTCCAACTCATTACTGAAAAAATAAATAGGCCTAAAGAGAATGAATCGAATTGTAGTGTTCCTGAACAATAGTGCCACTGGCAAAAAGGGAAAAAAGCAAAGGTGTTGATTGCAAACACTTAATACCTCCTGTTGTAGTAAAAAAGTTAGCACAAGTGTATCAGTTTTTCAGTATCTAACTATGTAACCTAGCTGGATCAGACTGAGCTCAGATCAAGTGGCTTCTCTTGTTCCCCTGGGATTTAGGACTTAAAACCATTTTCATTTTCTGTAAGTCACACAATGTATTTCCGATGACGTTTCCTCTACCGTAAAGGATGTCTTCCTGATTTATTTCTAGGAAGTAAGATGATCTGCACAAAGTCTCTATAGTTATGAGAACATTACTTGGATCTTAAAATACACCAGATCAGCCCTGAGGGACGTGTAAGGATTTTACAGTAAATGACCATAAAGGACTGGTCTTGTTTTCAGTTTCACGTCTGTCCAACTGCCCACATATTAATTACCTTAGTGCCCTAAAAAAGATTTTTAAAAATTGTGTGTGTATTTTTTCGAAGGTTTATCCAAACATATCACAATATCCACAGCTTCTGCCTTTTTCTTTGCAGTCTATTTCTTTGCTAATTGAAACTTAATTACAGATTTGATTTGAACTATAACCCATAAACAAGAGGTAAAAAAAAATAACACAAGTTAGTTGTAGCTCTCACTTCAACTTTTTTCATTCCGGCGTTTAAGAGCTGCACTGCTGTTTACAATTAAATAAATGTTAGATAGCTGTAACAACGTAGCTTTTCTGACAGATTGACTTTTACTTACGGTTTTTTGGCCAACTTTTGTTTTTTGTTGCGTTATCCTCTCCATCTCCTTGTTATGTCTTTTTGTCTTGAGCGGTTTTTATTTATTTCTTTTTTGTGTCCTCTGCTAAGAAATCTTTTACTCGGACGTTCAAACATGTTGTCAATCAAATAAGTGCACCGGAAGTGAGAAACTCCTTTTTTTTTAACTCGCGTCACCAAATGCAAATAACTTATTTAATATAAATTTTACGGCTGGTTTGCGTTTATGTTTTAGTAAAATATATAAGTGTGGTTGATAGACTCATTTATGTGCATTTTTTTTATAAAGATGTACATCTACTTCCGGTTACCTATGATTTTTTTTAACGGTCGTAATGTCCCTTTTAGATATGTTTCTATTAAACAATATGTGGTTTATACAAACATTTGCATGTATGTTTAGTTAGATTTTTTTCCTAAATAGCGATTGTATGCGGTTCTTACTGATTGGGCCACAGCAAACACCTGCTAGTTTTAAGCAGTACCTCTGCTAACCCAAACTTTTTGGCTAATTAATCAAGGCTGTCCAGGAAAATAATTTCCTCAGGCAAATCACAATATTTTGACGTGCAGGCCAATACTGTTACATAACAAAGTGTTTCCCTGCTCGCCAGCTTTTGATTTTTCCAAATTACAAATGGGCTTGGCCCGAACACACACTAGGGCTGGTCCTTGTGTTCATTTTTGACCAGTATGCGAAACTTTTTGTTTGTTTGATTACAGACATAAAGCTAATTGGTATTTGTTGCAGTGTATTCTCTATCTGCAAAACATATGACAGCTCACTGTATAAATCCACAAAGTAATAGCAAACAAGCTGTATTAATCTTTTTTCTATTTATTATGGTGAGAAAATATCCACCAATTGTTCGATGGTCCCTGTTTGTATTTCCCTGGAGCGCATGTGTCAAAGTCGGGTCCTTGAGGGCCGGTATCCAACAGGTTTTGTTTTTTCCGGCACTAACCCACCTGATGCAAATCAAATGGACCCAACAGGTTCATGTCAAACTTTTCATTAATTTTATTCAGCTGTGTTGGAGAGAACAAAACCCTGGAGGGACACTGGCCCTGAGGACTGGACTCTGACACCCCTGCCCTAGAACCTAAAATCATCAGATGCCCATTCTGTACATAGATGTTTTACTTGCACACTTCACTAAGCACTTTTCTTATTTTTTCTTCAAAAACACCAGCTAGTGTATTTGATTTTTTTTTTTATAATCTCACCAAGAAAAAAAAAAAAAAACTTGTGCTGGTATTAAACTGCTACCTTTTGCATTTGCTCTTCATAAGATTCCATCTTATTGGGTGACAGATGTGCACAATAGCATGACAGGTACTGAAATAACGCTGCATTTAACTGTTTTGCATTTGCCATCTGATAACAGGATTAAATCCCTCTCTATTCTTTGTTTTCAGTTTGGAGTGGAGAGATTTGAGGGTGTTGTCTCAGGTTGGCACATGTAGGATCTGAATATGTAATTGTTGTATTCATAATCTCTTCATGTTTCATTTCTTTGTAGCATGAACATTCGTGGTTGTTACTTTATCTTTGCTGGTACGTGCTGTACGAGACATGCCAGTATGAGACTGTGGTGATGTTATCCCACAGAGAAATAGCACAGAATGTGTCTCACTAGTCGAGGGAATGTTGCTGTGGCAACCTGACAGAGAAGACTCAGTCATATGATGTTAGAGGAAAAACCCTAATCCTACTTGAATGCATCTCCTGTCGGACTTTCCATTACACCCACCCTCATTCTGCATGTGTGCTAATTAACCCATACACACTTGCGGAGGCTCGCAAACACAACGTGATCAACATGTGGAGGGAACGTTTCCCATCCCTGAAAACAGAATCATCCCTTTGAAATAGCTGAATAATCACAGACACATTGGCATACTTGTTTGAAGACAATAATAAACATTCAGATTAAGAACTAAGTTATTGATTTTGATACAATGTTAGTGTGTCGATTTCTTTTTTCTGCTTCTGCCACTGACAGGTATGTTCACATCACATGTGTGTATTTAGATGTGTGCTTATGTTTTGTTTTGTTTTTTGTGAGCTTTTCTTTTCACCCAAGTGGTGCTGTTAAATATGTACATCTCCCTATTTGGACGGCTGGGATTGTTTGTGAATAGAACATTACATAATTATATTTGTCAAGTGGAAAAAACAACAACTACTGATTATAAATGTAAACAGAGGAGGTCTACGTACCATATAAGTATTGGACGTCAAATTATGGTCATGTCCACACAGAGCAGTGCCAAAGTGCAGATTCATCCTTATTTTTGCCCAATGAAAAAAGTAAGATTATTTGTTGATAATTACTTTCACTTTGTTTTTTTGTTGTTTTTTTTTTGTTTGTTTGTTTGTTTTTTAAAATAAATTAAGGAAGGGGATTAGTGAGAATGCATTTATAGGAAAACACTGTCTGATGAAAGCATGGTTTCAATATGGGGCGGGTGGGGGTTCCACAGCTTTTTCAGGGAAAACTGACTGAAAGTGCTTCACCTGTATTGCTGTTAGTGGAGACACTTTTTATTTCTTTATATTTTCCTTCCAAAGAGTTATGTTTTCTTTTATTCTTTCCAGTGATCTCGAATATTAGTTCTCAAGTGTTTTTCTCAGGCTTTCTCACTTATTTTTACTGGCTTACTTGTACCTGACAACTTTCAAAGGCAGCTTAATTTGATTTGTTACTTTGTTATGCCAGTTAAATCTGGCCAAACGACAATTCAAGCATATTAAAGACTCCTTACTCCAATAATATATCAGCCTCACAGCTGCTTACTATGTTAGAAACTTAACTTGTATTATCATTCATGTATTTCATTTGTTCACTACTCTTTATCTTAATGCTTGTTTCACTGTGATACATTTATTTCTTTGTACTTTTGGAACTTTTGTTTCCAAAAACTGGAAGAGCTTTGGTCCATGTTTCACTCTGGTAGACACGTGCCTATTTTGAAGAATAAACTTGTTTAGCTATATGACATAGAGACAGAAGAGGTGCGGGTTGTGTTTTATGGGGTTTAAGGCTAATCCCTCATGCATTCATTTGTACTAAATAAACCCATCAAAATGTGCCAGGATGGCCACAATGTACAACATAGCCCCCAAAACTCTTATTATATATGTGAAGAATAATGATTGAGTTTACAAGTAGCAGCTTGGTCACCACTAGGCGGAGAGTTGCTCAAACTGAGTAAGAATTGTTGGTTTGTGTACTCTTGCCTGCTTTAAATGATCTGCTCACCCAGATGTAACCACCTTGGAGGTGACAGACAGTCTATAGGCAAGGATAACTTTCAGCATTTCCAATACTGTTAGTGATAGATTGTGTTTGCAGAGATGGGCTAAAACAACAGCATTATGGTGTGCATGGTGGTCTGTCTTCTGTCTCAGTCTTTTATGATCCATTTAGATGTTCATGTGGACATCTAAATGAAACAGAGTGAGCAGAGTGAGTAGAGTAGAGTGACTTTTTCACAGAGACGTGTTTGCTGACAAGTTATTAAGAAACTCACCAATAATTAAAACAATCCTGATGTGATAAAAGCTTGGAAGGAGACATCTGCAGTATAACAGTATAACAGTAACCTAATTCATTAATCATGAATACTGTCGGACAAAGACAGGATTGTTATGAACTTAGTAGCAATATATTTTCTTCTGAAATGTGTTTACTAATTTAAAGTCTGTTATACTGTACATTCTGTAAAAACAAACAAAAAAACCCCCCATCCCAATCAGATTTTTAATGATTCTCTTAAAATATGTTTTTACAATTTAGTAAACATCTGATATGTTTTTAAAGATAGATGTGCTGAAGTTTCTGCAGTTATTTTTTTTATTATCACTTTGGCCAATATTTAATATAGCAATGCTATAGGACACCACTCTTTTTAATAAATTAATTTAAGATTAATTGTCATCTGTATCACTAACATTTTTAATAATTTGCTTTATAAAATGCTATGTTATTTAGGCAGCAGGTTGCTACTTCAATAAGAAAGGAGTGCTGGAGGAAACAAGTTTTCGCATTTTTACTGAACACCATATCCTGTTCTCTCTCACTAGTGTTTGGTTAAGCTTTGTTTTTTAATAAAATGGCTGTGCCTTATGGCTGCAAACATGTGCACAGGTAAGAAGAAAACCCTCATTCATTGTGTCACGTAATTCTCTGCTTATGTAACATTTTTCTGAATGTTTTGGTTGCATTTCTGGTAAATGGACTTGTACTTACAAGTACCATTTACCAGTCCATTTATACTTTCCCAGTCATGTTGACCACTCAGAGCTCTTTACACTACATAGTACACATTCACGCACACACTCACACCCTGACAGGCACATCGGGGGGCAACTTAGGGCTCAGTGTCTTGCCGAAGGACCCTTCGACATGTACTCAGGGAAAGCCTGGAATCAATCTCACAACTTTCCGGTTGGAAGGCAACTGCTCTTCCTCCTGAGCTAAAGTTCCCTAAGGAGTAGTAGTAGTAGAAAATTTAGTAGCAGCTCAGCTTAAATAAAAGCATTTCACCTGACAAATGAGATTTCTCAAGGATGTAAGCAGCAGAGGACACTATCATGTATTTTGTGTTAAAAAGGATTCACAGTAGTCAGAAAACAAAATGACTTTAGGTCAAGCTTACCTGCATGGGCTTTCTGTTGACTAAAACTAGTGTGGCATGCTGGATTTTTCCTAAAGGATAGCAAAACATGAGAATGAGTAAGTGACACGCACACGTCATATCAAAAGCTCTCACGCAACCTAAATGGTTTCCATGTGCTGCAGATCTTTGTGATTTGGCGAGAGTGCGTGAGAGCAACAAATGACAACTAAGTTCAGAGCCAAATGGTTCAGTGACCCAGCTGTGTCAGACAGAAAAAAATGGAAACAGAAACAACTGGTTATTTTACGAGGAAAAAAAACAAAAGAAAACATCACATGTCTTTATATCTTTTAAATGAGAAGCTTCCTGTCTTGTCAGTCATTGATCAGCTGCTAATGTTTGTAGTTATGTATGAAGCAGTTTAGGACAGACGCATCTGTCAATGTGCGAGCTGACTAAAATTGAAGAGGATAAGCGTTGCTGCTGTAGACATGTGCTTGAGTCACTTGCAATGTTATTGCATGCTCACATGGCCCAACAGTGGCATCGTTATCACATTTTTCCTAAAAAGAACGCTGATAATATTGTAGTTGTTTTAAATAATCCAATACAAAAAATGTTATTAATTGACTTTTCATTAAAAACAGATCTTACTGAGATTAATTATGGCCTCCTAATGAAAATAATCCGCAGTTCCTTACTTTAAACACCATTCCTCTGAAAACAACCATATTTGATGCAGCAGCACTAAACCCAACACAAAACCAGAACTCACACAGTTTGTATTAAAACAACAACTTCAATCCATTGTAATCAGAATTATTTGGTGCCAAATGGGCAATTGTCCTTTGTTGCATCTATATGCATGTGATCTCTCTCTTAGTTTGAATTTTTAATATCTGCCAAAAAAGAAAAGATGAGTTAGGTGACATTTATTTATGTAATATCCCACCATTCTTCACAGAGCAGCTCTTTTTATCGAACATGTCTGATAAACATACGTCTCCTCCCTATTTATTGTGACTTCACAATTGGCATAATAAGATGTTTCTATCCATTAGTAAAACCAGACAGTGCATTAATGTGAGCTGCAGTGGTCTGCTAACATCAAAGATGAGATAAATTAAAATGTTCCTACAATATGTCTAGACCCAGACTCCTATGCACAACATTTACAGTTATGTAGTTTTCAGTGCCAGACTTTTTGAGTCATTCAGTTCAACCTCTATTGATGCACAAGGTCCTTATGTAACAAATCATTTTTAATCTGCAGTTACATCTAATAATTGGGATGTTTTCCCATGTATTTTGAGAAAATGTTAAAGTATTTTTAGGAAGTTCTTTCACAAGCATAATTTTGTTATTAGATTTTTTTTAGATAGCAGTGAAAAAACCTTTATGTCCTTTGTACTAAAGGTTAACAAATTATGGCAGTCTGTTTTCCTGAAGGAGGTCTCTATGTGTTAGGAGATGTAGCTGCATGATAGAGCTGCAGATTGGAGGTGTGCAGACTGAATGGAGTGAATGAACTTAATGAAGAGCATGTTCAGGCCTGTCCAGACCTCCGTCAGCCATGGTGAAGCCAGTGGTCTTCTTTGTTCCTGACCACACTTCATTCATCACGTCTTGCTAAAGCTAATTTTCTCACTTTTTTCCTGTTGTCTTCTTTGCACATCTTAATTTCTGTTTCAGCTTGCTTCTGTGATGTCTTCAAGAATGGTCTGCTCCCTCCATAATGACTTTATTATTTATGTTTAATTATTTTTATTTATGTCTAAAGTCTAAAGGCTTTATTTGGGACAGCAGAAGCCAAAATACGCACCAGCTATTTTTTATTTTTTTATTTTATTTCATCATCTTTAGATAATGTTGCATTCTGACCTGATAGATTAATATATTTCTTTTTTAGAATTCTATTTTACAGCAGCCAAAACAACTAGTCTTCATTTTAAGTAAACTTTATGTAATGAACAACTATATAACAGTACATGGCAACAGAAGTGTCTTATTTTAACAAAAATGTCTCAATGATTTTGAAAGTTTCTAGATTGAGATGTAGAAACTAGAAAAAGATTATTTATTTTTTTTCAAGTTAAGACTCAGAGTTTTGTTTTTTTTCTTGGTTCTCCCCCGGCCCCCTCAAAGTAAGAGCTAAAGCTTCTAATTACAACACTTCTGTAGAATTAAAACTACTCTCTGCTGTGCCTGTTTTCTTGATTTTAAACAAGTTAATGCATTGATACATTTTATGTGCAAGCTGTTAATGTGTATTTAAAAACACTCATAATTTGCTTTTCTACTGAATGGAGACTGCAGATAGCAGATAGATGGCAGGGCTCAGTATAAGCTTAAGTAGGAAGGCCTCCCTTTATTGTTTTGTGTAGAGCTCCTTTCGAGCTTTTTCTTAATTTTTCCTTAATTTTAAATCATTGTTTGTTTAATTTTTAATATCAACACCATTTGATTCGGACATGGAAACTGGAAAATTCATCACCCTGTATCAGTCTGTTATGAATTCAGTGGGTCAAAGCTGCATATTTTATTATATGAAAGTGGGGTGATGAAAGATACACACTTAATCACATCACTGTTCTGATTGGTTTGGGTTCAAATGTTTCTACTACTAGCCTTCTTCTTTTTCATTCATTCTTCATTCAGAAGCTGAAGGTCCAGGAGGGAATTATCAAGCCCTAAGCCATTTTCCTAATGCTTCCAAAGAAAACCATTTCCTTTTCTGAGCTCAAACTATCCTTCATCTTTTCCTTTGTGCCACATCAAGGAAAAGTTAAGTGGTGTCACTTATGTAGACTGCTGGGAAATGGTGTGCTCTGTTTTAGCTTTATTAGATAACTCTCTCATCCCAGTGGGACTCCATACCACTGTCATGAAGCGACAAGAGAGGGCTCCTGTCCCGTATGTAATATACATACGCAACTGCTTTTCATCAAATCATATCTCACCATTTTACTAGGTTATGTCAGAGGCAAGCAGGACTGGAGGTTCAGGAAAATACAAGGAGATTGGACAACTTTAAATCTGATGCCTGAGCATGAAGATTCAAAGATGTGAGCAAAGATTAAAATAGAAAGGATGAAAGGGATATGGAGGGAAAATTAGGTGAGCGATGGTGCTGATGTAATTCACTTATGAATTCCCTTTTGATGCAAGGTCAGAGCTGATGTAAGGCCAGCCCCAAGGCTCTTGTTATAGGTCACTCTGAAACTGGATGAGGGGTCATAGAAGGAAATTACACAAGCCTCTTGCGCATGTTGTGGAGTTTTTAGATTAGCTTTGGAAAAATGATTCCCTGCCTGTGTAGTCTAACACTGACATGTGCTGGGTTTTAAAGGGTGGGTCTAGTGTCAGAAAGACGACCCTGTGATAGAAATGAGAAAAGTTGTATCATTTCTTCATATCTTGAATAGATGCACAGACATATAAGAGTAGATTCAGTTATTAGACACTTAATTTTAAATATTTCCACAGTTTTTTCCATTTAATTTAGTGGTTTCAGTCTTTAAACTTTCCAGACAAACTAATGTATTTGTAGACAATAGTGGCCCAGTTACGTATACTGGATAAATTACTTCATCAAGGATTCCTTTTCATCACTTCTCTCTCTCTCTCACTCAACCTGGTTGTGGAGGTCTCACGTGATTTATAAATAATTGTAAGCAGCTTTATTGTTTGCACTTAAATCCTTTCCAGTTGATGTGAATGTTGGTGGATGTGGGTCAGGTTCATGTCTGAATTGGAAGTTTCTGGATATTCTATGAGTCTCCACATTAATTTGGGTTGTTCATCTCAATAAAATTGTTTCTTAAAAAAATGTTTTCTTACACATAATAAAACAGAAAACTATCAGAACTTCCGCTTACTTGATGCAAAGTAGTTGGTATATCAGCACTGACTGCCATGTTGTACCCTAGACAGGCCTCAAGGCCCCCCCTCTTGTCCAATGATTTCTGAGCTTGGCTCCAGCTACCCACGATCCGGAATATGATTAAACGGTATAGAAAATAATTGAATAAATGAAATCAGCAACAAGTTCAAAAAATGTTGAACCACAAAACTACAAGTAATACAGTGTTCTCTTAGTATCTTTACCTTATAAAATATGTTACTGTTTCATGTCATATTCTCAACAATAATTAAGGAGAGCATTTTGGTTGATTCACATGATGCAGTCATTAATGTTTCTCAAATAAGATGGAGGAGGGTTTATTGGAAATTGTTTTAAACAATTTTTGGAAGAATAAATTTCATCTTTGAGGCAGTTTGACATTAGCACGATGATCAGGACTGGTTGTCATTAGTCAAGTAATGATCTGCAAAATGATCTTGCAGACATCTGTTGTGTGTTTTCAAAATCATTTAAAGTAAAATGAATATTTTTCATGCATTTAGAGTCTATAGAGAGAGAAAGTGAGAGAGAGACAGCTTTATGTCACATCAGGACATCCCTGTCAGATTGTTTGTGTAATGGAGTGCTCAGTCTGTCATACTGGGTTTCTGTATCAGCATATTGTTAACTCTGTGATGATGCAACAAGAACTGAAAGCACCAGCAATGAAGCTTTACATGCTAGATATTGTATCCATTTGGGTTCTCCATCAGTTACAAATACTAGTTTGATTTGGTAACATGATATTTGTTGTGTATCATGCAATATATGTCTTACCATTGTATTAAAATGGGGCGAGAGGGTTACCTCAATAGCACCACCCTTCCTGTTTAATGTCTAGTTAATTTTATTTAATCTTAATGTTACCTTTCCTATAGAACGTTTAAACGTAAGCACCTTTTGTTATTTTTATTATTTTACATGGCAGCATGTCATTTTTGTAACACAAACTGTCATGTAAGTTGCATTCTGACTCCCAGTCAGAGGGTCGTTTCTCAGAACATTAAAATGGATGTTGTCCTTTTGCTTCTAGCAGTATGTCAAACAAAAATAGCTCCTATGCTTTTCAGGCATTATGCAAATTCAACAGATTAACAGACAAATACACTAATTGTCATTTATTAATTTCTTTCAAGTAACTTATCTTGGCTCTTTTTTTGTATTTGTAAACGGTAAACTTATTAATGTGTTGCAGATTGTTTTATTTTTTATTCTGTGAGTTACTTCCTGATTTGTTGGTCAGCTGATATGTTATCACCAGGTTCTAGAGGTCTCTTGCCAAGGTTTTACACCTCTGTCAGTAGCATTTTACATACATGTTATTTTTAAGGAGCAGGGACCAGTGTTGCTATGAGACAGCCAAATGAAACATAACATATGTTTGAACCCACTAGAAACATGACAGTGACCAAATTTGTTCATCATTCCAGTACTGAAGAAAATAAAGCCAGAAGAGGAGAAAAAAAGCAGCAGACTGAATGAATATATTCATGCTTTGCGTTTAATCACTTCATAAAAAAGTAATTCAGATTTATTTTTTTAACACAATATACAATATAATACCATACATTGTGTGAAACATTTATGAACCCACCTGCAACAAGTGGTGGACTTGAAAGTCAACAACTAAAAAAAAGAGAGAGAAAATGAAAATAAAGTCTTTCATGCAGATAGTGCTATATCTGGCTCACCAATTGGACACAACTAGGACCAAAAAAAGCTTGACATAGATAATGGTAATACTGACAAATAAGAATTTCAAAACTGCTAACAAGTTTGGTCAGAAGAGTTCACACATTAGCACAGTAAACATGAGATCATGTTTTGTTGTTGACTTGGGACAATTCACGTCTGTGCTGGGCGTATTGTAGCATGCTACCAATACCATCCCCTACTTTTACATGAAGTGCATAAAGTGGAAAAGGAGACAATCAGTTGGTGTTTGTCACACTTCCATCTGGCCGCTAATATTAGCAATCTGCATTCGAAAGCTGGATGAAGAAGCTTAAATTAAGTCTAGCCATTGAGAAAATTTTAAGCTATTTGTTTACTAGGAGAATAAGCACTGAATAAGCTTCAATCTTCCTTTGCGAACTTGTCTGTATCCAAGTCTTTGCAGTTAAATTTGTCCTATGTCACCTTTGGGTTACCAAATTGCTGATGTCACATGAAAACCTTGCAGTAAAAAAGTCAATTTGGTGAAAACTTAAAAAAATGGAGGCATCTTAATGTTCATGCATCATAAAAAAAGTTCAGTTTGCATTTACTTTTCTCTGAAATGAAAATATTTATGCTTTAATGTAAAAATGATTTTATTATGGAGTTGCAAGGTTTTCATATGACAACATGACTAGCTGCTGCTCTGCTGGGCACTCAAAATGTTGTGCGAATATATACTTATATATTTATATAAAAACAATATATAATACATTTATATAAAAAAGACTCCAATCCAGAGTCTTCTACACATTAGACACCACCACTTCCAGGTAATGCAAGTGCATATAAATTAAAATAGATTTTACATTGAACCAGTATTTCTTATTTACAAGCTTAAAGTATAGAATAAATACACACTGTTATAAACAGCAAAGAGGACCAACTTGAGCTCCTAGCAACAAACAGTACAGACAACAGTGTGGAGTGATGGGATAAGGCCTGATTGAGACACACATACAGATTCACACTTTGATACAAAACAGACATACTGCGCACAAATGATTGCCACTTGAGCATGTTTTAGAGAAATTAAATGAAGTACCGTTCGAGTAAGAGTAAACTTACATGACAAATCTGAGGTCTGCAAACCATTTTCACAAGAGCCTCACTAACATATTGGCGGGTGTGTGGCTGGGTGAGGCAATATCTATGAGGTTAAAACTAGAGCACTTTGTTGTTCTCTTTTCGTTCCCCTTTAAAGTGCCCTCCACTTGGCTGAATCAAGCATTTCCGCAAGTGCAAAAGACAACTCATAACCCGACTGTCCTGGAAACCTGATGCAGCAGGGGAGGTTACAAAAATCCAATTGACGTCAGTGAGCAGAAGCAGTGCTCGAGGGATTTTTATCATGAAGGGAAAAAAATGTTTGGCCTAATTGTTTAGGGGTCGTGTTGGTGGAGCTATGAGGGGTTAGAAAAAAAACATGTAAATAATTGACATTGAAGAGGTTCTGAGAGTGCCTTTCAGACTAAATAATCTTGTTTGGGTCTGATTGCAGGAGAGGGTGGGGTAGGCATGGCAACAGACAGGTCTGAGGTCAAAATCTGTTTCAACTAACAAGATTATTAAGACTGTAGCATACCTTTGGTGAGAAATGGACTCACTCCTGGTGTGTATTTCATCCTAGTTTCTTATTTTATCCTCAGTATAGGAACTCTGATGTCAAGAGGTACTTATTTCAGCCCCATCGCAATCCAGACCACCCCCCTCCCCTCCCTCGAGTCTGTTTTTGAACTGCAGCAATCTCAATTTCACACCAAAACAGATGCTACAATTTGCAGACCGAAACATATTTTTCAGACGTCCTCGTGGTGTTGTATCATTGGTCAAAGAACTTGACAGTTAAATGGAAAAAATGTGAGATTTTTTTTCTCTTCTGTGAGATTAAAACTTGCAGTTTTGGTGAGTCAGTCAGAAAGCTCAGTGGTTTGCAGCCCAAGAAATGAAAAGTTGATGTGAATTTACAAATAAATTCGACATATTGACTGATGTGACAGTAAGCAAGAAATGGATGCGAACTTCTGAATTTGACATGTTAGGGAAAAAACAAACAATTTGTGCTCAGATCAAAAAAAGAAAATTGAGTGATGCGAGTGTCATTTTCCCATTTGTTGTTTGTCGACATTTGTTTGGATTTCTCTATTGCCCAATAGATGGAAGACTGATATCTTTAACATACAAAAGTGTTTTTTTCTCTTTTTGTTAAGGAAATTAAACATTTTACAGACAATAAAGTGTTCAATAAATAAAAAACTATATAAAGACAATTGTAAAAAAGGCACACAAATGTCCTTTGACAAATAGTACAAGAAAAAAAGTAAACACTTTGTCTTGCTATGCAAATGTGTATCCATCAGTAGATCTTACTCTATGCTACTTCTAGATCATATATCTGTAAAGAAAAAAAAAAGGTACAAAACTTCTCTCAGTAGTGTCAATGTCCATGTAATGCCAGTCCAGAAAGAAAAGGAACTGTTTTCTAAACTGGCTGAAATCCTTCAAGTTCCACTGTCGCCTGTTCGAGACTAAAATGTTCGCAGTAATAATTCCTGAGAACTCTGAAGCCACCTCTCTGAAACTGTCTGTGTCTGGCTTCAAACACCCAAGTGCAAGACGCCCCTGTGCCGGCTCAAACTAAGCCCTTGCTTCTGTTGGCTTATTAAAAAGCACAGCTGAAAGAAGATATCTCCTCTTTTCCAAAAAAAACTTTCAATCACTATGTAAGCCCAGTGATGGAAGCCCTATGTGTCTGTGGGCGATGCCTCGTGTGTCACAATCTCTATAGCTGTTGTGTGCTCAATAATGGTGCTGTCCTCAGGAGCTTGACTGTCCAAATAGCCAGAGGGGAGGGAACGAAAATCTCCAAGACTATCCTCCTCCTCTAAGTCTTCCTCCAGTTCCTCTTCCTCTCCTTCACCATCCCTGTCGATTCCATCCAAGTCCTCCTCCTCCAGGGTCAAGTCAAACTGAAACTTCTCTCCGCCTCCCTGTCCTCCCGTGCCTCCGCTGTGACCATGTGTGCCCTGGTCATAGAAAGGCGGGGAAGGACTCTGGGGAATCATGCTCTGGTACCAGTTCCTGTTATCCTCTAATGTATCCAGAATGTCCTGTGCATCAGGGTGCACCAGATCGGCCCAAGTCTCCCACAGAGGGTGCACGATGTAATCGATAAAACCCACCTAAAAGAGAATAACTAAAGTTAGGATTTCCATTTTTAATCCGTTCAAAAACATTTAATACTGTTATTTTTTCTCCATAACAGGCATAAGAGTTGCTTCATCTCTTGTTGCATACCTGGTTTTTCTCTACAGAGGCTGTGTGTTTATCACACATAGGGCTGATCTCCATTCCTCTCTCCCTCTCTCTGTCTCCCTGGTGAAAGAACTCCTCCATTATCCGGTCAGTCCACTGACGATACAGCTCCAAGGACTTGGTGGGGTTACTGAGGTCGGCACAGTGCACCATGTTACGCAGCACCTACAAATAGTTCAGATTTAACAATTTAGTACAGACATATCGGGGCAATGACATTCTGAAGATTCTCAACCTTTGCGTAAAAGTAACACATACCTGTATCCTGTCAGTGTAATTGTCCAGCAGCAGAACTCCAGAACTTGTCACCTTCTTTGTCTCGACCATGGTCTTTAGATCAGCCAGCAGGCTCATGTGTTTGGACATGTCAGTTGCCAAAACCTGCATAAATGAAAGATCTGATCAGTATTCACATGGAAATTAAATGATTCTCAGTATAAAGACACAATTTTGTTCCTCTTTTTACATTATTCCATAGATATGAATGCATTTCCAGATATCTTACCATATCAATGACCATCTTGCGCAGGGACTGTCGCTGTTTCTTTGTGAGGTTCTGGAAGATATCGCAGTTGTCTTCCTGCAGCAGCTTGAAGCCCACAGCCAAGTGATGGTTCTCAAGCACAGACTCATCATTGTACATCAGAGCCAGCTCAGAATCTACAGAGTGGTTAACACCATATTTTAATTAGTTATACGTGGAGTCTGATGTGTTTATTTTTTTCTAAAGATAATGCATCTTAATTTGCATTATTGTCTGAGCAAAGACCTTAAACTTACTGGTATTAATTAGGAATTGGTTTGACACTCCAGGATGATCAACGTCATGGATGGCTGCAGCAAAGATGGCTGCTAGGATCTCAAGATCTGTGAAGACCGCCTGTAATAGAAAGACATTAAAATGACACAGCATTACAACACAGTACGAGTCAGATGAAATGATTGACATTACAGAAAGACTTACATCCAATGCCGGGGTGGAGAGAAGGATGTGTGTGGACTGGGCGACATCAGCAGCATGCAGACTGTTATGGTAGGCCACGTCTGAATGGTAGTGATCTTCTAATGTCATCATGTAGGCCACAAATGTGTCTACGGGAATCTTAAATGTCTTTAAGAGGTCTCGCTCCTGGCAAAATGAAACATATAGTTTTTTAGAACATTTTAAAGCTTTTTTTAAATGCAGAAACTCATTATTGTAAGCAATTAGTTTTTTTTTCTTGAGGGGTGTATATTGTTTTGAAAATAGTATGCGGCGTACCTGGAAAATGGCATACATGATGCAGGTGAGAGGTCGGTTGTTGGAGTACTCTGAAACAGTGAAGATGTTAAGGCCCCACTTGTTCAGGTCCTCCAGCTCTTTGGACAGCTGCTCCTCCTTATCGGTTTTGACTCCGAAGCGCGAGATGCTGCTGCTAGAGAGCGAGGGTCCATGAGAAACCTTTTTGACCCCACTGATCTGTGTCATCAGCTGCTGCTTCTGCTGCTGCTTCTTCTTCTCTCGCGTCTTCGGTGTTGGCGATGGAATCTCCACTTCATTCTGTTTGTCTGTATGAGGAGAAAAATGTCATTTTCTTCTTTGTATAGAAAACCTGATGTATCTTGTAATCTGAGTCTGGTTGTTGGAGAACCCAGGTGCACTGCAGAAACATCCACAGCAAGTTCATTTTTGAGGGATTTAATTGTTATTTGTTCATTCATTCTGTCCACCTGCAGTGTCTCTGAGCTTCTACTGTCCATTCGCCCCTTCCCTCGCTACAACCCCCTCCTTGTTTTACAGCAGGTGCTCCACATCCACACCCACTCCATTGACAGAGACCTGTGGCTTCAACATCCCAACCTCATAAAATCTAACAAGCTTTTCTGTCATATTGAATCAATTTTGGGAATTATGTTCTTTTTACAACTTAGACTAGCTCCAAATAAACAACCTAAAAATACAGTGAAAGCTTACAAGGCTTTCATTATTTTGATAAAATAATTCAAAATGTCAGCATTCCTACTAAAAACCAACACAATACATGCTAAGGATCTTATTAATAACCACACAGAGTTGTGCTTACTGCAGTCAAGAAGGAAGTGATAGAAATCCAGCAGGGACAACCTATCGGCATGTTTGACTCGTCTATCATGTCTTGCCTCGGCTCATCGGTGGCCTATCAGCCTTCCCCCGTGGAGGGTTATTCAATTACAAGCTGTAATTCAAATAATCACTTTCCCTTGCTCGCTCTCTCTCTCAGTGTTTCGGTCTCTCGCTTTCTGCTCTATTCTCCACTGGTAATTGAGAATGGGCAATTAAGTACTCTCCGACGTGTTGTGTGGGAAACAAAGGAAGAGAAATTCAACAACCTCTAATTTACTGTAGCTCATGACCATCACCACTACGTTGTTGTGTTTTCGCGTGTGACCTACAAAAATATGCATGAGACAACTTGCAACCAAAAACATTGTTATACAGTAAGTGCAGCATGTTACTGATGAAGCCAAAACTGGTCAATTATGCACAAGTTTTTTTTTTCTTTACTTGGCTTTTGTGATGCTGCTTTCAGGATCCCATCTCTCTCTCTCTCTCTCTCTATCTCTCTCTCTCTCTCTCTCTCTCTCTCTATA
>JBAMHX010000016.1:7461550-7488097 GCA_037177515.1 Pseudomugil tenellus | reverse complement strand
GGTTCTTCTGTGGTTATGTTGCTTTGTGTTGATATGTAATCTGTCATTTCAGATGATTTAATTCTTAAATTGATGAGCCATCCTGTGAGAGAAACAGTTGCATGAATTATGTGGGGTGGGGGGGACTGTCCTTTATTTTCAATTAAGTTGAGTGTTTTGTCCTGACTAATTGAAGGGAATTATGACTGCACTCGCAGTGGAGTGTGTGTGTGTGTATGGGGGGGTGGGGGGTTGCACGTGGATGGTCTGCATGTAGTTTGCCAGCGGTAAAGCCATGAAATCCCTGATTAAAATTATGGGATGTTCATTAATCCAGGAAATTAAGTGAGTTTTATGCCACACCAATGACTAAAAATGTAGGAAGCAAATTTTTTTCAATGCACTTATTAATCCTGATAAATGCTAGATCTAAAATTGAGCTCTGTTGCATTCAAATGTATATTCTCTGATTCTGAATCTATATTTTTGTAAAGATAACAGAAAGTAAAAATAAGTGCATTAGTGATGTGACAGTAATTGTGATGGATGGGTGGATTAAACTGGTCAGCTAAGGCCAGACTAGGCCAGTTGTTTTGCTTTAGCCACCTCCCATCATTCTTTTTTTCTTCTTCTACCACAAGCAAAGTAGTCCATGTTTCTTTATCGAAGCGACAGTCATATGTGTCTACATACTTGGGTCAGGGAGCGGAGGAGGTAAAGGGACAACAAGGTGTCCCTGCTGACATGAACACATTAAGACGAGGATGAGTCACCTAATTTGCAGACCTCATCTCCCTGCCAGAGAAGGGGGTTCCTCTGTACCTGTGTGCTTCATTCGCCACTCAGTTTAGGATCTTTTTGCACTTTAGCTTAGGAAGTTTACAGTATTTTCATGTCTTTGGTTTTGACTGTTTTCTTCCATATTTACAAAAACACATTAAAAAAGGGATGTAACTTAATTATTCTTTGTTCATACAACTAAAGTTACACTTTGTGACTCCACCACATATGAAAAAAGAGTACAAAGGTCTCATGAGTTGGCGTGATAACATGCATAGTTACAATTGACCATCTATCAGGTGGAATCCACGCAGAAAGCCTTCATTTCCAGTTTGCATAGTCCAGATCTGCCTAATAAGCTAGTTTCTTTCATCATATTGCCCCTTTTACACACTAAACAAAATGATTGCTCTTCTTTATCAATCATTAAAGAAAAAGAAAATGTGCCTATTTGAAAAGCATTACGAAACCAGATCCTGTAAACATCTAGATAGATCTTCATGGCGCAGTTCTTTTTTCTTGGTACGCCCCCACAGGAAAACCAGCTAGAACAACTTGCACTGTTCAACAGCATGAAAAGGACTGAGCCTCCACACAATACTGCAGCAAAGCATCAGAGGAAGGGAAATCTCGGTGTACCAATTCATAGATATGTGTTTGTATGAAAATCGAGTTATTGAAGGTGAATAATAGAGGTCTGTGGATGCAAATTTCTTAAGCGGGATTTTGACAGCATTTACCTAGGAAAGTGTTGGAGATGAATTCGGAAACCTGATTCCCAGACCGACTCATCTCAGATAGGTGCGTCAACTCCCGATTCAACATTCTCTTGAACTGTAGGAGAAAAAACAGAGGAGAGAAATGTCGTCATGTTTTACTTAGGGGTAAAACCTGGGAAAATGTACTCCACAGAAGATCCAGTTCCCTTTCTTATTTTATTAGGTCCAGAATATTATTCATTTACAGTGTATGAATCAGTACGGATAACATGTATTTTTCTCCTCCATTTACCCAGAAATTAATTGCGACCCAGATCATTATTTGTGTTACCAGTGGGGAGTTTGTAATACCCCTTAAATTACTCACAGGAAGCAACTTAAAGCATCAGTGAGCAGGAATTTGAATGACAAATTAATATCCACACACAGCATCCTGTCACATTTTTCATACATTCTGCACATTTTCAAATTGAGGAAACTGAAAGATGCATTTGGCAGTACATGGGGACCCGAATACTGCAGCAGCAGATGTTTATGATAGACCCATGCATGCGCCATGCACAAGCATACACACAAACAGACACACAGCTCTGCAGAGGGATCAAAATGGAGCCTGAGCCTCAAAAACACATTCTGTAAGACCCCCCACCCCTACCCAAATGATGGAAATATATTTTGGTGCAATGAGGTTAGCACAGTATAGCCCCCATCTTCACCCAGCAAATGAAAATGAAGCCTTAAACTTAGGTGACGTTACAGAATATCTTTGATGAAGAAACCCCTAACAGACAGCGACACAGCTCGGAGAGGTACAATGGAACGAGTGCGGTATCCCGACAAGATACGTAGGTAAATGCCACACACCTTAATATAACCCCAAGACACTGACAGCAGGTAATTGGCTTCAGGCATTTTGGACCTCGTTGTTTCGTTCCTACAGAAAGCCAGAACTGTAATCCAACAGGAAAAAGTGGAAGATGAAAAGGATTCTTTCAGCACCAAAAATCCTTCTTCTCTCTTCTCGCCTTTCTCTTCTCAGCAGCAAAGAGAGCAGCTTGATGATGGCTTACTCTCCCTCTTAGCTGCATGAAAGAGCCAGCTCTGAGTCTCCATGCTTGCGGATGTAGTGTTATAGATCGGTGTGTTGAAAATGGGGCGGTCGAGAAGATCCAGCAGGCTCGATGGATCGGCTGGAGCAGCAGCTGGAGCCGTGAGCTGGGGACTCTCTGCGTTCTGATGAATAATGGAGAGGAAGCAGGGAAGGGAGGAGGGGAAAAACACAGCGATGGAGACTGGAGGAGGGAGTGAGGCAGCGATGTTCATCTGACTGGAGGGGGGGTTCCTCCACTGGATTTGTCTCGCTTGGCTGCTCCCACTGCTGTAGCTCCCACCCCCCTTCTCTCTGTTTTCCCCCTTGTCCTCCCACCTCTGTCTATTTTTTTTTCCTTCAGCTACCTCCAGCAACACACTCCAGTCAGAACACATGATTTGACAGAAATGGGGAGAAGCAAGGAGCTTTAAATGCAGCTTAGCTTTACTGTATGAAGCTGGGAACGAACGCATCCATCTTCTATACTATTTCAAGATAGATTATGTATGGATGGTTGTCCTTTCTCTAGATAATTTTCATCCTTTTTAATAAAAAAAGGCCCGTAAATTCTTGTTTAAAGCCGTTTTTAGGAAGTTAACCCTCGTGACGGAGTATCATTGAGTTGTAAAACCATAAGACCTGAGAACAGCAAGTTCTAAAGAATACAAGCTTGCATTGGCTTTCATCGCCATTATCTCTATTATCAACCACCCCTCTTTTACTCCCTCTTTTGAGTCTTCTCTTGTCTCTTGACAACCAAGTGCGGCAGCCATTATAGAGGTCTCATGAGCCTGTTCATTATCTACATCCCATAATAATATTGGATTCTGTCAGGGTGTCTGTGGATGGCTATTTTTAACCAGCGGAGTTGGGAAGCGGGCAGAGAAAGTGACAAAAAAAAAAGAAAAAAAAAAGAAGAGATGGCCGATAATTGCATCTTTTCCCAATTTGGGAGACGTCAGCCCACGGGTTCTCCGTGTGCCAAGTGAGCGAATGTGTGTCTGCCAATTAGCAGAACACCTAAACACCATGGCAACAGCATTAGGTTGCAAGTTCAAGGCTTTTTGATTTTTTGGGGGGGAAAAAGGAGCAGTGGCAAGAGAAAAGGAGAGGTTTTCCCTTTTCCTTCATAAGCAGGCATGTGGGACCTCTCCTGAGGACACACACACAGCATCTGCTCACATCCATTGAAAATGCCGGCACCCCCGCTCGCCCAATTCCCTCTTTCGGCTTCGTCCGTTCCTCACTCTCCACCACTTATGTGTCAGTTTCTCTCCTGGCTGTCACTTGCCAACACAGTCATCAATCTCTGTGTTTGTCTGCCTCGCTGGCAGAATCAATGGTTTGTCCTTGGAGCAGCTGTTGCTACAGCTGCAGAGTACAATGCTGGGACCACCTGACTGGAATATCCTCCTGCATAACTAGCTTTTGTATTTCAGACAAGGCAATTTTTGCTGATCGCTTGATGACAGTCACAATACTTCTCTAATGAAAAATCGTCACAAACAGCAAACACATGTTCACAGTGAACCTTTAGGTCTGATGGCTGCACGGAAGAGGAAGATATGTGGGAGATCAAAGCTTTCCTGTGAGGATTCCCGGATTATCCTCCCACTGAGGGAAGGAACCAGAAGTGAGGAGGTAGAAAGCAAAAAAAAAAAAAAAAAAAAAGCGAAAAAAGAGAGGAGGCTTCTCTTTTTGTAATGGCTCACTGCATAATATATAAGGAAACCAGAAATAACAGCGGGGGATGTCGCTTTGCAATGTGTCGAACCGTACTTCCCTGCAGGCAGCAAAAATGCCTCGGTATACATCTTGATATGCACATACACACACACACACATCAGGTCTTTTAAAGTGTTATCATTTACAATTAAATAGAGTTAACGCTGACTCACAAGCTGTTTCTACAAATTCCTACATTTATATTAATATTTTTCAGTAACTGTGGATCACTGCCAGTATTGGCATCACACACAGGAAGCCTTTCTATCGCCAGCTAGCACCATGACACCAGAGGAAGATTAAACTGTCAGAGCTCTGAGGGTCTGTTCCACTATTTCTCTTTTCCCTTCCTCCCTGTGTCATTTAATAACAGTTTCCACTATGTCCTCTTCATCTTTATGCCTCTCTAGTCTCCATTACTTTCATGTTCATTTAATTTCCCTGCTTTCATCTCTATATCTCCCTTTTTAGTCTCACGTTCCCCACCACTCCACCTCTCCTATTCTGCTTACCGGGTGGGGTTGATTCAGCAGAGAGTTGCTATTACAGAGGCAGGGAAGGTGAATGGAGCCATTGGCATTTCAGAGGGGGGGGAGCACAGAACTAGATGTGATCCCATCGGACAGCTCGCTGTGCTGAGCATCCAGGCGAACAGGTAGGGAAGCAAGAAGGCAGACATGGAGTCTCCCTCTAACACGTGACTAAGCTTATGCAGTCACTGCTTCCACTATCTGACTAAGCACAACAATTTTCTTTTCTTTTTATTGTGTTCCACTGGCAAAATGTCGATCTGATTAAAAAAAAAATCACAATTATTTATTTTTTATTTCAAGCACACTGACTTTATCAGATTAGGTTTAAATTGTATTCAACACTTATTTCTTTACAAATGGGCCAAAGTATGACTCAGCTGAAAATACATTATACAAATATTAAGTCGGGCATAAATTTCACATTTACAGATTCTGTTTTTATTCTTTGCTGTAAAGCAGGTGTTCTGGCAGACTGAATATTTGCTCTGAGCCACTAGTGGGTGCACCAGACTCATTCTGCTGGAAACAAACCTGCAAACTGTCAAGAGAGCATCAACTCCTCGGATATACAACTTAATGACGACTTTTTAAAATAGTTTTAAATCAAATGTTAAAACATATGGACAAAAAATATTCTTAAAATAAAGCTTAAAAACCCTATTAGATTATAAACATATCGTACTCATTCACAAACTATCACTTATGCCTTTAATTCCTAATCAACCTAGATATGCTGTCTTTGTGATTTTTTTTCCCTTTAGCCTCAAATATGACACAAGATGGTCACAGTTTCATAACAGCAAAGACGGGTAGATCAGAAGAATCTTCTTACGTATGTATTTTGTGCATGTCAAAGCTACAAACTTCTTGGAGATATCCTCACTATCTCTTGTGCGCTCTGACTCACTCATGCATCTGTCTGTAAGAAGGCAGTGTATTCATGTGTTTCTAAAAATCACACTGCACAGTAAAAGTGCTTTAGTGCAAATCAGCCAGTTTGAGAGCCTGAAATAAAGACGAAAATAATTGACTGAGCTGATTCTCTTTGTCTGGGAGTAAACAGTTAAATAGCTGCAAAAGTCAAGCTGTGTGATGTGGGTTGGAAAGCAATAAGAAAACCATTGCTGTTTAAAATAAACATTAATACAAGTGTAAAAGTATCATTTCTCCCTCTCACCCAAGATGACCTGAGTATTCAACCCACACAAAAGGTCTGCTTGGATTTGTTGCCACTAATTTGCCTTGGTTTCTAGTCATCAAAAACTTTTATTTAACCACTAACAGACAATAAAGCCACATTACATCAGAAAAAGGCATACAAATATTCTATGAAGACTTCATTAAAACCATCTGAGAGATTTTCAAATTGTGATTAGCACTAAAAACAGATCTTTGAGCTAAAGAGTAAAGTAATGTCACAATATCCCCCCAAACACAGCCATAATTATTGCACTTCGTTTTCAGGACACATCAAAATGAACCAAAGAGTGAAAGAATGACATGAAACACAGAAATTAAAGGATTAGAATTAAATATCTCAGATATAGAAGTAGAAACTTTCCTAAACACAGACAATAACTAGAGGCCCAGCATGTTATTAAAAAAGAAAACTCTCAAATTTTCCTCATCCACAGCAATTAAATAGAAAAACTGCGTCTCCAAAAAATAACCGAGAGACAAATGCTGTAGTTAAATATTGTTTTTAAAAAGAGAAAAATACTGTCATGTAAAGGAAAAAGTTACAAAATGATAAACCTATTATATAATAAAAGAAAACTCACCTTTTTCCAAACATTCAGCTTCCCTAATTTCTTGTCCTTCCTATCAAAGCAGCAGGCACCCATTATTGCTGAGTATAGAGAGCAGAGCAGAGTAGGGCTCTCGTTCGTTAAAGAGTGTGTCTCAGTCTGACTACAGCATGAGTAAAAGGACCAAGCCAGGGCTGTCTCACGCTGGGAAACGCCAGAGCTCTTGTGACTCACTCTGGGCTGTGAGGTCTGACTAGGCTTCACCTCACACCCTGTGTGTGTGGAGCGATGACTGAATGTGTTTGTGTGTGTGCGCGCGTGCGTTTGAGAGTGCTCTATTTTATACACACTCCATCTTAGGGGTAGACCCGCCTCTTTGCTCCTCTTGCAGGCTGTTTGCTCTCCCACAGCTGCTGATCATAGCTTAGATATCTTCACTGTCAATATCTCATTGATCATGCTGATGAATAGCGCACTTCCCTTTTTGATGAACCCTGTCATTTTCCTAGAATAAACAGGAAATCGAGAATAATTTTTATTTCCTCAAAGTCAAAATTTGCGCAACATCTTAAACAATTTACTTAGCAGATGGAAGGTTTCCAGCTTCATTTGTGATGCGTTCATGGACAGTATTTAAAATGATGTGCTCTTTTGAAGTTTTCTGAGGCAGACACTATTAAAATTTGTTAATACATAAAGACTTGAAATATAATAATGTGCATTATGGTGACTCTCAGTTTCTCAGTCTAAACAATCAAATATTCAAAATTGGTCAGCCTATCAAAATGAATGTACATTTGATTTTTAATGTGAAAAGAAATGTCTCTACCGCTGTGAAAAATGGTTCTTTTGTTTTATTATCTGTTACAGTATTAGTTGAAGGAGGAATTCTGGTTTTAGGAAAGACATGATGATCACACACTGCATCGAGGGTTGGAGGAGTTTTCTTTTCTTAAATTCTTTATTAATCATAAATTTAAAACACATGTAAATCATTTAATAATAAAAGTATTATTTAGTCGCATGGTCTGAGAGACTTTAAGGCTCATCTACCTTACGTTGATTTTCTACTGAAACCTTACCGTGACATAATAGCGGATCTACAGTCTTGATATTGGAGAATATTCCACCACACAACATACCATGATGCATCTATGCCAGCTATGCATTATTACTGCAAGTCGCTGTGCCTCACCTTGGAGGTGCAGTAGCACTCACTAAACTTCACTTCCTTCTCACTCATGTTTCATACTTTGCCAGAGCTTCAGTTACAATTTTTTCCATCATCAGTACAACAGCTGTACAAGGTTCGCATTCATTGATATGCACACTTTTGTTTACAGAACCAGGTTAAGTGTTGCAGCACAAAGGCTGTAACAAAGGGGCTGCAGTTGTGTAATGGTTTACTGTAAAAACAAGGCACAGACTGAGATAGTGAAGATTGGAGTGAGATTAGGCTACTATTGGCGCAGACACATGGTTACACACACACACAGGGACAAACAAGGTTGATGGAGGGCTTCTTGCACACAGGTGGTTATATGTAACCACATTCACTTGCTTTCCAAAGGCATAGTTAGGCATAGGTCATAATACACGATGAGCACATTGTACCACCCGACACACAGCAGTGTTTACCAGCACTGTCTCCGTCACAACTAACTTTTGTTTGAGCTCAACAAAATCTCCTTGAATCTGAGTGAAACTTTAAATAGACTGTAAGTAAGTTTCCATCACAGTTTTTTTTTTTTGCTAAATAAAAGTGAGATTTTAAAATTTTCAATAAACTACAACTACAATTTTCAGGTATTTCCATTAAACGGTGTTTAGTGCAGAAGTCACAGTACTCGATTAACTGATTTGTGGCTTACGCAAGGTAGCTACATAGTTATTTGTAAGTTTTTTACTTGCTGTAAAAAACTGTGGAGGATTTTTCACAGCTTTCCGAAGCCTTTGCCCCTCTTTTCCGTTTCCAATTCATTGAAAAACTCTTACGCTGTCATTCCCTGAAATTAATTAACCATGTGATCCAAACCATACGTTCAGAGATGCATAAATGCAGATAAGCGTTTCCATTACACTTTTGCGATATACTTCTATATCAACTGGAAGTCTGAAAAAATACCTCATTACTTCTTTTTGCAATATTTGAGGTTTTCTGAGATACAGGTATTTTTTTATTGCAATATTTAGATTTTTACAATTCTTGGTGTAATGGGAACACATATTTCCTGCTTTTTTCAGTTTAGTTTTAAAGCACCTGTCAGACACTAGCAAGTAGATACCAACTCATTGGCCATTTCTAAGTATGAACTAAGATGGATGCTGAATTAGGTGTTGATGGGGGAGCAGGTCACTGAGAAGTGAGAAGCAATAAAGAATATGTGCAACATGTGCTCATGTGAAACTGCTGTTAGCTTTCTATGCATTACAACAGAATCGTCTTAGCACCTCATGGGCTAAGGTTAATATTTTCTGGAAAGCCAGGATATTTTCCTTCTTTATTGTCTCAAAGACATTTCTCAAGTTGGTTAGACTTCTGCAGTTAGTTATTTACTAAAAAGTCAACGTCTCACTCTTTTGTAAGAATAAATTATACCGCAGGAAAGAAATGATAAACATCAGCAGCATTCATTTTCTTTTCTTTACCTGTATCATTCTGCTCTTTTCTGGTCTACTATGATTCTGAAGCCTTAGAGTCAAGACAAATGTTTATGTGAGTCAGTCATTATCATGCGTCTGCACTGGATTAGTATGTCTGTCGGTGCTGGATATGTGTGCAAATGACGTGTGCAATAGAATAAACAAACACAACCATTAACCATGTAAACGAGCATGGTAGGATATCTATTGTCATCTGGATGGTGAGAAGGGGATCAGGAAGGAGACAGGAAGAGAGAGTCACTCTGCCCAGGGGGTCTGCAAGGATCCCTAACACACTCATACTCTCACACACATACAAATGTTCCCCCCTCTTCCCTCGTTAGTTTATTGTGTTTGACCCACTCATGGGATCCCTTGCATCCTGTTGTCCAGTTTATGAGAAACAAGATTTTCCTCTAAACTGTTTTCAGTGTCTGCTACATTCAGCATCCACTCAGTTTGCCAAAGCAAATTTAAGAGAGGGTTTCGGCAAACAAAGAAACAACTTCTAGTATCCAGTCTCTAAAGTTTGAGATAATTAATTCATCTACCACCAAAAGAGAGAACGCCCAAAAGACCAAACAAGGTTGGTAACTACGCGTTTTAATATGAATCCATAAATTGCTAAAATCAATGCAAATTTTTTCTCACCATATGCAAGCTGTGCTCAACGAGGCACAACATTACCTCAATGTCTGTGTCTTTATATGGTTAGAGGACTGAAGAAACAAAAATGCATGAAAGCAAATCATGGAAGAGAGAACCTTGACGTTCATGCACCACTTTACACTATAGGTTGTATCAGAAATTATTCTAATGAGAATGTGCAGTCATACTAGAAATACTCAGTTACTTAGCTTAGTGGATGAATGCAATTCACTTGTGCACAGATGAAAAAAGGGTCGATGCAAAGTGAAGAAAATGCTCAAGTGCTTGAACTCCAACATATAAGCTGAAATGCAAGTGTATGTCACTTCTTTGAAAAAATATATTTTTAAGTCTATTTAACCATTTTTCAGAGCTCATATAAATGAGCTTTCAGTTGTCCTAAAAAAACTTTTGTGGTTTTGTGAAAACTAAATTCTTATCAGCTCAATTTCCAGCACTACTGTTATATAGTGTCTGAATTAAATTTTGAAATTATTTTAGGTGATTTGCACATGTAATTTAATAAAAATCCCTTAATATCACGCTTACATCATCATATTTCACAGTAAGAGATTAATACGAAAAGAAATAAAACAAATAAAAATCCATCAGTAAGGACACATAATAAAAGTTTACTTAAGCAAATAATGAGGAAGAAAGCATTGCTGCATATCACCAAACATAAATTTGTGTGAGAAAAGCCAATAGACTTTGAAAACATGTTTGACAGGAAATATGGAAGAACTGAAGCAAGCCAAGATAAAATACACACACTTCCTGTTGAGAGACCATCTTTGAACAAATGAGACAAAATAAGACTGAGCTTCGTGTTGGTTTTGGGGGAAGAAATCCAACTGATGAGCAACATGCAGTCACATGCAGGCAGCAATTAAATAATGCTGCAGACCCTCTGCCAAAGCAGTCTCCTCCTCAGTATACTGTGCAAGTTCAGACCTGACAGAATACTGCTGACTTTGCTCAGGTCATGCAAAGTTCAGCTGCAGTATCTTTACATTTTGCATACTACATTTCATGTGTTTATTATGCTTAAGATTTGGTGCTTCCTGATTAATTACTTCCCACTCAGATAAAGATCACATAAAGAACAGAACTTTTCTACAAGAAAATCAGCAATAAGTTGATTTTTCATTTAAATAAAATGTCAGCTTTGTGTACATGTAACATTAATTCATAATAATTATTTATACAGCTTCTCTTACCTTGTTGGAGGCCATGTCGCTGACAGAGCGGTAGGTCTGGATCGTCTCCAGCTGCTCCAGACACCAGTCCAACTCCTCCATTGTCTCCATGGCCAGCTTCTGGTATGCTTCATCTGTCAAACAGCCGGCACACAGAGACACACGGTCAGAACAGACGGTGCACATGGAGTCCAAGCGCTGCCTGGCCACTCCCAGGCAACATTCACCCACAGGTCCGGCTGGACTTTTCTGCTGTTGGTGCTGCTCAAAGGGAGGAAGCGTTAGCGATGGCACTCGGCTGCAGCGCTCCTTCATCATGAGGAGGTTAAGTGCGGTGAGCTGGTAGGACTCACAGCTGTCGGCAACGCAGAGGAAAACTGGGACCTGACCTCAGTCTGTCTGTCACACTAAACTTTTCTTGGTGCTCACGCGTTTGACACCCTCATCTCTTTCACACGAGGCCCTGAGCTCATGTGCATAGAGTCAGACCCCATTTGCAGGAAACCTGATACCCCCCACCCCTTTTCATTGCTACACACAGCCACGCTTTACCTCAACTGAGAGGAAACAAGCAAAAACATTCATATCACAAACGAATAGAAACTCATTTTCCAAAAGAAATAAACAGTATTTTAAATATATATTTTTTTAATGAATTTGATAATAATAAGGCAACCGGAAGTGATTATTATTTATAAAAATATGTAAATTAAGCTAAAACTCCTCAAAAAAAATCAAACAACATTATGTACCTTATGTTATAATATTTAATGAAAAAGGATTTAAATACCAACTGTGTCTTTCAAGCTTACGCAATTGTTACTGTTGTGGTGTGAGACGTAAAAGCAGACACTGTGTGCTTCACCCTGCTAAAATGCACCATAAGTCAGTATTCCTACCACTTATTTGATTCAGCTGTTTTACAGGCAACCTCAACTCTATGTCAAAGTTGGATAGCGTACATCTTGGAAAGCAAAGTAGATGTGCAAAAATTTGGCTTATAGAGTTGAGTTGACACACACACACATCTGTTGCCCCAGCGTTGTGTATACTCTGGGTCTCCTAGCTGCAGAGCATAACATGGCAGCAGGGTTGCATTGCAGCGACCTTAGCGTGGCCACGTAGAATGTGCCCCTTGCTCTGATCTCTTTGCCATCAAAGACTTAGACCTGTTTGCTCTCCGAAACATGTGAAGCACCTGGCACCTCGCCAACAGCCTTCCTTCAGTCAGAACAGGGGTCTGAGAGAAGAACGTGTGTGTGTTTGGTTTTACACCCATATGAAATGTTGCTTTACAGTATTTCCAACCAATCTGATGACATTTTTAGTTGAAGAAAATTCTTTTTCAGAACGCTTTTCTCATTTTCCACATGAGGAAAGTGATCAGTAAAGCAAGAAACAATCCACTCAGGCTGTTTCAGAGAAAACACATCTCTATACCACTTGTGGAAGTTTGATTTCAAAACAAAAATATGGGTCTTCAAATCTGGTTCAGAGTAAAGACCTGAAACTGGTCACATGGGAGAGTTCATGCAGGTCTGTGATTCCTAAATCCAGTTTTTAGGTTGGTTCCGGCTTCACCTAAACTATAACGCTTGTATAACAGCTTTACTCTGATCCCTGGACTGCTGGCAGGCAAAATACCATTGGACCTAGTTTATCACCAATAAATGACACCAAACTGTTTTAGCAATGTTTTGGGTAGGTTGTTTAACCTAATTGTTTTCCTATTAAAAACAAACAAAAAACAAGGAAAATGAAGTAATTTAATTGTGTAAAACAGATTGAAACAGGGACTTTTACTGTAGTTTACCTGATAAATGAAATTTTAACCATGTCAAGTGTAAGAGAAAATGATATTTTCCTGAATTTCAGGGCTGAATTAGAGTGATGTGCTTAAAATTTTCAGATAAAAACAACTTTCACTTAAAGTCCGGAGGCAGATTTTACATATATATTGTTGTTTATAATGATTACTAAAAAAGTTTGCAGCTCCTAATCCTACAAATGTTTTTTTTTTTCATGTAAACAATTATGTGCTATTATTTACAGTAGCTACATGCAGTATTTGCAGTGGTCAGATGTTTTAACGAAAATGTCTAACACACACACACACACACACACACAAGTACTATATCTATGATAGAGGAGGGGATTTCCAGCGCCTCCACCCAGACACAAGGACCTTTCTGATCAGCACTCAGACCTACGTTGGGTGTCCCACAGGGGCAGACAGGAAACACACACACAAACACTGCCCATGTACAGTCAACACACACACACAGCAGTACATATACATCTGCTGAAAGGACTCATTACTGCGTTCACGCACAAACATCCATCCACACGTGTACTTTCCAGTAGAGGCAGAGCCAACATTCTGCAGAGGCAGGGAGGACTGGGAGGGATATGAGGTCACTGCTTTCTGTTTCAACATCAACCTTATTTCACATCAACCTTACGTCTAATGCTATCTGTAGTGGCAGCAGTTCCCAACACAGCAACGTTTAATTTATTTACACAGGGCCAATTCGTGGATAAAAGACCTGATGTGTATTCTACATAGAAAATGTCATTTAAACTTGCTAAACAGAGATGCAACTCTTAAAATGCTCACAGTATGCCTCATGCCTGTTGTCCGTGACTGCTCAAACTGTCTTTCTTTCAGGCTTTACTTACTTTTATTGCCTACATCATTATGCAACGCAATTTTGTATTTTCCTATTTGGTACATATTGAACAAAGAATGCCTAACTGGCTCATACTTTATTTCAGAGGAGAGATGATGAGGCCGAAGCTGAAACAGTATTCCAGACAAAAGCACGATCTGTTCCATAAATTCCCAGTAAATTAAAACATTTTTTTTTTATTTTATTGGCTGTGACCTTTACAGGGTACGTTCTCTGCTGCCGACACTATCACCCAATAGATTATTTCACGAGTGTTGTGCCAACAAGCCCCCAGAGCAGAGCAGCAAAAAACATGTGAATGTACTGCAGCTGCATCTGTTACCCTCTCATGATGAAATGGTTGCATCCCTGTGATGATATGGTCGATGCAGCTGAGCTGGGGGGCAATTTTACCCCCCAAAAAATCGACACGGTGGTGACATGATTTAATCATGAGCAGTGACTGACACAGGCATTTACACGTGCAAACAGAAACTCATATCTTGTGGATGATAAAGAGGTCAAAGTCTTCTGTTCATCATTCTTCTTAATTTCTGCTTTTGATTCACAAATCCATTATTCATTATCTAAGTTTGAAGGGTGATGGGCTACATTTCCAGTGAACCAGCACATACAGACCACACAGAGAGATAAAGAGAAACCAAACTTTGCGATGGGCCAACTGGCTGCAGGATGAGGGAGTTATACTTCAGCTGCATCTGCTGCCTTACCAGAAAGAGGATGGGTTGATATGAAATCCTGCATGTGGTTATGCAAAACTTCCGAACAAAGAGCTGAGATATTACGAGGCGGCAGAGGGTCATCGCACTGCTCATTTATTTAGAAGCTCAGCTATGACTTTGGCTGTACAGAAGTGGGGTAGAGGGGTGGTAAAGCAGTTTAAAGTTTATATATAAGCTATGTTCTGAGAAGTCAAAATGACCTCATGAGTCCGTTTTCCTGAGTTGACTCATCTGATTTACAAGGAGGTGGAATACAAATAATGTCCCCTAAGATGATGTCACACTTTTGTGGTTGTCAATTAGAAACATGAAGGGGTGAAATAATGACCGCATTCTGTTGCAACGGGACAAAAGGCTTTGATGGAGTAACGAACGGTTACATTTATTGGTCTGGGATGCAGTGTTGCTGAAACATACAGATGCATTTTTTTTTGCGGTGACGCTCCAGAAGTGGAACTCAGACATACTTCAGATGTTGATTCATGCGTTTAAAATTCTGATGTTTTGCAACAATATAAGTTTTCAGTTTGCTTCATAAGGACTTGGCTTAATTAGATATCGGGCCATAATGGCATGAGGATGGAGGACAAAGATTGTGTGTTTATTGCGGTGACATGCTGCAGCAACTTATTTAAAAAGCTTAAAACGTTAAAATGATATATTATTCAATCGTATCTCAATCTATTGAATAGATTTTCCTATAAAGTAATAGTTAATAAAATTCATCAACTAGGATTAATAAAGTGCCATTTCTGACAGTGAGCTTCGGGTTTTAAGTCTCCTAACATGAATCAAATTAAATTACATGGCAATATTTCTCCGTTTTGCTAAGTCACAAAAACTGTCTCAGGGTTTTATTGTTTTGGTTTTTTTCTTCTGCAAACAAGTCTCTGTGATGTGTCTACTGTTGTAGAATGAGGCAGTGAGTACAAGTCTGACTTTTTAAGATATTTCAGTGATGCAGATACACCCTCATGTGACTACAAGTCCGACTTGTGCTTCCTGTTCTTACGTTCATACTGACACACAGTTAGTCAAGACCAAAACAAAATGTACTTTGAATCGGTCGCATGTAAAAACTATGTATGACTAAATACCAGACCCTTTGTTGGCTGTCCTCCTCTCCTGGGACACAGACTTCCTCGTCTTCGCCATAATATTCACCTTATCTGATTTTTCATAGACACTGAAGGGAAACTTAAGTTTAATCCTAGTAAAAGTTAAAGATGTCTTAACTGTGAACAGATTAGTTGTTTGATCTCTGAAATAACAACATAAATGCCAGATTGAGTTAATTTTGGGATCTTAATTGAGATGTGATGTTATTGCTTTGGTTTAAGAAAGTTTTCTTTTATGTATTTGTAGTAATTTTTCCCACGCCATACATTTATACTCCAAATATCGGTAGTATTTTGATGTTTTAGTTCCATTACTTCAGGATGAGGACCCCTTCCCTCTTGGAAAAAAACACAGAAAACCCCTTTAGTATTTTACCACATATATGGATTATTTTTATTTTATCTCAGTATGAATGTTTTGTTTAATTGTTCACATCATGAGATGTCAGAAATTGCGTTTACGTTATGTTACCGTGAGAGAGATATGACATTTCCAACAATTACAGCTAAATAATAAAGATAAAAATTTATATGAATTAAAATATCTGAAGCATGGATTGACAGAGAGATGGGACACTATTTCCTTTCCTTACAGTAAGTTGATATAATTATTTTGAGACAGCTCAGTCATTTGATGGATTACCTATTTTGTGGATAAAATGGTAAAATGTATGTTGGATTATCTCCCAGTGCAAGGTGAGATTTTAAACTGTCATGACCAAAAGGGATAAACCTGGCGATAAGTTGGTTTTTCTTATCTTATACGACAAAGACAAGCAGATATTTCAACGATAAAAAATTGCAACTACAATCACAGGGACACCGCCATCTTTATCTTGAACTTGTCTGCAGAACAGCCTTCTTCACCAAGTCATGCTTTGCATATCAGACAGTGACGCAAATACAAAGATCACACATGTTATGTAGGAGGTGATAATGAGCAGCATACTGTGAGAAGTGAAGCAGGCTTGGAGACAGACAGCACAGAGTCTGAAGGTTAACTGAGGTCTGACATGCACATCTCAAGGTTTTCCACGCAGCCTTTAGTGCTAAAACAGCTGGTCATCATGTTCTGATGTAAAGCAAATCAGGTTGTTTTTTCCATTTCTTGTAGCGATAAAACAAAAAGACGTCAGAGAGGCTCAGAGATCCTGAGAGCCTAACAGTCCTTGAGTTTCACGCTGCCTCACTTTCCATTTCTTTTCATTCTCAAGCATATTTTTTATCTTCTTTTCATTCTATTTCAACACAGTGTCTCCCCCTCCCCGCAATAACTTTCACCCCCTCAAACATGTACACACACAAACACACACACAAACATGCTAACAGACTAAGCTTGTGTGTTTTACCTGAGGTGAACTCCCTCACTGGGAGTGACAGTACTTAGTAGACTGAATGGGTCTCATTGTCATGCTGACTGGCATTTGCCCCTCAGGTTGATTAGTATGGATCAGAGGAGCCTTAAACCCCAGTCAGCCAATCTTCTGTCACTGTTTGTTTTTGTTTTTTTTTCAAATCAGCTTCCAGAGTAAGAGATTTGGAGAGTTCACATGGGTGCATTGGTTTATCTGATTTCAAGAGTGGTGAGTCTTACCTGGAACTGTTAGGCATGAAACAATGCTAGCATATTTTATTCCTACTACACTTCCATGCATAATGAAAGAACAGATGTAACATGGAACACATGTTATTTTCTGGCTACATATAGCGCAGAAATGGGCAAGAAAATGGCAAATTGAGAAGTCGAGCTCTAGTTTTTTGTTTTTTTATGTTGGTATTCAGTTTAACTGAGGCCAAGCAATCAATTTATTTCAAAAGACATTTTCTTAAATGTCAAGAAAAACCTGACTGTCTTATTAACAAAGTCTTGACTGTATTTACTTTGCAGGTCTTAAAACAGAGACGTGGACAGAGCAGATTTGATGGGAAGGGAAAAGCACCAGAGGGGCTTGCGTGCTGTAATGGAGAATCAGTGTCTGTAGTAACGTATGAAGAGCAGCAGAAAGAAACCTCAAATGACCTCAGACTGCATGCCTCCTTCTGATGGGTAAGCATGGTATGTGTCCAAGTCCAACATATCGGTCTTCTTGTGGGTTTATGTGCTTTTCTTGACCACATCAGAAAAATTAAATGAAGCCAATAAATACTGTTGGTACTGGTTAGCATGCAAGATGATTGTGTTTGTTCATCCTGGCTAAATGAAACTTCCTTATTAGATCATGATTACATTCAAGATTTGAATAAATTGTCATGTGATACTTGTGGTCACTTTGCTAAATCCACAGCAGTTTCTAAATACTCACATTTCTGGATTTTAAATGAAAGTAAAATAAAAGAAGTTGGTCATATTAATACAGATAACCAAACTTTTTGTTGATAATTAGAGAGTAATTTTGCCATCAACCTGGTTTTGAAAAGACAGTATTTTGTGTAGTTATACAAAGAGGACATAGTAGTGGTGTTGTTTTTTGCAGGAGACTCAAAGCTTCCCAAATACCCAAACAAAAGGGCCTGTCTGTGAAGCGGAGAGCGTTTGAATCCATCTGCACAGAGCTGAACAGGCCTGCTGGCAAGGGAATACTTCAAGGGAAGGGCAGCCGTCTACTTTATGACTCTGCTGACGTCAATGGCATAATTCAAATACTTGCAGAATGCACGCTTCCAGTTTTCTGAACCTGCTCTCTCTTTCTGTGGTAGGCTGCAGCTAAAACCCGACATGGAATTAGACTCTTGTAAAACAAAACAAGAAAACAACAACTGGAAGGGATTAAAGTCAGGTTGAATAGCCCCAAAGCACCTGGCATTCATTTCTTTGCTTTCAGATATCACAAGAATGGGTCACAGATTAACATCCCTTTGAAAACCTGAATGTTTGCTTCTAGGCTGAAACAGTCAATTTTGGAGTGATTTTTTAAGACTGTAATCTTAGCAGGAACTACGTCTTTACTAAACGTTTTTGTGTGAAAAACAGGAAGAAGAAAACCAAACTGAAATCAATTAAACCATTTTCTTTGTAGCGCTATTCTCTTTTACAGGAAAAGGGAAGTGACACAGATTTAGTTTGAAGTTGTGATGCACTGCAGAACAACTCAGTCCACACATACTTTCAGGCAGCACAATATTTGCAAATGTTGTGCTCACTATGTCTAAGAGGAAATGTTCAATTGTTTTGTTATATTTTCAGATTATCATAACTTTGCAAAACCATTTTTGGAAAATGTACAACTTTTGTACAGTTGATGACTAAATTAGCATTTTGAAAAAAATTATTGAAAATTAAATACCTCATTACAGATTATTTTTAAAATGAATAAAATGAGCAGATGATGTTGTCAGAAAAGCTGAGATTAAAACAAACAAAAAAGTTATCTGTTCAGAGAAAATAAAAAAAATATATAAAACAGTTTAGAAAACAAATTTGGATTTTTGTCTCTAAATGAATTGCATTTTAATGACACTGCAGTTCTGCAAACCTGGACTCATATTTCCTTTTTGTGGGATAAAGGACTGCTTTACAAGAAAAAGGAATTGCTGCAATTTCTTTAATTAGTCTTTAATTTTACACTCAGCATAAACCCTAAAAAAAAGCAGTATAATCATTACCGTCAGACTAAATCTGTACGCAAAGTATGCAAAGTTATTGCACATAGCAGATGTGCAATAATTATAGTGTTTTGCACATTCTGCTGCAAATGAATGTGTCGACTAGCATCTTATGTATAAACAAACGCAGAAAAATAGACAGCACTTAGATCTGGTTTGTGCAACAATCTCAGTGTTTAAGAGATTTTTGGGAGCTTTGCGTATCTTTTGTCCGAGAACTTTCAGACCATCGGATTGCTCATTTACAAACTGGAAACAAATCAACACCAGAATGAAGTTCAAAATAAAATTGACCAACATTTTCAATTGACCTACATCACAAGTCCACACACGCTCAAGCTAGTGGGTCTTGTTCAATATCTGCGGATCTCCCTTGGCAGGGAACTACAGAAGCATGTGCCAGCAGGTATAGAGAGCTTTGAGTAGGGTAAATATTTGGCACAGAAGCTTGTTTATGACACTGGAGACCTCCAGTGTGACGACACCAACCTGGTTTCTGCTTTTCAACACTGAGATTCATTTCAATTAAACCAGAAGCTGGAGATTGCCAAAGCAGAACTAAGTATTAGATTTAAAAAGTTAGAAAGAGACACATACAATCAAATATAGTTCATGTCACTTTTTAGGAATTTATTCGTCTTGGTTGTCAATGAAGAAGCAATCTGATTGCAGAGCTGCTCTGGCTATTTTAACCCTGTGTGGAAAACTTCAACCTTTTCTAACCCTGTTAGGACACATGACTGACACTTACGATCTGATGGCTGCTGAAATGTGACCTAAAGCCAGACAAGGCATAGCAGTTAGCTAACCAACCACCCAAGGACACAGGAATATCCCTATGAGAAAATCCAACTTTAGCCAGAGACTCAGACAGCAAACAGTAAAATATAAACTTTAAAGGAAATACATCTAAATTATAAATGATGTAATTATAACATAACTTATTTGTGACATTGAAGAAATACAGACAGATCAAAACAAGCAAGCAAAACTCAGTAACTCTCCAGCCCTAAAGTTACGCTCCATCGTGAACCTGCCAATGTTTCAGCCCAGGCTGAAGAGTTACATATTCAGATGAGCTTTTGGCACACGCGAGGGGTGTGTCTTGCAAAATGAACTGTTGAATAAAATTTATAGGTGTACAATGTTTTTATCCAGTGTTTTATCCAGGTGTCCAGTGTTTTTGTCAACTGTCCATTATAAATAAAACTTGATTGATTTGAACTAATGAAAGTAAGTCATTACCCATAATGCTATTCGTACTGTTTGCCCTGTTAAATGCTTTTGATTGGATCATGCCGAACTGTTTCTTAACTATTTTACTTGGCCAGGGCAGCGAGGTGTACTAATAGCTGACAAAGTATGTTTTGTTTTATTCATTTCCTGTATTTATTTTGATAGATTTTTTTTATTATAGTCACTCATCCTGTAGATAGACTTAAGCTCCCACATCTATGGTTGTTGTTTTGTTACCTGACACATAAGCTGCAAACTGAGTCTGCAGCAGGTGGGAAGCAGAAAAAAGACTGCCATGTCCAGGTGCAGGAGCTGGAGTTTGTCATTACAATGCAACATCTAAATGAGCTTTTCCATTTACAAGGCAATGGTTTTCAATGTAAACATTCACACTGACGCACCCTAAACACCATTTAATACAACCTAACATGAAAAAGGCATTTCATAAACTTCTTTAGTTTTGTTCTTAAAACTTTGACATCAAAACCTGGAATCATTTTTTGTGAAATGCATTTTAGTAATTTGTTCTTTAACCACAGCTCAAATCTATGCAAACCAATGGCAAGAACTTAGTGATTCTTAACTGCACCAGAATGTCAGATGTTCAGTAATTAATCTGGAAACACACTCTGCATTTACATTTTAGCTTTTGACAAAAATTTGCAGTATCTGTGCCCAGGTCCTGTGTATTGTTTTTCCACTGGTGGCAGCTGTGTTGGCATGGAGGAATTTCCAGACCTTTGGCCAGAGCTTAGGTACATTTCCATATTCTGTCAATTCATTGCAATCAACCACAAGAGATTAATAAAAGTAAAAACAGGTAGAAGGTTTTTCTAAACAACTTGAGTAAAAACATCTATGATTTGTACAACTATCATAGCTAATAAAATCAGAAAAAAGCCAAAATGACCATCAACTAAAAGTCTAAATGACAGTAGAAGAAAGTAACAACATTGACATACAAGCATGTCCTTCCATCAGATTGGGGTAATGAGCTGTTATGTAACAAATTTCCAATATACAAATACACACTCACACGCTTTTCCCTGATTTTCTTTTCAGGTACTCCTCAATCCCTGAAGGACCCATGTTGCAACCAACTCATCAATCACCTACTACAAAGAAAAGGCAAAGAACCAATTTCTTGGAAAAGAGCAAAATATTGAAATGTTCTTTATTTTAAGACACCCGAGTACTTGGCAGGTAAATTGGATGGCTTACTTGCCAGAATATAAAAGTATTTAATTTTTTTTCCAAAATTACAAAGGCAGAAATCTGAGCATAAATCAATTTATATAGATTAAAAATCTAATCAGTTCATTCTCTCTATGATATCTATGCATATGCAAAACATCTGTGTTAACGCTAAATTATAGCATTAACACAGAGGATCTGCAGCGGACGCAGCAACGGTCGAGGCAAAACCATATTATTCTTGACACTCCATTCGAGGATATAATTACCTGCATATAACTAGAGCAAAAACATTAAAATTCCAGACAGGTGATGTAAAAAACGCTGACTTCACAGTGAAATGAAATACAGAGAAGTTCACTGAATGGCAGGATAATTTCTAGATCTGCAGGACAATTCTATTGAATTTACCTAAGCTGCTTAGACTGAAGGTAAGAGATAAGAGATGTCAATTACATTTTAGAGTTTTCATGTTTTGCATATGCATAGGTATCATAGAGAAGATGAACTGATTCAATTTTGAGCGATTTATCATTTTCAGGCAATGTCTCTGAAACTATTCACCTGATTGACCTCAAATCAAGTGCAAATGAAAGGTCATGACATGAAGATGTGTCACATAATGATGTTGTAGCCTAATGTTTCTATATTTCTATTTGTATTTGAGGATTGGGGAAATTGAAGATTGGGGATGTTTGGGGGATAAACCCCTAGTCACCTCCGATGGCGAAATTTCGAGTTTTTCTCCCTGAAATTTTACAGAAATAGCACTGAAATTCTGCTGTAATGCAACCCTTACCAAACAAATTTTTATGGTTTTCATCTCAAGTGCCACTCCTGCTAAACAAACATTTGGTCTCCACAACAAGTAAAAACAAGCTTCTTCTGCTTCCGCTAACATACTGATGACATGTTGTGAGTAAGGGGATTGATACCGCACTAATGCATTCACACACTCGTGTTTACTATAACCTGCATGATATGGAGGCTCTGAGGGAAAATATTATTGATGACGTCACCTTGTCTCCAAGAGTCACGTCATATAAACAATAGTGAGATCAGAGCAGAGCTGGAGAGCAGGCGGTTTGGTAGAGAATCGTGACATTTCTCAGCTTCTCTCTGAAAGCAAACACACAGATACCCATATCTGTCACAAAGTGTACACACACTGATGTCAGGCTCACACTTAGAAACAGCTCTAAAGCAGGTAACCTCACAACTTCACCCACTAATGCAAGGTGCTGTTGAAACAAGCCTGGATTCAGTAAATACACAGACTTGGGGACTTGAACACACAGAGGGACGTGCATTTGTCAGAGTAGCCAAGGTTGTATACACATTACACTCCAAAGTAGCAGGTCAGTGCTATTGGCAGAGAACGGTCAACAGGAGGACAGTGTGATGACTGGTATGATTTAATAGTTGTTCTGCATTTATGGTCCTTTTTTTTTTTGCATGGTGGTTATGTTTCCAGGGAACTTCTTTGTATGTGACACATAGTGGTGAGGATGATGGTAATGTTTAGACAGACAATGTGGCTGCTTTGAATTATTATAATTGAAGGAAATAAAGTGAAAGCATCCAAGTCCTTCGTCATCTTAATTTTTCCTGCACTCAGAACCACAGACTACTGCTATATGCAAATAAAAAAAAAGACTGACATGATAACACTGTAATGACTCAAAATGTTTAAACTCTAAACTTGATGAGATTTTGGTACAAAGGCTTTCTGGAAAAGACATATCATGACAGATTTTATACTTATGTTAATAGTTTTGTATCTTAAATACAATAAGGTGGTGAGGGCCAAAATGCTGAATTTAAGGTTTTAAAACAATAATCTACAAAACAAGGGATGACATAACTGTGGCCACGTCCTTTATCTAAAGTCCTGATTCTTTCCATTTGAACAGTGTCCACTTCTGGTGTTTGTACACTACTTGTGTAGTAGGTGAGCATTAAGAACACACAATAATAAATGCAAACACTGTCTGAATACAAGTTTCAGTTGCAAACCTAATTTATTACAATACAAGGCTCTTATTGATTGCTGTCACATCGACAACTTGCTTGTAGTTGGCAATACACAACACTCACTCAGCAACAAGGTGGTTCTACAAAAACTACTTTAAGGTTGTGAAGAAGTACATTTCTTGGGATTTTAACTATTTGCAACTATTTGCTGTGTCACTGCCGCAGAAACACCAAGAACAGAGAATAAGACTTGGAGCATGCACGTGAACTCGTTCGATATAAAGAAGCACACATAGAAAGTGATGCCTGAGAATCAGGATAAAAAGAGGCATCTCTGTGGAATCTGGATTTTCTTTGGCTGTGTCCCAATACCCCAGTGTGCTGGAGTGTACCACGTAGTGCACACTATGCACTTTTTTATGTACAAACTATCATGGGTAAGTGTTGTTCCAAATGGAGCACTGGACATTGTGCAGCTACCGGTAGTGATGGACTCACAGGTAACAATCTACCGTGAGCGCCGCCATTGTTCAACTCTGGTAAACATGTAGATGACCCCTCAATTTTCTGCTTTGTCAGAAAGATGGTGTCTGTTTAGTGCACAAGGTGTCCATACTTTTACACTTGATTTTTGGTTGATTTTATGGCAGCATCCGGGTACTTTCAGTGCACTTTCTTTTTTGCTTAAAATCAATTTAAACGCACTACACACTTAAATATAATCCACAAAGAAGTGTTTAAAAAGAGGACAGATTATGTTGTAAACCATAAGGCTCAGTAGCTTCTACAGCACAGAAGGGTCAATGAACGGTGGGACAGTGCCATTGCTGAATCAGAAAAGATACATACTGGGGTGTAAACTCAGAAATGAAATGTCATTGCTGATACAGATACCTCCTTCCCATGTGGACATAGTCAAATCTTTTCATTTTTTAAAAAAATAAACAAAATGCTACAATATGATGAGTATCGTCCCCTTGTGGACCTAAACAGTTATACAGAGTATTAAATTTCAATTGTGAAAACTGTTGAAGTTATTGCGCATATCCAGTAGCGACAGACATGATGAAACCATTATATCCTCGACACTCCACGTTCAGGGATATAATAATTAATGGTCCTTAATTTAGTGGTACAGTTTAAGGTCAGGCAGCAATCATAAATGTTTTGATTATAAAGAATAAGGCCTATGCCATTGGAGGTAACGTCTAGGGGTATAGCCTCGAACACCCCCAATCCTCCAATTCCCCAATCCTCTAATAGACACATACAATAATATAAAGACACACATGATCAGTCACAAAGCTCCACCTGGTGTTGAAACTTTGAACATGCCTGGTATGGGATCAGGACAGGATGTATCCTGAGATCATGATCTTTTATTTGCACTTGATTTGAGGTCAATAAGACAAATAGTTCCAGAGATATAGCCAGAAAATCTGATTTTTCATTAATAAAGCGCCACCTGGTGGGGAAACTATAAATCCAATAATTGTGAAATTTGATACAGGTCGTCCTTGAGGGTCATGACCTTTCATTTGCACCTTATTTAAAGTCAATTACACAAACAGTTCCAGAGATATAGCCAAAAATCAGATTTGTTGTGAATAAAGCGCCACCTGGTGGGGAAACCATAAATCCGATAATCGTGAAATTCGATGCAGATTGTCCTCTTGAACCAAATTCCATTTCCAACGTTTGAGTTATCGCACTTACACAAAGGATATCGGCCGTTGTGATAAAACCAATATATCCACGACATTGCGTATTCAGGGATATATTTACCCTAGGAAAGATTAAACTTCAATGAAATGTAACACCTACTTTTAATTAACTGAATCTTTTTTTAAAAAATCTTTTAGAAACACTAAAAACGTTTGTACACGATGAGGAAAAACTAGGTGCAGTCTCATTCACCGTGCTCTTTGTAACCCTGTGACAGTACATAGGCGTCATCTTGGAACAAATGTGAAAGGAAGTCATTGTCCTAAATCAAAACTGTAAACTTTAAATGGAACAGCCAGAACACAAGTGTCCATTGGATAGAAACTGGGTAGAAACCAGCTTTGGAGCAAGGGTGTGAGAATGAGGGACAAGCATTTAATGGGCAGAAAAAGAGGATAATACATGACCTCGGGTCAAGCACCACTGAAAAACCGTGTTTTTTTATAATGAGCTGGACATAGTCGCTCATTCTGAAAGAGATGCAATTTTCAGAACAAAATAATGAATTAATTAACCCTAGCCCTTTTAATTACATGGGGGAAACAAAAGATTTAAACTACGCTTGTTTGGAAGAAGCCTTCAGCATTGCTTGTAGGGACTTGGTCATGAGGATCAGACACCTCACCATTAAACATTAATTTCCCCTTAAATTTATCCATTTGGAAAATTTCTATAAATCTTGTATAAACCATTTACGGGTCTCACTTTTTTCATTTAATGCAACTTTGAAAGCTCCTGAAACCACTAAACACTTCTGTACCATTGAAGCTGGAGTATTTTTGCAGGATCTGCTGATTTTGCTCATTTAGGCAGCACCATTGGCTCTTTATCGAGGAACTTCCATCTTTCTCCTTCTTGAGGTCCTTCCACCTAGAAGAGGCTAGCCCAATGTTGATTCTCCTTTTGGATGCTCTGCTCGTAGATGGTAAAAATGGCTCCTGTGGTCCTGCTAAATGTGCAGGGTGCTGTATTTCTATAAGTTATAAGTCTATGCTGTCCCAATCACTTTGCGCTGGCTGGCAAGGAAAACACATTTCTCATTTTACATTTTTTCCATTTGTCCTGTACGGGCATCTGTAGTTTCAATATGACAGTTGTCATGGAGCTTCCCTACTAGCCTACCAGTGCTATGTATGGATAGATCTAAAACTTTTTACGAGAATGTGTTAGATCGTTAGCAGAGGTCATATTACACCAATCATAAAACACACACATATATAT